>OY856414.1:338061400-338728900 GCA_963693085.1 Alisma plantago-aquatica
AGGAAAAGTTGATCTTTCCTCCATCCCAAGGGAAAATCCTTTCATCTTCCATCTGGAGGGTCGTCATTGGTCTCAAGGTCTCCCTAACCGCCCATCACCGTCGGGGAAGGCTCTTATATGTTATACCTTCCTTCATCGTTCCACGGTGTGTTCTGCATAGCTTGTAGCCCGATCACACACCATGTCCTCCGAAGCAGCAAGGAACAACAAGCCCCCATTTTCACAAGCAATACTCCATGAAAACCACACAGTGTGCTAATCGACTCCACAACATGGACTTCCACACACCAAGTCAGCTCTACACGTGTCTTGTAATTTGTTGGTCAAGATCTCTTGCAAGTTCATGACATGTGTTGATTCAAAACAAGTTGTTTTGTCCATTAGTCAGAGTCTCTAGCAAGTCCAAATGTGCCGTGGACAATGTATTAGAAAGCGGGAAGCGGGAGGCGTGCGGACGGCACCCTGTAACCGATTAAGCGGTAGGCGGGCGATTAAGCGGGCAATTTTTGAAAAAGCGGGTATCTAAATTTTATATATTTTTATACAAAATTACATGTATGTGTATATAAAAAATATATTTATAAGAAACTTCTATACATATCTAATCAGCAAATCAGTAATTAACTAAGTATTCATCAATACTTACTATTAATCAGCATCTCTAATCACTAAAATCAGCAAGCAGATCAGTAATTGTATATAACAAACTATGAATTATTGAATTAAAGTAATCACTAAAATAATACTAACCAGCAGTACCAATCATTAATCACTGAAAGCAGCAAGGAAATCAGTAAAACTAATCATGCATTACTAGTATAATAGAGCAATAGGATATTTACTTAGATGCATTACAGCAGTACCCAATTATTGCAGCTTACACACAAAGTATGCATTCTAAATTAGGACTAGCTATATCATAGAACATTTAATGTATACAAGTTTCGTATATTATAGTCAATACTACTTGGCTATGTAATTAATTAATGTTAGATGCTTACATTAGGATTTTTAAACAAAAGCGGGAAAAAAGCGGGAAAAAGCGGGCAAAAAAGCGGGAAAAAAGCGGGAAAAAGCGGGTGAGGCGGGCAAAAAGCGGGCGATTTTGTTCAAAATGATTAAGCGGGCGATTAATGGCAAAATTAAGCGGCTGGGGGTCATGGGCGCTTAAGCGGCCCGCCTGGCCATTTTTTATTTCACTGGCCGTGGACCATTTCACATACCGCATGTGTTACTATAGCATCTATAACAGACATCGTGTGCTTATTCCACACATCATGTCATTTATTAGTTAAACTCTTCTTCAAGTCAAGACACGTCATTTGATTGTTTTCACATGTTGTGTCTTTCTATAGTATTGCATCACACTTTGCTTACTACCTTCACACATAGTGTGACTTCCTACAGCCTGTTGTGTCCTCAATCTACACGCCTTGTGTGACATCACCGAGGAGACAACGGAGATTGTTCAACAGTCTCCCCTCCTTGTCCACTACTATGTTATCCCCTCTCAAAAGTCAAAGCCCAAAACTATAGCCAATGGAGGCGGACGGTCAAAGTCGAGTTCAACGATCAAGGAAAGGACAGGTACCTCACTTATTATCCTCCTAGATGAGTCGTTCTATCCAGGGAGCATAATGGTGCTAATCTCCTCTCTACTCTTTATAATTTTGAGGAGCCCCAAGTGGCTAATAATGGTCGGCCATCCAACCAAATATGAGGTTGTCTAGGATCACCTACTGTTCATGTAATCCAATAACATCTTTAGGATGTACGATATGATGGTGATGTACAACCTCCACCAAGATGAAAAATATTCTCAACAATATTTTGGTGGAGTCACTCACATAATGGAGAATTTGAATACCTTGCTCCCTTTATCCATCAATCCTCTAAAGCTCCAAAATGAAGGGATTTGATGGAAGTCGTCAAGTTTCTAATTGGGCTCTAAAAAGCATACGAAGGAGTCAAGAGCCAAATCTTGTCAGGAACAAAACTCTGTAATCTTGCAAAGGCATATCAGCATATGCCCCGCACCTTTCTCGAGCAAGATTCTCCAACTTCTCCATGTACTGACCGTTCTACTCTTTTACCCAAAGTGACACCAACCTCTTCCAGACAAGCCAAGATTGTGGCGAAAGAGGAGGATGATGTTCCACAGGAGGTGGAATCACCCTAAATTTACTAGTGGCAAGAAGGGGTACTACAAGGAGACATGTTATGAACTTCATGGCTTTCCTCCTAGAACTCCTCTTGCAAATGTTAATTTTTCTAAAGACTATCATGAAGAGCCCAGTCATTAAATCAAAATGAGTAATGACAAATACAATCAGCTTCATTAGTTCTGGGTGTCCCAACAAGTAACTTGTTTGTTACCTCTTATCCCCAAAGATCACGTATATCTCACATCTCTCCATAAAAGTCAGTCATCTTGGGTTCTTGGTTCTGACTCAAAGCTCACATTACAAGTACATCCAACATCATATCAATCTCTCCATCATAGTGACCAGTTCCCAAGTAACCTAAGCTAATGGTTACTCCTTTTCCATTCAAGGCATTGTAACCATCAAACCTCTTCCAGATATCGCACTACCTAAGCATTGTTCAATCTGATATTTTGGATTACTCTTCGTCGGTAAGTTAACGCACATGTTGGTCTCTACTACCTCGACGGAGCTCCGAAGGCGTGTGTGTTTGCGTCAACTCTACAGCATCCATAGTTGTTTGAGTCATATTTCTTTAGAGATACACTAGATATAAGATCCTAACTTCTCGCATCTGTCAAAATTAATTATAAGGCCAAGGTATAAGATGCATGCAACTTCTGCAGAATCTATCTTTCATATTTTTCATTCTATAGTATGGAGGCCTGCTCGGGAACCTTCCAAATTAGGATTTTGTTATTTGTCTCTTTCATTGACGACTTTTAAAGACCTACTTGGTTGTATTTAATGAAAGATCGTTATGAGATTCTCTCTTTCGATCAAAAATTGTGTCGAAAGTAAACTTAATTTTCATTAAAGATCTGCATTTTGAAAAACAACAATGCCAAAGGATACTTTATTCGTGCCCTAGCTCAAGTTTTATTTACCAAGGGCATCATAAATCAGTCCTCTTGTTCTCACACGCCTCAACAAAACGGTGTACCAAAGAACAAAACCTGACACATAATTGAAAATGTAGGGATCCTTCTTCATCATATGCATGTCCTAAAGAATATTAGGTGGGTTTCATTCAGATTGCCAACCTCATTAATTGTATGCCATCATCCACCTTGAATAATCAGATTCCCTTTTGAGTTTTGTACCTTTACATTCATCGAACACGGTTCTACCTAAGCTTTTTGGGTATGTCAACTTCATCAAGAGCTTGGCATTGGTTTTTACAAGCTCTAGTCCCCATGCTACATAATTTTTTCTTTTAGGGTATTCCAAACCCCGAAAAGAATTTGGTGTGATGTCCCATCCGAGGAATGCTTCCTTAACCCTGCGAATGTTACTTTTCTTGAATATACCTTATTTTGGAAGTCTTTGAATGTAATTGAGGGAGTCGAGGAGTAGGAAACTGAATAGTCTCTCCCTCTTCCCACAATGATTCCTACAAACTTAAAACGTCACCAATCAGTCATCCACCTTTCCACCTCTCGCGGGTGTATCATTATTAGTCGTCCATTTGTCACTCGTGTCTACAATCGTCGGAAATACCCCTTATGTGGTGCACGCATACGAAATGGCAAGTCTTAACTCTTAACCCTCCCTCAATTACGGCTAGTTCTATAAATCTGAGAGGAACACAAAATCAAGATGATTTACCTACCAGTGCAATGCACAAGCTTGAGAACATTCTTGAAGGTGAAGTTTTCCATAATCTACTTTTAAGACAAACATATAGCTAAAATTGTGAATGATTGTTTTTTATGATTCTTAACATAAAAAGCTCAAGTGGAAAAGGAAAAGACAAGAGGGCCCAATGGAGACCCTAAGTCAAAGAAATTGAGATAGTGCTAGATGTAAACAGGAAAAGACTGATCTAAGTGCATAACTGAGCACCATAAAAAGCCTTTGTGAATTTCGTCAAAATGTAACTGGAAAATGTTGCAGTGGTCTTTCAAGACCCTATCAGACGGGGTGACGTCACCCAGGATACGTGACCCAATGAGAATGTGAATCAAACAAGAAAGTTATTAAATTTCTCTGCAATAGAAAACCTGTAGGTGGTCATCTGGGCGAGGATTAGTGGGAATAATTGCAGACTCCGTCTTGGCCTCAGCTTCAGCACAGGCCTCAGTACTGTTGGCAGCATCCGTCACTACTTCTACTTCATTTGTAGCATTTGACTGATCAGACTCTTCTACTTCTTTTTTGGGCTGATCTGATTCTGAGCAAAATCGCGCCTTTTGGAGAAAGGACATATAGCTGCAGTCATTGCTCTTCAATGAGTCAAAGAGGGTCATCAACCGGGTCTTCGGTTCTTTGACATTGAGGGGACGAGGGGAGAACTTTGTTGACAGGTGCCGCAGCCGGCCTTGGAGGTAAGAAGCCGATACCACCTTCAGCATGGCAGCTGAGAGCCACAATTAAGATTATGATACTTCCGCTCCAGTGGCCGGTGCGCGGGAAACAGGGTGGAGCAGTAGCGTCGCTCTCCTACTCAAATTTCGACCCCGCTACTCCTAACTTCAGCATAAGCAGGGGAGGTAACCGGTAGAATATGTGTCGCTTGATCTAGCACTCCGACCACACCATAACCCCAGACGCCGCTACTTTTGCCAGCTCGACAAGCATTCGCGTCTGGAGTGTGGTGCGTAGAGGCTGCGTCCTCGACGAGGGCTAGCGCGATGACGAACGTGAATGTTTCTCGGTAAAAACCCTCGCTCGCCCCCCGCAAATATGGTGAGCAATTAGGACGGGAAGCGGTAAGGGTCCGTGAGAAAGATGGGCCTAATGGCTGAGTGGCCCAAAATTGATCCGACCGTTCGGTCCTTTAGTGATCCGAGGTCATAGTTTCATAGTGTCAACACCCCACCCCAAAATCACAAATTCAATCGGGCTTTGTAGTTGATTGAATGGGTGTTAAAATTTGTCCTAATCACGTGATTGATTGATATCCAATCAGTTGTAAAATATGTTGGTGCAAATTGAATGCTCGCTTACGAGCTTCTAAGGGAGCGGTGTTGTAATGGATATTTTTGACAAAATTTGGCTTGATGGATCATGAATACACTCAAGGGTTGATTTGCTTACCACTAAGGCTTAAAATCATGCACACCTTGGTGAGTGATAAAAAAAAGTTATATTCTAAAGGCTATATTTAAAAAAAAATCTTGAGCCTTATTTAAATTTTGGGTAAAAATGTGTAAATGTTAAACTCTGCTTTCTTCATTTGGTACGAAGAGGAAAAATAAATGGGGGTATAGAAAAAGGGATCGAGACCAGGGACAGAGAAGTGGAAGAAGAAGGGCAAAGGAAATTATTATGAAATGTTAATTAATCATATTTTCCTAACGAAACAAACATCGTAAAACAATTTTAGAAAATGTTGATTCTGGAAAGGGGTGGAAAATACTTGATAGAGTTACCCAATATCAAGTTTAATTTTTATAAGATAAAAATATCATCTAGAATCGATCAAATAAAAATTACCATGGTTTACAACATAAACAATCATAGTTTTTCTTAGTGGAAAGAATTATCCATATAGAATTATTCACTTGATGGAAACCACTTCTTTGTATGAAGTTCTTGTTAGGGAGGGAAGTGGATATTCATAAGCATATTTTATTTGGACATAGATAATCCAAATAGACAGGAAAAAATATTTTAAATGGATATAATATTTGGAATACTTTTGGTTCGAATTCTTTAGATGAAATTATTTTTATAGGGAAATTTTAAATTTTGATGAAATAAAATGTAGGCAAATAATTTATTTTTCAGCAAGAAGTTTTTAACTGAAAGAGAACATAATCTCAACTCGATATTTTACTTGGGGGGAATCTTTTACTTGGAGAACCATATTCATGGAGAAAAAATAAATTTTCCAAAATGGTTTTTATTTGAAGTGAAGTGTGCTTTCTCCGAAAGTCTCTTAATGGTAAGCAGTTGAAATTTTTTATTTTATCAAGATAATTTTTACTTTGGGGAAAATTGGAGAGAGAAATATTTATTTTGTAGAAATTAACTCATGGTAAAAAAGATATCAATTATTGGAAGAAAAACTCTAGGTGGGGTGTGTTATTGTGTGGAGATGGAAAAATTGTAGATATTTTTTGCACGTCTTATCATATATTTAGTGAAGATATAAGTTTTTTGCAATATTTTTCCATATAATCACTTGTCCTTTTTCATGAAGGGAAAATAACCAAAATTTCTTCATGGATTTTCCATGAAAGTTTTCCATAAATTTCTCCACCAGCCTCCTTCATGTGATTTCACTTGTACAATTATATAAATGAGGACATATGGTGAAGTCAAACACAAAATTGTCACAAAGAAGGTTTTGTGAAGCTTGGCCTCTAAGTATGGTAATGATATTTATGCAATTGAAGATTCAAAAGACATGCTTCTTTTTTGTTATTGGAAATCAATGGGTTCTTTGCAAGTTTATGGAGCAAGGTCAAATAAATCTTTAGGGAAGGCTAAAGAGAAGGCTTTTCAATCCAAAGGCGGATCTTCTTTACAAAAATATAGGTTCAAGAGTGCGGGTTATAGAGGTTGTGGAAGAGATGGCTATCATAGAAGGTGTTGAGGTAAAGGCCTAGCTAATAACCATGAGAAATCACACATGAATGAAACATGTGCAAGTAGTATGGATATTTTGAGACATATATTGTTGCACTTTTTTCATGAATGTGGTTCATTAATAGTGCATACTTAAATCATAGGGCAAGCATAAGATATTTGTTTAAGGATCTAAATGAATATCAAAAACACATTTCAAATTGGAATTACAATGTGATTTTCTAATAAACCATATGAACGTGTTTCAGTGAGCATTTGTAGTACGGAACAGTACAAAACCCATGGTGAATAAAATTCATATTGAAGCATGGAGTGAAGAGAAACTTACAACAAGCCACTTGAAATGTTTGCATATAATGCTTATACTTTTCTAAATCCCAATGTCCATTAAAACCTTCATCAAAAGTCTAAAACATGCAAATTTTTAGGTAGTCTCCTCTGTCCAAAGCATATAGACTATATAATCTTACTAACAACAGTATTCTCGGTAGAAATGACATTCTTTGTGAAGTTTCAACTTGAAAATGGATTAAGGACCAAGCTGGCAGCAACAGTGGTTCAAAAGTTCAGCCCTTTCCTGGAAATTTAGCTTTTAAAGTACAACCCGCAACACTTGCAAACATCTTAGATTTCTTGCTCTTCTAATAGCCACGCATCAAATAGATCTAGAACCACCAGGATGCAACGTTGTTATTCTTCCTCCCTTGCTAACAAAAGGTAAGGGAAATCTATAGATTAAGCATATACTTCATGTTATTCTGCCTCATTCATTTTTTACTGAGTTAGTATGAAGAAGCAACTAAGGAGGAGGAATGATGTGAAATTTGAAGGATGAAATGGATGCAATTACTAAGGATCAATCTTGAGAATTAGTTAATCTGTAAGAAGGGAAATCATGCTAACTTGACTTGGAGGAAAGGATCAACATGATGCGAGCATATAGAAGCATACAGCTTGATTAGTAGCAAAGGGCTACCCTCAACAACAAGGTATTGGTTACAAAGAGGTATTTTTTCATATTGCAAATTTGAGATCGTGAGAATTATTCTAGACTTGGCAACTCAACTTTGATTTCCTACTTTCAACTTGACATTAAATTTGCATTTGAAATGGTGTTTTGGAGGAAGAAGTACATATTATTCAGCCTAAAGGTTTTATCATAGAAGAAAAGGAGTATGGTATTTACAGGCTGAAGCAAGTCCCGTGCATGGTAATAAAAGATTTACTCACTCTTCTAAAAGCATGATTTTGAGAGGAGTGGGAATGACCCAACACTTGAAGAAAGATGGCAATGCTGATTTTTTGGTGGTGTGTCTATACGTTGATGGCATTATCTATATGGGCTCCTCTCAAGCACACTCACATCAAATTCGTCATGATGGAAGCTTTTGAAGTGACGAATTTGGTTTCTTCATATTTTCTTGTCCTTGAAAACATCAATAGGATAATTGCATTTTTATTTCTCGAAAGATGTATGCCTCATATCCCACTGAGCAAGTTCATCATGCGATATTGCTCTCCTACAGCTATACTGATGAATGTTCATGGAAATTCAAGAATGACGAGAGTACCAGATTGGTTAATGACACAAATTTCAAAAGGCTAGTAGGTGGTGTGATATACATAATTCAAGTAAGGCTTTGATCTTACATGTTCAATAAGTGTTGTATCTAAATATATGCACAATCCAACCAAACATCATCTTGGAGCGGCAAAAGGATCTTTTGCTATGTAGCTGCCTAGCTGGAGTAATTCATGTTTCTGAATTCATATTGTATATATTATCGGATAGTGACAGGGCAGGTGATGTGGGAGCACATTGAGCAACACTTCCATCCTTGGTTCAGGAGTCATTTCATGGAGTACAAAGAAACAACTAACTATAGTATTATCATCTTCAGAAGAAGAATACCTAGGGGCATCGTCCTCAGCATGTCAGGCTGTATGGCTTAGAAGGATTCTTGCCAATCTTCACCAACAACAAATGGCAACAATAGATACTCTTTTTATAACAAATCTGCAATTATGATTGGTGAGGAATTCAGTTTATCATTGGTGGGGAGGGATACTTGGATCTTTCGCACAATTTCATATGAAACCTTGTTGCAACTTGCATTTGAAATATAAGTTAAGTTCTGCAACACCAATGAGCAGACATCAAATGTGTTCACAGAAACACTTTGCTTCTGATTAGCTTGTATGTTTCAGAGCAAAGCTGGGTCATTGTGATTTGTGACTTTGAATCACAGGGGGTGTTGAAACGTGATTCAAATCCATGTGAATCTAGTTGCACTTATGATGAACCTGCTGATAATGCGCCTCTCTTAGAAACATGTGTTAAAATCTCCTGATTTTGTTCTGATTAGTTGAGTTGACGTCTATGTTCTTAGCTTGCGCGGTTGGTTCCACCCTGTCTATTGCTTGTCCACTTGTTATGAATTATGATAATATAAAAATATAGTGCATCGTTGCATTTCTTCTACACGCTGTCTAATGCAGTTTATGTAGTGCTCTGTTCACTGCAGAATAAGAGCTGCTATTTTCTTCTGCTTTCCAGATTATTGTAGACCACAAACGGGTCATCGAACAACAATGCTACCTTCTGTAATTGAATAGGTATGACAGACAATAGAAAGAACGAAAATAAAAGAGGTCTCCTAAAGTAAAAGAGAATGTGATTTAATAGACGGTAACTGCTGCTAGGTTATTTTGTTCCTCGCCTATTTTTAAACAAAGTCAAACAAACAGTCAACCAGATGTTTGCCTCTATGGCAAAGATCGTTTGGCACTTATAGGTGACAGGGATTGGGATCTCTTATTGTACAGAGTAGTAGAGTTAAAAGAAGAAAAAAACAACTGGCCTTAGTGGATAACTGAATACCAGGGGAACCTCATTTGCGATTTTGAGACAAAATACATCGTAAAAATATTAGAATAGTATTAACAAGTGAGAAACTTGTCACCCAAGTTCCGCAACTTCAGGAGAATGTGAGAAACCAATTAAACCATTAGATAGCAGACAAGGAGAATACCATCTAAATTTCTCAGTACTAGAAGAAAACAAACAAACCTGTAGGTAATCCTCTGGTCGAGGATTGGTAGGGACAATAGCAGACGAAGTCTTGACCTCAGCTTCAGCACTGGCGCCACCAGCGTCGGCAGCATTCGTCGCGGCTTCAGCTTCACTCGTCACATTCGACTGATCAGACTCTTCTGCTTCATTTTTCGCATCTGGTTTGCCAGACTCCGAACAGAACCGCATCCTCTGAAGATTGAGCCTTTGCTTATATCCACTACTGCTCAGTGAGGTTAAGACATTCATGAAGGGAGTTTTTGCTACTTTAACATTCTGCGAACTGGAAGAAAGCATTGTTGGCAGGCACTGCAGTCGGCTTTGCAGGCACGAAGCTGATAACACCTTGAGCATGGTGCCACCGCAAATATTTTGATTTCTTCGCGACTCCGAACGTGGACCGGGAACAGGGCGGATATATGTAGAAACAGGATGAAGCACTGGCATCAGCCTGTATTAGGAGAAACTCCTACGCAATTTTGATCCCTCTGCTCTCGTATGTCCTGAAGGCATAAGCAGTAAAGACAGCCGCAAGCGGAGCAATAATCGGCACTGCTACGTCACCAGATCGAGGAGGGATAGCGTGATGGAACAGAAAGGTATGTTTCTATGTGAAAGCCATTTCGGACCAAGTTCGATGGTTCTGACGGCGGCAAGCTTGGCCTTGCTACTTGTTTGTCACGAAGGTCGTGGACCTCGTGGTTTAAGTACTCAGTACTTTTTTTTTCCGCCTTGGTTTTAACTTAAAATGTGGAATATAACAAGGTCTTGTTATAGGGTTTTAAATTTTTATAAATGAAAGATCTTTTATTCATCCCACCCTCACTACCAGCAAAATATCAAAGAACACACAAACTAGCACTTCCTTTATCTATGCTCACCTGATACTTCCTTCGTGGGTCATAGAGCATATTCCACCCTTGTACATAGCCTTTCTTTTGCAACTCACCGCTCTTTCTATAGTTGTGCTTGATTTGCGCATTCCATCCTTTATTATGTTGCTCCCCGGTCTAGTCTTATTTTTAGAATCATCATACTATTCAATGTGATAACCTAAATATATGAGTTGATCTTCGTCTCTAGCAGAGAATCGTTTGCCCAAAAGCCAACTCGGAGTCTTTATGTAAACCCTACAATCCAACTCTGATTTAGTTACACATGCAAACATTACCGAGAAGCACATTATGTGATCCGCCTCGACATCTCTTATAACTCCACAATTATAACATTTACTCAAAGACCTCTTGCGCATCTAGTGACATTTGTATGCTTCCTCTTTCTAACCATATGATTTATGTCATTTTTAGCAACTATCAAAAAGCCATTGTGTTTGTACTCTTCACAAACTTTAACCTCAACAGAGAAAGTCATAATTATCCTTGCCATCCTTTATGCAATTGCTCCTCATCTTTGACGATGATGTGTTTCTTCATATTTCATTTTTATGGTTCTCTATGTTGAATGTTCTTACTCACAACTTACTAGTTTCTTCACAACTTGTTTCTAGCCGGTCTTCTAGTCTCATAAAAGATAAACATCGGTGTCATCTTTTCACCCCCAATCTATTCCATATTTCATTTGCCATTCGACAATATATGAGGGGGTGTATGGATGTCCCCTCTTCCTACTTGCACATGCCACACTATTTTCACTAGTGAGTTCACGCTTGTCCTTTTAATAATTTGTTAGAAGTTTGTTGTTATTGACGCTCCATTTTTAGAACCATAGGCAAAGCCAAACTCACAAACTTTCCAAAATTTCCCTCATGCTTGCATTTTCACCAAAAATTTTATTATTAAGATATTCACATATAAATTTATCTCCTATTTTTGGGGTTCCATTGAGATAATAAATGCTTGACCCAACAAGGCCCAAATATGGTTTTAGTCGGATGTAAAATTGATTCTAGACACTGACATGTTGCTTATAATCACATATATGGTGGGATGAGTCTTTTGGATACCTCCAAATTGGATCTACGCAGTGACATGCATTGTTTATAAATACTAAAATGTGTCTAATATGGAAGATAATCATATATAACCATTCCTAGATCATGGCTATTTTTTTATCAAGATGGTGTTGACAATAAGTTGCCTTTCCCCTCTCCATATACATTGTTAGAGACTTGAACTATTATATGGGTTTTGGATCATACTAGTTTCTTTCCTAGTAAGGAACTCATGATCGGATCACAACTTTCAAGTTTCTTAGTGAGCGCCTCTCAATGGACATCTGGGACGTGATATGAATCATTACGATTGAAGGTAACCTACTGTAGTAGTCATGCTAGGATGTTTAAATGCTTACTTTTGAAAATATGAAGTTGTGATGTCCCTTCTCAAATTGAATGTTTGAAATGGATAAATACATCAGAAGGAAGACCGTATTATGAGAAAAAGGTTGTAGTGACTTCCATTTTGGTGGGTACATAGAAAGAAAGTTTGATGGTGGTTGTCATAATCATGTAACTAGTTGTAACATGTTGTAGCCCGAAGAAGATAATTGTCATGGTTGAATCTATAATGCATGCCCATTTATTAACACAAATACTATATGCGAGAGCATCAACTCACATACATAAATAAAACATGGGCAAGCATCACATGATCGACATACTAAGCATTCAATTAAGCAAAGAAACTGAGTTCAAAAACAAAGTCTCACATAAAGAAATTAAAAGTTCGGGAATAACAATTCCAACATGAACTAGAAAATAAACAACTGAAATGAAAAACTCTAAAGGTGAAAGGATCACCTAAGATAGTGTCCCATTAGTGAAAGATATCTCCTGAATCTTCAAGTCCTCAAGTTAATCCTCAGACAACTACTCACTATCTGTGGACGTCACGTCACCGACCATGCATGAAAGAGGAAAATTTAAGAATCAGAGTAAGTGGCAAGATTTTTACTAGAATAAGAATAATGTGCATAACAGACTGAAAGATCCACTGAAGAAGGCTAAGGATCTTTTAATTACTCATTTTATTTTAGTTGCTACTATTACGATAAGTCCTCATCTGTGACACTAAAATTTCCTCTATGGTGCAACACACCCTCTATTGGCACAACGTGCCTTTTTTTTATCACAATATGCCCTCTATGGTGCAGTGTACCCTCTATTGGCACTACATGCCCTCTATGACACTAACAATGTCCTTTGAATCATCTTGGGGATCTTTGGTGAGGACTTATCCTATAATGTATACAATTTATGTTCTGATATCATTTTCTATCTATGTTCTTAATTTCTTATCTCTGAATCTAAATCTATTATCTCTGAATCTTTATCTTTGTAGTACACTGAATCTATATCTAAATATGTATCTCTACTCCCAAATTCTAAACTGAATCTAAATTGAGTCCATGATTACAATATATATTTACTCTCATATTGAATATTCTAAATCTCATGATCTAAACTATTAAAACTGATTACAAGAACCTTATGAAAGAAGATATTCTAAATCTTAACAGTTTAAACAACATGTCTAGACATGAAGTATGAATTAGATTTTTAGGGCATTGCCCACTTACCTGTAGCAACCCAAAATCTATCCACACTATCCCTTTGGAAACTAGATCTTACTCTATCCTAAAAAACCTAAAGGTTTTATCAGGTTACATAACCTTCCTTTTCGTCCAAGTCTTTAGGGTCATATGATTTCTCTTATTAGTCTACCATTACATACATTTAGGTTTGTGTGTTATTAATGTGTACAAAGTTAGGTCATCAATGTGTCTTTTATATGTAGCTTTGATAGTCATAATGATATTAGGATTCTTATATTAGGTATGTCATAAATAATATACTACCAATACAAGTATTAGTTCAAAAGGTATAATTAGTATATTCTTAGTACACAACTTCCATAGACTTAGGGTTAATCATATAGTAGTCTTGCCATGCCTTAATATTATTATTACTACTTAGTAATTTTAGGGTTAGGATAATTAGATATACGAGTGTGGTTATTAGAATAGGTTAACATCTCAAACCCCTAGGACATAATCGAGTTGCAACAACTCATTAATCATAATCAAAAAATTTTAAATAAGAGCAATGTTTAATTATCTAATTATTGGATATAAAATAGGGGTAAATGGGGGTCCCATTAGGATCAATATAGTTTTGTGAGTTCATAATTTTCTGATGCATGGATTATTTACTATGGTTTATTCAAAATTAAACATCCACTGACCACTAGAAAAAGAGATAAAGGCATTTTCAAATAAAAATAAAATCCCAGAAACGTGCTTGGCTATATGTCCATGGAGTCATTTTTGGGTCATAGCATGACATAGGGGCAATACTATCAAACTACCTACTTCATTGTTCTTCACGAGCGCACAAACACATCGAGGCTCAATCTCTTCTTGCTTGATCCATGGTGTAAGATCGACCAAACTAAGACCATGGATCTTTTCCTTAAACCCTACTGAGTAGAATGAGTTATGGCTCATTGCTTCTAGCGGCCGGAGGCGCCAGGGAGGGTCATCAAAAATCACTACTTCAATAGCCAAAACGCTGAAGTTCAAACAAAGCATGGTCTCATGATAAACCAACTGAATCAACGAGTTTGTGAGGTTGTTGGGAAGTCTTCAAGACATCACAGTGGCCATGGTGATGACTGAAAACATGGAATCATCTAAAAAATACTAGAGAGTTCAGATTTAGGGATCGGAGATGTACCTTCCCTCTGGTCAAATTGAGGGTGTTTTAGGCTTCTTGGGGACAAGCCACAGAGCTTTAGGTTTTTTCTGTGTCTGACTGGCCACTGAAGCTGGCCGTCTGACTTATGCCTCAGGAACCCGATAGGGGCCTTGTCGACTCGATGCCTCTCTAGACCTTGATCAAAATGAAGGTAGAACCTAAGTTCGTCAAGATTATCTAGATGGTGAGGATGGGGGGAATTGGTTGGAGGTGATCTAGGGATGGATAACAACGGTGGAAGGTTGGAGGTTGAAGACAATGTAGGGTGGATAAGGTCTGAGAAGCTGATATAGAATTGATGGTTGGAAGAGTTTGACAGAGTGCAGTGATGCTCTAGAAATGCTCAAGAGGGAAAAGGAAGGGCTAGGGGCTAGTCTACAACTCAGGATTGCAGAAGGAGATGATAGTAAAAAAGGAATACTTTTATAGTTACTTCTAAGGTCTATGTAGGGGTTTGAAGGGTGCGGGCCGATCTCACAAAGTCAGTGGAGAAATCCATTCGAAAATGATCGTGTAAATCTTGATATAATCATGATCGGTTGGGAACAAGAGTCCATGTTCAAGTGGCCTGAGGTTAAAGAAAAGTCGTGGGTAGTTGTGATTTCAGAGCGTAGTTATCTCCCAGATCGAAAGGCCAATAGAAATCCAAATTCAAAGAAAATTTTGAAAAAATAAAAAGAAATTGTAAATAAGCAGTAATAGTGCCATTATCTAACGAAAACCATTTGGCTAATCAAACCAACCTCAAACAAACACAAATTTTTATGACTTGTCTTATTCCTAGTGTAGAATAATATAGAAGCATTAGTTTCCCAATTAAGTGATTGTATTAATCAATGTATTTATAACAAGATAAAGCCTAAATACTACATAACTAAATCTCTAAAATGAATTAGATCTTGAAATTTTAGGTGTAAACTTATTTACATGTTTTCTGTTAATGGAAAATTATATAGTGCATGATTATAATAAAAAATATTAAAATTGACCTTTTTATAAGATGTGACCATAAAGGATATGATACTAGGAAAATTGCAAGCAAGTACCTGAAAAATGAAGATGTTACAATCATCTCCCCATTAAGGAAAAATTGTCCCCAAAATTTTAGGGGTTAAAGAGCTTTGGGTACTTCTTCTACATCTCTCCTCTAAGTTCCCAAGTAGCTTCTTCTAGGTTGTGTTTTTTGCATCAAAAATTAACTAGGACAATGTCCTTTTTCTCTAGTTGCTTTGTCTGGGTATCAGTGATTCTCAACAAAATCTCTTTATAAGATAAAACTTTTCTAATCTCAATAGGTTCATGAGAGTAAAAATATGGGAACTATCCTAGACATACTTCCTCAACACTTATGCATGGAAGACATTATGGCTTTTGGGGCAACACATCCCACTGTCACACAGACAGCGAGGTGTTACGCGAAAATGTGCGGAAATCACCATAACCACAGATTATCGAAAACACGGGTTAATTAAAACCGTTTGCGGAAAGTTGATAAACTGAGAAACTATTATGTTCCAGTCCACATCCTGCAAGGAAACAGGTTATATACATTCATACCAGTCATGATACATGTCCACATCTTAGAGCAACAACTGTCTTGTCATCACATGAGTTCACCACCTGTTCATATACATAAGGCCCACATCCGGCCAACAGCAGGATATACAAAACATCAACGATCATACATCGTGAAGCAATGTCAAAACACCGCCAAGGACCTGAGAGTATAGGGATGACTCTAGACTCTATCACAAAACATCCAAAGTAGCAGCGTATCCATTGCTTGCCTTCTACTGATCTTCTTGTTGCTCGGCCACAACTCCGTGACCACCACCACGTCTAGCTCGACCACCTAAAAAGGGTGGAAACCAGTGGGGTGAGACAATTGAACATTGTCCCAGCGGGAGGCATAACTTCCCCGCCAAAACTACAAAACCTCAGGTATATGCAAAGCAGATAAAAAGTATAACAAGGGCAGTTATAAGATAAGACTATTCATACTATCAAGCTTACCAAAAGTACTCAGTCATTTATCCAACTATCCCTTATGGAACATGATTAACAAGATAGGATGTATAAATCTTACCACATATGAGAAATGTACAAAAAACTGCAAGATACAAATAAAGTTAAGTACACAAACAAGGCCTCAACCAATGTTTCGTGTGTGTCCTAAGCAGTAAATACTATTCGGCTGAATTACATATTATTATGCCCTCAGGAAGTGAACCGTACCGTTCAAATCCAACCTTTGGTTGCGAAGCCCATAACCGATGCCATACAAGGTCAATGGAAGAGCCGGAATCCACGACCTCACCCCTCGTGGTCAGTACATGAGAAACAAAGCAGGACCGCAGTCTCATGCTTAAGTGGTCTTAGCCACAGGGTCAGCTTCTCAGGCTACCCTCTACCTAGCCCGCCTCGGTATAGGTCTCGGCGCTAGTAAAACTGAGCCAGGGGCCTATTCACCATGCTCTAAGCCATGAACGCAGTCATGCTCATCATATCACATATCCTCAGCCATGGGCTTGTTCACCATGCTCTCTATCAAACTGGGCTACGAGCCTGAACACCGCACCCTAGAGTCTACAACTGAAGTTGCACTCTTACCTCCTCAGTTTAGGCTAGGAGCAACCTCGCATATTCAACAATATGCGCTCCGGGTTAACCCGTAGGAGAACCCGTTTCACCATCACCAAATCCTGACGATGATGGATCTATGGCCAGGGCAACTACATGGTAGATTTCACTGTGATTAATTAGTATCTTTTAGATGGATTGCAAGATTCAACCAAGTTGTATAACATGCAAACTATAACAGAATAAACAACATAAAACTCAACATTATGCTTTTATTGTAATCACATCAACCTGATCCATCTCAAGGATCCAACATCAAATGTTATCACTTGGCCTCTTGCTAACCATCCAAATCCATCTCAAGGATCATCACATACCATGGGATCTCAATCCCTCATCATGTATTGCCACTGCCTCTCAAGGCTTACATTATCATCATGGAACAATCGCATCACATGTGCAATCTCATCAACAAGAGTAATTATCAGAGTGATGTTACTCATCACATATTTCTCATAGCCTTTTCATGGCTAATCATCACCTGCATGGTTAGAGTACTCAATAATCATAGTTTTCAACATAAGGACTATGCTTACTATCATGAGAGGATATTCAGGATGCTATACTTATTAATTATTCATCAACTGGTGATCATGTGCACGAGACACATTATTAAGCAACTATTTATATACTTATCCTTATCTCATCATTATGTAGATAATCAAGATGATCACTAAATGCATGTAGTCATGTCAGATATGAAGGACAAGCTTTACCATTATCATCACCATTATATGAGCAAGGAGTAGCCATCGTTTGGAAGCAAGGACAAGAAATATATAACAGCCGGCTTCTATGCATCGTGGAACCCTCGCTATATGAGCTACAACCCTCACTAGAAGAGATGTATCGAGAAACCTACCCTCGCCCAAGGTTCAACACACACGGCCATCTCACAATGATGTGTTGCAACCAGCAGTAGCGCAACGTTGCGTCTCAAGAAAAAGAGAGAGTAATGCGCGTCAAGAGGAAGTGTAACGGGCACATAGTGCTATCGGGCGACGCCCGTTGCGGTTCAGTGGTATCAGCCGATACATGTGACGCCCGTCACAAGGAGCTCAGCAACGCCCGACACAGGGTTGTCGTCCAAGTCATCTCAAGGAAATAACAACCAAAAGAGAGAGAACAAATCTACAAAACGGCCAACAACTTGGTCAAGGCCTAACGGCCAACACGAAGCAAAGGAAAGGGCGTGACGCCCATCACAAGAATGAGGGTTGATGCCCGTCACAGCAACAAGGGCTGACGCCCGTCAGGCCTTTCGCCCAGTACACACTCACCCATTGGTAACGTGCAAGGCTAAGGTAAGGGGGTTGTCGGGAAACACATCAAGATACCCCTCACAAGGTCATCTTCTTCCTCAAACACAAAGGCACTCGAAAACCCTAGGAAGATGGCTCACCTCAATCGACTAAGAAGGAGGGGTTTTGCACATCAACCATCACCAATGAGCTCACCCTTCTAGCCCAAGGTGAGAGGAGAGTGTTGCTTGAGCAACTAGGATACAAGCTCACCTCAATCGGTTAAGGGAAAGAGGGGTGTTGCTCATGACACTAGCAACTCAAACTCACTCCTCTAGACCAAGGGGAGAAAGGAGTATTGCTCCCTAGATCACAAGAGACACTAGACCACATGGTGATCGGCCAACAAGGGTACTAAGCAAGAAACTAAGCTACTAACATGTAAACAAGATCATAGCAAGAGATAAGGTAGCTAGGGTTAGAAGTTATGCAACCCGCCTTAAGCTCCAAGCTCCAAGGAAGAAGAAGAACTCCAAGCTTCAAGGGATGTCGACCACCACTTGCCCTTCTAGGGTGTGTCGGCCACCAAGTTGCTCCTTCAAGGGGTGTGTCGGCCGACACAAGCAAGGAAAGGAGGGAGTGTCGTGCACTCAAGGTGGAGAAGGAAACAAAGGACCAAAGGGACCTTAAGCTAAGGAAAGGACATGCCTATATAGAAGAAAAGGGAGGAGAAAACAAGGTGGAGCATGGCAAGGTGTCACTTGCATAGGGACACTTGTCCTAGAGCTCAAGCCACTACTCTAGCAAGCTCCATCCACATGGCCAAGATATGCACCAGAACCAGGTCCTTCCTCTTCAGCTTCTTGACCCTTTTGTCAAGGATCGCCACATGACCTTCCTCATAGGTCACATCTTCATCAAGCTCAACCTCAACTGTTTGTATCACTGTTCCCGAATCTGGATGACTTTTCTTCAGCATACTGACATGGAACACTGGATGTAACCTGTGCAACTCTGGAGGCAACTCTAACTCATAAGCTACCTTACCAACACGTGCTACGACTGGGTAAGGCCCCATATACCTAGGTGCCAACTTACACATGCGACCAAACCTCAGCACACCTTTCCAAGGTGAGACTTTAAGATACACTTTGTCTCCTACCTGGAACTCCAAAGGTCGTCGACGATTGTCTGCATAGGATTTCTACCTGTCCTGTGCCACTTTCAACTGTTGCTGTATCACTTTGATCTTTTTTGTTGTCTGCTGTACTAACTCAGGACCCAAAAGCTGATACTCACCGGACTCGTACCAACACAAAGAAGATCTGCACTTCCTCCCATACAAAGCCTCATAGGGAGCCATATCAATGCTCCGTTGATAACTGTTGTTGTAGGCAAACTCTATCAAACTAAGATGTACATCCCAACTGCCTAGAAACTGCAAAGCACAAGCTCGAAGGAGATCTTCCAGAATCTGAATAGTCCTCTCAGACTGTCCATCTGTCTGTGGGTGGAAAGAAGTACTGAACCTCAACTGCGTTCCCAATGCTCTGTGCAACTGTTCCCAGAAATGACTTGTAAACTGAGGACCTCTTTCAGAAACTATCGTTGCTGGCACACCATGCAAACGAACTATCTCATCCACGTACACTCTAGCAAGCTTCTCGGCTATATACGTCGTCTTCACTGGTAGAAAATGGGCAGACTGAGTCAATCTGTCCACTATCACCCAAATGGAATCATGATTCCTAGTTGTCCTGGGTAGACCAACTACGAAATCCATGGTTATATGATCTCATTTCCACTGTGGTATCGGCAAAGGTTGCAACGTACCTGCCGGCTTCTGATGTTTAGCCTTCACTTGCTGGCAAACCGCACATCTTGCTACGAACTCAGCTACATCTTTCTTCAAACCGGGCCACCAATACAAGTCCTTCAGACTATGGTACATCTTGGTGACACCTGGATGCATAACATACATTGACGTGTGGGCTTCCTCGAGCACCAAATTCCTCATCTCATCATCAGGAACCACCATCCTATCACGATAGCAGACCATCCCATCCTCGGACTCATGAAACCCATCACGCTTTTCGCTGCCAAACTCTGATCTGATCAACTGTACTGCATCATCTGTCTGTTGTGCATCTTTGATCTACTGTCTCAACGTAGGCTTGACTTGCATCTGTGCTAGAAGTCCAGCTAACGAGGAAACCTCCATTTGCACATTCATCTGCCGCAAAGAGACAAACATATCCCACCTATGGCATACCAGGGAACTCAACTGTGCCTTCTTGGAAGAAAAAGAAGACTTTCAACTAAGCGCATCAACTACCACATTCGCCTTACCAGGATGATACTCGATAGTGCAGTCATAGTCGTTGATCAACTCCATCCATCGCCACTGTCGCATGTTCAACTCTTACTGCGTAAAGATGTACTTCAGGTTCTTATGGTCTGTAAAGATCTGACACACTTCCCCATAAAGATAGTGTCTCCAAATCTTTAACACATGAACCACTGCTGCCAGCTCCAAGTCATGAGTTGAATAGTTCTCCTCATGTTTCTTAAGCTGTCGCGAAGCAAAAGAAACCACATGATCATCCTGCATCAGCACACAACCTAATCCTTTCTTGGAAGCATCACAGAAAACAACATAGCTCTTCCCAGGCTCTGGCAGGATCAACACTGGAGCACTGGTCAGCTTCTCCTTCAAACTCTGGAAAGCTCGCTGACATCGTTCATCCCAGATAAAAGATACGTCCTTTCTCATCAACTTTGTCACTGACAAAGCAATCGCATTGAAGTCCTTGATGAACCTCCGGTAGTATCCTTCTAAACCCAAAAAACTGCGAACTTCTGTCGGCGTCTTCGGTTGTTGCCATTCTGCAATGGATTCCACCTTCTTCGGATCTACCTTGACTCCTTCAGCAGATATCACGTGACCCAAGAAAGTCACCTCTTCCAACCAGAACTCACACTTACTAAACTTGGCATACAACTGATGTTGGCAAAGTAGAGTCAACGCTCGTCGAAGATGTTGCTCATGCTCTTGCCTGTCCCGAATATAGATCAAGATGTCATCTATAAAGACTACAACAAACTGATCTAAGAACGGATGGAACACTCTGTTCATCAAGTCCATGAAAGCAGCAGGTGCATTGGTTAGCCCAAACGACATAACCACAAACTCGAAATGACCATACCTCATCCTAAAAGATGACTTTGGTATGTCATCCACCTTGATCCTCAACTGATGATATCCGGACCGTAGATCGATCTTCGAAAACACTGTAGCACCACGCAACTGATCAAACAGATCGTCTATCCTCGGCAACAGGTACTTGTTCTTGATCGTGACCTTGTTCAACTTCCGGTAGTCTATACACAACCGCATCGAACCATCCTTCTTCTTGACGAACAACACGGGAGCACCCCAAGGCGACGTACTTGGTCGGATAAAACCTTTGTCCAGCAACTCTTGCAACTATTTCTTCAACTCTGCCATCTCAACTGGAGCCATCCTATACGGTGTCTGTGCAACTGGCTGTGTTCCTGGGACCAGATTGATCTCAAAATCAATTTCTCAGGGTAGGGGAACACCGGGAAATTCCTCAGGAAACACATCGGCAAACTCTCGGACAACTGGCACCTCTTCAAGGCTAAGACTTTTCGCCTTGGTAGCTACAACGGTATCTACCATGTGAGCTAAGAACGCCTCACATCCCTGTCGTAGCAACCTATCTGCCACCATAGCTGATATCAGACATGTCGGAAGAATCTTCCTATCTCCTTGGAAGATCCACTTCTCTCCAGCATCATCAAACACTGCCTGCTTGGTACTGCAGTCTAAAACGACCTTGTACCTCTCTAAGTTATCCGTCCTAAGGATAACATCAAAACCACACATATCAAGAGGTATGAGATCCACTTAAATGCGGTGTCTCGAGAAAGACAAGACACAAGATGGACACTCTTCTCGAAGCAACAAAGAACCATCAAGAGGGGTTTCTAACAACAAACTATCCTTCTTATGACTAACAGGTAAACGACAGTTCTCAAGCATACTATAGGTGATAAAAGAGTGCATAACACCCGAGTCAACCAGAATAGATATAAAGCAAGAAGAAGACATATCAGAATGAAATAACTCCATCTGACCTGTCACTACTCGCGGGTTGACTATCACCTCCGACTGATTCATAGCATAGAATCGAGTCGTTGCTTGTTGTCCACGACCTTTGCTTCCTTGAGCAGACGATCCAGCTTGAGACGCTTGACCGCGTCCTCATCCTCTGCTACCACTGGGCTGCTGTCGATCTGATCCTTGAAGATTCTGCCTCGGCTATTGTGTCACTTCATCATCTCTGTAGGGACAACTCGTCTTGACATGTCCTATCTAACCGCAGGCATAGCATGTCCTAACATCCACTCGTGGCCTAGATGGCCCTATCATTGCCACATAAGCCAAACTTTGTGCCTTAGATGGTGAAGAAACATAACCTCTTCCTCTACTCAGAGACCACTGAGACGGTCCACCAGAACCTCTCATCACTGTCGATGCCGAAAACTTGGGCTTCTTGAAGCCACCAAACCTATGACCCTAGAACTGAGCAGGTCTCTTCTTAGCCATAGACTTTCTCTTCTCCCTTACAGATTGTTCGATCCTCCGGACGGATTCCACAAACGTCGCAAACCGCTCCCGATTCTCCAACGCAGAAACTGGTGTCGTCAACTCAGCACTCAGACCCTTCTCGAAACGTCTGATCCTCCTCGTCTGTCTCTGCCATGTGAGGACAAAACCTCAACAGATCCATGAACTTGGCCTCGTACTCGGTGATGTTCATCATTCCTTGCCGCATCTTCTCAAACTGACTGATCTTCTCATCTAGATACGGCTTCGAGAAGTATCTGATGACAAACTCATGCCGGAATACTTCCCAACAGACCACCTCACCAGGCCGCTTCTCTTCCTCGATGGTCCACCAGTGACCAACACTACTTTTCAGAAGGTAGACAGCGTACTTTACTTTGTCTGCTTCAGGGATGTCGAAGATCCGGAAAGCCTTCTCAAGACTTGTCAGCCACATATCCGCATCCGCTGGATCAGCCGTTCCAGCATAGTCCGAAGCTCCGACTCGGTGAAGCCGCTCGAAGGTCTTCCCAATACCCGATGCTTCTTCATGGGGAACCCGTGCTTGCGGAGGAGGCACTGGTAATCGCTCAACCATGAGATTCATCATAGCCATTAGCTGCCCCATAAGTTGTTGATAGGTAGGGTGTTCAAGAATGGCTGGGTCAGGTTGGGGGACCTCAGGCACCCGATCTCCATGTTCCTATCCTTCAGCTGAAGCAGCATCGCTGTACTCAGCTGAGTGTTCTTCATGGTTTCCAGACATCGTGACTTTTCTTCTTCTAAGGGCAGAAGACGATTGTAAGAAAATCTGGACAACACATAAGAACAGACGACCTAGTCCTAAATCCCTGTAGAATCAGCGAACCTAAGGCTCTGATACCAAAACTTGTGGCAACACATCCCACTATCACACAGATAGCGAGGTGTTACACGAAAACGTGCGGAAATCACCATAACCACAGATTATCGAAAACACGGGTTAATTAAAACCGTTTGCGAAAAGTTGATAAACTGAGAAACTGTTACGTTCCAGTCCACATCCTGCAAGGAAACTAGTTATATACATTCATACAAGTCATGATACATGTCCACAGCTTAGAGCAACAGCTGTCTTGTCATCACATGAGTTCACCACCTGTACATATACATAAGGCCCACATCCGGCCAACCGCAGGATATACAAAACATCAACGATCATACATCGTGAAGCAATGTCAAAACACCGCCAAGGACTTGAGAGTATAGGGATGACTCTAGACTCTATCACAAAACATCCAAAGCAGCAACGTATCCATTGCTTGCCTTCTACTGATCTTCTTGCTACTCAGCCGCAACTCCGCGACCACCACCACGGGGATAATGTGTGTATATGTATATCAAAAAGATATGAACCTTTTCATTCTTGTTGAGAACTTAGACATCAATCCTAATATCTTTATGGCTCCACATATGAGTTATTATGAATAAACCTTCAGCCAAAGTTAAAAGTACAGTCAACAAAGTAAGTTAAGAAGAACTAAATGTGATTGAAACCCTAATGCTAAAATATATAAAGGGTAAGATAATACACCATAGTAATCACTCAAACATAAGATCATATGTATGATTCTAGAATTCACCCAAGAGTTAGAGACATGCATCTAGAAACTCTAATTGAGAAGACTAATAACCTAGAATACTGAACCTTAAGAATAAGACATGAAAATTGTTAAACCTTTTGGTATTTAAGGAGAAGGTTAGGAGCAAGACTTGAAGCAGTACTTTCAGATAAGATTTGGCTTACAATGGGCAAGTGGGCCATGTCCTTGAATTCATATTATATACATTAGACTAATAGACTGATTATCATGTTCTAAACAATCCATTATACATGTGGTATAATGTTCATATGTAGAACATTATTTCCCAGTAAAATAAAATTACTACCTCAGATAGCTCGTGCTTAGATCCTATAAACTATCAGTTTCAAGTTATTACTCATGCATAATTGTTAGAAATTAGCATATGGATTATTAGAACTCAGAATATATGATTAGAATTTATTTCAATATGTTAATTCCTTACTATCATTTAGAATTAAAAATCTCTTCCAGAACATCATATTTAAACTCATAATCTAGATTTCAAACTTATCAAAGTTCTGTACTAATTGAGTTTTGGAATTCAAAATACAATTATTTGAACTTAGAATGATAATATTGGAGGTTATCTATAGCTTTTAGTGCCTTATTGGTATATCAGAATTTAGATTTCTCGTAGAATTCAGAATAGAATTTAGAACTTAGAATGTCAGAATGGATTACATACTTCAAAATTCCTCTCAAATATTTGAGATATAGAATCAGAATAGAAACATAATCAGAATAGAAATAGAATGAGAAATAGAATAAAATAGAAAAGAATAGAAAATGACACTTGAACATAATTTATATTATATAATAAGTCCTCACAAAATAGAAGTATTATGGTACATAGAACATAATGATTTTATGCCATACAAGGTGCGTTGTACCATAGAAGGTGGTGCCACAGAACAAAAGACACCTCTGTGTCACCAGAAGGAATTTGTGTCACAGAAGGCGTGTTACACCATAAAAGGAAATTATGCCACAAAAGGTGTGTTGTACCATAGAAGGCACATAGTGCCACAGAAGAGGACTTATTTTATAATAGTGGCCACAAAAAGATAAAACATGTAAATAAAAGATGTGTAATTAGTTATAGATTTCTAGTTTTATAATGTAGTCATTCCCTTTATGTTATTAGAATTCAATGCATGTTACTCTAATCAGTTTCCCTTTGTGCATGGTTGGGGACGAGATGTCCAATGGTTTCAAGCTTCAAAAAGAACATCCAAGTCAGAGTTTGCTTGTGTAGAAATAGGAGGACTGCTTGATGGGGCTCCATCTACATGATCCTATATTTGATATGAGATGTGTATAAAGTAGTATCATGGTATTGAGTTTCTATTGTATATGATGGTGTAATAGAATCCCTTTGCTAAGAAAACAATGAGAATTACATTCATATAAAGTCTTTAATGGTTTTGTCTATTGTTATTGTTATGTATATCATAGTTGTGACACTCCCAATAGAAAAACAAATTGAATAGTTGTTTATGCTTCCACTATAGAAATCAGGGTGTTACAATGTCGTATCAGAGCAATAATGTAGATAGCTATCAAGAAAATTCTCATATTATTAGCTTAGGTTGCCCATTAGATGCCAAGTGAAACTACAATATAGATTTAAAAGGACATTTAATAAATGAATCTAGTCATAGAAGAGGTGAGTGAAAGATAGTAGAATCGAAGTTAAATATTTAGTCAGTAGGTGAAAGTTTAGATAAACATTAGGGTTATGTGTCTAGATGGTTTGTCCCAAATGGGATTTTGTAAAGCATATGTTATGTGCATACATTATCATGCTTATTTCATCCTTTTGAGTGCATGTGGTATGAGACACATGCACAAGGGAGGTGCTAAGATGAGTATGATAAGACAAGTCACCTCTAGATATATGACCGACTGATATGTATCCAAAGGCGACAAAGTAAATAAGAGTTGACATTACAAGTTTGTGACATACAATTACCTAAAAATAATTTAATACTTGTTAGAATCCTAGAATACATGATAAGAGTCAGGATCCTCGTAGTGGGGAATATAATTTTGGATAGTTAGTAGGCTACTTATATGGTGACGAAGGGCACTTCAAGACCAGAACAATTAGAGAGAAAATTGTCAAGAAAGAGTGTTGCCATGGATGCAAAAGGGGTAGATGAGGACCAGATATTGGAAGGTATGACCTAGACTAGTAGTATTAATTAAATTTAAGTATTTTATTCCATTTCATAGTTTAGCACATAATTATGAACTTTTTGGTGGTTGAGTATCACTATCAGAATAATTAATAAAACCCTAAGGTGGGTAGTACCTGAAAATTTCGAGGACGAAATTTATGCAAGGTGGGTAGAAGTGTGACATCCTTATTTTTTAGTACCTTAATATAATTCCTTAAGTGCCTAGTACTCATGATCATACACTGTCAAATTTTCATGAATAAAAAGCATTGATAATTTTCCTATTAAGAGGTAGCATGCACATAAGTTCACACCCAAAACTCTAAGAACATATCATATTTAGATAATTAGTTATTCAACATTTGAGAATTATCTTGTATAATCATCTTAATTAATCTAGTCATCTATATGAAAACATAACCTCTATAGAATATACTACACTCGAAATAAGGCTTTTGGTAAAAAAAATTGAGTTCATTTGGGATTGGTTTGAGTAGGCAAACGATTTTCTATAGATAATGGCAAGAAAAGGATTTTATTTTTGTTTTCTCAAATTTATGTTGAACCAGATTTGATGGTGGTCATTAGATGTTGACGCCAGCTAACTCGCCTGATCGTAGCTATCTATCCCTTCTTCAACCTTTGGCCACTTGAACAAGGACTCTTGTTCCCAAGCCAGTCATGATTATCTTGGTATTTACTCGATCATTTTCGAGATGGATTTCACTATCGATTCCAGGAAAGAATCACACATCTATCAAGTCATCACTGGAACCCTAGTTCTCACTATACAAGAAATGCCCCTTTTGCTGCCAACCTTTCGTGACTCTCTACTGGAAGATCAACCCAGAGTGGTTTCATTGCTCTCTTTATCATTGGTAGAGCACCGTCGTAATCTTCTAAAATCCTCTCAACCATCAATGTCATCACTTTTGCCCTGACCATCTCCACCGACTCCATTCATGATTATAGAACCGCTACCACCATTCTCTACCTTAGGACACCTACAATCAATTCCTGGAGGTTACATCGTCCTTGACCCACCACGAACTCAAACACAATCTCATTACTGACTGCAATCTACTAAGGAGACCCCATCAACCAACCATTTGTAGATATGTCTATAGAGCCTCACCACCAAAGAGTACCAAGCCACATGGCTACCGTTCAAATCCAACCTTCGGCTGCGAAGCCCATAACTGGTGCCATACAGGTCAATGGAAGAGTCAGAATCCACGACCTCACCCCTCGTGGTCAGTACACGAGAAACAAAGCAGGACCGCAGTCTCATGTTGAAGTGGTCTTAGCCATAGGGTCAGCTCCTCAGGCTACCCTCTGCCTAGCCCGCCTCGGTACAGGTCTCGGCGCTAGTAAAACTGAGCCACGAGCCAATTCACCATGCTCTGAGCCATGAACGCAGTCATGCTCATCATATCACATATCTTGAGCCATGGGCTTGTTCACCATGCTCTCTATCAC
Organism: Alisma plantago-aquatica; assembly: GCA_963693085.1. Lineage (NCBI taxonomy): Eukaryota > Viridiplantae > Streptophyta > Magnoliopsida > Alismatales > Alismataceae > Alisma > Alisma plantago-aquatica. Next base: position 338,089,726 of record OY856414.1, read on the forward strand.
AACTGGGCTATGGGCCTGAACACCGCACCCTAGAGTCTACAACCGAAGTTGCACTCTTACCTCCTTAGTTTAGGCTAGGAGCAACCTCGCATATTCAACAATATGCGCTCGGGGTTAACCCGTAGGAGAACCCGTTTCACCATCACCAAATCCTGACGATGATGGATCTATGGCCAGGGCAACTACATGATAGATTTCACTGTGATTAATTAGTATCTTTTAGATGGATTGCAAGATTCAACCAAGTTGTATAACATGCAAACTATAACAGAATAAACAACATAAAACTCAACATTATGCTTTTATTGTAATCACATCAACCTGATCCATCTCAAGGATCCAACATAAAATGTTATCACTTGGCCTCTTGCTAACCATCTAGATCCATCTCAAGGATCATCACATACCATGGGATCTCAATCCCTCATCATGTATTGCCACTGCCTCTCAAGGCTTACATTATCATCATGGAACAATCGCATCACATGTGCAATCTCATCAACAAGAGTAATTATCAGAGTGATGTTACTCATCACATATTTCTCATAGCCTTTTCATGGCTAATCATCACCTGCATGGTTAGAGTACTCAATAATCATAGTTTTCAACATAAGGACTATGCTTACTATCATGAGAGGATATTCATGATGCTATACTTGTTTATTATTCAGCAACTGGTGATCATGTGCACGAGACACATTATTAAGCAACTATTTATATACTTATCCTTATCTCATCATTATGTAGATAATCAAGATGATCACTTAATGCATGTAGTCATGTCAGATATGAAGGACAAGCATTACCATTATCATCACCATTATATGAGCAAGGAGTAACCATCGTTTGGAAGCAAGGACAAGAAATATATAACGGTCGGCTTCTATGCATCGTGGAACCCTCGCTATATGAGCTACAACCCTCACTAGAAGAGATGTATCGGGAAACCTACCCTCGCCCAAGGTTCAACACACACGGCCATCTCACTACGCTGTGTTGCAACCAGCAGTAGCGCAACGTTGCGTCTCAAGAAAAAGAGAGAGTAATGCGCGTCAAGAGGAAGTGTAATGGGCACATAGTGCTATCGGGCGACGCCCGTTGCGGTTCAGTGGTATCGGCCGATACATGTGACGCCCGTCACAAGGAGCTCAGCAACGCCCGACACAGGGCTGTCGTCCAAGTCATCTCAAGGAAATAACAACCAAAAGAGAGAGAACAAATCTACAAAATGGCCAACAACTTGGTCAAGGACTAACGGCCAACACGAAGCAAAGGAAAGGGTGTGATGCCCATCACAAGAATGAGGGTTGATGCCCATCACAGCAACAAGGGCTGACGCCCGTCAGGCCTTTTGCCCAGTACACACTCACCCATTTGTAACGTGTAAGGATAAGGTAAGGGGGCTGTCGGGAAACACATCAAGATACCCCTCACAAGGTCATCTTCTTCCTCAAACACAAAGGCACTCGAAAACCCTAGGAAGATGGCTCACCTCAATCGACTAAGAAGGAGGGGTTTGGCACATCAACCATCACCAATGAGCTCACCCTTCTAGCCCAAGGTGAGAGGAGAGTGTTTCTTGAGCAACTAGGACACAAGCTCACCTCAATCGGTTAAGGGAAAGAGGGGTGTTGCTCATGACACTAGCAACTCAAACTCACTCCTCTAGACCAAGGGGAGAAAGGAGTATTGCTCCCTAGATCACAAGAGACACTAGACCACATGGTGATCGGCCAACAAGGGTACTAAGCAAGAAACTAAGCTACTAACATGTAAACAAGATCATAGCAAGAGATAAGGTAGCTAGGGTTAGAAGTTATGCAACCCGCCTTAAGCTCCAAGCTCCAAGGAAGAAGAAGAACTCCAAGCTTCAAGGGATGTCGACCACCACTTGCCCTTCTAGGGTGTGTCGGCCACCAAGCTGCTCCTTCAAGGGGTGTGTCGGCCGACACAAGCAAGGAAAGGAGGGAGTGTCGTGCACTCAAGGTGGAGAAGGAAACAAAGGACCAAAGGGACCTTAAGCTAAGGAAAGGACATGCCTATATAGAAGGAAAGGGAGGAGAAAACAAGGTGGAGCATGGCAAGGTGTCACTTGCATAGGGACACTTGTCCTAGAGCTCAAGCCACTACTCTAGCAAGATCCATCCACATGGCCAAGATATGCACCAAGTGTCCACTAAACAAGGTCAAGGTTAGATCAAGCACTATGGGCGACACAACAAGCTTGCAACTTGGGCGACACACTTCCATGTTGGTCGACACAAGCACTCATAGGCCGATACACTCACCACTTGGCTGATACAAGGCTCAACCAAGCCCAAACAAGGCACCTCAAGGCCCAAACAAGCTCAACCAAGGCCCAAAGAACTCAAGCAACGAGCCCAAGCCTTCCTCTCTACACAAGAGGAAGCAAAGAGAGGGAAAAACACCTCACAAGGTGGCAAACTTGTCCATAAAACCCTAGACGTGGGTTAGTTGCAAGTTGCACCTCCAACTCTCAACAAAGCACCAAGGTTAAGCAAAGCAAATAGGGTAAACCCTATACGAAGGTCAGGGTCCTTACAAGCTAACCCCCTTTAAGGGATTTCATCCCCAAAATCCGAAGAGAAAAGCGAGGGATACTTCCTCCTCATCTCTTCCTCAGGCTCCCACGTGGCTTCCTCAATGCCACGACGCTGCCAAAGAACCTTCACAAGAACCAGGTCCTTCCTCTTCAGCTTCTTGACCCTTTTGTCAAGGATCGCCACATGACCTTCCTCATAGGTCACATCTTCATCAAGCTCAACCTCAACTGTTTGTATCACTGTTCCCGAATCTGGATGACTTTTCTTCAGCATACTGACATGGAACACTGGATGTAACCTGTGCAACTCTGGAGGCAACTCTAACTCATAAGCTACCTTACCAACACGTGCTACGACTGGGTAAGGCCCCATATACCTAGGTGCCAACTTACACCTGCGACCAAACCTCAGCACACCTTTCCAAGGCGAGACTATAAGATACACTTTGTCTCCTACCTGGAACTCCAAAGGTCGTCGGCGATTGTCTGCATAGGATTTCTGCCTGTCCTGTGCCACTTTCAACTGTTGTTGTATCACTTTGATCTTTTTTGTTGTCTGCTGTACTAACTCAGGACCCAAAAGCTGATACTCACCGGACTCGTACCAACACAAAGGAGATCTGCACTTCCTCCCATACAAAGCCTCATAGGGAGCCATATCAATGCTCCGTTGATAACTGTTGTTGTAGGCAAACTCTATCAAACTAAGATGTACATCCCAACTGCCTAGAAACTGCAAAGCACAAGCTCGAAGGAGATCTTCCAGAATCTGAATAGTCCTCTCAGACTGTCCATCTGTCTATGGGTGGAAAGCAGTATTGAACCTCAACTGCGTTCCCAACGCTCTGTGCAACTGTTCCCAGAAATGACTTGTAAACTGAGGACCTCTGTCAGAAACTATCATTGCTGGCACACCATGCAAACGAACTATCTCATCCACGTACACTCTAGCGAGCTTCTCGGCTATATACGTCGTCTTCACTGGTAGAAAATGGGCAGACTTAGTCAATCTGTCCACTATCACCCAAATGGAATCATGATTCCTAGTTGTCCTGGGTAGACCAACTACGAAATCCATGGTTATATGATCCCATTTCCACTGTGGTATCGGCAAAGGTTGCAACGTACCTGCTGGCTTCTGATGTTCAGCCTTCACTTGCTGGCAAACCGCACATCTTGCTACGAATTCAGCTACATCTTTCTTCAAACCGGGCCACCAATACAAGTCCTTCAGACTATGGTACATCTTGGTGACACCTGGATGCATAACATACATTGACGTGTGGGCTTCCTCGAGCACCAACTTCCTCAGCTCATCATCAGGAACCACCATCCTATCACGATAGCAGACCAGCCCATCCTCAGACTCATGAAACCCATCACGCTTTTCACTGCCAAACTCTGATCTGATCAACTGTACTGCATCATCTGTCTGTTGTGCATCTTTGATCTGCTGTCTCAACGTAGGCTTGACTTGCATCTGTGTTAGAAGTTCAGCTAATGAGGAAACCTCCATTTGTACATTCATCTGCCACAAAGAGACAAACATATCCCACCTATGGCATACCAGGGAACTCAACTGTGCCTTCTTGGAAGAAAAAGAAGACTTTCAACTAAGTGCATCAGCTACCACATTCGCCTTACCAGGATGATACTCGATAGTGCAGTCATAGTCGTTGATCAACTCCATCCATCGCCGCTATCGCATGTTCAACTCTTACTGCGTAAAGATGTACTTCAGGTTCTTATGGTCTGTAAAGATCTGATACACTTCCCCATAAAGATAGTGTCTCCAAATCTTTAACACATGAACCACTGCTGCCAGCTCCAAGTCATGAGTTGGATAGTTCTCCTCATGTTTCTTAAGCTGTCGCGAAGCAAACAAAACCACATGATCATCCTGCATTAGCACACAACCTAATCCTTTCTTGGAAGCATCACAGAAAACAACATAGCTCTTCCCAGGCTCTGGCAGGATCAACACTGGAGCACTGGTCAGCTTCTCCTTCAAACTCTGGAAAGCTCGCTGACATCGTTCATCCCAGACAAAAGATACGTCCTTTCTCATCAACTTTGTCATTGAAAAAGCAATCGTATTGAAGTCCTTGATGAAACTCCGGTAGTATCCTTCTAAACCCAAAAAATTGCAAACTTCTGTCGGCGTCTTCGGTTGTTGCCATTCTGCAATGGATTCCACCTTCTTCGGATCTACCTTAACTCCTTGAGCAGATATCACGTGACCCAAGAAAGTCACCTCTTCCAACCGTAACTCACACTTACTGAACTTGGCATACAACTGATGTTGGCGAAGTAGAGTCAACGCTCGTCGAAGATGTTGCTCATGCTCTTGCCTGTCCCAAATATAGATTAAGATGTCATCTATAAAGACTACAACAAACTGATCTAAGAACGGACGGAACACTTTGTTCATCAAGTCCATGAAAGCAGCAGGTGTATTGTTTAGCCCAAACGACATAACCAAAAACTTGAAATGACCATACCTCATCCTAAAAGCTGACTTTGGTATGTCATCCGCCTTGATCCTCAACTGATGATATCCGGACCGTAGATCGATCTTCGAAAACACTGTAGCACCACGCAACTGATCAAACATATCGTCTATCCTCGGCAACGGGTACTTGTTCTTGATCGTGACCTTGTTCAACTGCCGGTAGTCTATACACAACCGCATCAAACCATCCTTCTTCTTGACGAACAACACGGGAGCACCCTAAGGCGACGTACTTGGTCGGATAAAACCTTTGTCCAGCAACTCTTGCAACTGTTTCTTCAACTCTGCCATCTCAACTAGAGCCATCCTATACGGTGTCTGTGCAACTGGCTGTGTTCCTGGGATCAGATTGATCTCAAAATCAATTTCTCAGGGTGGGGGAATACCGGGAAATTCCTCAGGAAACACATCGGCAAACTCTCGGACAACTGGCACCTCTTCAAGGCTAAGACTTTTCGCCTTGGTAGCTACAACGGTATCTACCATGTGAGCTAAGAACGCCTCACATCCCTGTCGTAGCAACCTATCTGCCACCATAGCTGATATCAGACATGTGGGAAGAATCTTCCTATCTCCTTGGAAGATCCACTTCTCTCCAGCATCATCAAACATCGCCTGCTTGGTACTGCAGTCTAAAACGACCTTGTACCTCTCTAAGGTATCCATCCCAAGGATAACATCAAAACCACACATATCAAGAGGTATGAGATCCACTTAAATGCGGTGTCCCGAGAAAGACAAGACACAAGATGGACACTCTTCTCGAAGCAACGAAGAACCATCAAGAGGGGTTTCTAACAACAAACTATCCTTCTTACGACTAACAGGTAAACGACAGTTCTCAAGCATACTATAGGTGATAAAAGAGTGCATAGCACCCGAGTCAACCAGAATAGATATAAAGCAAGAAGAAGACATATCAGAATGAAATAACTCCATCTGACATGTCACTACTCGCGGGTTGACTATCACCTCCGACTGATTCATAGCATAGAATCGAGTCGTTGCTTGTTGTCCACGACCTTTGCTTCCTTCAGCAGACGATCCAGCTTGAGACGCTTGACCTCGTCCTCATCCTCTGCTACCACTGGGCTGCTATCGATCTGATCCTTGAAGATTCTACCTCGGCTATTGTGTCACTTCATCATCTCTGTAGGGACAACTCATCTTGACATGTCCTATCTAACCGCAGGCATAGCATGTCCTAACATCCACTCGTGGCCTGGATGGCCCTGTCATTGCCACAGAAGCCAAACTTTGTGCCTTAGATGGTGGAAAAACATAACCTCTTCCTCTACTCAGAGACCACTGAGACGGTCCACCAGAACCTCTCATCACTGCCGGTGCTGAAAACTTGGGCTTCTTGAAGCCACCAAACCTCTGACCCTAGAACTGAGCAGGTCTCTTCTTAGCCATAGACTTTCTCTTCTCCCTTACAGATTGTTCGATCCTCCGGATGGATTCCACAAACGTTGCAAACCGCTCCCGATTCTCCAACGCAGAAACTGGTGTCGTCAACTCATCACTCAGATCCTTTTCGAAACGTCTGATCCATTCCTCGTCTTTCGCTGCCATGTGAGGACAAAACCTCAATAGATCCATGAACTTGGCCTCGTACTCGGTGATGTTCATCATTCCTTTCCACATCTTCTCAAACTGACTGATCTTCTCATCTAGATACGTCTTCGAGAAGTATCTGATGACAAACTCATGCCGGAATACTTCCCAACAGACCACCTCACCAGGCCGCTTCTCTTCCTCGATGGTCCACCAGTGACCAACACTACCTTTCAGAAGGTAGACAGCATGCTTTACTTTGTCTGCTTCAGGGATGCTGAGGATCCGGAAAGCCTTCTCAAGACTTGTCAACCACATATCCGCATCCACTGGATCAGCCGTTCCAGCATAGTCTGAAGCTCCGACTCGGTGAAGCCGCTCGAAGGTCTTCCCAATACCCGATGCTTCTTCATGGGGAACCCGTGCTTGCGGAGGAGGCACTGGTAATCGCTCAACCATGAGATTCATCATAGCCATTAGCTGCCCCATAAGCTGTTGATAGGCAGGGTGTTCAAGAATGGCTGGGTCAGGTTGGGGGACCTCAGGCACCCGATCTCCATGTTCCTGTCCTTCAGCTGAAGCAGCATCGTTGTACTCAGCTGAGTGTTCTTCATGGTTTCCAGACATCTTGACTTTTCTTCTTCTAAGGGCAGAAGACGATTGTAAGAAAATCTGGACAACACACAAGAACAGACGACCTAGTCCTGAATCCCTGTAGACTCAGCGAACCTAAGGCTCTGATACCAAAACTTGTGGCAACACATCCCACTATCACACAAACATCGAGGTGTTACACGAAAACGTGCGGAAATCACCATAACCACAGATTATCGAAAACACGGGTTAATTAAAACCGTTTGCGAAAAGTTGATAAACTGAGAAACTGTTACGTTCCAGTCCACATCCTGTAAGGAAACAGGTTATATACATTCATACAAGTCATGATACATGTCCACAGCTTAGAGCAACAGCTGTCTTGTCATCACATGAGTTCACCACATGTTCATATACATAAGGCCCACATCCGGCCAACCACAGGATATACAAAACATCAACGATCATACATCGTGAAGCAACGTCAAAACATCGCCAAGGACCTGAGAGTATAGGGATGACTCTAGACTCTATCACAAAACATCCAAAGCAGCAGCGTATCCATTGCTTGCCTTCTACTGATCTTCTTGCTACTCAGCCGCAACTCTGCGACCACCACCACGTCTAGCTCGACCACCTAAAAAGGGTGGAAACCAGCGGGGTGAGACAATTGAACATTGTCCGAGTGGGAGGCATAACTTCCCCGCCAAAACTACAAAACCTCAGGTATATGCAAAGCAGATAAACAGTATAACAAGGGCAGTTATAAGATAAGACTATTCATACTATCAAGCTTACCAAAAGTACTCAGTCATTTATCCAACTATCCCTTATGGAACTTGATTAACAAGATAGGATGTATAAACCTTACCACATATGAGAAATGTACAAACAACTGCAAGATACAAATAAAGTTAAGTACACAAACAAGGCATCAACCAATGTTTCGTGTGTGTCCTAAGCAGTAAATACTATTCGGCTGAATTACGTATTATTATGCCCTGAGGAAGTGAACTGTACCGTTCAAATCCAACTTTCGGCTGCGAAGCCCATAACTGGTGCCATACAGGTCAATGGAAGAGTCGGAATCCACGACCTCACCCCTCGTGGTCAGTACACGAGAAACAAAGCAGGACCGCAGTCTCATGTTGAAGTGGTCTTAGCCATAGGGTCAGCTCCTCAGGCTACCCTCTGCCTAGCCCGCCTCGGTACAGGTCTCGGCGCTAGTAAAACTGAGCCATGAGCCTATTCACCATGCTCTAAGCCATGAACGCAGTCATGCTCATCATATCACATATCCTGAGCCATGGTCTTGTTCACCATGCTCTCTATCACAACTGGGCTACGGGCCTGAACACCGCACCCTAGAGTCTACAACCGAAGTTGCACTCTTACCTCCTCAGTTTAGGCTAGGAGCAACCTCGCATATTCAACAATATGCGCTCGGGGTTAACCCGTAGGAGAACCCGTTTCACCATCACCAAATCCTGACGATGATGGATCTATGGCCAGGGCAACTACATGATAGATTTCACTGTGATTAATTAGTATCTTTTAGATGGATTGCAAGATTCAACCAAGTTGTATAACATGCAAACTATAACAGAATAAACAACATAAAACTCAACATTATGCTTTTATTGTAATCACATCAACCTGATCCATCTCAAGGATCCAACATCAAATGTTATCACTTGGCCTCTTGCTAACCATCTAGATCCATCTCAAGGATCATCACATACCATGGGATCTCAATCCCTCATCATGTATTGCCACTGCCTCTCAAGGCTTACATTATCATCATGGAACAATCGCATCACATGTGCAATCTCATCAACAAGAGTAATTATCAGAGTGATGTTACTCATCACATATTTCTCATAGCCTTTTCATGGCTAATCATCACCTGCATGGTTAGAGTACTCAATAATCATAGTTTTCAACTTAAGGACTATGCTTACTATCATGAGAGGATATTCAGGATGCTATACTTATTTATTATTCAACAACTGGTGATCATGTACACGAGACACATTATTAAGCAACTATTTATATACTTATCCTTATCTCATCATTATGTAGATAATCAAGATGATCACTTAATGCATGTAGTCATGTCAGATATGAAGGACAAGCTTTACCATTATCATCATCATTATATGAGCAAGGAGTAACCATCATTTGGAAGCAAGGACAAGAAATATATAACGGCCGGCTTCTATGCATCGTGGAACCCTCGCTATATGAGCTACAACCCTCACTAGAAGAGATGTATCGGGAAACCTACCCTCGCCCAAGGTTCAACACACACGGCCATCTCACAACGCCGTGTTGCAACCAGCAGTAGCGCAACGTTGCGTCTCAAGAAAAAGAGAGAGTAATGCGCGTCAAGAGGAAGTGTAACAGGCACATAGTGCTATCGGGCGACGCCCGTTGCGGTTCAGTGGTATCAGCCGATACATGTGACGCCCGTCACAAGGAGCTCAGCAACGCCCGACACAGGGCTGTCGTCCAAGTCATCTCAAGGAAATAACAACCAAAAGAGAGAGAACAAATCTACAAAACGGCCAACAACTTGGTCAAGGCCTAACGGACAACACGAAGCAAAGGAAAGGGCGTGACGCCCATCACAAGAATGAGGGTTGATGCCCGTCACAGCAACAAGGGCTGACGCCCGTCAAGCCTTTCGCCCAGTACACACTCACCCATTTTTAACGTGTAAGGATAAGGTAAGGGGGCTGTCGGGAAACACATCAAGATACCCCTCACAAGGTCATCTTCTTCCTCAAACACAAAGGCACTCGAAAACCCTAGGAAGATGGCTCACCTCAATCGACTAAGAAGGAGGGGTTTTGCACATCAACCATCACCAATGAGCTCACCCTTCTAGCCCAAGGTGAGAGGAGAGTGTTGCTTGAGCAACTAGGACACAAGCTCACCTCAATCGGTTAAGGGAAAGAGGGGTGTTGCTCATGACACTAGCAACTCAAACTCACTCCTCTAGACCAAGGGGAGAAAGGAGTATTGCTCCCTAGATCACAAGAGACACTAGACCACATGGTGATCGGCCAATAAGGGTACTAAGCAAGAAACTAAGCTACTAACATGTAAACAAGATCATAGCAAGAGATAAGGTAGCTAGGGTTAGAAGTTATGCAACCCGCCTTAAGCTCCAAGCTCCAAGGAAGAAGAAGAACTCCAAGCTTCAAGGGATGTCGACCACCACTTGCCCTTCTAGGGTGTGTCGGCCACCAAGCTGCTCCTTCAAGGGGTGTGTCGGCCGACACAAGCAAGGAAAGGAGGGAGTGTCGTGCACTCAAGGTGGAGAAGGAAACAAAGGACCAAAGGGACCTTAAGCTAAGGAAAGGACATGCCTATATAGAAGGAAAGGGAGGAGAAAACAAGGTGGATCATGGAAAGGTGTCACTTGCATAGGGACACTTGTCCTAGACCTCAAGCCACTACTCTAGCAAGCTCCATCCACATGGCCAAGATATGCACCAAGTGTCCACTAAACAAGGTCAAGGTTAGATCAAGCACTATGGGCGACACAACAAGCTTGCAACTTGGGCGACACACTTCCATGTTGGCCAACACAAGCACTCCTAGGCCGATACACTCACCACTTGGCTGGTACAAGGCTCAACCAAGCCCAAACAAGGCACCTCAAGGCCCAAACAAGCTCAACCAAGGCCCAAAGAACTCAAGCAATGAGCCCAAGCCTTCCTCTCTACACAAGAGGAAGCAAAGAGAGGGAAAAACACCTCACAAGGTGGCAAAATTGTCCATAAAACCCTAGACGTGGGTTAGTTGCAAGTAGCACCTCCAACTCTCAACAAAGCACCAAGGTTAAGCAAAGCAAATAGGGTAAACCCTATACGAAGGTCAGGGTCCTTACAAGCTAACCCCCTTTAAGGGATTTCATCCCCGAAATCCGAAGAGAAAAGCGAGGGATACTTCCTCCTCATCTCTTCCTCAGGCTCCCACATGGCTTCCTCAATGCTACGACGCTGCCAAAGAACCTTCACAAGAACCAGGTCCTTCCTCTTCAGCTTCTTGACCCTTTTTTCAAGGATCGCCACATGACCTTCCTCATAGGTCACATCTTCATCAAGCTCAACCTCAACTATTTGTATCACTGTTCCCAAATCTGGATGACTTTTCTTCAGCATACTGACATGGAACACTGGATGTAACCTGTGCAACTCTGGAGGCAACTCTAACTCATAAGCTACCTTACCAACACGTGCTACGACTGGGTAAGGCCCCATATACCTAGGTGCCAACTTACACCTGCGACCAAACCTCAGCACACCTTTCCAAGGCGAGACTTTAAGATACACTTTGTCTCCTACCTGGAACTCCAAAGGTCGTCGGCGATTGTCTGCATAGGATTTCTGCCTGTCCTGTGCCACTTTCAACTGTTGTTGTATCACTTTGATTTTTTTGTTGTCTGCTGTACTAACTCAGGACCCAAAAGCTGATACTCACCGGACTCGTACCAACACAAAGGAGATCTGCACATCCTCCCATACAAAGCCTCATAGGGAGCCATATCAATGCTCCGTTGATAACTGTTGTTGTAGGCAAACTCTATCAAACTAAGATGTACATCCCAACTGCCTAGAAACTGCAAAGCACAAGCTCGAAGGAGATCTTCCAGAATCTGAATAGTCCTCTCAGACTGTCCATCTGTCTGTGGGTGGAAAGCAGTACTGAACCTCAACTGCGTTCCCAACGCTCTGTTCAACTGTTCCCAGAAACGACTTGTAAACTGAGGACCTCTGTCAAAAACTATCGTTGCTGGTACACCATGCAAACAAACTATCTCATCCACGTACACTCTAGCGAGCTTCTCAGATATATACGTCGTCTTCACTGGTAGAAAATGGGCAGACTTAGTCAATCTGTCCACTATCACCCAAATGGAATCATGATTCCTAGTTGTCCTGGGTAGACCAACTACGAAATCCATGGTTATATGATCTCATTTCCACTGTGGTATCGGCAAAGGTTGCAACGTACCTGCCAGCTTCTGATGTTCAGCCTTCACTTGCTGGCAAACCGCACATCTTGCTACGAACTCAGCTACATCTTTCTTCAAACCGGGCCACCAATACAAGTCCTTCAGACTATGGTACATCTTGGTGACACCTGGATGCATAACATACATTGACGTGTGGGCTTCCTCGAGCACCAAATTCCTCAGCTCATCATCAGGAACCACCATCCTATCACGATAGGAGACCAGCCCATCCTCGGACTCATGAAACCCATCACGCTTTTCACTGCCAAACTCTGATCTGATCAACTATACTGCATCATCTGTCTGTTGTGCATCTTTGATCTGCTGTCTCAACGTAGGCTTGACTTGCATCTGTGCTAGAAGTCCAGCTAATGAGGAAACCTCCATTTGCACATTCATCTGCCGCAAAGAGACAAACATATCCCGCCTATGGCATACCAGGGAACTCAACTGTGCCTTCTTGGAAGAAAAAGAAGACTTTCAACTAAGCGCATGAGCTACCACATTCGCCTTACCAGGATGATACTCGATAGTGCAGTCATAGTCGTTGATCAACTCCATCCATCGGCGCTGTCGCATGTTCAACTCTTACTGCGTAAAGATGTACTTCAGGTTCTTATGGTCTGTAAAGATCTAACACACTTCCCCATAAAGATAGTGTCTCCAAATCTTTAACACATGAACCACTGCCGCCAGCTCCAAGTCATGAGTTGGATAGTTCTCCTCATGTTTCTTAAGCTGTCACGAAGCAAAAGAAACCACATGATCATCCTGCATCAGCACACAACCTAATCCTTTCTTGGAAGCATCACAGAAAACAACATAGCCCTTCCCAGGCTCTGGCAGGATCAACACTGGAGCACTGATCAGCTTCTCCTTCAAACTCTGGAAAGATCGCTGACATCGTTCATCCCAGACAAAAGATACGTCCTTTCTCATCAACTTTGTCATCGACAAAGCAATCGCACTGAAGTCCTTGATGAACCTCCGGTAGTATCCTTCTAAACCCAAAAAATTGCGAACTTCTGTCGGCGTCTTCGGTTGTTGCCATTCTGCAATGGATTCCACCTTCTTCGGATCTGCCTTGACTCCTTCAGCAGATATCACGTGACCCAAGAAAGTCACCTCTTCCAACCGTAACTCACACTTACTGAACTTGGCATACAACTGATGTTGGCGAAGTAGAGTCAACGCTCGTCGAAGATGTTGCTCATGCTCTTGCCTGTCCTGAATATAGATCAAGATGTCATCTATAAAGACTACAACAAACTGATCTAAGAACGGACGGAACACTCTGTTCATCAAGTCCATGAAAGTAGCAGGTGCATTGGTTAGCCCAAACGACATAACCAAAAACTCGAAATGACCATACCTCATCCTAAAAGCTGACTTTGGTATGTCATCTGCCTTGATCCTCAACTGATGATATCTGGACCGTAGATCGATCTTCGAAAACACTGTAGCACCACGCAACTGATCAAACAGACCGTCTATCCTCGGCAACGGGTACTTGTTCTTGATCGTGACCTTGTTCAACTGCCGGTAGTCTATACACAACCGCATCGAACCATCCTTCTTCTTGACGAACAACACGGGAGCACCCCAAGGCGACGTACTTGGTCGGATAAAACCTTTGTCCAACAACTCTTGCAACTGTTTCTTCAACTCTGCCATCTCAACTGGAGCCATCCTATACGGTGTCTGTGCAACTGGCTGTGTTCCTGGGACCAGATTGATCTCAAAATCAATTTCTCAGGGTGGGGGAACACCAGGAAGTTCCTCAGGAAACACATCGGCAAACTCTCGGACAACTGACACCTCTTCAAGGCTAAGACTTTTCGCCGTAGCTACAATGGTATCTACCATGTGAGCTAAGAACGCCTCACATCCCTGTCGTAGCAACCTATCTGCCACCATAGCTGATATCAGACATGTCGGAAGAATCTTCCTATCTCCTTGGAAGATCCACTTCTCTCCAACATCATCAAACACCGCCTGCTTGGTACTCCAGTCTAAAACGACCTTGTACCTCTCTAAGGTATCCATCCCAAGGATAACATCAAAACCACACATATCAAGAGGTATGAGATCCACTTAAATGCGGTGTCCCGAGAAAGACAAGACACAATATGGACACTCTTCTCGAAGCAACGAAGAACCATCAAGAGGGGTTTCTAACAACAAACTATCATTCTTACGACTAACAGGTAAATGACAGTTCTCAAGTATACTATAGGTGATAAAACAGTGCATAGCACCCGAGTCAACCAGAACAGATATAAAGCAAGAAGAAGACATATCAGAATGTAATAACTCCATCTGACCTGTCACTACTCGCGGGTTGACTATCACCTCCGACTGATTCATAGCATAGAATCGAGTCGTTACTTGTTGTCCACGACCTTTGCTTCCTTGAGCAGACAATCCAGCTTGAGACGCTTGACCGCGTCCTCATCCTCTGCTACCACTGGGCTGCTGTCGATCTGATCCTTGAAGATTCTTCCTCGGCTATTGTGTCACTTCATCATCTCTGTAGGGACAACTCGTCTTGACATGTCCTATCTAACCGCAGGCATAGCATGTCCTAACATCCACTCGTGGCCTGGATGGCCCTGTCATTGCCACAGAAGCCAAACTTTGTGCCTTAGATGGTGAAGAAACATAACCTCTTCCTCTACTCAGAGACCACTGAGACGGTCCACCAGAACCTCTCATCACTGCCGGTGCCGAAAACTTGGGCTTCTTGAAGCCACCAAACCTCTGACCCTAGAACTGAGCAGGTCTCTTCTTAGCCATAGACTTTCTCTTCTCCCTTATAGATTGTTCGATCCTCCGGACGGATTCCACAAATGTCGCAAACCGCTCCCGATTCTCCAACGCAGAAACTGGTGTCGTCAACTCAGCACTCACACCCTTCTCGAAACGTCTGATTCGTTCCTCGTCTGTCGCTGCCATGTGAGGACAAAACCTCAACAGATCCATGAACTTGGCCTCGTACTCGGTGATGTTCATCATTCCTTGCCGCATCTTCTCAAACTGACTGATCTTCTCATCTAGATACGTCTTCGGGAAGTATCTGATGATGAACTCATGCCGGAATACTTCCCAACAGACCACCTCACCAGGCCGCTTCTCTTCCTTGATGGTCCACTAGTGACCAGCACTACCTTTCAGAAGGTATACAACGTGCTTTACTTTGTCTGCTTCAGGGATGCCGAGGATCCGGAAAGCCTTCTCAAGACTTGTCAGCCACATATCCGCATCCGTTGGATCAGCCGTTCCAGCATAGTCTGAAGCTCCGACTCGGTAAAGCCGCTCGAAGGTCTTCCCAATACCCGATGCTTCTTCATGGGGAACCCGTGCTTGCGGAGGAGGCACTGGCAATCGCTCAACCATGAGATTCATCATAGCCATTAGCTGCCCCATAAGCTGTTGATAGGCAGGGTGTTCAAGAATGGCTGGGTCAGGTTGGGGGACCTCAGGCACCCGATCTCCATGTTCCTGTCCTTCAGCTGAAGCAGCATCGCTGTACTCAGTTGAGTGTTCTTCATGGTTTCTAGACATCTTGACTTTTCTTCTTCTGAGGGCAGAAGACGATTGTAAGAAAATCTGGACAACACACAAGAACAGACGACCTAGTCCTAAATCCCTATAGACTCAGCGAACCTAAGGCTCTGATACCAAAACTTGTGGCAACACATCCCACTATCACACAGACATCAAGGTGTTACGCGAAAACGTGCGGAAATCACCATAACCACAGATTATCGAAAACACAGGTTAATTAAAACCGTTTGCGGAAAGTTGATAAACTGAGAAACTATTACGTTCCAGTCCATATCCTGTAAGGAAACAGGTTATATACATTCATACAAGTCATGATACATGTCCACAGCTTAGAGCAACAACTGTATTGTCATCACATGAGTTCACCACCTGTTCATATACATAAGGCCCACATCCGGCCAACCGCAGGATATACAAAACATCAACGATCATACATCGTGAAGCAACATCAAAACACCGCCAAGGACCTGAGAGTATAGGGATGACTCTAGACTCTATCACAAAACATCCAAAGCAGCAGCGTATCCATTGCTTGCCTTCTACTGATCTTCTTGCTACTCAGCCGCAACTCCGCGACCACCACCACGTCTAGCTCGACCACCTAAAAAGGGTGGAAACCAGCGGGGTGAGACAATTGAACATTGTCCCAGCGGGAGGCATAACTTCCCCTCCAAAACTACAAAACCTCAGGTATATGCAAAGCAGATAAAAAGTATAACAAGGGCAGTTATAAGATAAGACTATTCATACTATCAAGCTTACCAAAAGTACTCAGTCATTTATCCAACTATCCCTTATGGAACATGATTAACAAGATAGGATGTATAAAGCTTACCACATATGAGAAATGTACAAACAACTGCAAGATACAAATAAAGTTAAGTACACAAACAAGGCCTCAACCAATGTTTCGTGTGTGTCCTAAGCAGTAAATACTATTCGGCTGAATTACGTATTATTATGCCCTGAGGAAGTGAACCGTACCGTTCCAATCCAACCTTCGGCTGCGAAGCCCATAACTGGTGCCATACAGGTCAATGGAAGAGTCGGAATCCACAACCTCACCCCTCGTGGTCAGTACACGAGAAACAAAGCAGGACCGCAGTCTCATGTTGAAGTGGTCTTAGCCATAGGGTCAGCTCCTCAGGCTACCCTCTGCCTAGCCCGCCTCGGTACAGGTCTCTGCGCTAGTAAAACTGAGCCACGATCCTATTCACCATGCTCTGAGCCATGAACACAGTCATGCTCATCATATCACATATCCTGAGCCATGGGCTTGTTCACCATGCTCTCTATCACAACTGAGCTACGGGCCTGAACACCGCACCTTAGAGTCTACAACTGAAGTTGCACTCTTACCTCCTTAGTTTAGGCTAGGAGCAACCTCGCATATTCAACAATATGCGCTCGGGGTTAACCCGTAGGAGAACCCGTTTCACCATCACCAAATCCTGATGATGATGGATCTATGGCCAGGGCAACTACATGATAGATTTCACTGTGATTAATTAGTATCTTTTAGATGGATTGCAAGATTCAACCAAGTTGTATAACATGCAAACTATAACAGAATAAACAACATAAAACTCAACATTATGCTTTTATTGTAATCACATCAACCTGATCCATCTCAAGGATCCAACATCAAATGTTATCACTTGGCCTCTTGCTAACCATCCAAATCCATCTCAAGGATCATCACATACCATGGGATCTCAATCCCTCATCATGTATTGCCACTGCCTCTCAAGGCTTACATTATCATCATGGAACAATCGCATCACATGTGCAATCTGATCAACAAGAGTAATTATCAGAGTGATGTTACTCATCACATATTTCTCATAGCCTTTTCATGGCTAATCATCACCTGCATGGTTAGAGTACTCAATAATCATAGTTTTCAACATAAGGACTATGCTTACTATCATGAGAGGATATTCAAGATGCTATGCTTATTAATTATTCATCAACTGGTGATCATGTGCACGAGACACATTATTAAGCAACTATTTATATACTTATCCTTATCTCATCATTATGTAGATAATCAAGATGATCACTTAATGCATGTAGTCATGCCAGATATGAAGGACAAGCTTTACCATTATCATCACCATTATATGAGCAAGGAGTAACCATCGTTTGGAAGCAAGGACAAGAAATATATAATGGTCAGCTTCTATGCATCGTGGAACCCTCACTATATGAGCTACAACCCTCACTAGAAGAGATGTATCAGGCAACCTACCCTCACCCAAGGTTCAACACACACAGCCATCTCACAACGCTACGTTGCAACCAGCAGAAGCGCAACGCTGCGTCTCAAGAAAAAGAAAGAGTAATGCGCGTAAAGAGGAAGTGTAACGGGCACATAGTGCTATCGGGCGACGCCCGTTGCGGTTCAGTGGTATCGGCCAATACATGTGACGCCCGTCACAAGGAGCTCAACAACACCCGACACAGGGTTGTCATCCAAGTCATCTCAAGGAAATAACAGCCAAGAGAGAGAGAGAACAAATCTACAAAACGGCTAACAACTTGGTCAAGGCCTAACAGCCAACACAAAGCAAAGGAAAGGGCGTGACGCCCATCACAAGAACGAGGGCTGACGCCCATCACAGCAACAAGGGCTGACGCCCGTCAGGCCTGTCGCCCAGCACGCACTCACCCATTGGTAATGTGCAAGGCTAAGGTAAGGTGGCTGTCGGGCAACACATCAAGATACCCCTCACAAGGTCATCTTCTTCCTCAAACACAAAGGCACTCGAAAACCCTAGGAAGATGGCTCACCTCAATCTACTAAGAAGGAGGGGTTTTGCACATCAACCATCACCAATGAGCTCACCCTTCTAGCCCAAGGTGAGAGGAGAGTGTTGCTTGAGCAACTAGGACACAAGCTCACCTCAATCGGTTAAGGGAAAGAGGGGTGTTGCTCATGATACTAGCAACTCAAACTCACTCCTCTAGACCAAGGGGAGAAAGGAGTATTTCTACCTAGATCACAAGAGACACAAGACCACATGGTGATCGACCAACAAGGGTACTAAGCAAGAAACTAAGCTACTAACATGTAAACAAGATCATAGCAAGAGATAAGGTAGCTAGGGTTAGAAGTTATGCAACCCGCCTTAAGCTCCAAGCTCCAAGGAAGAAGAACTCCAAGCTTCAAGGGATGTCGACCACCACTTGCCCTTCTAGGGTGTGTCAGCCACCAAGCTACTCCTTCAAGGGGTGTGTCGGCCGACACAAGCAAGGAAAGGAGGGAGTGTCGTGCACTCAAGGTGGAGAAGGAAACAAAGGACCAAAGGGACCTTAAGCTAAGGAAAGGACACGCCTATATAGAAAGAAAGGGAGGAGAAAACAAGGTGGAGCATGGCAAGGTGTCACTTGCATAGGGACACTTTTCCTAGAGCTCAAGCCACTACTCTAGCAAGCTCCATCCACATGGCCAAGATATGCACCAAGTGTCCACTAAACAAGGTCAAGGTTAGATCAAGCACTATGAGCGACACAACAAGCTTGCAACTTGGGCGACACACTTCCATGTTGGCCGACACAAGCACTCCTAGGCCGATACACTCACCACTTGGCCGATACAAGGCTCAACCAAGCCCAAACAAGGCACCTCAAGGCCCAAACAAGCTCAACCAAGGCCCAAAGAACTCAAGCAACGAGCCCAAGCCTTCCTCTCTACACAAGAGGAAGCAAAGAGAGAGAAAAACACCTCACAAGGTGGCAAACTTGTCCATAAAACCCTAGACGTGGGTTAGTTGCAAGTAGCACCTCCAACTCTCAACAAAGCACCAGGGTTAAGTAAAGCAAACAGGGTAAACCCTAAACAAAGGTCAGGGTCCTTACAACTTTGCTTATAATAAGGTGGAAAAGCTAATCTGTGGGCACTCTCGCCTACTAATAAAGAATCTCAAAAGACCAACATATTTGGGGTTGAGTTTGCCTTTCACTTTGGATTTAGAAATAGAATTTATAGGCTTGACTTTTTATAATGCATGATCCCCTATAAGATACTCTTTATAAGATCTGTGTGCATTTGCATACTTCTTATGTCTAGCATGAGTTGCCTTCATTCTCTTCCTGATGAGTGCTACATGATCTGTATAAAGTTGTATCTCTTCACTCCTTATCAAGCTTCTCTCACCAGGATCATGCCAGAGCAACAGTGACTTGCATGGCCTCCCATAGAGGGCCTCATAAGGTGCCATGTCTATAGTTGCATGAAAACTATTATTTTAGACAAATTCTGCAAGAGGAAGATACTTAGTGCATGAACCACCACAATCTAGGATAAAAGTTTTGAACATGTCCTCAAGGGTTTGAATGGCCCTATCAAACTGACCATCAGTTGGAGGATGATAGGTAGTACGAAAGTGAAGCTTAGTGCCCAACTCTTCTTGGACTTGTTTCTATAATTTTGAAGCGAACTTTGGATCTCGGTTAGAAACAATGGAGGTAGGGACTCCATGCAGGTGTACAATCTCCTGGATATAAATCTTATCCATATCTGAAACTATAGGAGTAGTTTTGAAATCCAAGAAATGATAAATCTTAGTTAATCGACATGACTACCCATATTGCATTATACCCCTTCCGAGCCTTTGGCAGACTAATGACAAAGTCCATGGTTATCTTGTCCCATTTCCATTCTAGAATGTCCAGCAGTTGCAATAATCCTTTAGGTCTCTAACACTCAGGTTTCACTTGCTAACAAGTGAGGCATTTAGACACAAGCTCTACTATATCTCTCTCCATTCCCTCCCTCCAGAAGGCTCTCTTTAGGTCATGTACATTTTTGTAAAACTTGGATGAATAGTGTACTATGTCCCGCGTGCCTCCAACAAAATATTTAGCTGTAACTCAAATGTAGGTACACATAACATATTATTCTTTAATATCTCACCATATTTGCCTTTAGATGGGTCAACATCATTCTGTTGTAGTCATCCTAGCATATAAGGAAGATCAGGACTATCTTGCTAGGGTTGTAATATCGCATAAGTCCAATTTGGTTGAATTGTGAGATGTACCATGTTTAACTCTACCTCTTTTAGTCTGGTCTCCATTTTGCTAAGTTCTGCATCATATTCCATTCATTAACAATAGTTGTTGCATTTACCACTTCCTTCTTCCTGCTCAAGGCATCAACCATGATGTTGGCCTTTCCAGGATTATAGGAGATCATGTAGTCATAGTCCTTCAGGTACTCAATCCACCAACGTTTCCTCATGTTCATATCTTTCTGACTTAGAATATACTTGAGGCTCTTATGATCACAAAAAATCTCAAACTATGTACCGTATAGGTAATGCCTCCAAATATTCAGTGCATACACAATAGATGCCAGCTTCAAATCATGAGTGAGGTAGTTTTCCTCATGTGGTTTGAGCTTCATGGATGAATAAGCTATAAGTATGTCCTATTGTAGAACAAAACCCAAACCTAGCTTCAAATCATCACTATAGATGATGAAACCATCATTTCCTGAAGGAAGTAAAAGAACAGGTTCTGAAGTGAGTCTCCTCTTCAAGGTCTGGAAACACTACTCACACTTCTCACGCAACATGAACTTTACTTCTTTTTATGTGAGTGCAATTAGAGGATTTTCTATAATAAAGAAGTCCTCAATAAAACACCTATAGTAACCTGCTAACCCCAAAAAGCTTCTGATATATGATAGAGTGGTAGGAGTAGCCCCGTTCATCACATACTCAACCTTTGTTGGATCAAAAAAAATATGATCATTAGATATTATATGTCTAAGAAACATAAATTAGCAAAGCCAAAATTCACATTTAGACAACTACCCATACAACTGATGTTGCCAAAGTATCTCAAGAGTGATGAGAAGATGTTCCTTGTGTAACTGGTCATTATTAGAATAGATAATAATATCATATATGAAGACTATAATAAAATAATCTAGATATTGGTGAAAGATACGATTCATCGGGTCCATGAAGATGGGAAGGGCATTGATGAGGCCAAAAGACATAACAAGAAACTCAAAGTGCCCATATCTAGTATGGAATATTGTCTTCTCTATATCTAAGGGTTTGATATATAGTTGATGATATCCACTACGCTAATCTATCTTTGATAATGCCTTGGATATCTTTAGTTGATCGAATAGGTCATCCATTCGTGGCAGCGAGTACCTATTCTTTATTGTCTCTAGTTCAGAATCTGGTAGTCGACACACATACAGAGAGAACCATCCTTCTTTCTGACAAAGAGGATGGGTGCTCCCCAAGGAGATGCACTAGGACAAATATATCCCATATCTAGAACCTTGTATCTAATTCTTCGTTTCAACGAGCTCTGCATGCACCATCCTGTATGGAGACTTAGAAATAGGTGTAGTTCCAGGAAGGACATCAATAGAGAATTTAAGATCTCGATCATGAGGTAGGCCATGCAAGGCATTAGAAAAACATCAGGATATTCATTAACTATAAGAATATCAACAAGATATTTCTTCTCTTCAACTATAATAAACACAAGATAGTTTTGAACCCCTTCTTCTTTAGCATATCTACCTGAATTGTAGAAATGGAGAAGTCTTTGTGGTGCTTCTTCTTTCCATTTATAACTAGTGGCTTCTTGTTAGGATGAGATATGGTGACTAGCTTTCTCCTATAGTCAAGGAGCAGATGGTTCTCATGGAGCTAGCTCGTGCACATAATAATATCAAAATTGGTCAAGGGCAGAACCATAAGATATATGGGAGACACTCTCCCATCTAGGGTAATCCCAACCCTAGAAATTATTCTCCTAGGTACATTAACACACCTACTAGCTATTCTAATCTTAAGATCATAATGAAGGTCCTCCAAAGGTAGTTCTAGCACTGAGACTAATGTGGTAGATATAAAAGCATGTGATGCACTAGAATCAAATACAATTTTAACAAATAACTGGCCAATATAGGCCATACCTTCAATGACATGATCTTCATATACTTCTATAGTTATGGGGAAGACCCTCACATGATGTTTCTCTCTTTGGTTGTTGTTGCCAACCCATTTCTACATCTTGGTACAGTTAAGCTTGATGTGTCCTTGCTCACTACACTCTCCATTATGAGACCTTTGACACTTGGAGCAAACTGGAGCTGGTGATTGCTGGAGTCCTTTTGCTACTAGTGGTGGTCCTCTTTGTGTTGACGGTCCTGCTGGACCTCTCTATGTTGGGACACCTCCCAGTGCCTTCTTCTTGTTGTTTTTCCCACCATGATAATTGTTGTGTTGGTATTTGCTTCTAGAAGATCCTCCATTCTTCTAGTTTCATCATGGGTGGTCCTCCAACTCTAGGTTTGCTTCTAGTGCCTCATGTACTATCCTGATATCATGTCCCATTAGAGCGTAGCTTAGGTCGGGCTTCAAATTGTGCATGAACTTCTTATCTAGATGCTCCTCATATTTGATTGTGTATTTTAGAAACATATAGAACTTCATTGCATATTGACCGGCAATGGAGTTGTTCTTCTTAAGGTGCTTGAACTTGAGCTCCTTCTTTTTGACCATGGTTTCTGAGATATAATGGTTCTAGAAGGCGGTGGTGAACTCCCCTAGGTCAGCGGTGTAGAATCGAGTCCCCAGGCATTGGTGAAGTTCTCTCACTAGACATGAGTAACACTCTTCAGCATACAGGTCCCAATATGGACCTTAGAGTGCTTAGGGCATCCCATATCACTGAAGTAGTGATCGATAATCAATAACCACTCTTCAATGTGAGTGAATACATCTGTCACAGCTTCGCTAGAGAAGGTCTTTAGATTGATCTTTAGAATGTCAACCAGGGTCTGCTCCTGGTTTCTTGGTTGTGACTGCCCTCCACGTGGGCTAGTCAGGGCATCAGTCAGGGCCTTGAGGAGCACATCAAGAGAAGGATTGGGGTTGGCCCCTCCAGACACCTTGTGTTCGAGGTGGTCATTCCCTATGTTGGAGGAGCTTTCCTCTCCATCCATATGCTCATTTCCCTTGTCAGATTTCTTCTTGGGGGCATCTATAAAAAAGGCATCTATAAGAGGTATATCTAAGGATATCAATCACTAATGGTTATTAACTTATCTTTGATACCAAATTGTAACATCCACCCATTTATTAACCTCAAATACTATATGCGGAAGCATCAACTCACATATATAAATAAAACATGGGCAAGCATCACATGTTGAACATTCAATTGATTGAAGCAACCAAGTTCACAAATTAGTCTATAAGAAATTTAAAGTTTAGGAATAACAATCCCAACATGATATAGAAAGTAAACAACTAAAATAAATAAAAAATCAAAATCTGGAAAGATCCCCTAAGATAATGTCGCATCAGTGAAAGATATATCCGGAGTCTACAAGTCCTCAAGCTGATCCTTAGACCGCTGCTCACTGTATGCAGACGTCGTGTCACTAGCCAAGCACAAAAGAGGGAAATCTAGGAATTAGAGTAAGTGGAAATAATTCTAGTACAACAAGAATAATGTGTATAAATGATTGAAAGATTTACGGAAGAAGGTTAAAAATCTCTTACATTTTATCTTAGTGGCTACGATTATACAAAAACTCCTCCTTTATGACACTATAGTATCCTCTATGGTGCAACACACCCTCTATTGGCAGAACGTACCCTATATGGTGCAATACACCCTCTATTGACACTACATGCCCTCGTTGACACTCAAAGTGTTGTATGAATCATCTTGGAACTCTCTTGTTGGGACTTATCCTATAATGTATATAGTTAATTATAACGTCCCAGGATTTGAGGCCTTAGATAACATGATCTTAAAAGGAATGATTGGACTACCCATATCACCAAGGTGCACCTCCTTTTTCGGGAGCCCATCACTAAATAACTCCATAGTTAAGCGTGCTTAGCTTGGAGTAGTACTAGGATGGGTGACCAGTCGGGAAGTGCACGTGAGTGAGATTAAAGCACGCAGTTAAGGCTAGTGGTGGTCTGTGGGGCCTAGGGTAGTGGGCCCAAGTGTTACAAATCTCACTCACGTGCACTTCCCCACAGACCACCACTAGCCTTAACTGCGTGCCTAGGGTAGTGGGCCCAAGTGTTACAAATGAGATGTTACAAATGAGGGTAGTGGCACCAAGTGTTACAAATGAGATGTTACAACCTCAATTTTGCATATGTTTTCATAATTGAAATGTAATGTTTTTATGAATATAGACTTAATTGAAAAGGTTGTATGTTTTGTTTCAAAGAAGGGATTTCTTTGCAAATATCC
Source organism: Alisma plantago-aquatica (assembly GCA_963693085.1). NCBI lineage: Eukaryota > Viridiplantae > Streptophyta > Magnoliopsida > Alismatales > Alismataceae > Alisma > Alisma plantago-aquatica. Next base: position 338,114,803 of record OY856414.1, read on the forward strand.
CTCTTGATAGGAATTTCGTGATTCCTATTATTATATTAATCCAATAATGGATATAAAAGAGAAGAAAAGAAGAAAAGTCCAAATATTAGAACAAGATACAAGATAATGAATATTAAGCAAAGTATTTATGAGAAATACATGGAAATATCTAGAAAGTGGCATTAATGGCCACAATTGAATAAATTTCATTTATATGTGATTTCTAATGAAAGAAATAGGAAAAGAGGAAAAGGAAATGAAAGATAAAGAGAAATCCTTAAAAAGAGATATATTAATAAAGAAATAAGTAAGATAATGAGAAATAATGGATGTAGATGCATCTAGAAGGATAATAAGTAACCTTAAAAAGGAATTTCGAAATCTTAGAATTTCTTGGGTTCCAAGGAGTCCAAGTTGCAAAGATAATGCAACAAGAAAGAGAAAAGATCAATTAAATATTGCTTTATTAAGAAGGAAATATGAAAATATAAGAAATAAATAGATAAGTGTGGGTTTGATCATAATGGATGGTTTTTCGAACCCCACTTGTTTTCTTGGATTACAAGGAATATACATAATGGGAAATAAGAAAATAAGAAAGAGAAAAGATGCGAGAAATAGGCCTAATTGAGTAATATCTTGCACCAAAAGAAAAGGCACGTTTTCTTTTAGATAATGAACCCAAAATTGGCAAATAAGTATATTAATTCATTATTAAGTTTCCCTTAAAATTTGGGATTAATCAGACACTCGGTTTGGGAGTTATGGCTTTTACAAAATTTCATAAAGTGTAGTGATTATCATAAATGTTGCACATTATTCGATTCAATTGGGAATAACTCGGGACGACACCAACCGTCAGATCAAGATCCAACGCTAGCTGTGCATCTCCTACCTTGAGTCTAAGAAGGAAAACACAACGGAACTGGAGGACTTTCCTCCCGATTTCTCTCGCAAACCAGCGCATGTGCGAACTAGGAAATGTCATGGTTGGGTTCAGGATGGAATTATGAACCAAATCTACCCTACTTTTTCGTGCTTTCATAGCGTATAGGAGAAACGACCAATTCCGCCAACAAGGTAGTTGGCGGCAAGGGCTAGGAACCCTAGCTTTCGACCCCCCACACCTATAAATACTACCTCTCTCGACTCCTCTAGCCCTCATGAACCCGAACAACGCCCTCCCTCGCTCTCTCATGCTCTGAGTCAAAGGAATCGAGTTGCTCCAACGAGCTCTCCACGCGGTGCCGCCGTGAAGTCAGTTGTTGGGTCGAGCAAGAGGCAACGAGCAACATCCATTCGATTGAGGTACATCATAGACCAAGGCACAGATCGACGTCTGAGAGAAGTCGTGTTCTTGGCAAGCAGTAGTGGGCGCGTGCGAGGAGGAGCGTCAGATCAAGCCTGGTCAATGATGACCCAAGATCCAACGACCAGGTTTTTTTTCAAGTAAGTCAAAATTTTAAGAAAATAGCGGAATCTTGTTTAATTCACTAAAAATCATTCCTTTGGCCGAAAAATACAAGTAGTGCTTTTTTATCAGAAAAATGCGTAGAACATTATAAAAATAATATTAGAGTCTGATTATAGATTCTATTAAAAAAGTATAGGGTTTTACATATTTTTAATGCATTAAAAGGTAGAAAAACCCTAGAAAGAGATAAAAACAATCATGATGAATCTTGATTATGTTTTTGATCAATGTTAACCTGTTAAGAGTGAAAGAAAGGATAAAATCATAAAAGGATGATTCATATGTTGGTTTTAGGGTTTTTATGATCATATACATGGTTTAATAAACTAAAAACCCTAATTTGGGAAAATATCAGTTTTGGTGATTATAATTCGATATTGCAAGTTTACAACTGAAATATGATGATTCTTGAACTTAATTTAGATTAAAGAATCCTTAATAAAGATAATTAACATGATTAGGGTTTTGTGAATAAGAAACCTTTTTAGGGTTACTAGTCTAAAAAGGCAATAAAGTTGGATAAAGAAACCTAAGAAACCCTAATGAACCCTTAGGGCTTAGAAGCGTTGAAAAATATCCTCGTGTCATTAGGAAGGTGTTTTGACACTAGATAATCTATATGTTTTAGGAATTAAGGGTTGTTTGCCTTAAAGTGCTTGCTTGGATATTCTGTTAAGTTTGGATTCTTTTGCTCAAGGAAATGTATGTGGTTACACTTATGGATAAATCACTTTAGTTTCATGGCGATTCCCGAATGTTTTATCGGTTGCTTGGAAATAACTGCTTGGATGACTTTTATTTCATGCAACTATAAAGTGACTATGGCTATCACCATAAGTATGCGTACATGACTAGCTCAGATCCTGGTCCTCCTCTGTGGCTTTGCTAATGATGAAAAGGATGACCTAGTACATGGTCTACCTGTTAGGTAGGACCATCAGGTTATCATGAGTCAGGGATTGGGCTACCTATGGGTAGTGCTATGCGACTCTTTATCATATCAATAGTTAGTGATTGGGCTACCTATGAGTAGTGCCATGTGACTCTTTAGCATATCAAGAGTTAGGGATTGGGCTACCTATGGGTAGTGCCATGTGACTCTTTAGCATATCATGAGTTAGTGATTGGGCTACCTATGGGTAGTGCCATGAGACTCTTCGACCCTAGGTATTGATCTACCTATTAGGTAGGATCATGGGGATCAGTTGGGATCTACCATATGAGAGGTAGCATCCATGTCCACTGTAGAGACAACACAGAGGTTAGGGTATGTATGGATTGAGTAGTTATGTTTAAGTTGTAAAGTTTGCTTGCTAAACCATAATTGCTTCCAATATGTTGTTACAAATAATTTCCTGATTATTGTTCCCCCACATATCGACATATTCATTTATGTTGATCGACGTTTTGTTTGTCGACGTTTTAGGTACAAATTGAAATGGGCAAACAGTAAAGTGGCATATTGTGAAATTAAGAAATAAAGTGCAAGGAGGATTAGTTTAAATAGAGTCCAAAGATGGATAGAAGTTAGATATCCAAGTTTTTGAAGAAAAAAAGGTATGCAAAGTTTTATTTTTATTCTAGCTTTTGCTATAGTCATGGTAGAATTTAATAATTATTGCTGATTATTTGTCGAGCCTTTGATCTAGGAAATTGGGATAACGACTCTAACCTCTGGGTCTCCCTTAATTGGGGGTTACCGGGAGGCGGGGTCGTTACATTTGGTATCAGAGCATTGGTTCCTCATTTAGTCTTTAGTAATTATTAAATTTTACAAACTCTGTAGAACCCGGGGGAGTTATTAGAGGATTTTCTGAAAGACAGAGGTGTCTAGAAAAGGATCATGTCTGAGGGCTGGAAATATTTTCCTCCTCACCGCTAGTTGGAATACGAGGACTCCTGAATCTGTGGGACTGCCTGGCCAATGTCTTAGGATTTGACTCAAAATAAGATACCTTTAGGAATTTCTCATCTATTTTCATCCCTTCTCAACCCTAATTCTGTTAAGATTCTAAGGTTTAGCATTTTCTCTCTCTTTCTCACCCTCTTGAGGGATGGGTATGTATGACAAGGTTAAGGAATCCTCCACCAAATTAATGAAAAGCATGTAAACAAGATGTCATAGACATAAGCTTAATAGTTTAAGCATAAACTAAAGATTAGTTGCATGCTTAGGTCATATGACATGCGTTGTCATGCCCTCAGGAGAGACCTAAGGTTAGACCTCCTTGTCAGGAGGATGAGTAAAGAGTTGGCCTTGGAGGCAGAGACCTCCATTAAGGGTAGAGACCTGGCGCATCCTCTAAGGATGATGCTAACCCTAACCCTAAGTGGTGGTTAGAGAGAGATGGAATGATGAGTTAGATGTCATGGTCGACCATGTGCGTAGGTTGACATGCTTTTGGTTTTGGATACCTATGAAAAGTATGAGCTATGTGAGGTTGGCTGACCTAGTGCCTTTTGGGCGACCCAACCTGGTAAGGGTCGTGCATGTTAGGGTGAAGGATAACTCCTTCATTGATGAGGGTAGTGAAGAACCTATAGAAACCCTATGATCTTATATGATCATGGAAGAGTATACACCTATGTAGTACATCAGTAGTGCTGGCAGTAGGTTAAACCTAGGCCCGAAGGGCATGAAGGATAGCTTATGAGATAAGCATGAAGAGCCATGGATAATCTTGAGCGAACATAAGTTTGAACATAGGTTTCACCCATGTAGGGTATGCTTGTGAGCTTGATCCAACTTCATGGAGAGAGGACCTCTAGTAGTAAGGTTGTTTGTAGAGTTAGCTCTAGAGAAAGAGAGCAAAACCTGAGCAGGAAGGTTGGAAGCTTAGACTCCGGGATATGAGGAACCTCGAGAAGTTGGGTATGTTACGACCTAAGTGGATGGTTGAGGTTGCCTCTTGCACGATCCCTGGAGGCCTATGGTACCTTGGTTGCCTTTAGAGGAACCAAACCCTAGAAGAAGGATGGGGCTGCTATGTGCAGATGATATAGGTGCTTACCTTCTAAGGATAGGAAGAAGAGTTCCTCAGACCCTGAGGAGGTTTAGTAATAAGTTGTGAGGTCTTATACCTAGTTGGTTGTCCTTGAGGAGGACTTGTATCTGAGGTGTTGTTCATAAGAAAGAATTATAGAACATGCATGTTATACCTTGTACATGTATGGTTCATGGTTGGAATGTTGAGCATGCAGTTGGACAACTCCTGCAGGAAAAGTAAACCTAGGGTTCCTGTACCTAAGAGGGGAAGTAGTGTACCTGATGCTCATGATGAGATTTGAGTTCCTATAGATTCGAGCATGGAACTCCTCATGTTTAGAGGAATGAGAACCCCTGAGATTAAGGTGTATGTTTGATGAACCCCTACTTATAGGTTGGTGACATATGTATGTATGATGATGGTTCAATGTGAAGGAATAGAAACAAGTATGACCTATCAGGGAGACCTAGCGTGATTTAGTAGGTGGTCTGCTTGTTAACTACGTGCCTTAGTAGCTTGCTAGGGCTAAACATGCTCATGTGGATGTAAACCCTAGACGTGAGGACGTTGGTGACCTTTGTTGTTATCGAGAGATAGTTTCCTCCCATCCTAGGGAGGGACCCTTCTGTAGGGTATGTACAAGTTTTTGTTTGGATTTGAGGTAACCTAAAGGGGTCTCCTAGGATCTTGAAAAGCTAAGTGGAGAGTATATAGTAAGAGCATGAACCTACAGACCCATAGATAATCATCTCTAAGTGCATGGGGATGGGGCCTGACTGAGGCAGGTAGGTCGCCATGATCCCTATGAAAGGATGTAAGTCAGACCACGAATGCTGAGAGAGATGATGGTGACTTGGGTAAGGTTTCAAGTTGGATATGTTCTATGTTAGAATCCTAAGTCTATCCTAGGGTCAGGTAGGGATAAGACCAATGGGAGTAGGAGTTGAATAATTTCCTAGTTGCACATGACCATAGGTGTGACAATCTGACAACAAATCAAACGGTCACCAGTAAATAATTGCGGAATAACCATAAGCAGCGGATTAACAAAAATCACTAAAATTTAAAACCATTTGCAAAGAGATCCATTTCCAGGAAACTCTTAAGAAGAGAACCAAAGTATTACATACATGATGGTTCACATTGTACATACCATGTGCCATTTCATCTCAAGGATAACATATAATAGTTGCTTTGCTAAACTATACATAAGCAACATAAAACCTTGAGACATACAAGCCAAAATCTCAGATCGTTCATAAAAACCGTTACGTACGGACTCCAAGGACCTAAGAGTACAGAGATGACATATATGACTTATATCTACAAGACACAACAGACAACACACTCAACCTGAGATGCTACTACTGCCCCTGATGTTGTTGTCCTCCCTCTACTGTATGGTCCCTACCTCCTCGTCCGCGTCCACCTAAAAATATTGGTGACCAACGGGGTGAGACCCATGTCTCAGTGAGAGATATAACTCTCTGCCAATAATATTATTATTGCAGATAAACATTAATAAAACTAAGTAGAGTATCTTTTATATTAATAAACATGATTTAATCATTGTTTAAGCAGAATAGAGCAATATCATCTTCTGAAACATTGCAACTATATATGATAAAGCAGTAATTCATCTATTCACTTTATAAGGAATATGAAGAACATGTATAACATCTATCCATTTAAGATGCATCAAGAAATGTAATATCAACCAATGATTTCTATATTCCATCCTTAAGCAAATACGCTACACAATTGATTACATTTTACAATCACACTTATGCCCTGAGGAGATGAGGTATACCGCTCATACTCCAACCGACCACTACGAAGTTAAAATCGGTACCATACAAGGTCAATGGAAGAGCCGGCTGCCATGACCTCTACCGTCTCGATCAGTGCAAGACCACAAGCATGACTACATCAACTGCTTAAATGGCTTTCCAAAGTATACTGGCAACTTCGCTATAGAGCTACAGTGGTGGCTGTACTCTCTTCGGCGATTGAGATATCTCATGTTTATCTACCATCAATCCCGACATTCATCATCATCGGGAGATTCGTGATACATCCATCCCGACACATATATTGAAGGATTGAGAGATCTTGTGTTTATCTCACATCAATCCCACATTAGGGCGTAAGGATATTCACACCCATCACCCCCACATATTCAAAAATATGCACTCTCCAGGAGATCCCATGGGAAAACCTGTTTCACCATCACCAGCTGCTAACGATGACAGATCTATGGTTAGGGTACTACATGATAAGATTCCACTTGATTAATTAAGTACATTAATGTATTCTTTTAGCATCAGTAAAGTTTTCAAACATGAATATTATGACAAATGCTACAAAAAAAGGTGTAATACATCTATCAAGTACTTTTCAAATCTTTCAAACACATTTAACACTTAGGATCTCAATCCCTATCACATTACTGGGATTTCTCAGCACTCAACATTATCATCATCGTTATTACTAGATCTGGGTATTCAAACCCTTAGTTCATCACTGAACATTGTTACCACTTTTCAGGTAAATATTACCTCTAGGTCCTCAGACCAAGGTATACATGATACTTGTTACACAATCATCTCACATGGCTCACAAGGCCCATTTAAAATCTTTATCATATAAAACATCATAGCTCATACATGGCAATGCTCATCATCTCATGATACCTGCATGGTTAGTATACATGATAACAACCATATCAAATACATATCAACATCATGAAATACAAGGGTAATACCACTATTCCATCATTAGGGTTAGGGTTTCCCTTTCTTATTGATTAGGGTTTCAAAATCATACCATCACCCTACATTAGGGTTAAGGTTTCCCTTATTAACCATTTAGGGTTTCAAGATCACATTATCAAGAATCAAACCCTAATTCATACCCTATTCATATTAGGAGTATTAATGTATGCCCATTGCATGTTTATCAAAAAAGTAGGAGTTTCTCTCTCATCCTTACTAGGATGTTGATTACTCCATACTTTATTAATTTGGCTCAACCTTTTCTTCAAGGTACATTATCCTACTTAATCATTATTCATTAAACTCCATACTTCTTAATGTATGACTTGATATAAGACACTTCACGTGTCACTCCATCAAGTATATTGCATTTAAAGTGCTTTCCTTCATATGGGTTTTGAGGTGCTTCCACCATATTGGGTATGAGGTGTGTGCTTGCTACCCATATCGGGTTTGAGGTGTGTGTGTGCTTCACACCATATCGGGTTAGACCCTTATGCTCATGCCTCTTCAAACCTTCATGGCATCGACCTACCCTTCACCATGGGTTGAGTGACAGGATAAACAACTGGTTGAACCTTTGTCAACCCATTGTACAAACCAATGCACATCCCTATTGGTTTCAAAGTCATTTAGGGTTACTTCACCATATCGGGAAGAGAGGTGTGTGTGTGCTTACTTCACACCATATCGGGAAGAGAGGTGTGTGTGTGCTTGCTTCACACCATATCAGGCAGAGAGGTGTGTGTGTGCTTAATTCACACCATATCGGGAAGAGAGTTGTGTGTGTGTGCTTGCTTCACACCATATCAGGCAGATAGGTGTGTGTGTGTTCTTGCTTCACACCATATCAGGCAGAGAGGTGTGTGTGTGCTTGCTTCACACCATATCGGGCAGAGAGGTGTGTGTGTGCTTGCTTCACACCATATCAGGCATAGAGGTGTGTGTGTGCTTGCTTCACACCATATGGGGTAGAGAGGTGTGTGTGTGCTTGACCTCCTATTGTGCAAGATGTGTATACTACACCACCATATCGTTCAAGAAGGTATAAAATCATATCCATATCGTTTTAGTGGAGTAGGTGCATCACCATATCGGGTTAGAGGTGCTTGCTTGTGTGCTTGCACCCGATATCACTTTACCTTTGATTATGTCATCACAATCAACCTCTAGACCTTTGTTCTTACTGGTCTAAGTCATGGAAAACAATCCCATAAAGCTTTAGAACTCAAAGGACCATCAATTATTCAAGAGAAATCGAAATTGCAAGTAGATCAACAAGTATGACAAAATTGAAGGTGCATAATAATATAATTGGGTTCAAGTTATATAACCCGCCTTAAGAACAACTTAAAATTTCCAAGCTCCAAAGATCCACGTTCCTAAGGTTGAAGATGAACTTCACAACTCCTCTATATGCAAAGAATCACCATGGATAAGCAATTGGTGAAGAAGAAAATAAAGGAAGATCATAACCCTAAAATCATGCTTCAATCCAAGGTTGAAGTTGATCATGGCCTCACCTTAGGGTTAAGTATGAGCTCCTTCTTGCTCCTTAGCACCTTTACATGATACCCTACTACTCTTTCATGATATGCCACCACTCATTCACGATATGCCACCACCATTGGCCGATATCCCCCTCACTTGTGATCAAAATACTTCACTATGGCCGACATCACCCTACTTGGTCGATACCACCTTACTTGGCCGATATGAACTTGATATGGATGACACCCAAGGCTCTATGCACGATACCACTTCACTCCTACACGATAAAAGGACCCTATGCACGATACCTTAGGTAAGTAGGGTGGTAAGATTCGAAAATTTTCACTAAAGGGTGAAAGAAGGGGTATATATACTTGTTGTTCATGAAGAAGTGTGAAAATGAAGTGTCATCAATTTGAGCTACTAGGTTCCACATGTCCATGCATGGTTGACACATGTACATGAATGCATTAACATTTATATTGACATGAAAAACTATTGAGTATAATCTAGGTATGATTTTTTGTCCATTAATTATCCCTTTGTATAAAATATATCAACTAAATCACCACTTTATTCACAACCCGATACAACTTTTCTAAGGAAGTTGTAACCCGAGACACCTCACCTCCTTGAGGTGCTTTGCACGTCATGGGATTTGGCAAGAGTCCAAAAAACGATATGAGACTCGTCCTATGGCTCCTTGGCCGATAGGCACTCATATATAAGCTTTTCAACTTGATACAACTCAAGTTAGGGTTTCATATTCAACCCCTTTCTTGGTCATTTCATCACCAAGAGTGCCATCACTCATAAATGATTCAACTATGGTGTATCTTCCTTTATCTCTCCTCTATATGATACTAGGAGGGAGTAGGGACACTCTAGGGGTGGTAATTTACATATCAACCCTACATTTTAGGTAAATTACAATTGTACCAAAATTGGTGCACAATGCACTAACATTATTCAAACAAGTTGCAACTTGTAATTTAGGCTTTCCACAAGCCATACTTTAACATCATTCTATCTCTTATGATTATAAAACACATGAGGTACATTCAACATGTGACATTTTGCAATATAGCCCCTCATATTGGGTAATTTGCACTTTATGCCCAAACTATCATATAATGCACAAACAATTTGCAAATAAGCTCAAACTTGAAATTTAAACTCTACAAGAGTCTTAATTGCTTTTCAAAAGATTAAAACAAGTTTGTAAACAACTTACTTAAGCAAAAATTCTAGGTTTAAGCCATAACCCAGGTTAGGGATGTTACAATTATCAACCCCTAATAGGGATTTCGTCCCCAAAATCTCAAGAGAAAAGAGAAGGGTACTTCCTCCTCATCTCTTCCCCTAGATCCCATGTGGCTTCTTCAATGCCACAGTGATGCCATAGAAATTTCATAAGAACTATGTCTTCTTTCATAAGAACTATGTCTTTCTTTTTCAACTTATTGATTCTCCTGTCAAGAATCATCATTGGACCCTCCACATAGGATATATCCTCATTTAATTCTACCTATACAGGTTGCAACACCAACTCTGTATTGGGATGACATTTCCTCAACATAGATACGTGGAATATTGGATGAAATCTATGTAGCTCAGGTGGCAACTCCAACCTATAAGCTACCTTTCCTATCCATGTTGTCACTGGATAAGGTCCCATAAATCTAGGAGCTAACTTGCCCTTTTTCCCAAATATGAGAATACCTTTCCAAGGAGAGACTTTGAGATACATACACCCTGTCTCCAACTTGGAATTCTAAGGGTCTATGACGCTTATCAGCATAAGACTTCTGTGTAACATCCCTGACCTGGATTATGCTTTAACCCTATATGTTTTGTTTAAGAAATATAATTATATGCTTTCTCTTATCTTTTGAAAAGTAATTAAGGCCCAAGAGGAACTTATGTTTCAATTTTAGTCCTTTTTGAATAATGTTGAAACAATGTTTTACTTATTTTGGACTAAAGTGCAAATTACCCAAGTTGAGGGGTTAACTTGCAAATCTTACATGATAAAATGTTCCTATAGTGTTGAAGCATCATAATAATGAGAATGATGTAGAGGTATGGCTTGTGGTAGCCTGAACACCAAGAAAGAGCTTATTAAGCAATGTTTGTGCATTAAAACCTAGTTTTGGTGTAATGTGCAATTTACCCAAAACCTACGGTTCAATATGCAAAATATCACTTCTAGAGAGTCCCTAATGTTTCTTGACATCAACTAGAGACAAGAAAATCATAGGGGCATCTCATTTGAATCTCTTTGGAGGAGAGAGAATCTTGATATTAAAATAATCAAGATTTAAGCATAATTGAAACCCTAATTCAATTTAATGCAAAAATAAATATATATTAATGGAAGTGCCCTTCAACCAAAAATGCGATGGTTGAATTTGCATAAGTATGAACGTCCTTGTGCCTTGCAAAGGCCATGAAATATTTAGAGTGAGTAGAGAGCCCACTCACATTAGTTAACTAAAAAGTAATATCCACTCAATTTTGGATATTATTATTATAATGGTTAAGGTGTTTAATTTGCTTTCTTTTAATTCATGGATAAAGAAGAATAATTACAAGTTGGGGATATGGATTCGTATGCAAGGGATGGAGGGGAGTATGTGGCACCAATTTTGGGAGCTAAAGGATTTTTATAACACTTTCTCTCTCATTGAAATTCCCTTATAAACATCTCATTTCCAACTCAAATGAAAAGCTTTTTTGACCCCTCTTTCTTTCCTTGCTTTGGTTGAACACAAGGGAGCTTAGGAGAAACAGGAGGACGTGCCCAAACCTGTAGGTAAGCTCCATAGTCATCTTCAACCTTGATTTCATGGTGGAAATCGAAATTCAATGCTTAATTTCTTCTTTTCTTCATTCAATCTTCAACCTTGACCATTCATTTCACTCAAAGACTTGAGGATGAGCCTTGGGAGGTTGAGAAAGCTTCATTCACCATTGAAGGCGTGAAGCTTGAAGTTTGGTTTCAACTTTGAAGGTGGGTTATATAACTTGAACCCTTAAATGTCATTATTGCTTACAATTTATTCACTATGTGTTGAACCTTTCTTCTTTCTCGATTTCCTTTTGATCAATTATTGAAATCACCATAAGAATCACAACTGATTTAAAAGGTTTGAAGCTTGAAGATGATGATGTCATCTTAAGCACACACCTCAACAAAGGAAAGGGGCAATCAATTTTCAAAACCGATTGAGTTAATTCAGTTTCAAAACCGAATGAATTGATTCAGTTTCAAGACCGAATGGGCAATTGAGTTCAAGATCGAATGGGTAGTTGTACCCAAGACCAAATGGGTAGTTGAACCCAATACCGAATGGGTAATTTTCTCTAAACCGAATGGGTAACTAAGTACAAGACCGAATGGGTAATTAACTACAAGATCTAATGGGTAATTAAGTACAAAACCGAATGGGTAATGGATCTCAAGATCGAATGGATAAATAGAACTTCAAAACCGTTTGAGGTTATTTGTTGATGTGAAATATGGAGATCCAATGGCTCAAATTGATTTAATTATATTGGATTCCATAATGGATGATCCATGGATTGCAAACCCTAATTGATTGATTGAAGAATTCTTAGTTGAATTGGATCAATTTCTTGGTTGATGGTCCAAACAGTCTCAAGACCATTTGGAGGTTAAGGGTGATGCAGCCCTATTTTAGGGCTCCATCCTGTGCCATTTTGTATTTAAGCTGCATCTAAACATGTTAGATTACAAGTATTTTCCCCCAATATGATTATCATTGCAAATACGCTTATGGATGCTCTTTACACTGTATTTCAGGTACTTGGACCATGCTTAGATGGACGAGAGAGAGAGGGAGTTCTAGGGTTCCTCCACTCAAGGAGGGACCCAAAGAAGCCCCCAAAGTCTCCCTCAACCTACCTCCTATGGCCAAGAATCGTCTCCAAGAAAAGGCATCCAAGAATTATGAAGTTTGAAGTCATGCTAGCATTAAAAGACCCCAGCACGGCCGTGGTGCCATGGAACGGCCATGCTGGAAATTGAGCAAATTTACAGGTTGATCGACAAATCATTGAAGTACAGCCACCACGGCCATGCTGGGTGAAGATGGAACGGGCGTGCTGCTCAGAACGACCTCCTCCCAACTCCGCCACCACGACCGTGCTACCCAGCATGACCGTTCTACCTAGTACCCAACACGGCCGTGCTGCCCAGCACGGCCGTGCTACCAGCCTTCGTTTTCACCCACCAACCTGTTGAATTAACACTTAGCCAACACAGCCATTCTCCTCCACCACGGCCGTTCCCACTCCTACCCAGCACGACCGTGCTGCCCAGAACGACCGTGCTACCACCCCAAAACCTATACAACTTTCACAGATTTTCCTATTCTACCCCTACTTAGCCCTAGCCCCTATATAAGCACTAGTTGCTTCTAGGGCTCGGGGCACAGCACTCCCTAGCCATCACCCAGCTGCTCCCTTACATCCATTGCTCCCATCCACCCATTTCCTTGCATTCAACCCCATTTACACCCACTTTCCACTCATTTCCACCATTGAAACCTAGTTTCTCTAGGTTTCTATCCATCCATTTCACCATTTTCATGCACCCCTGCACCATTGGAGGAGGGAGGACGTCTGCAGCTACTTGGAGGTGAAGAAGAAGGCCACTTCATCAAGCTTCATGGAGTTTCTTCCTCTTCTACCCCTTTCTTTTCCTGTTCTCATGATCATGTATAGCTAAGCCCCCTTGTGGTGGGCTGTTTGGGATTAAAATGTTACTTTGATACCATGTTGGGGGATAAATTCTTGTAATGAACTCAATTCATATTTATGATGATTACTTCTTGCTTCCATCTCTTTTCCTATCTTATTGCATGTGGTTTGTGCTTCTTGTATGAATTGCTTGTTTTGAGGTTTTTGATGACACTTCATTTCTAGGAGGAATTGGAGTGTATGTGGCAATCTTAGGAATGGCTCCTAGGTCCAATTAGTGGATCCCTAGCTAGCCCCCTTTGTTCCTACATACACATCCCTCCCCCTACAAATGAGTGTGAGATTTAAGTGGCTAGTGTAAGTAAGAGTGATGCAATTGCCTAGGGCCATCTAAAGGCTAGAGTGGCTAGTGGCATGAGGTTAAATCCCTTCATCTCCACTCCCATCTCTACCCTCAACCCTCAATTATCCACTATCACTTACCCTAGAAACCTAGATTTGGTCAATCCCAATAGAACTACACCTAACCCTAGTCTTCCACTAGTAGTATAGGGTATGTTCTAATGGCATTGCCCTTGTTGTTTGGTTTGGTAGTCTAGATATGAATTGAGCACCATGCATGTTTAATGAACTCCCCCAACTAAAATCAAAGTGACATTCCCCAAACGGCCCACCCACCTTAATCACCTTGCTTAAAACCCTAATCGCTCAGTTTGCTTGTTAATGCTAGCTTATTTCAATTTCTTTAGTCTAACTTAGTCAATTACTTAGTTTTACTCTTCAGTGTCAACTTAGGCTCTTGCTCTTGCTAGTGGTTAGTTTAGTTCGTTTTTGCTCCTTGCCTTGCTAGAGTAGCGTAGCCCTTCTTGCTCCTGCTTAGTTAGTTCGATAACTTAGTTTACTATTTTGCTTAATCTTCCATAATTTAGTTTCCATCTCACATTTCTTACTCGCTCTCTTAGTTTAATCAACCAACAATCAACCTTAAACCCTGAAAACCCTACTCTCCGCACTAGGAACGTAGCTCACGCCGTCTAACTCTAGCGCCCCCTCTATCTCCGAGGTTCGACCCCGTACTTGCCGCCTCACCTATACTACGACACGACCCCGTGCGCTTGCTGGCATAGTGTCTTAGTAGACGTAGGTAGTTAGTGTGGGACCATACAAATATCGAAACCTAAGATCCCATCATCATCCCGTGCCTCCCGACCTCGTGGATTGCACTTGTTGCAAGCCTCTAGCGGGAGCGCACCAAGCTTTCTGGCGCCGTTGCAATCTTTGCCCCCAACCTAGAAATGGAAAGGAAATTCGACAGGGGAAGATTTGACAAGAATGGTAAGGCAGATTACGCCAAAATGTGGAAGACGATCACAGGCGAATCCACCTTCTCTTCAGGGAAATCTAAAACGAGCAAGATCCACAAACCATTCTTGAGATATTTGCAAAAAGTGCTGGCAAATACCGTGTTTGGTCGCTATGATAATCAAGGATCAGGCGGCCAGAAAGACCTTTTTCTCATAGCTACAGTTGCAAGCGAGGGGTTTGTGAACGTGGGTGCCATGTTTATTGATCACGTGAAGACAATCTCATCCAAGAGTAAAAATCCATTCATCATGGGAGGGATTGTCACCACTTTGGCTAGGTAGATGAAAACAAACATGTGGACATAAACTATCTTGCGAGGTCACAGATGATATCTGTCAAGGATGACAAAATTATTTATGTGCTGAACCCCGGCTACCCTGGCATCACTTTGGAACTCCCTTACCATGCCCCCCTTTTTCTCAAGGATGTAGGACCTGTGGATGATTTTCTCAACCAGTTATCACGATGTGAGGAAGACACCCCTAGAGAGGGATACAGAGCACCAAGTGTAGCCTTACCTGATGAAGAGGGGGAAACCAACGTGCCAGAACATCAACGATCTTTGGAGTATCCACGCCGCACAAGAATGAGAATGGAAGAGTTTGAGGCGCAGC
The DNA here is from genome assembly GCA_963693085.1 of Alisma plantago-aquatica. NCBI lineage: Eukaryota > Viridiplantae > Streptophyta > Magnoliopsida > Alismatales > Alismataceae > Alisma > Alisma plantago-aquatica. Next base: position 338,130,212 of record OY856414.1, read on the forward strand.
CACCTCCGACAAATGCATATGATATGGCATCCATCCATGCACAGTTGGAAGGGATTCAGAAAATGCAACAGGACATGTGGTTGGATCAGCAACAGATGCATCACCAAATCAACCACATGTATCAGTACCAACATGCGCATACACAAAGAAACCCCCAATGGGGGGAGGATTTCTGGGGGTCAATTGCTAGCTACCAGGAGACATACCCGCCTCCACAGGCGGAGTATTGGGGCCACTACTACCAGAAACATCCTCCACAGTCTGGCCCGTCGCAGGACCCCACACCACCACAACCCTGACTTCTACCCTATCATCCCTAAGCTTTAGTTTCATGCTGAGGACAACATGGTTCAAAAGTTTGGGGTGGTAGGGCGGTAAGTCCTCTGTTTTCAGCTTATTTTGACAGTTGCCTGTTCCACCTGATCATTATTTGTTTGATGTTTAACCCACCTAGTATGGATTGTCTTTTGCTTGCATCTTTGCATGACATGTAGTTAGTTGATTTCTGCATTTTTGAGTAATTTTTCAAAATTTTTGCTTTTTTGGACATGCATTGCATCTCATGTAGTTTTTGATAATTTCTTGTGCATGTTAAGTAGGATTTGTTGCTTTATGTTTTTAAATTCCCTAAAATAGGCTTAGATGCGATTTAGTGCAAATTGGCACCATTTTGGCCAATTTTGCCCAGATTTGAATATTCTTGCTCCGATAGGATGTTTTGACTTAATCTCTAATGTTTGAAATGAAAAGGTTTACTCTTGTGACAAATGCATGCTACATTCATAGATCTTATTGATATATGGTCTTGTTTGTGACTTTTTACATGTGAACCACATCTCTTAAGTCTGTGAATGCTTTGGTTGAATCATGAATTGAGCAAGCGACAAACGCTTAAAGCCAATGGAATCACTTGGTAGAAATATGAATATTGTGTTAATTCTATCATGTGGTGTGATATTACTTGGTGAAGTGTTGAATTAGCTTTCATGCAGGGAATCTTATGTTGAAAACTACATTGATGACCCCTCTTTGATCCGACTATTCTTCCACCATCTTCATACCCCTCCGCCTCATAAAAAGATGCCAAAGTGCACATATTAGCCGTGGCCACCTCTAAAAGTTTGGGGTGGCCACATCTTTATCTCCCCGTTTCACTCTATCCACCATATGCCCTATCTACACCAAGGGCAAAGAAAAATAAAAAGAAAAGCAAAAATAAAATAAAAGGATGCTCCTGTTTAAGAGCATTCAAATAAAGAAAAGAAGAGTGTGTAAAAGCACTCCAAATCTTACCGCAACCCTTTCTTCTTCTTTTATACCCATTGAGCTAGAAAACATCAAATCTAGCTCACTTTACCCTTTCTACAGCCAAGTGGATCATCTAGTGTGGTTTGAAGCATAAGACCAAATGCATGAAAGTGAAACAACACTCCTAGTCACCTGTGATTAACATCAACATGAAACGGTTTACCCGGAATGACATAAAGGACATATAGACAACTTGTGTTTCTATGCTTTATATTTGAAGTTTGTATGCTCAGTGCTCAGTTCATGATTGGGATGTAAAAGAAGGAGAGGAGAGATGTGAGACACATGCACTTAGTCATTTCCAAGACTATATATATATTCAATAATCTTCTGCTACTTTGCATTTGTCATTTGCTTTTGTTGAAAAGAACAGAAAAGAGAGATTAAGTTGGAGCATACTTGAGGACAAGTATGTTTTAAGTTTGGGGTGGTGATGCAGCCCTATTTTAGGGCTCCATGCTGTGCCATTTTGTATTTAAGTTGCATCTAAACATGTTAGATTACAAGTATTTCCCCCCAATATGATTATCATTGCAAATACGCTTATGGATGCCCTTTGCACTATATTTCAGGTACTTGGACCATGCTTAGATGGACGAGAGAGAGAGGGAGTTCTAGGGTTCCTCCACTCAAGGAGGGACCCAAAGAAGGCCCCAAAGTCTCCCTCAACCTACCTCCAGTGGACAAGAATTGTCTCCAAGCAAAGGCATCCAAGAAATATGAAGTTTGAAGCCATGCTAGCATTAAAAGACCCCAGCACGGCCGTGGTGCCATGGAACGGCCGTGCTGGCAATTGAGCAAATTTACAGGTTGATCGACAAATCATTGAAGTTCAAGCAAGTCAGCCACCACGGCCGTGTTGCCCAGCACGGCCGTGCTGGGTGAAGATGGAACGGGCGTGCTGCTCAGAACGACCTCCTCCCAACTCCGCCACCACGGCCGTGCTACCCAACACGACCGTTCTACCTAGTACCCAACACGGCCGTGCTGCCCAGCACGGCCGTGCTACCAGCCTTTGTTTTCACCCACCAACCTGTTGAATTAACACTTAGCCAACACGGCCGTTCTCCTCCACCACGACCGTGCCCACTCCTACCCAGCACGGCCGTGCTGCCCAGAACGGCCGTGCTACCACCCCAAAACATATACAACTTTCACTGATTTTCTATTCTACCCCTACTTAGCCCTAGCCCCTATATAAGCACTAGTTGCTTCTAGGGCTGGGGGCAGAGCACTCCCTATCCGTCACCCAGCTGCTCCCTTGCATCCATTGCTCCCATCCACCCATTTCTTTGTATTCAACCCCATTTCCACCCACTTTCCACTCATTTCCACCATAGAAACCTAGTTTCTCTAGGTTTCTATCCATCCATTTCACCATTTTCATGCACCCCTGCACCATTGGAGGAGGGAGGACGTCTCTAGCTGCTTGGAGGTGAAGAAGAAGGCCACTTCATCAAGCTTCATGGAGTTTCTTCCTCTTCTACCCCTTTCTTTTCCTATTCTCATGATCATGTATAGCTAAGCCCCCTTGTGGTGGGCTGTTTGGGATTAAAATGTTACTTTGATACAATGTTGGGGGATAAATTTTTGTAATGAACTCAATTCATATTTATGATGATTACTTCTTGCTTCCACCTCTTTTCCTATCTTCTTGCATGTGGTTTGTGCTTCTTGTATGAATTGCTTGTTTTGAGGTTTTTGATGACACTTCATTTCTAGGAGGAATTGGAGTGTATGTGGCAATCTTAGGAATGGCTCCTAGGTCCAATTAGTGGATCCCTAGCTAGCCCCCTTTGTTCCTACATACACATCCCTCCCCCTACAAATGAGTGTGAGATTTAAGTGGCTAGTGTAAGTAAGAGTGATGCAATTGCCTAGGGCCATCTAAAGGCTAGAGTGGCTAGTGGCATGAGGTTAAATCCCTTCATCTCCACTCCCATCTCTACCCTCAACCCTCAATTGTCCACTATCACTTACCCTAGAAACCTAGATTTGGTCAATCCCAATAGAACTACACCTAACCCTAGTCTTCCACTAGTAGTATAGGGTATGTTCTAATGGCATTGCCCTTGTTGTTTGGTTTGGTAATCTAGATATGAATTGAGCACCAAGCATGTTTAATGAACTCCCCCAACTAAAATCAAAGTGACATTCCCCAAACGGCCCACCCACCTTAATCACCTTGCTTAAAACCCTAATCACTTAGTTTGCTTGTTAATGCTAGCTTAGTTCAATTGCTTTAGTCTAACTTAGTCAATTGCTTAGTTATACTCTTCAATGTCAACTTAGGCTCTTGCTCTTGCTAGTGGTTAGTTTAGTTCGTTTTTTCTCCTTGCCTTGCTAGAGTAGCGTAGCCCTTCTTGCTCCTACTTAGTTAGTTCGATAACTTAGTTTACTAGTTTGCTTGATCTTCCATAATTTAGTTTCCATCTCACATTTCTTACCCGCTCTCTTAGTTTAATAAACCAACAATCAACCTTAAACCCTAAAAACCATACTCTTTGCACTAGGAACGTAGCTCACGCCGTCTAACTCTAGCGCCCCCTCTATCTCCGAGGTTCGACCCCGTATTTGCCGCCTCACCTATACTACGACACGACCCCGTGCGCTTGCGGGCATAGTGTCTTAGTAGACATAGGTAGTTATTGTGGGACCATACAAATATCGAAAGCTAAGATCCCCTCATCATCCAATGCCTCCCAACCTTGTGGATTGCACTTGTTGCAAGCCTCTAGCGGGAGCGCACCAAGCTTTCTGGCACCGTTGCAATCTTTGCCCCCAACCTAGAAATGGCAAGGAAATTCGACAGGGGAAGATTTGACAAGAATGGTAAGGCAGATTACGCCAAAATGTGGAAGACGATCACAGGCGAATCCACCTTCTCTTCAGGGAAATCTAAAACGAGCAAGATCCACAACCCATTCTTGAGATATTTGCAAAAAGTGCTGGCAAATACCGTGTTTGGTCGCTATGATAATCAAGGATCAGGCGGCCAGAAAGACCTTTTTCTCATAGCTACAGTTGCAAGCGAGGGGTTTGTGAACGTGGGTGCCATGTTTATTGATCACGTGAAGACAATCCCATCCAAGAGTAAAAATCCATTCATCATGGGAGGCATTGTCACCACTTTGGTTAGGTAGATGGAAACAAACATGTGGACCTAAACTATCTTGCGAGGTCACAGATGATATCTGTCAAGGATGACAAAATTTTTTATGTGCTGAACCCCGGCTACCCTGGCAACACTTTGGAACTCCCTTACCATGCCCCCCTTTTGCTCAAGGTTGCAGGACCTGTGGATGATTTTCTCAATCAGTTATCACGATGTGAGGAAGACACCCCTAGAGAGGGATACAGAGCACCAAGTGTAGCCTTACCTGATGAAGAGGGGGAAACCAACGTGCCAGAACAACAACGATCTTTGGAGCATCCACGCCGCACAAGACCGAGAATGGAAGATTTTGAGGCGCATCGACCTCTGACAAATGCATATGATATGGCATCCATCCATGCACAGTTGGAAGGGATTTAGAAAATGCAACAGGACATGTGGTTGGATCAGCAACAGATGCATCACCAAATCAACCACATGTATCAGTACCAGCATGCGCAGACACAAAGAAACCCCCAATGGGGGGAGGATTTCTGGGGGTCAATTGCTAGCTACCAGGAGACATACCCGCCTCCACAGGCGGAGTACTGGGGCCACTACTACCAGCACCCTCCTCCACAGTCTGGCCCGTCACAGGACCCCACACCACCACAACCCTGACTTCTACCCTATCATCCCTAAGCTTTAGTTTCATGCTGAGGACAACATGGTTCAAAAGTTTGGGGTGGTAGGGCGGTAAGTCCTCTGTTTTCAGCTTATTTTGACAGTTGCCTGTTCCACCTGATCATTGTTTGTTTGATGTTTAACCCACATAGTATGGATTGTCTTTTGCTTGCATCTTTGCATGACATGTAGTTAGTTGATTTCTGCATTTTTGAGTAATTTTTCAAAATTTTTGCTTTTTCGGCCATGCATTGCATCTCATGTAGTTTTTGATAATTTCTTGTGCATGTTAAGTAGGATTTGTTGCTTTATGTTTTTAAATTCCCTAAAATAGGCTTTGATGCGATTTATTGCAAATTGGCACCATTTTGGCCAATTTTGCCCAGATTTGAATATTCTTGCTCCGATAGGATGTTTTGACTTAATCTCCAATGTTTGAAATGAAAAGGTTTACTCTTGTGACAAATGCATGCTACATTCATAGATCTTATTGATATATGGTATTGTTTGTGACTTTTTACATGTGAACCACATCTCTTAAGTCTGTGAATGCTTTGGTTGAATCATGAATTGAGCAAGCGACAAACTCTTAAAGCCAATGGAATCACTTGGTAGAAATATGAATATTGTGTTAATTCTATCATGTGGTGTGATATTACTTGGTGAAGTGTTGAATTAGCTTTCATGCAGAGAATCTTATGTTAAAAACTACATTGATGACCCCTCTTTGATCCGACTATTCTTCCACCATCTTCATACCCCTCCGCCTCATAAAAAGATGCCAAAGTGCACATATTAGCTGTGGCCACCTCTAAAAGTTTGGGGTGGCCACGTCTTTATCTCCCCATTTCACTCTATCCACCATATGCCCTATCTACACCAAGGGCAAAGAAAAAGAAAAAGAAAAGCAAAAATAAAATAAAAGGATGCTCCTGTTTAAGAGCATTCAAATAAAGAAAAGAAGAGTGTGTAAAAGCACTCCAAATCTTACCGCAACCCTTTCTTCTTCTTTTATACCCATTGAGCTAGAAAACATCAAATCTAGCTCACTTTACCCTTTCTACAGCCAAGTGGATCATCTAGTGTGGTTTGAAGCATAAGACCAAATGCATGAAAGTGAAACAACACTCCTAGTCACCTGTGATTAACATCAACATGAAACGGTTTACCCGGAATGACATAAAGGACATATAGACAACTTGTGTTTCTATGCTTTATATTTGAAGTTTGTATGCTCAGTGCTCAGTTCATGATTGGGTTGTAAAAGAAGGAGAGGAGAGATGTGAGACACATGCACTTAGTCATTTCCAAGACTATATATATATATTCAATAATCTTCTGCTGCTTTGCATTTTTCATTTGCTTTTGTTGAAAAGAACAGAAAAGAGAGATTAAGTTGGAGCATACTTGAGGACAAGTATGTTTTAAGTTTGGGGTGGTGATGCAGCCCTATTTTAGGGCTCCATCCTGTGCCATTTTGTATTTAAGTTGCATCTAAACATGTTAGATTACAAGTATTTCCCCCCAATATGATTATCATTGCAAATACGCTTATGGATGCTCTTTGCACTATATTTCAGGTACTTGGACCATGCTTAGATGGACGAGAGAGAGAGGGAGTTCTAGGGTTCCTCCACTCAAGGAGGGACCCAAAGAAGCCCCCAAAGTCTCCCTCAACCTACCTCCTATGGCCAAGAATCGTCTCCAAGAAAAGGCATCCAAGAATTATGAAGTTTGAAGTCATGCTAGCATTAAAAGACCCCAGCACGGCCGTGGTGCCATGGAACGACCGTGCTGGAAATTGAGCAAATTTACAGGTTGATCGACAAATCATTGAAGTTCAAGCAAGTCAGCCACCACGGCCGTGTTGCCCAGCAAGGCCGTGCTGGGTGAAGATGGAACAGGCGTGCTGCTCAGAACGACCTCCTCCCAACTCCGCCACCACGGCCGTGCTACCCAGCACGACCGTTCTACCTAGTACCCAACACGGCCGTGCTGCCCAACACGGCCGTGCTACCAGCCTATGTTTTCACCCACCAACCTATTGAATTAACACTTAGCCAACACGACCGTTCTCCTCCACCACGACCGTGCCCACTCCTACCCAGCACGGCCGTGCTGCCCAGAACGGTCGTGCTACCACCCCAAAACCTATACAACTTTCACTGATTTTCCTATTCTACCCCTACTTAGCCCTAGCTCCTATATAAGCACTAGTTGCTTCTAGGGCTCCGGGCACAACACTCCCTAGCCGTCACCCAGCTGCTCCCTTGCATCCATTGCTCCCATCCACCCATTTCCTTGCATTCAACCCCATTTCCACCCACTTTCCACTCATTTCCACCATAGAAACCTAGTTTCTCTAGGTTTCTATCCATCCATTTCACCATTTTCATGCACCCCTTCTCCATTGGAGGAGGGAGGACATCTGCAGCTGCTTGGAGGTGAAGAAGAAGGCCACTTCATCAAGCTTCATGGAGTTTCTTTCTCTTCTACCCTTTTCTTTTCCTGTTCTCATGATCATGTATAGCTAAGCCCCCTTGTGGTGGGCTATTTGGGATTAAAATGTTACTTTGATACCATGTTGGGGGATAAATTCTTGTAATGAACTCAATTCATATTTATGATGATTACTTCTTGCTTCCATCTCTTTTCCTATCTTCTTGCATGTGGTTTGTGCTTCTTGTATGAATTTCTTGTTTTGAGGTTTTTGATGACACTTCATTTCTAGGAGGAATTGGAGTGTATGTGGCAATCTTAGGAATGGCTCCTAGGTCCAATTAGTGGATCCCTAGCTAGCCCCCTTTGTTCCTACATACACATCCCTCCCCCTACAAATGAGTGTGAGATTTAAGTGGCTAGTGTAAGTAAGAGTGATGCAATTGCCTAGGGCCTTCTAAAGGCTAGAGTGGCTAGTGGCATGAGATTAAATCCCTTCATCTCCACTCCCATCTCTACCCTCAACCCTCAATTGTCCACTATCACTTACCCTAGAAACCTAGATTTGGTCAATCCCAATAGAACTACACCTAACCCTAGTCTTCCACTAGTAGTATAGGGTATGTTCTAATGGCATTGCCCTTGTTGTTTGGTTTGGTAATCTAGATATGAATTGAGCACCATGCATGTTTAATGAACTCCCCCAACTAAAATCAAAGTGACATTCCCCAAATGGCCCACCCACCTTAATCACCTTGCTTAAAACCCTAATCGATCAGTTTGCTTGTTAATGCTAGCTTAGTTCAATTGCTTTAGTCTAACTTAGTCAATTACTTAGTTTTACTCTTCAGTGTCAACTTAGGCTCTTGCTCTTGCTAGTGGTTAGTTTAGTTCGTTTTTGCTCCTTGCCTTGCTAGAGTAGCGTAGCCCTTCTTGATCCTGCTTAGTTAGTTTGATAACTTAGTTTACTATTTTGCTTGATCTTCCATAATTTAGTTTCCATCTCGCATTTCTTACTCGCTCTCTTAGTTTAATCAACCAACAATCAACCTTAAACCCTGAAAACCCTACTCTCCACACTAGGAACGTAGCTCACGCCGTCTAACTCTAGCGCCCCCTCTATCTCCGAGGTTCGACCCCGTACTTGCCGCCTCACCTATACTACGACACGACCCCGTGCGCTTGTAGGCATAGTGTCTTAGTAGACGTAGGTAGTTAGTGTGGGACCATACAAATATCGAAAGCTAAGATCCCATCATCATCCCGTGCCTCTCGACCTCGTGGATTGCACTTGTTGCAAGCCTCTAGCGGGAGCGCACCAAGCTTTCTGGCGCCATTGCAATCTTTTCCCTCAACATAGAAATGGCAAGGAAATTCGACAGGGGAAGATTTGACAAGAATGGTAAGGCAGATTACGCCAAAATGTGGAAGATGATCACAGGCGAATCCATCTTCTCTTCAGGGAAATCTAAAACGAGCAAGATCCACAACCCATTCTTGAGATATTTACAAAAAGTGCTGGCAAATATCGTGTTTGGTCGCTATGATAATCAAGGATCAGGCGGCCAGAAAGACCTTTTTCTCATAGCTACAGTTGCAAGCGAGGGGTTTGTGAACGTGGGTGCCATGTTTATTGATCACGTGAAGACAATCCCATCCAAGAGTAAAAATCCATTCATCATGGGAGGGATTGTCACCACTTTGGCTAGGTAGATGGAAACAAACATGTGGACCTAAACTATCTTGCGAGGTCACAGATGATATCTGTCAAGGATGACAAAAAATTTTATGTGCCGAACCCCGGCTACCCTGACATCACTTTGGAACTCCCTTACCATGCCCCCCTTTTGCTCAAGGATGCAGGACCTGTGGATGATTTTCTCAACCAGTTATCACGATGTGAGGAAGACACCCCTAGAGAGGGATACAGAGCACCAAGTGTAGCCTTACCTGATGAAGAGGGGAAACCAACGTGCCAGAACAGCAACGATCTTTGGAGCATCCACGCCGCACAAGACCGAGAATGGAAGAGTTTGAGGCGCAGCCACCTCCGACAAATGCATATGATATGGAATCCATCCATGCACAGTTGGAAGGGATTTAGAAAATGCAACAGGACATGTGGTTGGATCAGCAGCAGATGCATCACCAAATCAACCACATGTATCAGTACCAGCATGCGCAGACACAAAGAAACCCCCAATGGGGGGAGGATTTCTGGGGGTCAATTGCTAGCTACCAGGAGACATACCCGCCTCCACAGGCGGAGTACTGGGGCCACTACTACCAGCAGCCTCCTCCACAGTCTGGCCCGTCGCAGGACCCCACACCACCACAACCCTGACTTCTACCCTATCATCCCTAAGCTTTAGTTTCATGCTGAGGACAACATGGTTCAAAAGTTTGGGGTGGTAGGGCGGTAAGTCCTCTATTTTTAGCTTATTTTGACAGTTGCCTGTTCCACCTGATCATTGTTTGTTTGATGTTTAACCCACCTAGTATGGATTGTCTTTTGCTTGCATCTTTGCATGACATGTAGTTAGTTGATTTCTGCATTTTTGAGTAATTTTTCAAAATTTTTGCTTTTTCGGCCATGCATTGCATCTCATGTAGTTTTTGATAATTTCTTGTGCATGTTAAGTAGGATTTGTTGCTTTATGTTTTTAAATTCCCTAAAATAGGCTTAGATGCGATTTATTGCAAATTAGCACCATTTTGGCCAATTTTGCCCAGATTTGAATATTCTTGCTCCGATAGGATGTTTTGACTTAATCTCCAATGTTTGTAATGAAAAGGTTTACTCTTGTGACAAATGCATGCTACATTTATAGATCTTATTGATATATGGTCTTGTTTGTGACTTTTTACATGTGAACCACATCTCTTAAGTCTGTGAATGCTTTGGTTGAATCATGAATTGAGCAAGCGACAAACTCTTAAAGCCAATGGAATCACTTGGTAGAAATATGAATATTGTGTTAATTCTATCATGTGGTGTGATATTACTTGGTGAAGTGTTGAATTAGCTTTCATGCAGGGAATCTTATGTTGAAAACTACATTGATGACCCCTCTTTGATCCGACTATTCTTCCACCATCTTCATACCCCTCCGCCTCATAAAAAGATGCCAAAGTGCACATATTAGCCGTGGCCACCTCTAAAAGTTTGGGGTGGCCACATCTTTATCTCCCCGTTTCACTCTATCCACCATATGCCCTATCTACACCAAGGGCAAAGAAAAATAAAAAGAAAAGCAAAAATAAAATAAAAGGATGCTCCTGTTTAAGAGCATTCAAATAAAGAAAAGAAGAGTGTGTAAAAGCACTCCAAATCTTACCGCAACCCTTTCTTCTTCTTTTATACCCATTGAGCTAGAAAACATCAAATCTAGCTCACTTTACCCTTTCTACAGCCAAGTGGATCATCTAGTGTGGTTTGAAGCATAAGACCGAATGCATGAAAGTGAAACAACACTCCTAGTCACCTGTGATTAACATCAACATGAAACGGTTTACCCAGAATGACATAAAGGACATATAGACAACTTGTGTTTCTATGCTTTATATTTGAAGTTTGTATGCTCAGTGCTCAGTTCATGACTGGGTTGTAAAAGAAGGAGAGGAGAGATGTGAGACACATGCACTTAGTCATTTCCAAGACTATATATATATTCAATAATCTTCTGTTGCTTTGCATTTGTTATTTGCTTTTGTTGAAAAGAACAGAAAAGAGAGATTAAGTTGGAGCATACTTGAGGACAAGTATGTTTTAAGTTTGGGGTGGTGATGCAGCCCTATTTTAGGGCTCCATCCTGTGCCATTTTGTATTTAAGTTGCATCTAAACATGTTAGATTACAAGTATTTCCCCCCAATATGATTATCATTGCAAATACGCTTATGGATGCTCTTTGCACTATATTTCAGGTACTTGGACCATGCTTACTTGGATGAGAGAGAGAGGGAGTTATAGGGTTCCTCCACTCAAGGAGGGACCCAAAGAAGCCCCCAAAGTCTCCCTCAACCTACCTTCAGTGGCCAAGAATCGTCTCCAAGCAAAGGCATCCAAGAATTATGAAGTTTGAAGCCATGCTATCATTAAAAGACCCCAGCACGGCCGTGGTGCCATGGAACGGCCGTGCTGGCAATTGAGAAAATTTACAGGTTGATCGACAAATCATTGAAGTCCAAGCAAGTCAGCCACCACGGCCGTGTTGCCCAGCACGGCCGTGCTGGGTGAAGATGGAACGGGCGTGCTGCTCAGAACGACCTCCTCCCAACTCCGCCACCACGGCCGTGCTACCCAGCACGACCGTTCTACCTAGTACCCAACACGGTCATGCTACCTAGCACGGCCGTGCTACCAGCCTTCGTTTTCACCCACCAACCTGTTGAATTAACACTTAGCCAACACGGCCGTTCTCCTCCACCACGGCCGTGCCCACTCCTACCCAGCACGGCCGTGCTGCCCAGAACGGCCGTGCTACCACCCCAAAACCTATACAACTTTCACTGGTTTCCTATTCTACCCCTACTTAGCCCTAGCCCCTATATAAGCACTAGTTGCTTCTAGGGCTGGGGGCAGAGCACTCCCTAGCCGTCACCCAGCTGCTCCCTTGCATCCATTGCTCCCATCCACCCATTTCCTTGCATTCAACCCCATTTCCACCCACTTTCCACTCATTTCCACCATAGAAACCTAGTTTCTCTAGGTTTCTATCCATCCATTTCACCATTTTCATGCACCCCTGCACCATTGGAGGAGGGAGGACGTCTGCAGCTGCTTGGAGGTGAAGAAGAAGGCCACTTCATCAAGCTTCATGGAGTTTCTTCCTCTTCTACCCCTTTCTTTTCCTATTCTCATGATCATGTATAGCTAAGCCCCCTTGTGGTGGGCTGTTTGGGATTAAAATGTTACTTTGATACCATGTTGGGGGATAAATTCTTGTAATGAACTCAATTCATATTTATGATGATTACTTCTTGCTTCCATCTCTTTTCCTATCTTATTGCATGTGGTTTGTGCTTCTTGTATGAATTGCTTGTTTTGAGGTTTTTGATGACACTTCATTTCTAGGAGGAATTGGAGTGTATGTGGCAATCTTAGGAATGGCTCCTAGGTCCAATTAGCGGATCCCTAGCTAGCCCCCTTTGTTCCTACATACACATCCTTCCCCCTACAAATGAGTGTGAGATTTATGTGGCTAGTGTAAGTAAGAGTGATGCAATTGCCTAGGGCCTTCTAAAGGCTAGAGTGGCTAGTGGCATGAGGTTAAATCCCTTCATCTCCACTCCCATCTCTACCCTCAACCCTCAATTGTCCACTATCACTTACCCTAGAAACCTAGATTTGGTCAATCCCAATAGAACTACACCTAACCCTAGTCTTCCACTAGTAGTATAGGGTATGTTCTAATGGCATTGCCCTTGTTGTTTGGTTTGGTAATCTAGATATGAATTGAGCACCATGCATGTTTAATGAACTCCCCCAACTAAAATCAAAGTGACATTCCCCAAACGGCCCACCCACCTTAATCACCTTGCTTAAAACCCTAATCGCTTAGTTTGCTTGTTAATGCTAGCTTAGTTCAATTGCTTTAGTCTAACTTAGTCAATTGCTTAGTTTTACTCTTCAGTGTCAACTTAGGCTCTTGCTCTTACTAGTGGTTAGTTTAGTTCGTTTTTGCTCCTTGCCTTGCTAGAGTAGCGTAGCCCTTCTTGCTCCTGCTTAGTTAGTTCGATAACTTAGTTTACTATTTTGCTTGATCTTCCATAATTTAGTTTCCATCTCGCATTTCTTACTCGCTCTCTTAGTTTATTCAACCAACAATCAACCTTAAACCCTGAAAACCCTACTCTCCGCACTAGGAACGTAGCTCACGCCGTCTAACTCTAGCACCCCCTCTATCTCCGAGGTTCGACCCCGTACTTGCCACCTCACCTATACTACAACACGACCCCATGCGCTTGCAGGCATAGTGTCTTAGTAGACGTAGGTAGTTAGTGTGGGACCATACAAATATCGAAAGCTAAGATCCCATCATCATCCCGTGCCTCCCGACCTCGTGGATTGCACTTGTTGCAAGCCTCTAGCGGGAGCACACCAAAGGGCTGTGATGGATGGTTGGAGATCCAAGGGCTATAATTGGATGAACTCTCAATGGTTCAGTTGATGATCGATTCAATAAAGTAAACCCTAAAATCAATTGATTGATTGGAGGAAACCCTAATTGATCCAATCAGTTTCAAGGTGGTTTGAACCAAACGGTCTTGAGACCGTTTGGAGGGCAAACAATCTTAAACCGTTTGATGTTCATTCGGTTTCAATGATGAGTTGTTCATTCGGTTTCAATAATAAATTGAGCAAATGGTTTCAAAACTGAATGAAGGAGTTAGGGAAAGACCGTTTGGAGGTACAAAAGATGCAAGAATGTATGGAGATACAATTGAATCAAGACCGTTTGATGGTCTAACAGTCTTAAGACCGATTGAAGGTCAAAATACTTTAAGACCATTTGAAGGTCTAATACTTCAAAACTGTTTGAAGGTTTAATTGATTCAAATCTTGTAAGTACAATCAACCCCATAATTGTTGATGATGTTTAACAAAGGTAATTACAATGGTTGTACCTTCAAGGTACTTAAGTGATTAGTACTTTTTGAGTAGTTAATCTTTGATGCTTATAAAAGCAATGCCTCAATACACTATGCCAACCCTAAATGTATACACTTGAATAAAGGGTTAACCTAATCAAATCAAGTTTGAAGTAATTATTATCCTAGAGAGGATGAAAGAGTGAGAGAGTCCATACATGAATAATAATCATGTGGTGGTTAAGCCTCAACACTCTAAACATGAATAAAATATGTAATCAGGGTATGATCCTTGATAAAGAGATTATGAAACCCTAATTGAGAAGGTTGATGAGCCTAACCCTAATTTAGGGCAATGCTAGATGTAACCCTAATCTAGGGTAATGATGTAACCCTAATCTAAGGTAATTATGTAACCCTAATCTAGGGTAATGATGTAACCCTAATCTAAGGTAATTATGTAACCCTAATCTAGGGTGATGATATGAGAAATTCTAATTCAAGGTAATATAATGAAAAACCCTAATTAAGGGTGATGCCATGTAAAGCCCTAATATAGGGTGATGCCATGATAAACCCTAATCAAGGGTGATGTCAAGTGAAACCCTAATGTAGAGATGAAATGTGAAACTCAATCCAGGGTGATGCTATGAAATGCTATATGAAATCTTACCCAAATATAGGGTGAAGATATGAAAACCCTAATTTTGGGTTATAGTGCATGAAACCCTAAATCTTAGGCAATATGATGATAAACCATAACTCTAACTTTGGGCTATGAGTTGAGAAACCTTAATATCAGGTAATGCTATGTGAAACCCTAATATAGGGTGATGTTATGTAAACCCTAATATAGGGTGATGTTATGTAAACCCTAATTGATAAAGATGGAGAACCCTATTCCTAATAATGGAATAGTGACTAATATATTGATAAGTGAAACACCTAAATAGGTTGATAGTAGATATATTTATATCAATAATGACTTAACTCGAGATGAGTCCACATCATTGATAATAGTTGCATATTTCAAATAAGGGACTTATGACCAATACACTACATGATAAATGTGATGAACCGGTGCATGAAGTATTAGGATGGGAGATACCCTAATACAAGATAAGTTGATGAACTTAAGGTAAAGGTGATGAGAGAAGTGATACATCAAGACATGATAAGTATCACATCTAGCATCTCAAGATTGATACACCTTGATGTAGTCTAAATCCAATATACTTGGATGATTAACACATGAAGTGTGCCATGTCAATTGTTATATTGAGATGAAATGCACTTTGATAAGTGTAGGCCAACATACCTTAAGAAAAGGTTAAACCAAGCTAATAAAGTATGAAGTAATCATATCTTGGTAAAAATGAGAGATGAACTTATATCTTGTGTTGATAATTCACTTAATGATAAATGATGAGAATAAATAAGCATGATTGAATGCTTATGTTATCAATGTTGGCTCCTAGCTGTATGGAGCAATGAATTAGGGCTTGCTCATTAATAATATGATCTCGAGAACCTAAATGGTTAATAATGGTAAACCCTAACCCTAATGAAGGGTTATGATATGTAAGAGAAATCCTAACCCTAAATAAGGGAATGGTGAAGTTACTCTTACATTACACAGTGCTAATATGTAACTGATACAACCATTATCATGTAATGATCATGCAGGCTATCATGAGATGATGAGCATAGCCAGGTATGAACTATGATGTGTTAATTATTTAAATGCTTTATGGCCTTGTGAGCCTTGTGAATAAGTTGTTACCCGATGAGAGGTAACAAGATGTAATGGTCTTGTGAGCCATGTGATGCTTTGTTACCTAGTAAGAGGCAACAAGATACTTAATGGGCTTTGAGATCCATGTAAGATACTTGTATAGCAAGTATCATGTTTACCTTGGTTAGATGACCTGAAGGTATTAGTTACCTGATAAGTAATGGTAAGTGTTCTTTGATGAACTGAGGGTTTGAATACCCATATTCCATAATCATGATGATGAGATGTTAAGGGATAAGAATGCCATGATGTGACAAGGGATTGAGATCCCAATGTTTTATAAAGCTTTGAAAAGTGCTTGACAGATGTATTATATTTTTCTTTGTAGCATTTGTTATAATAATTCTTGTTTGGAAACCTGACTAATGCTAAAAGAATACAGTAACATACTTAATTAATCAAGTGAAATCTCATCATGTAGTGCCCTGGCCATATAATCATCAGTGTCAGAACTTACTGGATGGTGAAACGGGTTGCTCCGCGACATAACTCGGAACACATATTTTTGAATATGCGGGGGTAATGGGCGAAAATATCCTTATGCCCTAATGGAGGAATTGATGTGAGATAAACATTAAATCTCTCAATCCTTCATTATATATGTCGGGGTGGATGTATCACTAATCCCCCGAAGCTGGGATGGATGTATCACGAATCTCCCAATAATATTAATGTTGGATCGATGTGAGATAAACATGAAATATCTCGATTGCGAAGAGAGTACAACATGCCACTGTAACTCGGTAGCGAAGTTACCACTATACCCTGGAAAGATATTTAGCAGAGACACAAGATGTCCAACATTGAATCTCATACTGACCGAGATAAGGGAGGTAATGGCAGCCGACTCTTCCTTTGACTTGTATGGCACCGATTTTGACTTTACAATGGTCGGTTGGAGTATGAGCGGTATACCTCATCTTCTCAGGGCATACGTGTGATTGTAAAATGTAATCAGTCGTATAACATGTTTTTTTAAGGATTGAATACGAAAATCTTTGGCTGATGTTGCATTTCTTTATGCATCTTTAGTTGATATATGATATATTTATGATTCCTTACATTCCTTGCAAAACAGATAGATGATTTATGATCTACCAGGGGTAGATGCAATGTTCTTCTTAAGAAAGAAAATTATCTTATTCTGTTCATACAATGATTAATACTACTGTTAATATAAAAGAATTCCTGCTCAACTTTATTATATCAATCTGCAATAATAATGTTTCTGATGGAGAGTTATATCTCTTGCTGGGACAATTTTCAATTGTCTCACCCCCGTGGGATCAACCTTTTTAGGTAGATGCAGAAGAAGAGACAGAAACCCTACTGTAGGAAAAGAGCAACAACAACAACAAGGATAGCAGTGATAATTCCAAGTGGAGGCACTGGTTGTCATGTTTTGTATAGAAAGTCCTATGTGTCGTCTCTGTACTCTCAGGTCCTCGGAGTCAGTAGCTAGTACTTTTAATCCATCGATCTGAGATTTTGGCTTGATGCCTTGAGATTTTATGTGGCTTATGAATAGTTCTGGCAAAGCAACTATTGTATGTAATCCTCGAGAAGAGATGGTACATGGTATGTACTTGTAAACCAGAATTTATATGTAATACTTTAGATCTTGTTATAAGAGTTTTCTGGAATTGAATCTCTTTGCAAAAAGTTTTAAATTTTTAGTGATTTTCAGTAATCCAATGTTAATGATTGCTTCTGCTTAGTTAATAACATTTTGTTCAAATGATGCATCACATTCTGTCTATCCTGGGCATCTTTCAACTGTTGTTGTATTACTTTAATCTTCTCAGTTGTCTATTGTACTAACTCAGGACCCAGAAGTTAGTATTCTTTTGTTTCATACTAGCATAATCGATATCTACACCGTCTACCATATAAGGCTTCATATGGTGCCGTATCAATACTAGTCTGGTAACTGTTGTTGTAGGCAAACTCTATCAAGCTCAAGTGTATGTCCCAACTTCCTACAAACTAAAGAACACATGCTCTAAAAAAGTCTTCCAAACTCTGTATAGTTCTTTCAGATTGCCCATCTGTTTGAGGGTGGAAAGCTGTGCTAAACTTCAACTGAGTACCCAAGGCTTTATGTAGTCGTTCCCAAAAATGACTTGTAAATTGGGGACCTCTATCAGATACAACTGTAGCTGGAACCCCGTGTAATCACACTATCTCATCTATATAGATATGTGCAAGTTTATAAGCAATATAGGTTGTTTTGATAGGAATAAAATGTGCTGACTTAGTCTACCTATAAACTATCACCCAAATGGAATCATGAATTTTGGCTGTTCTGGGTAAACAAACCACAAAGTCTATGGTCACGTGATCCCATTTCCACTGTGGTATAGGTAAAGGTTGCAATGTTCCTGTAGGCTTTTGATGTTCAACTTTAACCTACTGACACACTAGACACCACATAACAAACTCAACTACATCCTTCTTCAAACCAGGCCACCAATACATATCTTTTAAGTTATGATACATTTTGGTACTCCCTGGATGCATCACATACATGGATGAATGAGCTTCCTCCATGACTAGCCTCCTTAAGTCATTGGCATCAGGTACGACCATCCTACCATGGTAACAAAGTACCTCATCCTCTGACTCATAAAAACCGTCTCGTTTCTCACTACCATACTCTGACTTGATCTGCTGAATCACAATATCAACATGTTGTGCCTCTTTGATCTATTGTTTCAGAGTAGGTTTCACATGCATTTCAGCTAACAATCTGGCTAACAATGATACTTTAAGTCGTACATTGTTTTTCCTCAAAGAGACAAGCATGTATCGTTTAAAGCACACTAAAGAGTTCAACTATGCTTTATCTATGGGTGGCGATGATGATTTTCTACTTAGTGCATCTGCCACTACATTAGCCTTTCTTAGATGATAATCAATTGTACAATCGTAGTCCTTGATTAATTCCATCCAGCGGCATTGTCTCATATTCAACTCGTGTTGTGAGAAGATATACTTTAACTTCTTATGGTATGTGAAAATCTAAAATGTTTCTCCATAGAGATAATGTCTCCAGATCTTCAACACGCGAACCACTGTAGCTAATTCTAGATCATGTGTCGGGTAATTCTCCTCATGTTTCTTAAGTTGTCGGGAAGCAAAAGAAACTACATGATCACTCTGCATCAACACACATCCTAGACCATTCTTAGAGGCATCACAGAAAACATTGTATCCCTTTCCCTACTCAGGTAAAGCTAACACAGGTGCACTGGTCAACCTTTCTTTCAACAATTGAAAAGAATGTTGACACTTGCCATTCCAGACAAAAGGAACTTCCTTCCTGGTCAACTTGGTTAGGGGTAAGGCTATAGAACTGAAGTCTTTAATAAACCTCCTGTAATAACCTGCCAGGCCTAAGAAACTGCAAATCTTGATCGGTGTCTTGGGTTGTTCCCACTCTAACATAGATTCCACTTTCTATGGATGAACACAAATACCTGAAGCAGATATAACATGTCCAAGGAAAGACACTTCTGACAACCAAAACTCACACTCGCTAAACTTGGCATATAGCTTGTGATGTCTCAACAATGTCAAGGCTTGACGAAGGTGTTGCTCATGTTGTTGACCATCTCTACTATATATCAGAATGTCGTCTATGAAGACCACTACAAACTGATAAAGGAATGGTCGGAAGATCCTATTCATCAGCTCCATGAATGCAGCTGGTGCATTAGTTAGTCCAAACTCATAATGACCATACCTACAAACTCATAATGAACATACCTTGTCCTAAAGGCTGAATTAGGTATGTCACTCTCCTTGATACGTAACTGATGATATCCTAACCTTAGATCTATCTTAGAGAATATAGTTGCACCACACAACTGGTCAAATAGATCATCTATCCTTGGCAGAGAATATTTGTTCTTAATAGTCACCTTGTTAACTTGTCTATAGTCTATGCATAATCTCATAGACCCATCCTTCTTTTTAACAAAAAGAACTGGAGCACCCCATGGGGAAGTACTCAGTCAAATCAAACCTTTCTCAAGAAACTCCTGTAACTATTTCTTAAGCTCTGCCATCGCAGTTGGCACCATCCTATAGGGTGTTTGAGCTATAGGTTGCGTACCCAGAATTAGATTAATCTCAAAATCAAGCTCTCAAGGTGGAGGAATGCCTGGAAATTCTTCAGGAAACACATCTTCGAATTCCTTGACAACAGGAACTTCAGAAAGACTAGGATTCTCTGCTCTGGTATCTACCACATGTGCCAAGAATGTGAAGCATCCTTGTCTCATCAACTTTTTTGCTACCATAGCTGACACTAGATAGGTTGGAAGAATCTTTATGTCCCCCTAAAAGACCCATGTCTCACCATTGTCTGTGAACATAGCTTGCTTGGAACCACAATCTAAGACAACCTTATACTTATCTAGGCTGTCCATCCCAAGAATTATGTCAAACCCTTACATCTTAAGTGGTATAAGATCCACCTAAATGTTATGTTATGAAAAGGAAAGAACACAGGGACAACATACCTCCCGCAACACTGTAGATCCGACTAGCGGAGTTTCTAATAACAAATTATCTGCTCTACGACTAACAGTCATATTGCAGTCATAAATCACTTATTGAGTGATAAAGGAATGTGTAGCACCCAGATCAATCAACACAGATACGAACCAAGATGAAGACATATCATAATGAAATAATTCCATCTGACCTGTCATGAATCGTGGGTTGACCACTGCCTCTGGCTTATTCATAGCATAGAATCTCACTGTTGGTGGTTGCCGATCACGCATCCTGTTGTTGGGTGCAGATGAACCAGCTTGGGACGCCTATCCACATCTTTGTGTGCCACTGCTAAACTGTTGCCTCTGAGAGCCTTGCTGACTCTGCCTCAGTGGTTGGGTTACATTCATGTCTCCAAATGGACAATCCCTCATTAGATGTCCTGGATTCCCACACTTATAACAACTTAGATTTTCCCATTTCGGCCTAGATGGTCTTGTTACTGACATTGATGCTGAATTTTGGGCTCTACTTAGCGGTAGACTATGGCCTCTACCCTTGTTGGATGTCCATTGTGTCTGAGCACTGAACCTATATGGTGCTATTGATGTAGAAAATTGAACTCAAATTCTAGTGACCAGCCACCCCATCACCTCTTGTGTAGCTCTAGTAAATAAACTTCAGTTAACCCCACAATAATCATATAGAGATCACCTATTTCTTTCTATCATACTAAAATGTCATGCCATTTGGTTGATATGGATATCCTAAACAACCCCATCCCCTCTTTTGTAACATATGCTTTTCATTTGATGGTGTTATTGGTCTTTTTGGCCCATGGATTGTTACCATGCCTTTTCCTAACCCCACAATTTTATTATTTTTTTATTGGTTGTTTCTCCCATTTTGGTTCTTCGAGTCATATAACCATGGATGGAAGTGGTGAGGATGAGTTCTTATCGATCTTGACCTCACCAATAGATCGATAGATCACACTATGAAGCTTCTCTAGTGATAGGTTGTGTAGATTCTAAACTTCCAATTCAGATCTTGATCTATAGTTGGTTCTTCTAATATAGTGTTCCACAAGAAAGTCCTTGTAGTGTCTTTCCTTGTTTTACCCTTGCTTTTTGAATCTTGTCAAGCTAACTATGAGTATATGAGTAATGTTTTGTGCTTTTAATTAAACCGTTCCAAGTTTTGACTTTATGAGTCAATACTGAATTGCCCTATAGCACATCTGAATCTAGTGTGTTATGAAAGGGAAAACTGATCTTTAACTACTCTAATTTATTTATGTGTTTTTAATATTAATGCTTTTGTGATTAGCCTAAACTTGTAAATTTCATAACTAATTATTGAATTATAAAAAAAATAGATAGATTTCAGAATTATAAAATTATGATCTTTCCATCTAACTCAAAGTTTCATGGTTTTATTCCAAGTTCTTTAAAAGATGCATTTTAGGTTTTCATATTTGATAAAGCCTTGAAAACTAACGTGTAAATTAATGTGTATAGGTGAACTGAAAGTATGATGTGTGGACAATAGTAATAATTGGATTGTCTTTGTATCAAGTTTAAGGTATGTATATCTTCTAAGTTAAATTTTGGGCATTTCATGAGTGGAACCCTATTCTTCTTGTATGATGCATATCTATTGATTTAATTATCTATTTGCAACTATCTTGATCTTCTTTCAGAAGATCCATCATTCCGAGACATTTTCTCTCTCTTTTAATATTGAATATGTGGAATCTTTGTCTATGGGTCCTTTACCCCAATTGTTAGATGTTCTCATCCTTTACACGTGAGATGAACTTTCTTGTCGCTTATTATACATCATGTGGCAACTTACTAACATAATTTAAGATATGTGGTTTTAGTGTAGATGTGATAAGTTCCCACACCATATAAAGGTGTAGATGTGATCATTCATGTAACAAATTTTAAGGAACAAATTTGTAACATGTCCTTCTTAGAGAAGATTGTATCTTTTCTTACCCACACTATATTATAGACATAATGTGCATCTCGTTCTTCTCTGAGCATATGTGTATCTAATCCTTCTCACCCCATGTTTACAGTAGATGTGTTATTTCCTACCAACATGCTCTATATTATTTTAGCTTGTCACATATAAACGCATAGATGTTGTATTCATATGCACATATATGAAAATTTTCTTAATGTCCATTAGATGCTCATATCTAGTGGATGCCTCATATTTTGTTTCATAACTTTTTCGATATATTATTACTGGAATTACTCAATTTTATTTTATCCTATTTTGAATAGAAACCCTCTACTTGTTGTAATTCATCCTTTAAACTCCCAAGTAATTATTTATTTGCACATATACCAATTGATATTTACACATACCTTTTGTTTTGTTTCCCCTTTCCTTAGTGTTGTTCCCAAACCACCCATGTATAGATGATCTAGAGAATATGTGCTGAGAGAATCTTACTTCATGACTAGGGAACTCATGGATAACTTGAGATGGGCATGTTGCCCACTGCGATCGGTCATGTGTACCTTAGCTTGTTGTAACTTTCCATTATGTACTACCACCCTTGTGGGGGGGGGACAATATTATGAAATATTGTGATAAGGTAAATAGTTCAAGTTTCTACTGTTGTATAATCATTTTATTGTGGTATATCATACTTCTAGAAAATGAAAATTTACCTTCATTCTTCATACTTTTGGTATGTTTGGATTGGATGGGTTTATTTCTCAATTAAGTGAGGAGTAGATACTCTCTTGGGTCCCACCCTTATAAGTATAGTATCAGAGTAACACATTCAATGAATTTGACTATTTCAAGTTATTTAGTTTTGTTCCTAAATATATGGCTTGTGTAAATATATGACCTAGTAGAGGCCATTGAGGATCTACACCCGAATAGTGGTAATAAATAAGGTTTTAATCCATGTCAATTGGGGTTGTACCACTATTAAGTATAGGCTACATGGGACACTCATCTAGGTTGAACCATAGTTCCTACTTTAACCCTTTACCTTATTGTCTTTCAAGTATTCTCTCTAATATGTTCACTTTATGACGGAACATGCTTATATAACAAAGTTTGGGTCACATATTTAGATTTATAATTATGGTACTCATAAGCTACAAATAATTTGAACTCACTCCATTATGGTTAGGCATGGTTTTCCTTTAACTTGGAGTTGCTTCATGTATAGTTTTGTCATAAGACTCATTCTTTGGAGATTACATATCCACTTATTGAGTTTTGAAATCCTCATATAACTGTGATAGTTGAGGGATATAGTGGATTATTCCATGTACACCCATAGGAGTACACCTTTCTCATATATGTAGTGTAAATGGATGCCTAATTGATCCTCTATGATATGTGAAGGTATGATTACCAGTAAACAACACGATGAGAGTATATGATGATATAGTTATGAATATCTATTCATCATGTTTTCAGATACATTTTATATTTATATTGCATTATATTTGAGATTTCACTTGCTTTAGATTTTGATACTTATGTAATTATTTGGCATTTAAATAGTTTTTATGTTTACATTATAGGTTGATGCAAGCAAAAGAAGAGTTGTAATAAATCCTTTTTTAAATACTCAAGATATAAGACCAATAGTTAAATCATCATTCCCCAATTCCGATGGAATGTTGATTATTAAAATATAGGTGGATTTGGATTTTTTATTTGAACTTAGAATTGAGCAATTCAAAATTCTTTAGATATGTATTTCAGTTACCTATAAGAATAATACATATATTGATATAGATAGTTGACCTAATCACTCTTGAGTTGATTGTTTGGAAATTCAAACACAAAAAGATATTATAGGTGCAACAATTTTTGAGATATTTTATTCACCCCTTTCAGAAGCTACAACTTATTATGATCAATTGGTTGGATTTCCAAATTATCTAGTTCACCAAATTAGGAATCACGATAAGCTTCAAATATTTCCAATCAATTGGTTTGTCCCCGAATCGACTGGTTGGCCGTCAATACACATGAATTACCTGCATGCCATTCGATCAGTTTCCAAGTGTACTTAGTCAGTAAATTGTCTTCAAATTTCACACACAATATTGCAATTGGGAGATGTTATGAAAGCTCGTAAACATATCACTAGTAAATGACCCACAACCGTTAAAGTATGTCAGATGAATTTGAAACCCTGAGCGTACTACAATAATACAAGAGAATATCCAAAGAGGGATCCTATTCCATACACCCCATCCCAAACCTTTATCGTCATTGGGGAGAGATGGATACAACCATCAATGACATGATGTGGAGACGCTCTCCGACAAAGAATATGACTAGGGACTGCAACTACTATTTGGAGGGTGGTTTTTCCAACCACACAACCTATCTTATGCACCAATACACTATACATGATACTCTTCTTCTTATCTCTTTGATCTTTTATCATGAACATGATTACAATGTAGTTCATCTACTAGGACACATGGATTAACCCTGCTACCTATATTTGTAATATTTCATTGCCAATTACTATTTGTATGAACTATTAGATTGATTTTTCATTAATGTATACCTTGTAGATTGTTCACCATCTATTGTCTCTATAATAATCCTTTATGTAGAGATACTAAAATCTAGGATTAAAATACTGATCATTATCATTGAACCTGGATGAGACATCAAAATGATGTTCTTGGGGGTGACATATTTACGATCTATAGGTAACAAGACTTTGATTTGTTGATTAAAATTTGAGAATTTTATACTCCAAGAAAGTATGAGATCTCTTTGACTCAAATCTAACAACCATATATTTGAGTGATATAGTGGTAGGGAGAAAATACGTGGGTACTGACGTTGAAAGTCATCTTGGTAATTTGATGAAAATGTTAAAAATCATTCAATGCTTAGTTGAATTTATTTTTCATTCTTAGATAAGTAGTTAAACAGAAAATTATCAATCATCATATCCTTGTTAGTCACTTTTTATTAATTAAATTCAAGATTAATTCTGTAAAGTCCATTGAGTTTGATACTAAAGGTACATTGTGATAAGATCCATCCTCTTGTGGGTATCGATTATTGCACATTAGATTAGGTAACATCTAGTATTAATTCTTAGTAAATTTCTTGTGTGACAATTTCCCACATAATATAGTTAGCCTCATCTTGTAAATATATTATGACTATAAATTATCAAGTGATGGGAAACCCTAACTTCTTTGTAAGATGGTTTGATGACCCAGTTACTCCCCAATTTCTCAATGATGAGACTTTATAGATTATGAGGAGGTTGAAGTGGGTAATAGTGGATGATGTACCCTCCGTACTTAATAGCTATTAACATTATGCATGGAAAGCCCTATCCCCCTCTCCTACATATGCTATATGTTGGAGATACTTTTGATATGTCATTCTAGAGCGCTAATAGTTAAACTTTCTTGGTAGAATAAAGTAATGGAAAAATGGTCATGGTATGGTGAAGAGTTATGGACTTGGTTCCCATATTTATGGCACCAAACGTGGATTTATATCATAAGATTTTCCTCGTTAAACTTATTTTCATTGTTATACTATAGACACAAAAATAAAAGTTTCTAGTTATTACTAATATTGTCATGTAATAATTCACCGCCATATGAGGTTTTAAATAGTAGAGAAAACCTTTAGATAAGCACCCCCTGACTGGTTGGATCAACCTTGAAACTCTAGATCTAGTGTGGAGCTATGATGAAAAGAAGTTTTAAGTGGTGGAGTTTCATAACATGTAATCTCTAGGATTACTCTTGCGTAACTTCCCCAATAAATATCAAAGGAATATAATTACACCCTAACTAATCTAAATGGGTGAACCTTGTTGTAACGACCCCAACTTTTGAGTGTCCCTCGGTTTAAGAATAGACCTTAAAGTCAAGGATCGTTACTCCAAATTTCCACGATCAGATTTAAAAAATAATAAAGAATTCTAAATACTTTCTATTAATTTGAATAAATATTGTTTACATGGTTGTATAATGAGATCCTCTAAGGAGTTACATGTATATTTCTACATGACAATTAACATACAATGATAAGATATACTATCTAGCTAATCCTCCTTGACTTATCTTTAATATTTTCTAGAGTGCTTGATTCTTCATGTCTTCAACTAATGGATGCAGGTTAACCTAAAATGCCGACAAACAAAAAGGATCAGTATATTGCTATACTATGTACGTGGGTTCATACAAACATCACATACACATGTATTCAACAATCATTTAATGGCACATATGAACTTGTATTTTCTTTCATATTTTAATCCATGCATAGTATGCCCTCTCGGGGGTAGTTACTATCCATAATTGGACTTATGTGTAGTACCCCTTGATGGGTGAAACCCATGATTTTGAATATTCTATATTTATGTGATACTCATAGGGGATTTATAGTTTGCATGAAAAAATAGACATCCAACAATTATCATTCTTTCAAACTTTGAGAAACCTCATAAGAAATTGGAAATTGATAATGCAAGTATTCATAATCATAACCACTTACCTTTTCCATCTAGAAGACATGCAATTATACTTCAAGTGTACTTTAAGAATGAAATCCAATTATCCAAAGTAGATCAAGAAATCCATATTTAATCAACATTATCTACATGTTTTTAAACATAGTGTAACCATACATTCAAGTCATTCTAATAGACATAATGCGGCTTAGATTAGGGCCTAGGGTTATCTTAGTGTTGTATATTAGGGTTAGGCTCAAAACCCTAATATTACCTTATCATGTGTTATAAGGGTTACAAACCCTAACTCAACAATAGAAGTAATCTAAGTCATTATACTAATCATTTTAACTCTTTCCCAGTAGTTAGATTCAATCACTCCAATTCATAACACAATAAAGCATATTAGATTTAAATTCCTAAATTTACTTGTTTATGGGTTAGAAACCCCAAATGTACATCATCAACATCCTAGTATGATTTAAGAAACTAGAATCACATCATAATTTACTGACATCATAATATATCTTAGAGAACTATTTGACATGATTAACAACCTATTCATCAAAACCTAGGTTTGGATGCATTAAACACCCTACCTTCATGTATTAGCTAAAGCTTTGGAACTAGAATCATAACTAGATTATGAAACTAAATTATTCAGACCCTATGAGTTTTTATGATCAAATTTATATATAGGTTCACAGTCATACGATCTACCAATATTTATTTACATTTATTTCAACTTATTCCTATTCTGACCAATCAGGTTCTGATACATCAACAATAATTACACTATCTATAAAGCCACACGAGACTATGTCAGCCAAAGATAAGGCGTCACATGAACATCGAGCATCCACGTGGGCTGGGCTTAATTCAGGGTGAAAGACTAAACTACCCCTGACGTTGTGAACCAAAAGTGTCAAGCACTCCGAGTAGGGATGTCCTTCCACACCTAGCCATCTTCTACCTCGTGGACATGCTTTCTCTCGTGCCATGGAGGGAGTCAACTGGATTCTTCACTCTCTGCTCCTATGCTTCGAAAGCCCAAGAGCACATCCAATCATCTCCTCCGGCCTCCATCAAACTCGACAAGGCTCTTTGCTTTGTCGGCGGGGACTTGGAGTGTCATGACCAAGTCCATGGAAAACAGAGATATGAGAGATAAATATAGACGGAGAATTACCTATTGAATTATTTTGTGAGGACGCGCAGGTTCCTACCGAAGGTTAGTGATCTCTTATAGATACTCGGCAAGGTCCCTACTCACCATGCACGTGGACTCATTATCTGACCTTTCAACCACTGATGGCGAAGATTCAAGAACAGCCTCCCGGTTCCTTAACACTCCAATGAGGGTTGGAACGCCTTCAAAGATACCTATAGGATCTGTAGGAAAATTGAATTGGCTGGAGATGCCTTCTCTTGCTGGGACGCCACCAGGGTATACCGACGAGGAAGATAGAGAAGGGTGAAGAGGTCTAGGGATTTCAGAGGGCAATTGCACTGAGGGAGGCCCAACGGAACTTGCTGAATTCTAATATATGGGAGGGTTTAGGATATAAGAATTCCCAAGATAGCCCTAGTATGTTGGAATATTAGAGAATTAGGCATTATCTAAAATCTCTACAATAAAAATAATGTAAGATGTGGTTTGGTTCATATTTGGCCCCCAAATACGATGGCATTGCCATCGGGAAATAAGTTGAACTAGAGTGGCATCGAGGAATCTGAGAGGTGTCAGCACTCTGCTTCCCACAACTACTGGGTCACACGGGTGAGGGAGAGGATCTCGTCCCCTTACCGCTACTTGAATCTGTTGTCTAAGTCCGGATGGACTCCCTGATTCAAGGTTTTCTTTTCTTTAAATAAAAGTCCATAATTTGAAGATAATTGCATATGCCATGTCATATATCCAATTATCCCCAATTTTTTGAATAAATCTTATATTAACATTATCTACCATTTGGCAAAGGATAAACCCAATACCAGTTGGTTTATTATATAAAACTTGGTTTGCAAGGCTAATCTAGATAATAATTTGATAATTATCTACATCATAAGATAACTTGAAATTCTCTGAAATTTCTCCCATTATCTTATACTATGATTATCTATCAAATAGAAATACTCTTGGTATTCAATATGATCTCAAAACATCTCAGTTCTTATTTTACATTTCATGGACCCATATTTAAACTCAATTATCCCAATTGGGTTTGTATTGAGTCCTAAGGCCATGAATCACATATTGGGCCATCCAAAGGGTCCATGAACTTCATTTTATTCTTAATTACGACAAATAAATCATCATATTATATCAAATAAGCCTTATATTAACTCATATGCTCAATATCAATTGAGTTGAAGACTTGAGATATGTCTTGGGTACAAATTCACTAACCAAGGTCCTATTATTCTCTCCATTGTCACCTTTATATATTTACATCATAAATTGAATTAAATTTAAAATTCATAAATTTTTAGGATATAACATTCACCACTCCTTAAAAGGAATTTTGCTCACAAAATTCAAGCCTAATCAGGTTAAGGTGAAATTAACTCATATTAGCCTCAATCATTAGGGTTAGCAATCTTTCTTGGTTAGGTTTTAGCTAGGTTATCATTAATAACTTTTATTGATATGAAAATTTATCATATTACTAAATTTGGAACTTGAATTTATTCAAAGGTATTTCCACATCCTCATTCATTGCATGTTATTATCATTTGGTGATTTCAATTTCACTTGGTGATCACATTTTCACCTAGGTTTCCAAACTATTATTAATCCATTCTCATATAAGGGTGAGGTAAAAACTCCAAACCCTAGATTATGCCATTAATTTTAACTTAGGAATTCATCTTCACATGTCAATTTCATGCACCATATGTGACTACCCAATCTCTACATCCATAAAAAATGAAATGAAAATTTGGCTGCATTCCAAATACAAAGTTCACCCCTTTTCATGTGCAGAGATAGTGTACCCACACATCATCTTATAATTCTGAATTTTTAGGTTGAGTCACTCTCAACACTGACTACTAACCATGAATGTATTCAAATTCCACAATTTTTACTTAAACAACTTGGGATTAGGGATATAGCCTCTCTCACCCATGGGTTTTTGCACAACCCCTTTAAATTCTATTTCAACCATCAGTACATATGTTCCTGTATTCACTATGTTCAAATTACATTAGCCCGAGTGATTTACTTAAGGTTTCTAGGGCTATAGGTACCTTTGGATGATCTTCCTCTGACCCCAAGGACCTCATGTACATGCTTGACCCATCAGGCCTTATGCATTTATGGAGTTCCATTTCCACTTAACCCCTTGGGCCTTAGGTGTACGTGAAGTGGCCAGCTCATAATCCCTTGGGCCTTATGTGCATGTGGATGGTAATCTCTGACCCCTTAGGCCTTATATACTTAGGAAATGATCAAATATTAACCCCTTGGGTTTCATGTACCTTTAAGCGTCACTACTTGACCCTAGGATTGACTTTGAGCTCTACCCTGTCTAGGGTTCATTGAGATGTTATCATTGTATTTCATTCTTCATTACTTACACCTTGGTTTAGGACAAGGGTCTCCAATATTATTATGTTTCTATTTCCCATGAATCATTCTTCCCTAGGAGAGTCTATATCTTATATTTCCTTCATAGAATATTATCTCAGTGTAATAAGTTTTTACGTTATACATTTTACTTGATACATCTCACACTGAAGTTTTCATTCTCATATATGTATGCATCTGGGACATTAATCCAAACACACACCCTTCTTTTTTGGAGTTGGTGTCCATAGGAATTATACACCTTAGATGCATGTTTTCCTTCAATGTAAATTTCATTACCCAAGGGTTTCATATTTACATGCATTGGAATTATATTTCTCATTTGACAATTTACTTTGATTAGGTAGAGGGTAGAGGCTGCCATGCCTGGTGTCCATACCATCCCATCACATACCATCCATTTAGGGTTAGGTCTTTATAGGGCATCCAATCTTTCCTTGATTCTTAACATGAGTTTGGTCAACTTGCCTTCTAGGTAAGGTCCTAACCTTGGATGTCTTCTTGACTTCGAGAAGGAGGTTTGATTTTCTAGCCGCAACCCAAACCCACATGTTTAAGGTTATGCCTCCCACACAGGTCTTTTCCCATTCTTGGGTTGACCCATCCCAGGTTAGGATACCGCCCTTAAAGGTGAACTAAGGCTATACTATTTTCCCTTATGTAATTATCAATTTCATATGTTTCATTTGCATTTTCTCAACCCATTGTGCGCACCATGCATGTATGGCTATTGTATTGCATGTGCTTGCATGCATGGGAAACTATTTGTATCTAAACTAGGGTTACCAAAACTAAATTACTCGAACTCAATTGAGTTTTCCTCTTTCCTTAACCCCTACTTAGGGTTTGGTTGGATAGGGTTATTATTTCACCCGTACTACTCCCATTACCCAAGATTAGGGTTTAGGGTTAGCGTTAGGGATTACACCCTACATCTTAGGGTTTTATATATCCCTTGACCCACTAAGGTTCCCATACCATATTGGGTTATCCCAACCCCACACCTTCATTGACAAATGGTTTTACCCCTGCTTACATCTTTCTAGGGTTTACCCTCACTAGAGGGACCTACGCTACATGTCGCATCATTTACGTTTATTCCTCTAATTAATATTAATATTTAATTGGTAGAGGATGCCTTATTCCTACTTCTTCTCAAAATCCTAACTTGATATGAGGAGGGAAGTACAACTTTAGGGTTTATTAAGCAAGGAGATGAGAAAGGATGAAACTATATATGAGAAACCTTGAAGAAATGTTATTTCAGGAAAACCCTAGGTTTTGGCCAGGCAGGCATCACATTGGCTAAGGGAGTCCCTATTTACCAACTTAATGGTGCGGAGGAAAATATTGCCGACCCCCAAAATCATGATCCTTTCTAGACACCATTACCATTAGGTTATGTCCTAATAAGGATTATTTGAAAATATAAACTATTGAGTATTAATTGCTAAATCTGGGCTTTGATACCAAATGTACAGACCCCACTTTTGAGTGTCCCTCGATTCTTGAAGTCGAGGATCATTACCAAATTTCCAGGATCATATTTAACAAATAATGAAGAATAGTAAATAATATCATTACTTTGAACAAATAAAGTTTATATGATTGTATAATGAGATCCTCTAAGGTGATACATGAATATTTAAACATGAGAACTAACATATAAATGAGAACATATATTATATAGCTAATCCTACTTGACTTATCTTTAAAATCTTTAAGAGTTCTTGATTCTTCATGTCTTCAACTAATGGATGCATGATAACCTAAAATGTCGACAAACAAAACAAATCAGTATATTGCTATACTATGTATGTGGGTTCATCCAAAACATCACAACAATCATTTAATACCACATATGAACTTGTATTTTCTTTCATATTCTAACCCATGCTTGGTATGCCCTCTCAGGTGCAATCACTGTCCATCATTGGACTTATGTGCATTACCCCTTGATGGGTGAAATCCACGGTTCTATATTTATGTGATGCTCATAGGGGATTTATAGTTTGCATGAAATAAATACACATACAACAATTATCATTCATTCAATCTTCAAGAAAGCTCAAAAATTCAGAAGCTGATAATGCGAGTATTCATAAGTGTAACCCCATACCTTTGCCATGTAGAAAACACACAATTATACTCCAAATGTACTTTAAGAATGAAATCTAATCATCCAAAGTAGATCAAGCAATCCATATCCAATCAACATTATTCGCATGTATTTAAAACCTAAAGTGTCACCATACATTCAAGTCATTCTAATTAGACCAAATGTGGCTTGAATTAAGGCCTAGGGTTATCTTAGTGTTGTATATTAGGGTTAGGATCAAAACCCTAATATTATCTTATCATGTGTTATAAGGGTTTCAAACCCTAACTCAACATTAGGGGCAACCTAAGTCACTATATTAATCATTCTATCTCTTTCCAAATAGTTAGGTTAGATCACTCCAATTAATATCACAATAAAGCATATTAGGTTTAAAATCCAAATTTACTTATTTATGGGTGATAAATCTCAAATGTACATCATTAACATCCTAGTAAAATTTAAGATACTAGAATCTCATCATTATTTACTAACATCATAATATATCTTGGAGAAGCGTATTTGACATTATTAACAACCTATTCATCAAAGCCAAGGGTTTAGATTTATTAAACACCCTACATTCATGTATTAGATATAACTTTTGAACTGGAAGCATAATTAGATTCTGAAAGTATTTTATTCACAATGTATACATTTTTTAATTAAATTCATACATAGGTTCACAGTCATACAATCTACAGTACATTTGTTGCAACTTATTCCCATTCTGACCAATCAACTTCTCACACATCGGCGATAATTACATTATCTATAAAGCCACGCCGGACTACATCAATCAAAGAGTCGACTCCACACAAGCACTGAGCATCCACGTGGGCTAGATTTGATTCGGAGTGAAAGATCAAACTAACCCTAGTGTTATGAACCAAAAGTGTCGCACGCTCAGGGCAGGGATGTCCTTCTACCCCTAGCCATATTCTACCTCACAAACATGCTTTCTCTCTCATCATGGAGGGAGTCAACTGGGTTGTTGACTCTCTGCTCTTATGCTTCGGAAGCCCAAGAGCACATCCAATCATATCCGCTAGCCTTCGCCAAACTCGGTTGTGCTTTTAGCTTTGTCAGTGGGGACCTACAGTGTCGGGACCAAGTCCATGGAAAAATAGAAATATGCGAGATAGGTACAGAGGGAGAATCACCACTTGAATTGTTTTATGAAGACTCGTAGGTGGCCACCGAAGGTCGGGGATTGCTTATAGCTACTCGGTAAGGTCCCTACTCACCAGGTTTGGGGACTCATGATCTAACCTTTCAAACACTAATGACAGAGATTCGGGAACAACCTCTAGGATTCTTCACACTCTGAAGAGGGTTGGAACGTCTTCACGGACACCAAGAGGATCTCTTGGAAAACTAAATTGGCTGAAGATGCCTTCTCTCACTGGGACACCGTTATGGTTTACTGAGGAGGAAGATAGAGAAGGGTGAAGAGGTGTAGGGATTTGGGAGGGAAATTGGTTTGTGTTTTGCACTGAGGGAGGCCCGGAGGAACTCATCGAGCTCTTATATATGGGAGGGGTTTAGGAAAGAAGCATTACCAGATAGCCTTAATTTGCTAGAATATCGAAGAATTAGGCATTATCCAAAATCTCCACGATAAAGATAATGTCAGATTTTGTCCCCGAGTACGATGGCATTGTCATCAGGAAGTAAGTTGGACTAGAGATGCGTGAAGGAGTCTGAGAGGTGTCAGGACTTTGTTTCCCACGTCTACTGCGTCACATGGATGAGGGAGACAATCTCGTCCCCTTACTGCTACCCTGGTCTGAGATCCAAGTTCGACTGGACTTTGTATTTCAGAGTTTTCTTTTCTTTTTATTTTCTTTAGATAAAAGTCCATAATATGAAGATAATTGTACATGCAACATCAGATATCCAATTAGCCCCAAATGTTTATATAAAGCTTATACCACCATTATCTACCATTTGGCAAAGGATAAACCCAAAACCAGTTGGTTTATTATACGAAACTTGGTTTGCAAGGCTAATCTAGATAATTCTTTGATTAGTTATCTAGGTCACAAGATAGCTTGGATTTCTCTAAAATTTCTCCCATTAACTTATATTACAATTATCTATCAATCAAAAATACTTTTGGAATTCGATATAATATTGAAAGACCTAAATTCTTATTTTTCATTGCAGGGACCCATATGTATACACAATTATCCCAATTGGGCTTAGATTAACTCATATACCCAATACAACTAGAGTTGAAGACGTAATACATGTCTAGGGTTCAAATTCATCAACCAAGGTCCTATTATTCTCTCCATTATCTCCTTTGTATATTTACATCATAAATTGAATTAAAATTTGAGACTCATTAATTTCAAGGATATAACACTTATTGAGCGGACCACCATGGATGTTTGATGTACAATTTTTTTTTGAAAATTATACCTCACTTATATAAGATGGTGAGCATTACCAATGTAAGTTGCTCAAATAGACTTAAACAATAAAATATGTAATACGAGCAATGCATGACTTAATGGTGGGCTAGATTATTAGTGGACATATTTTGAGGACTAAATCCTCTTTGTGGATTGGAGTGTTGTAACATATCAAAACCTAGCATAAATACCCACGGGAGCATTGATTCGATAAATATGTAATAATGTGATTAGTGAATAATAGTTAACCTGATATTATCCAAATATGATGTAAGGAGTGAGAGCTAAGAGGTATCCACTCCTTACTTGAATAGAAGGAATAATCCCAATACCAAACACCAACATATATCTTTAGTATGGGGATATAATCCACTATATTCAATTTAGTATGTTCAAAACACAAAAGATAATAATACAAGAAAGATATAATAAACTATACAATTTTATAAGATTACAAGGTTGACACCCATATGGATGAATACATGAGGTACAATCTATATATATCATCCTATATGTAGAGGGTAATCCAACCACTTCAATTCTATTTTCCAAGTAACATCAACTACACATGTGTAGGTCTTGATCGACTTAGTCATGCTTCAGATGTCCTCTTGACCCAAGGGGTTAGAAGCAAACACCACAAAAGAAGAAATAGTTGAAAATGTCAGGTAAAACTAGTATGATCAAATAATAATGAATTGGTCAATAATAAGAATAAGGAAAATAAATAATACTTATCAAGGCTCCCAATCAAAGAGAGATATGAAATCATCCAAGTGAATTAAAAAAGAATAAAGATTCCAACAAGGCAATTCATTTAAAGAAGATAATTTGTAAGAGAGATTTTTTTTCCTTTTAAACAATTCCACAATAATGAAAAAACTAAATAAATGCACGTTGATTATCATAAAGACTCGCATCATTAAAAAAACAAGCTAAATACCCATATGTTCCATACCAAGGCCATGGGGACTAAAATGTGCATGCCAAATAAATATAGAATTGCATGAGGACTAAAATCTCAGTGCATGGAAAGAGGACTAAAACCTTAATGCCTAAATATCAAATATTATAGGATGAATAAAAGCTCAGTGCATATTACGACTAAAATCTCAGTGCCTAAAATATGGTGTATTTAGTTTTAGATATGACTAATGAAAATCACACATGTATAATAGATTAGGCAAGTTTAATATTCATGTACTAAAAAGAGATGAGAAAATACATGGCCTAACAAGTAAGGTCAAAAGACCCATAAATAAAGATACAACAATTTAAGTACTTGACAAGAGAGAAATAAGTAAAAAAGGGATTTTCTCAATAATATTTCAATAGAGAATCAATTTCAACTAATAAGCCTCATTAAGAGGACCAGGGTTTCAAGTCTCAAATAGATCAAGAGAGATGAAATTAGGTGATTGCCTGATTATGAATGAAATAATGTAACATATCTAAGGTTTGGTCTACAAAGATCCAAAGTCAACCCAAAATCTACTTTAGGGCCTTATTCTCCATTTAAGCATATGTATGGTATTAGGGATAATTTCTCCTTTACCACACAAACCCTAAAAGTTGCTTTTCTATAAATATTGAATTAGGTTACCAAAATTGTATCATTATGTAGATCATTTCAGCACAATTTTAGAACAAGTTTTCCCATAATTTTGAAGTTACCATTATTTAGGATTAGCTGGAATTAATATATGAAATAAGCCAAGTCAAAAGATAATGTTAACCCCAATTTTAAGATGTTAATTGTATGTGTAACACATAAAAAAAGGTAAATATGCAACTCCCCAAAAATTTAGGTGATCAAAAAAGATGAAACATAGAAAAGACGAAACCACCCCTCATCTCAAACCAACCAAAAGTTCCGATGGGGGTGAAACCTCATCACCACAATTGTATTCCTCAAGAAATGAACGCAAAGCTGATAAATCATGGTGAAAGTTTGATCCATACTCTTCGAAGATCAAAACACCAAGAGAAAACATATTAGCAAGCTCTGATGTGCCTTCTAGGACCAATGAGCCTTGTCACAATATATATGGCGCACAAAATCATAAGCTCCATGACTTTAGTATGGAAGGAGGTTAAGAAATTTGTTATTGTTTCACTCTCATCGACAAAGAGGATCAAGTCTAGAGAACAAGTGCATCAAGAGCAATGTGTTGGCTTCAGTTGGGTCCTACAAGACAACCAAGTCAAGGGAAACAAAAACAACACTAACAAACACACCCTTCTTGTCACTAGAACACGGAGCATAGTGGAGAGAAACAAAAATATAGAAATTGAGATGGTGTAAACTAACTAGAGGAAGAGCTAATTGTAGACAAACCAAAGACCAAAATGAGTTCTTTACCTTCATACAAAGACAGAGGTGGGGAACCAAATTGATTTGGGGTAAAATAGTGAAGAACCAAATTCTGATTGCAAAGAAAGAGAACAAAAGTAGAAGAAAGGGTGAATGAGTAATCTAGTGTTTTAAATAACGGTTCATGCAACCACATATAAGGTTTGGACTCTTGAACATACCACATACTAGAAATTGGTGCCTGAAGCGGACCATAGCCGCATATAAGGCCGATAAATCACCAATTTTTAAATGGTCAAACTGCTAAGCTGGAATTTTTTTTAACATTGGCCCTTATTCTTCATGTAAATAAAACCACTACCTACAACCAACCTACCTTCTACGTCCATTTCCTCTTTTTTACATTACATTCATCTATGGTTGTTTTACATTTAGCTCATTATTGTACATTTGTATATATTTAAGTTGTGTTAGATTGTATATTTGCTTGATTGCGTCTAAAATATGTAATTGTACAAATTAAATATGTATTGTATGATTAGTGCATACATATACACACACACACACATATATATATATATATATATAAGTTTATTAAAAAAAATCCAAAGCTACACATACTACCGCGTACTGCATATACTCTATTCATTGACCTCTACGAATGCACAACACACACCACTTTTTAAAACACTAGAGGAATCTACCTTGATTATATGACTTAGTGCACAAGGGAGCTTCACAGGTTCTCTAGGAAGGTTTATGTAAATATATAGGTGATCTTGAGAGTTCCGATTCAGATGATACGTCTTGCTAACCTCCAATAGAAAGGTTGAGTTGAGGAAGCATCCATGGATGCACTGAAGAGAACAAAGGTTGGGAAAAGTTGCGAAGGGTGTCACAATTGTGGTGGAAATAGAAAATATAGGTGGGATGACATCTATTTAATAAGGGGTTGGATGGTGGTTGAAGCTGAGAAAAGGAAACAATTAGGGTTAGTTAGGGCAATAGGGATTACAGGGAATATGGAAACCAAGGATCAAAAGAATTGGGTTTGAGAGAGGAACATAACATAGGAATAAGCACATGAAGGTGTGAAGATAAGAGAGAGGATACAAAAATGAAAAGATCACGAATCCGTGTTTGCACAAGAAACCCTCATGATCAAAGGTAGGATGTGGGTTCCATGTCGTTAGATGCTAGTGGGGGACATGAAAGAGGTGGGTTAAGGATCATGGTCGTCCAAACAATATAAGCACAAGGAAAGAAAATAAATAGGGCATGTACAAACAATTAAGCTGGAGACAATAAACACATCAACTTCATTGGCCAAATACTAAGTATCTTTATGGTTTCTTCTTTTTATTCTTTTAATTAATTGATGTATCTGAATCATCCAACTAACACAAAACTCAATCAATAGACTAATATTAATATGTAGAATCATATGATGTTTATAGTTTCTTCTTTTGAGTCAATCCATCTAGTCATGGAATATTTTTTAGTTTAATTCTTTTATTGCCATATAAATTATTATAGTTAATACAACTTTACTGATTATTGGGTATTGATTCAATTTGTATTTATCTCCCACTAAATGGTTACCTTGAAACCATTTTGGTTATTTTTGTTAATTCTAATCAGGTTTCCATTTTAAGTCGTGTATTGTCATTTTAGTTCAATTAAAATCAAATTAATACTTAAGAAATATACCTTCTTTTTCCTTTTTTTGTATATTAATATATTTACATCATTTATTGATATGGAAAGGTTCAACCTAGCTTAAGCACTATAAAATCCATTATTTGAATTAGATATATTATTTGAGTTAGTGGAATTTGAATATTTATATGCATTATTGTAACCAAGATTTCCGCAACATTTTATAAAGTGATTTGTTTTATCATTATCTTCTCATGAAACATTGTACTCTATCATCATTACACCTATTCTCATTATTTACTCGACATCCCCTTTTAAGTCAATAATATTATCACTCAATTAAGAACAAACAAATCATTCACTAATATATATATATATATATATATATATATATATAGTCAGGCTAGAATACACTCGAGTGTATTCGGAGCAGAATACACTGAAGTAGTTTTTCATGATGCAATATTTTTTTCAAAAATCTAATCTATTGATCTTCATAAACATCTCGTGAATAGCTCATACACAAAATTTGAGCACATTTGGACATTTATAGGTCATGTTATAAAGACCACAAAAATTATACATTTCAAATTAGTTTCACGCATCGATTTTGTTGCCCTTGGATGAGTGACTTACACTCATCCAAATTGGCTCAAAATTTGTATGTAGCCTAGTTATAGTATGACAGTGAAGATCAATGGTTTACATTTTATAAAAAAATAGTCTTGATATGCAAACACATTTGAGTGTATTCGTGTGATCTATACACTCGAGTGTATTCTAGCATCTCTCTCTCTATATATATATATATATATATATATTCCTTTTTATGCCTATTAGGGTATTTTCTGTCATATCCACATGGTGTGGATGAGTTTGATCTTGTCCTAGTTATATCGTAGTGAGAATTGTGAGACACTAGACTATTGATATGCATACTAAGACTAAAGATTACATTATGCCATATATCAAAATACTAGTCTTTAAATTATATTCTACGCTTTATTAGTGCCTTCATTAACTTAGATGTAATAATTTTTTACATCATGTGAATTGGAATTTAACATGCAAAATATTGAATAATTAATTTTCCATTAATACTAATCTTATAATCATTCCGAGGTCCAAAAGGGTATTACTTGGACCATGTTCGAGGTTTTCTCCTCAAACCCAATGACATCAAAAGGAGGGATTAGGGTTTCTAGGATATGATGTCAAGTTTCACTATGTTATTATGAATTAAAACCAATTAATGTACCTTTATGTACTTAATTTTGATATATAGAATACATTTAGGTGCAATCCTTGACCCTAAGTTCAATGTGGCACCCTTGTATGAATAACATGACACATGTAATACACACAAATGGCTTATAGCACATGATAAAGTAAGAGATACTTCCGTCATTAGTTGATAACACTAAACATATCCTAAGTATGAAATATGGTAACTTAATATACTTCATAATAATATTAATTTATTGTTTTTAGGAGAGTCAAGGGGATTTTATTCATCCCACCCTCCTCATGAAAGCCAAATCATCAAAATGATTATAGTCCACACTATTAAAATCAGAACTAAATCTGGTAGTACTAATACCATTACATAAGTTTCTATGTAATTGATCTAAGATGTCTCTAGGGGGTCTACAATAATAGATGAACCCACTATTAGTTTTATGGTGGTGCTTAGCTAACTTGTCTGCCACATGCTTGAATTCTCTTGAGATGTTCTCAATGATCTTCACTATATTCCTCTTCTTTTGTATCTCCACGATCACCTGAGCCACTTTAGGGCTACCTTATGGCTTTTCGGCAATCCCTAAGTCCTTTGTGCACAAAGCTCAGCTTCAAGGACGTTGTGTGCTTTGATGTTGTTGCCTACACCTCTGATCGACTCACCATTTCTATGCACACTGCTAAGATGGAAGATTTATTCTTTATGAAAGTTGCATATGTATTTATCTTCAATTGATGATCTGTAGGCTTCCTCCAATGTGGACTTTCCTATTTCTTGACCTTAGTTCCCTCAATGCTCAAGGCTTGTTCAGTCAACAAGACCTTCTTTTTGATAAACTTCACATGTTGAGCTACTAGTTTCCTCACTTTATCAAAGACTTCAACATTTTGTTCTACCAAATATGCCAAATTTGCCAACAACCAATCACAAACAATTTGTTAGATCTCCTGATGCTCATACTCAACCACTTCTCGAGAATGGTTTCAATGAAAATTTGGTTATGATCTTGAGTTTGCAGCAGACCTTCCCACACCTCTTGGGCCTTCAAGCAGTCCCATAAGGCGTGCAATGTTGATTCCACGCCAATATTACACCACAAACACATATTATTAGTACACATATGGAGGGTTACCTTGCAGTGTTGGTGAGAATAGCGTTGTGCCCAATGATCCATAGTAACATCTTCACTTTTGCGTATACTTTAGCTTTCTAAATTATATTACATTCACCACCTACATAGATATTCTTGTTCATCCTAAGAATATTGTAAGCACTTCTTACAGTAAACAAACCCAAATCAGTATGGCACCATGCGTGAATATCCTTGGCATTTTCATTCAGTGGAATAGTTGTTCCTATTATGTGTTTAACAACTAATTCAAGGAACCACTCAAACAAGAACCCACGATCCCATTCCACCCTGGTGTTCACTATACTATCCACTTGTAAGCCCTCCAATTCCTTGGGTATGCTCTTTATGTTCATAGTATTTAAGGTGGATTTGGGGTAATATCACTTATCTTTCCATACGGTGATGTCCTTCACTGATAGGGATCTTGTAAGAGTTATTGACTATGAATGCTTTAAACAGATTTTCCACTCTGCCTAGTCTTGAAACATTGGTGGTTTGGCTTGGTCGGAACTTGTCGTACTTTGATTTCATTACTAGGCACCAACTCGAGTGCCCGCCAGTGCTCAAGTCCCACACATGTTTAGCGATTAGAGGCAAGTTCCACTCTCTCATTGTTTTGATCCCAAGTCCTATGGACTCCTTAATATTGGCTACCTTGTTCTATGCAACCAGTGCTAAAGGGTTTGATTTATGGTTCCCACCTCACACAAATGTGCGGATATTGATATGGATACAGTCACAAATCTTAAAAGGTAGTACGACCATCTGAATCACATATCTTGGAATCCTTGTGAGGGTGTATCTTGCTAGACATACTCGTCCAACAAGTGAGAGGGTCTTCGCGGTCCAGGCATTAATTCTTGAAGACACCTTACCCATATTAATTTCGATAATGCCAAAGAACCCTAATCTAATAAATGACATTATGACCATTCCTAGAAGTGGAAATTATTTTCATATTTGAATTACACATACATTAATTAGAATAAGTAGTAATTTATATTATTTGGATAATGTTTGTTGCATTTATAGAATAGAGAAGAAAAGTAGAATAATAAGGAAATGATTTCACTATAAATCAAAATTTATTTATTTGGATATATTTGATGTGTCACACTAAGGTTTTTGAAACCCATATTTTGGTCCTATGTGGTCCCTTTGAGAGTTGTTAGATTAGGATTGGACGAGGTAGA
The DNA here is from genome assembly GCA_963693085.1 of Alisma plantago-aquatica. NCBI lineage: Eukaryota > Viridiplantae > Streptophyta > Magnoliopsida > Alismatales > Alismataceae > Alisma > Alisma plantago-aquatica. The sequence continues at coordinate 338,172,765 of OY856414.1, forward strand.
GTCATCTTCTATCTCAAACCCACATACCTTCTCTCATAACAATAAGCATGTTGCCTTCATGATTTTATCTCCTTAGAAACTACATCACTTCCTATCCTTTCTCTGTAATTTCTTTTCCCCTAATTTCTTTATCCAATTATGGATTTACTGATCTCTTACCAGAACCCTAGTTTCCCCAAGAAATAAAATGTCCAAATCATAGTTATATTGTCTATCCCCTTGACCTACAAGCCCTCCAACATCGCTTCCTATATCACCTTCTAGGAACATCACCTACCCCTCCTGTACTTCTCATCTGCCCTCAATCGAACAAGAGTCCCCCTATGCCTCCCATCATGAACCTAGAGTGCGCCTCTAGACATCCCATTAGCTTATGTGTAGCCCCATCCAGTAAACTTCAATTAACTTCACAGTCAACATCCTTAGATACTTCACACTTTCTTTCATGTGTGCTAAAATGTCATGTGATTCAATCTACATAGATATCCCAACTCCGACCCATACCCTACTTTTTGAGAGCTGTTTTGCTATTTTTTTGGTGTTTTTGGTATTTTGTCCTGATATTGTTCCCTTACTTTCACTCTAACCCCATGAATCTTCTCAACTTGTTTTCTATGCTGGTTCACATTATTTTTCTAGTTTTGGTTCTTTAGTTGCTCCATCCATGACATGAGGTAGTGAGGGAAATTTCTTGCACCTATCAACCTTGCCAATGGATTAATAGATCAGTCTGACCTCGATGATCATACTAGGAAGCTTGTCCCACGATAAGTTGCATATGTTCTTGAGTTTTGATTCGACTTTTGAGATGTAGTTGGTACTTCTCATCTCTTGTTTGAGGGAGAAGAACCATGTGGTCGATTTCATTATTTTTATTGAGTTTTGATTTTCTTATCACGCTGACCATGGGTAAATAAGTAATTTTGTATACTTTTAATTCAACCATGCCATGTTCTGGTTTATGACTCAATATTGAATTGCCATGTAATGCAGCTAAGATCCAACACATCATGAATTACAAATCGGTCTTTGATCACTCTGATCTTTTCATTTTTCTAGATTTTATTTCTACTTTTCTGATGGGTTCAAACTTTTCGATATTGCAACTAATTATCAGATTGTCAAAAATATGAATAAATAAATTTTGAATCATAAAGTTATTATCTTTCCATCTAACCAAGTTTTTGGGTTTGAATCCAATGTTTTTCAAACATGAGTTTTAGGGTTTCTTATACAGTAAAGGCTTCAACCCGAAATTTATTATTTAATGTGTACAGGTGAGTTGAAACCCTAATTCGTAGACAATAGTAATAATTGGATTGCCTTAGGATCAAGGTTATGGTATGTGCAAGGTTATGGTATGTGCGTCTTCCATATTTAATTTGGGGATTTTATGACTAGAACCTTAATCTTCCTTAATGAGGCACATCTATTGATTTAATTTTCTAGTTTGAAATTGTGTGAAAACTGCTTTGAAAAATCCATCATTATGAGACAATTTCTCTCTTTTTGAATACTAAATATGTGGAATCTATGTTCATGGGTCCTTTGACCCCAATTGTTAAAATAGGGATGTTCTCATCCCTTACATGTGAGATGAGATAGCTTTTCCACTTATTATGCATCGTCTGATGAGTTACTAACATAATTTAACATATGTGCTTTTTCTGTGGATGTGGTAAATTTTGACAACATGTAGAGGAAAAAATTCATACAATGAATTTAAAGGGGTAGATGTGATACATGTCCAATTCTAACTAGATGTGTATCCTTTCCTGCTCATTCCATATTTTATAATGATGTGTATTGTGTTCAGCTCAGAGCACATGTGTATTGTGTTCAGCTCAGAGCACATGTGTATATTTTCATCTCAACACATATTTATGATAGATGTGTTATTTCCTACCAATATTCTTTATGACATTCTAGTTTATCACATGTAAATACATAGATTCTATAGTCATATGCAAATGTTTGACAAGTTTCTTTATGTACATTAATCTCTTTTATATAATGGATGCCTCATCTTTTATTTAGTCCCTTTCTTGGAATATTATATCTTAACTTAACCAATTTTCTTATATCCCATTTTTAATGGGAACACACTACTTGTTTTACTCTGTCCTTTAAATTCCCAAGTAATTCTTAAATTAGACGTATACCAAACTGATGTAAAAAATTTTGTTTGGTTCCTCTTTCTTGATTGTTGTTTGCAAACCACCATTGTATAGGTGATCTAGAGAAGATTGTTGAGAGACGCTTACTCTTAGACTAGGAAATCATAGATAATTTGAGATGGACATGTTTCCCACTACAACCAATCATTTTTAGTATAGGTTGTTTCCCTTTTGTTGAATCACCCTTGTGGCGACGAACAATGTATTAATATTGTGATAATACATCCGACCATAGTAGCTCGGGTGGTAAGAGCTCGGTAAGTCCCAATAAATGACCCAAGTTTGAACCTCACTGAAGGCACTTTATGAACGACAATCTACACTGATTAGGCGCGGGAGGATTGGCCGGACCACACCCTCTCATGCCTCGAGAGTTCACCATGTCAGGCTCGCCCGAGGTGGGTTCTCTCAGACACCAAAAAAAATTGTGATAATGTAAATAGTTCAAGTTTTTGCTGCTACACAGATTTTGTTTTTGTATATCATATCTCTTGAGAACTGAAAATATACCACCATCCTTCATACTCTTATATCTTTGGATTAGATGAGTTTATTACTCAACTAAGGTAAGGATTCGATCCCCTCTCAGGACCAACTCCTTATAACTAAACCATAAATGTGTAAGGCACTCGACCCTAAGTTAAATTTGGGTGCACCACTTATTAGAAAGAAATATGAGCGGCCTTTGTCAAGATCCAGTGGCCCTCCCTTTGTCTTTTACCTCTAGATTTTAGGGGGTAGGAGTAGTTTTCAGAACCTAGACTTGTCTTGATCAATAGTCGACCTCTTTAATCACAAAAAAATGGAAATATTGTAGTTGTCTAGTGGCCCCAAACTCATGAGTAATTGTTATACATGGAGTGAGATCAACCTTACTTTTGCCTCTCCTCTCTCCATCATGGCACATAGTCAAGAAACCAGGGAGCTTGGATTTATTACCTACATATATCTCTACCAATTCCCTATGCCATAATATGCCCTTGAGGGGCCCTCACAGAGATCCATGAAGCTTCTTGGAGCTCGTAACCGCTTCAAACATGAGTTTGCAACCCCATTGTCAACAGTCTCATTGTCATTTGGAGGGAGCCATCACTCTAGAGGTGCTTATTTGAGAGCATGTGACCATCATGAGTCCAACCAATACCTCATGTGGAAAATTGAAGTTGAAAGGTCATGTGAGTGCTCTTCGAAGTCCCTATTTTGTTGCATAAGAAAAACATGGAGGTTGAGGGCCTCACATTGATGAGTTGCATGAAAGGCAAGATGTGTAAGAGGAGGCGTAGTGGCGTACTATGAAAATCCAGCCCAAGTCATACTAGGCAGCTCAACCAACAACCCATACTATATGCATATGTTAGAGTGTGTCCTTGGACACCAGGTGACCCATGTAACCATCTGAGGATCCTATGCGGTCAAATCCAGCTATAATAATTAATTTGATGGGGTATTTATTCAAATAGTTGTATAAAATAATAAGGTTGTCCAAATATTGCAAACAACATACCATCCTTACAGTGACGCGTCACTCTATGTGGATCTTTCTTGCCAGTTCTATCATCCCCTAAGGATGTGAACTTGTCGTACTTTGATTTCATTACTAGGCACCAACTCGAGTGCCCTCCAGTGCTCAAGTCCCACACATGTTTAGCGATTAGAGGCAAGTTCCACTCTCTCGTTGTTTTGATCCCAAGTCCTATGGACTCCTTAATATTGGCTACCTTGTTCCATGCAACCAGTGCTAAAGGGTTTGATTTATGGTTCCCACCTCACACAAATGTGCAGATATTGATATGGATACAGTCACAAATCTTAAAAGGTAGTACGACCATCTGAATCACATATCTTGGAATCCTTGTGAGGGTGTATCTTGCTAGACATACTCGTCCAACAAGTGAGAGGGTCTTCGCGGTCCAGGCATTAATTCTTGAAGACACCTTACCCATATTAATTTCGATAATGCCAAAGAACCCTAATCTAATAAATGACATTATGACCATTCCTAGAAGTGGAAATTATTTTCATATTTGAATTACACATACATTAATTAGAATAAGTAGTAATTTATATTATTTGGATAATGTTTGTTGCATTTATAGAATAGAGAAGAAAAGTAGAATAATAAGGAAATGATTTCACTATAAATCAAAATTTATTTATTTGGATATATTTGATGTGTCACACTAAGGTTTTTGAAACCCAGATTTTGGTTTTATGTGGTCCCTTTGAGAGTTGTTAGATTAGGATTGGACGAGGTAGAGTCATCTTCTATCTCAAACCCACCTACCTTCCCTCATAACAATAAGCATGTTGCCTTCATGATTTTATCTCCTTAGAAACTACATCACTTCCTATCCTTTCTCCGTAATTTCTTTTCCCCTAATTTCTTTATCCAATTATGGATTTACTGATCTCTTACCAGAACCCTAATTTCCCCAAGAAATAAAATGCCCAAATCATAGTTATATTGTCTATCCCCTTGACCTACAAGCCCTCCAACATCGCTTCCTATATCACCTTCTAGGAACATCACCTACCCCTCCTGTACTTCTCGTCTGCCCTCAATTGAACAAGAGTCCCCCTATGCCTCCCATCATGAACCTAGAGTGCGCCTCTAGACATCCCATTAGCTTATGTGTAGCCCCATCCAGTAAACTTCAATTAACTTCACAATCAACATCCTTAGATACTTCACACTTTCTTTCATGCGTGCTAAAATGTCATGTGATTCAATCTACATAGATATCCCAACTCCGACCCATACCCTACTTTTTGAGAGCTGTTTTGCTATTTTTTTGGTGTTTTTGGTATTTTGTCCTGATATTGTTCCCTTACTTTCACTCTAACCCCATGAATCTTCTCAACTTGTTTTCTATGCTGGTTCACATTATTTTTCTAGTTTTGGTTCTTTAGTTGCTCCATCCATGACATGAGGTAGTGAGGGAAATTTCTTGCACCTATCAGCCTTGCCAATGGATTAATAGATCAGTCTGACCTCGATGATCATACTAGGAAGCTTGTCCCACGATAAGTTGCATATGTTCTTGAGTTTTGATTCGACTTTTGAGATGTAGTTGGTACTTCTCATCTCTTGTTTGAGGGAGAAGAACCATGTGGTCGATTTCATTATTTTTATTGAGTTTTGATTTTCTTATCACGCTGACCATGGGTAAATAAGTAATTTTGTATACTTTTAATTCAACCATGCCATGTTCTGGTTTACGACTCAATATTGAATTGCCATGTAATGCAGCTAAGATCCAACACATCATGAATTACAAATCGGTCTTTGATCACTCTGATCTTTTCATTTTTCTAGATTTTATTTCTACTTTTCTGATGGGTTCAAACTTTTCGATATTGCAACTAATTATCAGATTGTCAAAAATATGAATAAATAAATTTTGAATCATAAAGTTATTATCTTTCCATCTAACCAAGTTTTTGGGTTTGACTCCAATGTTTTTCAAACATGAGTTTTAGGGTTTCATATACAGTAAAGGCTTCAACCCGAAATTTATTATTTAATGTGTACAGGTGAGTTGAAACCCTAATTCGTAGACAATAGTAATAATTGGATTGCCTTAGGATCAAGGTTATGGTATGTGCAAGGTTATGGTATGTGCGTCTTCCATATTTAATTTGGGGATTTTATGACTAGAACCTTAATCTTCCTTAATGAGGCACATCTATTGATTTAATTTTCTAGTTTGAAACTGTGTGAAAACTGCTTTGAAAAATCCATCATTATGAGACAATTTCTCTCTTTTTGAATACTAAATATGTGGAATCTATGTTCATGGGTCCTTTGACCCCAATTGTTAAAATAGGGATGTTATCATCCCTTACATGTGAGATGAGATAGCTTTTCCACTTATTATGCATCGTCTGATGAGTTACTAACATAATTTAACATATGTGCTTTTTCTGTGGATGTGGTAAATTTTGACAACATGTAGAGGAAAAAATTCATACAATGAATTTAAAGGGGTAGATGTGATACATGTCCAATTCTAACTAGATGTGTATCCTTTCCTGCTCACTCCATATTTTATAATGATGTGTATTGTGTTCAGCTCAGAGCACATATGTATATTTTCATCTCAACACATATTTATGATAGATGTGTTATTTCCTACCAATATTCTTTATGACATTCTAGTTTATCACATGTAAATACATAGATTCTATAGTCATATGCAAATGTTTGACAAGTTTCTTTATGTACATTAATCTCTTTTATATAATGGATGCCTCATCTTTTATTTAGTCCCTTTCTTGGAATATTATATCTTAACTTAACCAATTTTCTTATATCCCATTTTTACTGGGAACACACTACTTGTTTTACTCTGTCCTTTAAATTCCCAAGTAATTCTTAAATTAGACGTATACCGGACTGATGTAAAAAAATTTGTTTGGTTCCTCTTTCTTGATTGTTGTTTCCAAACCACCATTGTATAGGTGATCTAGAGAAGATTGTTGAGAGACGCTTACTCTTAGACTAGGAAATCATAGATAATTTGAGATGGAAATGTTTCCCACTACAACCAATCATTTTTAGTATAGGTTGTTTCCCTTTTTTTGAATCACCCTTGTGGCGACGAACAATGTATTAATATTGTGATAATACATCCGACCATAGTAGCTCGGGTGGTAAGAGCTCGGTAAGTCTCAATAAATGACCCAAGTTTGAACCTCACTAAGGCACTTTATGAACGGCAATCTACACTGATTAGGCGCGGGAGGATTGGCCGGACCACACCCTCTCATGCCTCGAGAGTTCACCATGTCAGGCTCGCCCGAGGTGGGTTCTCTCAGACACCAAAAAAAATTGTGATAATGTAAATAGTTCAAGTTTTTGCTGCTACACAGATTTTGTTTTTGTATATCATATCTCTTGAGAATTGAAAATATACCACCATCCTTCATACTCTTATATCTTTGGATTAGATGAGTTTATTACTCAACTAAGGTAAGGATTCGATCCCCTCTCAGGACCAACTCCTTATAACTAAACCATAAATGTGTAAGGCACTCGACCCTAAGTTAAATTTGGGTGCACCACTTATTAGAAAGAGATATGAGCGGCCTTTGTCAAGATCCAGTGGCCCTCCCTTTGTCTTTTACCTCTAGATTTTAGGGGGTAGGAGCAGTTTTCAGAACCTAGACTTGTCTTGATCAATAGTCGACCTCTTTAATCACAAAAAAAATGGAATTATTGTAGTTGTCTGGTGACCCCAAACTCATGAGTAATTGTTATACGTGGAGTGAGATCAACCTTACTTTTGCCTCTCCTCTCTCCATCATGGCACATAGTCAAGAAACCAGGGAGCTTGGATTTATTACCTACATATATCTCTACCAATTCCCTATGCCATAATATGCCCTTGAGGGGCCCTCACAGAGATCCATGAAGCTTCTTGGAGCTCGTAACCGCTTCAAACATGAGTTTGCAACCCCATTGTCAACAGTCTCATTGTCATTTGGAGGGAGCCATCACTCTAGAGGTGCTTATTTGAGAGCATGTGACCATCATGAGTCCAACCAATACCTCATGTGGAAAATTGAAGTTGAAAGGTCATGTGAGTGCTCTTCGAAGTCCCTATTTTGTTGCATAAGAAAAACATGGAGGTTGAGGGCCTCACATTGATGAGTTGCATGAAAGGCAAGATGTGTAAGAGGAGGCGTAGTGGCGTACTGTGAAAATCCAGCCCAAGTCATACTAGGCAGCTCAACCAACAACCCATACTATATGCATATGTTAGAGTGTGTCCTTGGACACCAGGTGACCCATGTAACCATCTGAGGATCCTATGCGGTCAAATCCAGCTATATTAATTAATTTGATGGGGTATTTATTCAAATAGTTGTATAAAATAATAAGGTTGTCCAAATATTGCAAACAACATACCATCCTTACAGTGACGCGTCACTCTATGTGGATCTTTCTTGCCAGTTCTATCATCCTCTAAGGATGTGAAGTGCATTTTCTTTCTAAGGATGTGAAGTGCATTTTCTTTCTGGGGGCCATTGGCATCCCACTTTCCTCTTTATTGATCTACATTGCTACTCCCTTATCATTGTGCCTCCAATCCACCTCATTGATTCATTTCTCTACTGACCTTTATACTGAAAAAATGATATAGGATGGTAAACTTCTATGTAACCTCATTTTAAAGTTATGCCACAACATGTCTTTTTATTAAAAAAAAATGACCCCAAGAAGATCATTTTTATACCCTCATTCACAACACCTACATCAAAACTTATATGTGTTACTCTGCATATTGATTCAAAATATGTACCTCTATATATTGTTGGTGGGGACCTCTTATCCTTAACATCTTACAATACTTTAGGGTCACCTTTCTCTTCATATAATCACACCACCAAACCCTAGGTCCGCCCAATATGAGAGAGCTCATCATGATCAAAGTCTCACAGAGAACTCTTTATGATCCAACCCTCCTAATCCAATGGAGAGACAGGCCCCCTAACAGTGGACTTGAATGGGTGAGAGTTAAGTGGGAGAAATAAACATTTGCACTCTTCCTTTGGAATGACATGGATAAACTCTCCCTATCTGGTAATGGAGAGAACTTATGAGGGATCTAGATATCCTTTGAGGGTGGACGCTTGACATGGCACCTAGAGGAGACAATGAGATTCACATGTTCGTCGTTAATGAGAATAGAAACCACATTTCTTTGTTACCTGACTTTGTCGATGTGATGTAGAGATTGTTCCACCGAGCCTCTTAATCAATAGGAACTGAGATTTCTCCTTGGACTTATTGTATTTCAACCAAGGAGAGGTTCCCATCCCACCTCTACCATTCCTGATTTCTAACCCTGAAGTTACCACAAAACCCCCCACCAAGGTTTTATACTATACTTTTTGATTCACATACAAATAACTCAAAAAAGTTCTCTTTAGTGAGTGAGAATGTAGAAAATCCTAAACATTCCTCCCTAACTATCGTTGTTAAATTTGTTGCTTCATTATTAGACTATTTTCATTCGATTTTGTGCAAATATCAATTCTCACCTCATTCTAAAATAGACATACTTGGAAATCAAATTTAGGGAGGAGTACACTTATTCATTTGTAAATCCAAGTTTTTTAGATGAAAATGATGTAACAATCTAGATCACAAACATTTCTGATGTCATCAACAAAAATTTTGTTGCCCATGTCAGTGTTATTATTGCTCATCAAAATGTCCTAGTTCCATATGTACGACCAGTATTACTCATGTTGTGTCTCGAGAATTACTCTTACATGTTCTGACTGTTCCCATCAACCCACCAACAATTTGAAGGGTTGTCACAAAAAAGTCCATAACATTCACCACGTACAAACCTTAATCTATATCAGTTGCTCAACTGATCACCCGACTAATGGCTCCACTCATTTTGCCAGCCATGAAACTATCTGATATGTTTCACAGCCTCACATATGTTCACCTTGAGTTTTTCAATAAAAAAATCATGACAAAGAGAGACAACGCAATACCAAATTGGTGCTCATTGCTTTCATAATTTCTCCTAAGCCTCACATCATCCCCATCCTTCTTGTGGCCACATTGGGATCATCACAATGGCATCAGACAACTCATGTCCCCTAGAGGAACTCGTTTTAGATATAAATGACAATGCCATGTGGATGGAGAAGGTTATGGTTTGTCACAGTCTCCTGGTATCCATCCTCTACAACAACATAGAAGCATCCATCAACATTGTCATGTCCAAGGCCATCATCCAGTTTAAAAGAATTTCAAGAATAATGGCCCCACATACTGGTCATAGTTTCGATAGCATGCTTTGTCCTCACTCACGCATAGCTCGGGTTCAACTTCTGAACAACTCATCTGTCCTAGTACTGCTTTCAACCGATATGCTTAATTACAGAGTACTTATAGATAAACTACTTGAAAATTAGGCGCACCTTGGTGACGAGTAGTGAAATTGTTCATATGAAGATCTTTTTATCCGAGGCTTCAAATCCTAGGTTGTTGCAATTTCCCATACTTAGACTCTTGGCGTCCTCATCAAGGCTCAACTATATGGTCTCAAAATATTTCCCATTTCAATGCAGACCCCATATGACCCATGTGCACCCAACTCTTGATCATGGCTACTCGTGCAAGGCTGAATCTATCACCACAAACCACCATTTCCAACATGCCTGGACCACATGCCATAAGACTTCACATACCCATGTGGGCCCCGCCTACTGGAGGGGAATTGTCTCTTATACCATTTGTAACACTCGAGCCCACCACCCATCATTTCTAACGCCATGCCCACCATCCAAGGCTCTAATAGAGATTCAAGAGTGATGGTTGGCCCCAAAGACCACTACTAGCCTAGGTTGCACGCTTTCTTCTCACTCATGCACAGTTCAACTTTTTGACAGGTCACCCATCCTAGTACTACTCTGGGACAAACACATTTAACCACAAACTACCTATTTGTAGGAGCCTGACAATGAGATCCACCTTGGTGATAGGGGTAGTATAATCATTCCTTTTAAGATGATTTTATATGAGGGCTCAAATAATGGGATTTACGAACAACATATATGTCACGAGATATCTCAACCCCCCTTATAGGATCTACTATTTAACCAGTCGAAAAATCATCACAAAGAACCAATTACTATACACCCTTCCTAAGGGAACTAAAATAGAACACCTTGTCGAGCTTATGATTTTTGTTCCTTATGGTGATCAACACATACAAGGCTCATTGGGTGTGAAGCAACAATACACCCTAATACATTTCAACTAAACATCTTTACCAACTATTTTGCCTCGACATAATTTCTAAACCCACCGCTATACCAAATAAATTTACCACATGTGTAGGGAAACACATTTACACCATCAAACTACAAGCGAAAGATCCCCATGAACCTTCCACCATCTTTACCTATCAGAACATCTATCAACTTGGTATTTCCTAAAGGAGAAAAACAAGACAATGGATTTGATGCCCCTGAACCCCAGATGATCAACAACAAAGACCATGTTGGGTTCAAAAGGTGAATCTAGGAAACCCTAATCATGAGATACATCTCCTTTTACTCACATTAGGACAACATTTCCCATGTCCCCGACAACAAAAAATCAGCATTTGATCAATGACTCTAGAGAACTGCACAACCTACTAGTCTGCCTCCCCAATGCCTTTAAACACCAAACATTTAATCAATGACTCTAGAGAACTGCACAATCTACTAGTCCACCTCCCCAATGCCTTTAAACACTAAACATGGTATTCTACGCCATTTCAAACCTTAAGGTTCCAATTTCATCACAATAATAACATGAACATATGATAAAAAAGATTACATGTGGTTTCATAGTTGCTATTGGATAGAAAAGTATATTACTATAGAAATTACATGCCGACATCCTCCAAAATCACGATGTCAACTCACTTCATTCAGCTAGATATGAAATTCCAATCACACTACAGAAAGATAAAAAGAAGTCTATAATCTCTACCGATCTATGTGTTGACCCTCTCTCCCTCCCTCTTTATTTTGATTATGATCTAGACCATACTCTTAATAATATCTCTTAGGATGATTGTTCATATTCCATTGACTTTGTTAAGATGGTTGAAATTTCATTTGATAGTGATATGTATGCTCACATGACACTCACTGATATTGGACACGACCTTGGGTGGAACAATGTTAGACCCATCAACCTAGAAGCCAATTTGCTCAATGACTTGACCTTTTATGTCAAGCTCCTTTGCTCCTCTCTGGTCAGAATAACATTAGTTATTCGTGCTCTTAGCCAACTAGAACATATTTGGTGGCTATTACAGCTAGAAGAAGTGTGTTACAATGCTTCTTCAGAGATCATAACACCAAATGTATCACCATCCAAGGAACTAAAGCATATCTTAACAAACTTTCACCTTCACACCATTGGTGGTAATATTATCACCTCATGGCTACCAATTCCTTCAAACGACTTTAGTGGTGGACTCATTCTAGGTTGGAATCCCACATTTTAATCACCTCAACACACATTGGGCTACACTCTCTATCTCTGTAAAAATGAGGAATTTGATAGGTAGCAACAATTGACCATTCACGAGAGTCTACGACGAGCATGGACACAACAAAACTCCTTTCCTTATGAACTTTAGACCCTTGCCTACATGTTTAACAACATGCCTTGGATCATTGTAGATGATTTCAATCTCACAATATCTGTCGACTCAGAAAAGAACAATATTCACAACACTGCTAGCCAAAAAATGAACACCATCAAAGCTTTTCTCTAATTTCATCATAGACCAAAACTTGATTGATCTCTCTACTTAAAATTTCAACTATACTTGGAGTAGATGTCATTTATGGTCTTGTCTTGATTGTTTTCTTACAGTACAATCTTGGGACTCATTCTATCCCTTCGCAAATTCTTCTGCTACTTCTAGGTCTATCTATGAATATTTCTCAATTATTCTCAGTACCAATCACAAGCTTGGGGTCCAAAACTTTCATGAGTTGAGTGATTTTGAATTAAAACATCTAGTTTTCATAATCTTGTTAATTCTGAGTGGATCACTAGTAATCATATGTTTGAACCACGATATATCATCCACTGCAATTTTAATAAACTGAGCATAACTCATATTCTAAAGAAAAATATATGTTTGGTAACATACACCACAAGATTGCAAACCTAGATCAACAACTTCTTTCCCATGACAACAACCCCAATATCGATCCCACTTCAATCTTGAGCCTAAAATCCAACTTACAATCTCTACTCCAACACCAATAATCCTTATGAAGATATATATAAGAAACACTTAGATTGTTGAGGGAGCTAGAAACACATTTTCCCCACAAAGAATGTAATTTTTGAAAAGAGTCATTGATCTACAGTTAAATCATAAACAATTTTATGATCACAAATAAAACTTATCATCTCACATATTTGTGACTACTTCTACAAATTTATTAAACATGGCAGATATAAATATGAACCAAACCTGATTAATTGAAAGGTCAGGATATCCTCTGTCCTACTAAGGTTTTTGCACCTCACGAGCTCATAGATGATTTCTTTGATGAGAAAACCAATCTAGCTATTCATAGCCTTGGTACCGAAAAATCACCAAGTGCATGCCCTTTTACGATAACTGTTGAACACCATTAAACCATCCTTTCTGATATCTTCAAATGCATCACATTCCATGATCATGTCACGCCACAAATTGAGGTTCTCAATCACACCCAGATTGCTATGATGTAGGGGGTGGAAACTCTTACTCTGGTTAAGCGACCCATCGGCCTCGTTAATGCATCTTACATGATTTTTTTTTCAAAACCCTTAGTAATAGACTCCAGTCTAAGATTAAGGAGTGTACCGGTCTCGGGAAAAGTAGTTTCATCAAGGGATACATATCTCCTTGTGAACGGGGTTATCAACTCATGTCACTCTACTCGTACTCCATTACTTACACTTAAGCATGACTTTGGGAATTTTTTTGAAAACATTATTTGGAGTTTCATTACTAATTGTTTAGCTGGTATGGCTTTCCTCACCAGTGGATGTCTTGGATTCACATTTATATCAGGTTGGCTAAATTTTCAACGATATTAATGGATCAACATTTGGTCACTTCAAAAGCTCAAATGGACTTTGCTAAGGGGTCCCACTTTCTCCTTATCTCTTCACCACTGCTACATCTATCTTAGCTCATATTTTCAAGCTTGGTCTAACTTCACGTACCCTCGATGATATCCAAGACACCACATCACTCATAGAGAACATTATTCAATATGAGGATGATACCATTATTTTTCTCAAGCCAAATGACAGAAACATCATCAACGCTTTTCACATCCTTGGCACCCCCATTTATCATGCCTTAAAATTAACTACAATAAATCTTATATAAGTGACAAACATATCTCTGAATCAGACATGATTTCTCTTAAGAACATCTTAGGTTGCACGATAAAAAAGTTTTCCTATGAAATACCTTGATTTACCACCCTCCCCCACTCAACTTAGATGTTATGCATGGGAGAGTGTCATTCAAAACTCTATCAAAGCTTTATCAAATTGGAAATCTCAACATAGTTGGTCAATTCCTCAACTGTTCATCAACTCCCATGTCCACATATTTCCTTAGTTGCATCTCGCTTCCTTGACAATTGAAAATAAACTTAATCTTATCTAACATATGGATCTATCAAGCACATGAAACTCACCATTCACATTTCACAATGCATGGATCACATCACAACATCAGAAGCACTTTCTCTCCTCACTTCAAAGTAGAACAATAAGCTAAAATGTAGTCTTGCTCATAACCAATTTTCCCGTATGATACCAATCTCGTTATCTTTGTCCTATCATTACCTCCGCACAACACAAATCTCTTGCATCTTGGGACCAATATTTCTAATCTCCGCGCTTATAAGTACTTCATGGATCCTGTCATCAAAACAGTATTTCACATAAAATATGGAAAACTGGAAGTCCTCGAGTCCTTTTGTATATTTGGCTGTTAGGCCACAATAAATTAGTTATTGGACAGAATTGGCACTCACGGGGTTTATAGACCTCCAGAAATGCATTCTCTGTCTCAACGAACAGGCGGCCACTCTCCATATTTTCTTTACATGCTTGTTTGCCAAACACATATGGAGAAATTTCTTTTTTTCTTGAAGAGGTTTTTATAACACAGCATTGTGGATATGTTTCAAACCTTTTGATAACAAACTAACAATTGTCGCATTTATAATCCGACACAGCTGAAATCGTCCATGGATGCTTGTATTTTCTGGACTTTAAGGTGCGAAAGAAATGATCAACTTTTTGAGAATAAATTTTTAAATATCACAGGTCTCGCCTGTCTTATCACAAATCTCGTGCCTTCATGGTGTAGTATCAATAGTTGACGCTAGATGTGCTAAAAAGAACAAAGATATTCAGGACATACGAGAGTAGGATATGGTGCGGGTATGGTCATATCTATGACCACAACCATTTAGTTATGCGGGTATAGGTACCGTTATATACTCATTTTGTCAAAAGGTATACCTGGACTACACTCATATCTACATAACCACTGGATATATGGACGTGTAATAGGGTATATGGTTATGTTTAACTTGCTACAATGCTGCACCACATTAGGATACAACAAACTACCACACTTATATGGTAGCTTATGGAGAAATATCATTCAAGGCAGAGAGGAGAGAGAGAGAAGTGGAATGAAAAAATGGATTTATGGCTTTCTTAATTTAATGAAATGTGCTTTTGTGGTTATGAAGATGCATCAATTGATTTGTTTATTATACTACTGCAAGATACTTGTATTTACTAGATGTCAGCGCTAAGATATGGAGCATTATATTCTAATATAAATGTTTATTATTGTAAGGTACTTATACTTGCTAGATGCGAGTCCTACGATATCCACTATTACATTCTAATATAAATTATTTACATAAAAATATAGTTAAATAGGTATATGGATATATAGGGTATGGGTATATACATAACCATAATCTTACCTGTGAGAGGCGGGTACACGAGTATAAGGGTAAGCGGTTACATGGTTATACAAATTTATACCCATGACGAGTTTAGAGGGTATGAATTTGAGAGTATATGGGTATATCCATATCCATTTACAGCCCTTTCCTGGGAGCATACTTTTTTTATTGAAGATGACTCGTTAGGAAGGGCCTGGAAAGGTGTCATCTCCTTTGATGCACTTGCCGGCTAGCTCAGCTGGTCAAGCCTGCTTGTGAAGCGCAGGTTGCGGGATCGAATCTCATAGCATCCCGTTGGGACACTACACGAAGAGACTAAAAGCATTTGGGGTTAGCTATTGGCTGTTCTGTCTCTTATGCATACCTTGGAAAGGGGTGAAACTCTCCACTATCCAAAAAAAAAAAAAAAAATCTCCTTTGATGCTCTCTTGAATGCTTCTGAAAATGAAGATTGTTATGCTTATTGTGCAGATCTCTAAGACCGAAGATTGGTATGCTTATTGTGCAGACCTCTAAGACCAGTTATGTCAAAACTCTTTCCTTTTCTAGTCGTCTTTCTGTCCTTTCCTGTACCTATCTTCACCGTATACTCCTTCAACAACTATTTCATAATGAATACATGGATGTTTTATCCAAAAAAGAGGATGACCTCAAATCCATCCAACAGTCTTTCTTCACATGTCATTTTGGTACCATTGTTTCTTATTCAAAAACCAGATTACCTTCAAGCACCAAGTCATTTACATACCTTGAACACATACCAAATCATAAATTACATTCCCATTAATACTCCAAATCAACAAAATCTTTTTACAGTTGGAGCATTATTAAAGAGTGTTTTAACAATGTATACATCACCCCAACCCAAATTATTTACGCTACAGTGGCTTTTTGTATGATTCTTATACTCACAACTTCATGAAACTAAGACATCAAGTCCAAATGACCCTTGCCAGCCCCTCCACCATTGACAAGTCTAAAATAAATGATAGTGGCGACTCCCGATACCTACCTAGATCCCCCGCCTCCCAGCATGAAACCTTTGATGACGTGTTTTAACTTTCTGAGCTTGTAAATTTGTAAGGTAGGAGTGCCCCCTCATGTTAACTTATTTCACTACCATTTGATGAAGTTGTTTTATGAGAAGAAACCCCCTCTCAAGCCTACAAACATATCAGAACCTGAATGGAGCATATATATAACTTTAAAAAGCTCTCTTAATTTTTTTTTAGTTGATATAACGCTGCCATGATATCTAACCTCCCTAGCGTTGCCATGTAAAACTCCTACTAACCTATGGAGCCTATATCAAGCCTGAAGGAGCTTCCTCTCGAGAGCTTCTTTGAGTTTATATAACGCTGCCATGATATCTAACCTCCATAACCTTGTTGTGTAAAACTCTTATTGGCCTTTGCGTCCCCTGTAATGTACCATTCATATTCATAAAATATATCTAATATCTATGCTGATTATCAACAAAATGTTCTAGAACTTATCAAGAAAGACATGTTTGGTCACACAAAAAGGACTATGTAACAGATGTTCCTGCAGACAAAATTTGTTGGTATATCCATCGAGTCTCACTATCTCAGAGGAAAAGTCATTGCACAGTAAGATATACGTGTGCCAAACTGAAATAAACCGTGCCATTCTTCAACTTCTTCAACTTAATGTCAAGAATTTAGAGTAGGAAGAAACTTGTTCGATGATTCTAGATAATGCAGACTACACTAGTGTTTGAGTGGGAACATCCCATTGCAAGGAAATTAAAACACAAGTGGTAGAGGGAACAGTCAAGTACGCATTCGTTTTGATAATGGAAAACAGGTATGATCTATCTGAAGAGAAAACTAAGCAGGCAGATAAGTCAGAGTACTATGCCTCATCTCCAGCCAGAAGGCCAATAAGCATGGACACGGTATCCTGTTTTCCAATTGTCAAGATAGATCACCTTCCTAACAGCCCAGGCAGAGACCACCATCGCCACAAACATGATCACCCTCTGCGCTTTGACACTCCTCACCCTCACCAGCACATGCGTAATGGCTGCCAGTATCAGTCCCACCAAAGTGTATAAGAATCCCACAGCAAATCCTTCCGCTCCAAGCTGCATACCCGAGCCCTGGTAGAAGAAAACCAGCTTGTTGGGATCCTCCCGGTCTACCAAGAACATCGGCATCTTTCTGATGATATTGTGCATCGTGCCAGCGACACTGAAGAAGTAGACAAACACCGCAGACAGCATCCAAACCCTTGAGTCATGGAGCAGCGTCTCACCACGGATGACCTTCCTGATCATAAACGGGGCTGCGATGGCGAGCATTATCCCGAGGGCAGCAAACTGACGGCTGGAAATCGGAGGAGGACGCTGGATGGGGCCGACACTAAGGCCAGATTTCGCCTCAACGAATTCCGCCATGGAGTCGGCGAGGCGGGAGAAGGCTGACGGATCCATGGCATCTGAGGCAGAGGCGGATGCCCCGCCCTTAGGGCCGATGAATCGGACATGGGGGAGAGAGTTGACTCCGAAGACGGAAAATGAGCGCTGTGACTCCCCGAACTCTATCTCACAGAAGAAAAGCTTAGATGCGGCCGGTGACGACGCGGGATTGTTGGCGATGAAGGAGTGGGATAGAAGGCCAAACTCGGTACGCAGTTGGGGAAGGTGGAGATCCGGCTTGTGGCGGAGCTGTGCGGCGTCGAAGAAGATTATAAGGGAGTAACGGCGCGGTGTTGGGGCAGACGTTAGGAAGTGCTCCACCAGGTTGTCGTCCAGATGGATCACACCCGACGGGGACCTAGCACGCAGGGCTTGTAGTTCCGCCACCAGATCTGTGGAAGATGAGTCGGAAGAAGCATTGGGAAGTAGGGCAAGGAGCAGTAGAAGGGGGAGGAGGAGGAGGACCCGCGATGCCGACATCATCGTGTCCGTCAAAATGAATCACCGGTCGCTGACTCGGTTCGGAATTGCCGCAGTTTATGGACCTGCATTGGCAATTTTTGTTTAGGTCAAATTTCGAAAAAAAATGCACAATATTTCACTAGCTTAACTATTGATCTACTCAACTAATTTTACAAAATCCAAATCCAATATTGACCGATTTTGGACTGATCTAAAATTAGCGCATATTTTTCTATACATTTTTTATATGTGTCTTCACATCCTAACTAACCTTGCTTCATGCTCTATTCCTAACCCCTCTACGTCTGTTTGTCCACGCCCCACGTATTAAGGCTGCGCTTGGCATATGTCCATGATAGGTTTATTTGTCATATATAAATTAATGAGTAACATTTTAATCTTTGTAGTGACTGTTGTTTCGAGCTAACGGCAAATAAACTTATATAGACAAGATGTCCGCATTTGGTACATGTGTACGGACAAAAGTATGTTATACCCTACGCATAACATTGTATGCATTGAACAGTCGGTTAGAGGGATATTGTGGAAAATTGGTACCCACTACAAATCTGCTCCTACAGTAAGGAAGGATTTGGTGCGGCTGATTATCACGATATTTTTCAATCAACTTACTGGTGCAACAACTTATTTATCTTTTCGTCTGTGTAACAAACACCAATTAAAATATCCAATCAGGTTTGGTTGACGTGCCGCCACTAGGACGCCACAACAAACACAACCTAAGTAAAACTAGGGGTGGGAATCATGTCCAAGTTGAACAGGTCATATTTCAGGTCAATTCATGTCAGCCCGACATGCTTGACTCGTAAATAATTTCAGGTCAAATCTGCTCAACTCGAATTCAAAATTCTTATTTATGGGTCCAACCCGATAAATTCGATGGACCCAAAAATACCATGATAAATCCAAACCCGAAAAGTACAAAAATATAAACCTAAAAAACTCTAAATATAAACCCGAAAAACCGAAAAGAATCCACTAAACCCGAAACTATTGGAAATATTTGTTGGATAAATATTATTTTATAAACAAACACTTGTATAAATTATTATAAATCAAAATATACCAGTCATATTTATTTTTAACAACAAAAAGATATGTTTGTACATAATAAAATTGTATATCCCTACATCATAGAGAAAAAGAGTAATAAAATAATATAAATATAATTTTGGGTTAATCAAGTTTTTCAGGCATACACATGTAAATCTGAACCCAACACACGAATAAATTCAAAATTTTCATGTTCGGGTCACTTCAGGTCGGGGTCTAAAAAATTAAGACTCGAACCAACTTTAATCGTGTCGGGTTGCATCGGGTCGAGCAAGTCGGGTCATGCTTTGTCAGTCTCAAGTCGGACCATACCATGTGCAAACTCATATTGCTAAATGGGTTGTTGGTTGGTACTTGCTTCTATGTGTAATGAGGATGAGGTTTCAATTTGAATTCAAATAAATCTGTATAACATAGTAAAATGAAAATACTAGTGTAGATTCATATTTATTAAAAGAGGTCAGGAACTGTTTACCAGCGGAAGTGTATAACTATTTTGTACCGGTCATAAAATCACCGCACATACAACTAGCTATCCATATTCAACAATATGTGCATAAAGGATATATTATAGATCAGACATGAATGAGAAATCATATTCACATCCCATGTATATCATTGGACATGACTAAAAATGATTCAAGAATTGCTGCAAATAATGTAACCTGCTATTTTTTTAGAAAATACACATTATCTTTTAATGAATGATCCAAATATTTCCAACGGATTTGATCTTTGGAACACCTATGATGTAAATAGCATATATCCAATCTAAAAGTTCTACTAATATAGTAGACAAACATGTTAAAAATCAAATATGTACACGTCACTTACATATGCTCAAATACTATTCATTTAGCCTTATTAATATAATTGGTCAAAAATATTTTAGATAAAATACAATTTGGAAAGTTGTGATCAAATTTCTCTTACAAAAGATGCATATCGTGTATGGACAAGTGATTGAGACATGTTTATATAATGAATATGGGTATCTGGTCTTTGAGTCTAAGTATGCCTTGGCTCAAATCCAGTTTGTATAACATATGGGTCAAATTTTCACCCCTTTCCTTTGTTGTAAGTTATGTGGCATGGGTCTAAATCAGGTTATGTTGGGTTGAGACATGGGTTGGTCTGGTCTGATTCCCATCCCTACCCACCCTCAATCACTATTGTTGTTTATTAATTGCTACTCCTCTCTTTGATAACAGAAGAGACTGTGACCCCATATAACACAACTTTCTTTCTAAAATTACCACAACCATAGAAGATTATTCTTTTTTTATCAAACATTTTCATTCATGTTGAATTGTCATTACACATAAAGTACAAGCACTAGACAGGAAAGTCATCAAACAAGGTGATACCCCAATCCAAACCCAATCCCATCTTGACCAAACCTTGAGCAGTAGTATTTGTCTCCTTAAACATGTGGGAGAAGGATACCTTCTCATCTATGTCCTTGACCTTTTGATACAACTCAAATCTGCATCACAGTGCCTTTTTTCTGCGTGAAGCTATCGATTTGTTGGATTAAAATGCTTTGGACCATCAACCCGTCCAATTCCAGCTGGAGCATTAAAATGTTTATGGACGCAGCTAGCTCCAAACCTAGCCATTGCCTCAACAATAAAGACGGGCCACAAAGCAAAACGGGTCCTTGTGGTCAGAGCTACAACCCTGCCTTTGTGGTCTTTGAAGACACACTACAGCTAATGGTTGAATTTGGAAGGAGGGGCAGCGTATATATTCATTTTCATTTCATTTGTGCCAAGGGCTGACCTATGGATCTTCTGTCTATAATTGTAGTAATGGCTTGATGATGGCCAAAACCTTTTTTGGTGTTATGCAACTCATTCCATTTTAGAAGCCTAGTGGCATTGAGGGTTCAATTGACGTCCATAGAACCAAATGCAAGCTCATTTCTTGTTTTCCAAGCGGCAAGGCACCAGGCACAAAAAGAAAACTCATTGTTTTGAGCTTATTCTTGATCAATAAGAGGGAGTCCAAGAAAGAGGACCTAGGTATCATAGACTAAGGTATCATAGATGGCATCTAAGAGAGGGATGAATTGTGCCACACAAGACTAACTAGACCGCAGTCAAGGAGAGTGTGGAAAGTGTATTTGGTGGATGTGTTGTAGAGCCCACATATATTATTCTCGGCAATGTGTCTTTGGTGTAATCTCTTTGGTGGACAGAAGGTCTGAGCATGCTATCCATTCAAAGTTTTTGTTTTTGGTAGTGAAGATATCTTCTACATCTCATTCCATGGGGAGTGGAATTAACTTCTTTGGTCCATACATTATGGGGACTAGTTGTTGACTCCCAACAAATAGATTGAGCTCCATGTAAAAATAATGTCTTATATAAGGTACCAATATAGACCAGGTTCATCACTGATGCAGACATGTATACCCATGATAGTTTTGTTATCCTCATCCATGAACAAATCATATGTCCACTTCCCACCTCCATTGGACTTTACCAGTGTGGATAATTTTGTTGACCTTCCGTTTATATAATTCAAAGTATCCATGAATGTCATAACTTGTTTTGCAGAAACCTTTTGCTTTTGGAAACCATAATTCAAACAACATACTGACTTTATGACCATTTCCAAAAGACCGTCGTAGTCCCTCCATAAGTAGTGATTCTCCCGCCCATATTCTCTTCTAAGGGTAGCTCAGATCAAAATATCTATAAGCATGCAAGATACCATTGTTATTGTAATGTTTTTCCCCTACAAAACATTAACCATAGACTTAGGTCTAGAATGAAGTCTCCAAACTTATTTTTAAAGAAGCATATTCAAAACAATTAAGTGAAGAATGCATATTCATCACTTCTTTGTTGTGATTTCTATATTAATTTATCTCAGTTAGTTGTCATTTGCATCATGTTTTGCTTAGTTTCATCATTTTTGTTCTCGTCCTTAAATATCAGAACTTTGACAATTTCTTGCTCTTATGCAGAACAAAGCACACACCAAGTCAAGGGAAAGATAAATTTCCTTGGACTCATGGTTAAAATTCAAAAATTCAAAATTATTCCAAAGGAAATTAGAGATAAACAACACAAGTCAAGCATGTCGATCAGGCGATCAAATCCCCTGATCAACCGACCAACATGTCAATCCAAAGCATCTTTGAGCCAAGCATCAGATCAGTCGGTCTTCCTCAGTGATCATCTGATCAGAAGATCGTCCCAATTGACAATAACTTTGATGGATTTTTTAGATCAAATGATCGGTCGATCCACCTCTAGAAGAATGCCTTAAGGATGAGGTTAATTGGTTGATCCACTTTGTTGATTGACCAACCACAAAATATGCCTCCAAAGTCAGAAACCAAAAAAACCCTCAAGCATCCAATCTGTTTGGATGATCCTCTTGTTGGATCGAGTGATCCACTTAATCTCCAAAAGGCTCATCAAAACGATGATCGGATGATCAATCTTGCTGGTCAGTGACCAAAATCCCATCAAGTGCGCCACCAAGTGGGTGAGTAGCTGACCAGACTACCTGGTCACTCGATCAGTGCATAGGATAGATCAATTTTTCACAACCACCAACAGAAAGCTACTTTTTTGAAAAAAAGGAGGCCTAGACTAATTATATCATCGATTCCATTCATTTTGGGTCCAGAGTATGTTTTGGGAGTGGGGGAGAGGATAAGACAAGGAAGAAGAACACCTTTGTGGGGCTCTTTGGACTTGTTGCTATTAGAGTGGATTTTTGAACCCATAGACCTCTAACTGCTTCTTTCTTCTCCATTAGTAACAAGCTTTCTCCTCTCTCTTTTTGTATTTACATTCTTTCCATGATGATGAGTGAGTAGACCTTCTTGCAGGGGCATGGGGAGTAGCCCATCTTACGTATTCTATATTACTTGTTATCAAACTCAAATTTTCTTAGTGTATTAAATGATTCTTCATTTAATTTATGCTTGCTTCTTGAATCTTTCTCTTAGTTAGCTTGTTTGATATAATCTAGCGCATAGAGATCCAGAGACTTAGGACTAGATCCCTGAATGGATGCGTTGGATTTCTGATGCGATAACATAAGGGATCCCACATGACAACTAAATCATGAACTGTGAGTAATGTGACCTGAAGCCCATGGGGATTTCAATCCTTATGTAATTGACATTCCAGAAGGAGACAAATTTACTTTGTTCTAGTTTAATTGCTAGGACTATTGGGTTGTAACAACTAAGATGGGTACTTAGGGGATGGTGGTGAAATCCAAATGTCCTAGTGTTCTTTTAGTATTGATTTCAACCAATTCTTATTATGTTATTTTCCTTACAATCTTTTAATTCAATTTATAGTCTATAATCACTGTCAATAAATCGGTTTGAAGTATTGTTCTTAACAACTAGTTCTGAAGGTGATTTCTTAAAATGTTGTCTTTTGGGTTTGACCCTTTGTTGTATTATAGTTGATCTATCCGCTTGTGGGTGAGTTAGTTGCAATTGTAACAAAGGTTTTAAAACCTAGGATAATTCTTATTAGGAAATTTGTGTGTACAACAAAACTTACATCAAATTTTGGCACCATTTTCGAGACAAAGGAATTGCCTTCAAACCCCATTGTTAGAATAACTAGGAATTATTTTCCAATTGATATTCACTCATATCTACTTGAATTTTCCTTGTATGGTTTTTGACATTGGGAATTCTCTTTTGAAGTATCAAAGGTTCATGTGACGTTCTAAAAGTGTTGATTCCACACATTTTCAATTTGAATTAGAGATTGACAAAACCTATCATCGACTGAATCGAACATATTGAAATAAGATGGATGAGGAAGAGATCAATCATATAGTGACCTAGGTCTCACATCCCAACATGAGGCTCTTATCGAGGAGATAAGAGAAACTATTTCCACATAGAATAGAGTCGGTGAGACTTCCACCCTTAAGTAAGAATGAAAAAAATAGTTTAAGGACTTCTCTGTCCCTAAAGCTAATGATGCACATCATCCAATGGTGCCTCCTAAAATTACCGCCCCACGATCGATATCAGCACATAGTGGATCACTGTTCTATAAAGCAGCACCTTCACTAGTTGTAGAGGAAATAATTGTAGATATCACTTGCAGTGGTTTTCTAACCTTTGTGCTTTGAAAAAGTGACATGACATATCTAAAGACACCCTCACATTTCGACTGTTCAAGTATTCTTTGAAAAATAAGGCGAGGAGTTGGTGAAAGAACATGGAGGGAGATAATATCACAACATGGAGAGGGTCCTCAATTATTGTGAAAGAGATTCTATAGAGGTGTTGGTGATGACACTAAGGAGTTCCTAGATTCCTCATCTGGAGGGAACTTCATGTTTTAGAACTTTGACATCACATTGGAGGTTGTCAAAAGAGGTTATGAAAACTAGCCACGGTCCTATTCCAACCATGGTCAAGGAGGTTTCCTAAAGGTAGAAAAGTTGAAAATAGTTTGAATTCAAACCTATAGTGGAATCTCTCATAAAGTGATTGCTCTTAAATATGGGTCAAAAGTGCAAACACAATTGCCTAGTAAAAGATATCAGACTTTAAATTTATACACGACTTCAAGGGATGTCCACATCTCAATATAAAGTCTATTGCAGTAATATGGGGTTAAACACAGGGACAAGGAAAACAAGAGACTAATAACAAAAAGGCATGGCTTAGTTTAGTCAATTTAAAAGAGGTAACTTGGGTATTCCAATCAAGGAATGGTTTTATCTATTTGAAATAGTAAATCCAAATTATGAAAGATTTAAGAGAAATGAAGATAATTGAAAAAATGATTAAAAAGGGAGCTTGGATTGGGCTTCACCAACCAAATTGTCCTCAACCATGCAAAACATGTTGGTGTATGCCTAGAGAGATAATCATATGATGATTGTGATGGCATATCTTATAAAGGTTTGATTAATAATAAAGGTAATCTTCCAATTTATTTTATTTATTCGGTTATGAGATAATGATATAACATAATAAATGTCTAAATAATGATATTACTCAATGACGTATGTCTTCGTTTTGAGGACTTGAACGATGAGATCATACAGATGTCAAGAGTATATACATTCTTGTTATGTCCCTAGTCAGATGTTATTGTGGAAGGCTAATAGACAACAATTACACTTAAGACTAGAGTGTGCATTTGTTGATGACAAAATCTCATTAGTCATGATGTGTGATATCAAACCAAGAACGTAGATACTTGTTAGAGAATAGTGTATGAGACACACCCACCTTAAGAGTGCCACATGGAAACCTTGGTTGGTAGTCAAAGTCATCTCTCATAGTGATGGTGGTGATTGTGGTTCTAACCTGAAATCACTACACTTGCCACATGTCATTCATTATACTTTGACATCATCCACCGTGATCTTGAATAAGGGTTTCCATAAAGGTGGTGCTTGGGCATACTGTGATACATGGAGATGACTATGAGTGATGTAAATGGGATTTACCCCTCCTATAAGAGTTTGATATCCTGGCCATGATAAGCAAGACTGAGAAATGCATGGCCATACTGGTGTGAGTCAATATGTGATATTGAGCTTACACGTATCTCAAATAATCTACTCTAGTTCAAGAAAAATGGATTGAACATTGAAGAGGATGAAGATTCCATGCTTCGAGTTTAATCTATATATCAGAGATAAAAGAAATATAAATCACTATAACACCAATCATAGTTTGTAGGTTAAGGTGTTCTACAACTTCTCCAATTACTTGGGTAGCAATGAAATCTTTCCAAATACCAATCATTGCTTGTGAAATCATAATATGATAATAAATATCACTACCAACGTAATTTGGAGCCTACCGGGTCACACACATAAGATGTATTGGAATAAGAGTATAATTGTAGACGTGAATGGAAATGTTCTAAATCAAATGTATTACTAAATGTTTAGGTAATCTACTATAATAATACATGAATTTAATATGAGCTAATTGGTTAAAGTGCTCAAGCCAATTAAATATATTTCATTGTTAAGTCGGTTGGCTATCCCTGAGAAAATAAGTAGAGCCGGATAAAAAAATTAGTTAGTAAATTAATATGATTAATTGGTTAATTAATTGATTCCAAAATATTATTTTTAATAGTCCACGAGTGGCTCATTTTAAATGTAGTTGCATCCCTTTTGTTTGCCCAAGGGTTTTGGGAAACCCTGCTTCCTTTCCTCTGTTATTTATTGGGGCATGAAAGCTGGATTTAGACATGCACATCAGAGGCCCAAGGTTATGCTCTTGTATGCAAACCCTAGCCGTCATTGTCACCAAGTGAAAGAGAAGGAGAGTAATCGGCGTTAGCACATTGTCAAGAAGAATGCTACTCCTTCCCTCCTACTTGAGAAGCATGGCGTGGAGTAGCAGTCCATCTGCGTGGACAAAGTAGAGATGCAGACACTGAGTTGCCTATGTTTGAAGGACGGACAAGGACTGTTTGTGCTCTCAAGGAGAGACACACATCATCGTGTGAAGGGACTTTCTAGAATTGCTCAGTGATGAGGTATACTTTCCGAATATGCTGTTATTGATGAGATCTGCTAGTAGGGTATGTGGAGAAATAAATTTAATTGCTTCTAATGTGCTTGTCTCCTCCATAAAACCCAACAAAACCTTTGTTTACAATTTATATATGTTCTTGATGTGCTTTGAAAATAGTCATAAAAGACGTACACTCTTCCTTATATCAAGATCCGGGTAGATCTCTATTATCAGTTCTCGCTATGATAACCAAAAGATCATGAAAAACTATACAAATTTTGTTATAGTAACTCCTCACTCTCTTGCCTTGTTACTAATCCATACTCTAGATTTTGCTAAACTCATTGTCTCAAGTTAATCCATATCAAATATCACAAGAAGGTATCTATCAAACAAGAGACACATTAAATAGGAATATAGAAACAAAACTACAAGAATATATATATTAAATAGAAGAATGAAAGATTACATGGTTAGAAGGTCTTGATGGCTACTCCGAACCCAAGTTATGAGTTTATCCACTCATGGTGCAATAACGAAACAAGTTACACCTTGAACAAGTCATAGTTTTCATATGAAAATTATGAAATAACAAGAGAAATAGGGAAAGAAGTTGATCTAAGGGTAGATCAAGATTAGAGGTTGATCTAACCACCTTTCGACGATATCTGACTAGGAGATCAATTGATGAGAGGGTTCATTAGATATCCCAATCGACCTTGAAGAGGTTGATCATCTCCACTTCTTTTTTTGGTGGATCTTGATCAGGGTTGGTCTGTTGACCTGATGGAGGAAGTAGCTAGTGGCAAGTCTAGAGGTCGATGGGCCTCACTAAGTCGATAGATCTAGATTAGTCGAGTGTTATAGACTTGGTATAGTCTCAGCAACATCCCTTCATCTTGTTTGAAGCAAACAAGATGCCTTGAGCTGACACCTTTGGGGTCTATTTATAGGGTTTGACCTGCTCCTTGTTGATTTGTGATTGGTCCATGTGATGTTGACCCTTGGTATTCTAGTCATCAATTTAGAGGTTGATGGTGGCCTTATAATGGGTTGTCAATGGGGAAGGTCAACAATGGTCCTTCTAGTAGCTTGATAAGTCTTTCTGGAGCTTGAATCCAGCATTCTAAGTGTCGATGACCCTCTTAAAATAGAAGCTTGTTAGATTAATCTATCGATCTCTTGATCATGGTTCAATTGTTGACCTAAGAGGTCTATGGACTATGATTCCTAGTTGTAAGTGATGATTGACCTTGGAGTTCGATTGGCAAGCTATCAATCTTCACAGTTTGAGTTCAATTCCTACAATTTCCAAGAGACCCTAGTAATAATATAGTATTTGGTGACTATGTTTAAAGTGTAGTGATTTAAAGGTATAACGACCAAAATGGGGTATTTTTGTGCCTAACACAAGATTCAACAATGCGTTCTGGTACACTTTCTATCAAAGATGAGTATCTAAAGCCAAGAATGATGTAGGGAAAATGAAAGATGTTATAGGATATGACATGAAGCTCTTGAGTGAATATTATGAGTAACATCCAATGATTGTCATGAAGCATAGGTAGTAAGATATAGCTCAGGATGGATGTTTCCAAATGTTGAATGAGTAACTCCTTTTTCCTAGAATCAATTTGCTTACAAAGATCATTCTATAGATTAGGTTTGGCCATATAAACATCATCGATGGTGTGACTTAGAAGGAATCGATAAGCAACATAATAGTATGTGACAAATACCCTCCTAGTTGAGAATATCTTAAAGGTCGTCTTACATCACTATCAAGTCATTTTGGAGGAACAAAATATAGTTATCGTCAACATCCTTGTGATGTTGAATTAGAAGATGGATATTGTCCTAAGAAAGTTTGTAGCATGCACTTTTCTCAAAATTTTCAAACTCAATAGATTTTATAGGCTCATATACAAGAAGTGGATGGGGATCACCTAGCACATTGAAGATATCAGAGATTTTAGGGGTTTGTATAGGTAGGGATATAAAGCTAAGAAGTTGGAAGGTGAGAAGGGAAGTCTGGCCAGGTGTGGCTTGTTGACCTTTGTATGGTACTTGATGAGGTTCCTTGGATTCTTTATGAAGACCCCTTCAAAAGGGTTCTTTGCATGCTACAGGATTAAAGGATACAAATCCCATAGATTTTGAGGAAATTCTAGTTCCTGGAAGAGCTACCTATTGTGTATCAGTTCCACTATGTAGCACCCACATAATGCATAAAAACCATTAGGATCAAGATTAGGAATGTGGATTCCACAGTTAAGAGCCCCCATGACTTGAAGTAAAATGAAAGCACTATCTCCTTTTTTGGGTTTTGTTGGTGTACATTTTCTAAATGACATAGGTTGTCCAACTATACCAATGGTAAGGGAAACAAAATATAATGCATTTTGAACAAATAGGGATGTGCAAGAGTAGTTACAAGATCAAAAAATTGCATATATGTACTATGTAGATTGGTGCAACAAGTGTTAAGTAGGATAGTTTGTCATTTAACTAGATTGAAATATATAGGAGCCAATATCCTCTAAAGTGAAAAGGAAGAAGGATCCCTCATGTTGTCTGCTCCTTGATTATGGTGAGGAGTGTCCCTACATCTGGTGTGTTCAAATGATTTTTGAGCAAGCAATAAATAAGTGAAGGTGTGGCATTGTAGAACAACCACACTTTCACACTGGGCATTACATCTTCAAGGATAGTGGATGCCAACCGTGACATCCTTATTTTTAGTACCTTAATATATTTCATTAAGTGGCTAGTATTCATGGTCATACTCTTAAAGGGTTTAACATGTCTAATTTTCATGAATAAAAAGCATTTATAATTATCCTACTAAGAGGTAGCATGCACATAAGTTAACACCCAAAATTCCAAGAACATATCATATTTAGATAATTAGTTATTCAACATTTGAGAATTATCTTGTATTAATCATATTAATTAATCTAGTAATCGAAATGGAAAATTAAACTTGCTAGAATATTCTACACTCAAAATAAAGCTTTTAGTAAAAAAATTGAGATCATTTGGGATAGGGTTGAGTAGGTAAATGATTTTATATAGATAATAACAAGAAGATGATTTTATATTCTTTTTCTCAAATTTATGTTGAGCCAGATTTGATGGCGGTTGTTAGATGTTGATGCTAGCTACCTCACCTGATCACAACCCTTTGTCCCTTCTTCAACCTCAAGCCACTTGAATAAGGACTCTTATTCCTAAGCCGATCACGATTATCTTGAGATTTACTCGATCATTTCGAGACAGATTTCACTATCAACTTCATGAGAGAATCACACATATTTTAAGCCATCACTCAAACCCTAGTTCTCCCTCTACAAGAAACACCCCTTTTTCCACCAACCTTCCTCGACTCTCTGACTGGAAGATCAACCCAAAGTGGTTCCACTGCTCTCCTGATCATTGGTAGAGCACCATCATGATCTTCTAAACTCCTCTCAACCATCAATTTCATCACTTTTTCCCCGACCATATCCACCCTACTCTATTCATGATTACAGAACTGCTACCAGCGTTCTCTACCTTTAGGACACCTCCAATCGATTCCTTGTAGTTACACCATCCGTGACCCACCACAAACTCAAACCCAGTCCCATTTGTGACCACGATCCACTAAGGAGACCCCACCGACAAACCCATTGTGGATCTATTTGCAAAACCTTGCCACCAAAGAGTACCTGGCCACACAGTTTGCAGAAGGGGTCAGGGAGCATCAAAGGAACCTTCTAAAGCATCTTTAGGCTTCTATTAGTCATCTTGAGAGGTATCTCCCCATACCAATCTCCTCTATACCTATTTTGTTTCTTTCGGCCATCGACGATGTTGCTTCTCTGCTTCCTGGGATTAGTTGTGTGATATGTGTCTCAACTCCATGAGACCCTCATGAAGTTTTGTGAAGCTTCCTCCATGTTTTCCTATCATTTTACGGACAAGATCCCCTCTTTCTCCCCCCTCGCCTTGCATCAGTAGTCTGCTCTATTTTTCCGGGACACGAACATTACATGCTACCTTCTCCCCCGAAGGAGACCTCAAATCTTGCCCAGGGGATCATAGGTTTGACCAAACACTCTAGGTTGACCAAGATAGCCTTTATAGTCTTAATTTTTTCTTTTCTTGGGATCATAACTTGAAGCTCTGGTGTCTTGGTCTTTTACTCAAGCAACATTTTGTTCGTCTGTGATGTTTTCATTTTACTGATTGCCTATGTACCTTAATGCTTACTCCGAAACCTTACTTAAATGCTACTTAATTAGATATTAGCACTATGGTTATTAGACTACTATTAAGTAACCACAATTCTTTGTTTGGAAGTTATGATAAGTATACAAATAATCAAATCAGTAACCAATATTCCTTTTGATAATATGCAAGTAATGAGGATAATGATGACGTTTGATCATGGTTTGCCTAATGTCCCTTATGGAGATAATACCCCTTAGTTACATATTAGGGTTTAGAAATTAATGATTCAATCCAAGAGATAAACCAAAATTTGAATCGTGTAGATTCAATATTAGTACTTTCAAATGATAATGTTAAGATACTATAAGAGATATCTTAGGTATGATCTTACATATGAAGAATCCAATCTCCTATGTACCTAATATGTTTCTTCTGACTATTGACAATGATGCTTTTCTACTTCTAGGATTAGTTGTGTGATCTGTGTCTCAACTCCATGGGACTCTCGTGAAGTTTTGTAAAGCTTCCGCAATGTTTTCCTATCATTTGAAGGACACAAGCCCCTCTTTCTCCCCCTCACCTTACATCAATAGTCTGCTCTATTTTTTTGACACAAGGACACGACTGGGTGCCTTTGCCTCCCTCGATGACCCCAGACGTTGCCCAATAGTTTATAAGTTTGGCCAGACACTCCACGGTTGATCAAGCTAGCCTTTATAGTCTCGATTTTTACTTTTCTTAGGATCATAACTTGAAGCTCTGGCATCATGGTATTTTACTCAAGTAATATGTTGTTTGTCTACAATGTTTCATTTTATTGATTGCCCATGTACCTTAATGCTTACCCCAAAACCTTAGTAAATGCTACTTAATTAAATTTCAGCACTATGATTATGAGACTACTACTAACTAATCACAATTCTTTGTGTGAAGTTACAGTAACTATACAAATAATCAAATTAGTAACCAAAATTCCTTTTGAGAATGTGTAGGTAATGAGGATAATTATGACATATGATCATGGTTTGTCTAATGTCCCTTAGGAAATAATACCCCTTAGTCACACATTAGGGTTTATAAATTAATGATTCGAGCTAAAGATAAACCAAAATTTCAATCACCTAGATGCAAGATAAGTAATTTCTATCGATAATGTTAAGAAACTATAGGTGCTATCTTAGGTATGATATTACATATGAAGAATCTACAATAAGAATATAGAGATAATGTGTATATATGTATATCAATAAGATATGAACATTTTCATTCTGGTTGAGAACTCAAACATCAATCCTAGTATCTTTATGGATATACATAAGAGTTATTATGAATAAACCTTAAGCCAAAGTTAAAAGTACATTCAACGAAGTAAGTTAAGAAGAATTGAATGTGATTGAAACCCTAACGCTAACCTATATATAGGGTAAGATAACACACCATAGTAATCACTAAGGCATAAGATCATATGTATGATTCTAGAATTCACCCAAGAGTTAGAGATATGCACCTAAAAACCCTAATTGAGAAGACTAATAACCCTAGAAGACCAGACCTTAAGAATAAGACATGCAAATTGATAAACCTTTTGGTGTTTCAGGAGAAGGTTAGGCGCATGACTTGAAGCAGTATTTTTTGATAAGATTTGTCTTACCACATGTAAGTGGGCCATGTCCTTGAATTCATATTATATATGTTAGACTAACATTCTAACTATCATGTTTAGAATGATTCATTTGAAATGTGGTCTAATGTTCATATGTAGGGCATTATTTCCCAGTACAAAAGAATTTTTACCTCATATATCTCGTGCTTAGATCCTATAAATGATCATTTTCAAGTTATTCATGCATAATTGTTAGAAATCATCATGTGGATTATTAGAACTTAGAATATATGATTAGAATTTATTTCAGTATGTTAATTCCTTACTATCATTTAGACTTCAGAATCTCTTCCATAACATCAAATTTAAATACAAAATCTTGATTTCAAACTTACCAAAATTCTTTACTAATTGAGTTTTGGAATTCAGAATAAAATTATTATAACTTAGAATGGAAATATTAGAAGTTATCTCTAGCTTTTAGTTCCTTATT
Source organism: Alisma plantago-aquatica (assembly GCA_963693085.1). Lineage (NCBI taxonomy): Eukaryota > Viridiplantae > Streptophyta > Magnoliopsida > Alismatales > Alismataceae > Alisma > Alisma plantago-aquatica. The sequence goes on from OY856414.1 coordinate 338,206,263, forward strand.
GCTATATCCGAATTTAGATTTCTCATAGAAGTCAAAATAGAATTTAGAACTTAGAATGCCAGAACAGATTAAATACTTCAAAGTTCCTCTCAAATAGTTGAGATACATAAATCAGAATAGAAACATAATCATAACAGAATCAGAATCAGAATTAGACAAATAATAGAAAATGACACTAAATATAATTTATATTATATAATAAGTCCTCACATAATAGAAGTATTGCTGGTACATAGAATATAAGGCTTTTATGTCATAGAAGGTGTGTTGCACCATAGAAGGCACTTGGTGCCCCAGAGTAGAAGACACCTCAGTGTCACCAGAAGGAATTTATGCCATAGAAGGTGCACTGCACCATAGAAAGTAATTATGCCTTAGAAGGTGTGTTTCACCATAGAATTCACATAGTACCGTAGAAGAAGACTTATTGTATAATAGTGGCCACATAAAGATAAATATGTAAATAAAAGATGTGTAATTCATTGTACATTTCTAGATTTTATAATGCAGTCATTTCCTTTATATGTTATTAGAGTTCAATGTCACTTACTCTAATCTAGGTTTACCATTGTGCATGGTTGGGGATGATGTCCATAGGTTTCAAGCTTTAGAAAGAATATCCAAGTCAGAGTTTGCTAGTACAGAGATAGGAGGGCTGCTTGGTGGGGCAACATCTACATGATCCCATATTTGAGATGATATATGTATAAAGTAGTATCATGTTATTAAGTTTCTTTTGTATATGATGATGTAATAGAATCCCTTTGCTAAGAAAACAATACGAATTATGTTCATACACAGTCTTTAATCATTTTGTCTATGTTATTGTTATGTATATCATAGTTGTAACACTCCCAATAGAAGAAAAAATTGAATGGTTATTTATGCTTGTGCTACAGAAATTGGGGTGTTACACCAACATTGTGAAGAGACGCTTGATGATCCTGGCTTGGTTGTGGAAAATGTGACAAAACACATTTCTAGAAGGGGATTGTGTTCCATTATTGTAGACAATGACTTCTCCATCCAGCTTGTCATCTAGAATATAATGCAAGATGAAGATATCGCAAACTTGCATCCCTTGTACATAATTGAATTCCAATTCATTCATATTGCAGGGTAGATGAGGCTGAAGTGTGAAGGTTGGTTCTAGATAGAAAGATTTGGGGGTCGTGGACCAATGTTCAATAAAATGGTTGATAGGTCACCATTATCTTCATTACTAAAAGCATGATCATCATTTCTTGGATTGTCAACATCAGTTTGAAAGGCTTGGTTGTCCTTGTTAAGACAAAAGAAATGGCCTCGTCGGAGATGTTTTGGCTTCTTAGTGACATTTTAGGCTATCACAAAGTAATATCTCATGTATCTACCGAAGGGGGTTGTCAAAGAAAGCCTCATATGGAATTTGGGAAAGAGGAAGCTCATGGTCAAAAGGATGTGTGTATGTCTTGTAATGGACTAACATACAGTTGAGGAGTAGGAGGGGGAGCTCCCCAGTTGAAGTTCATTGGAGGGAGTTCTGAAAGCAAGGTTGCTGGCATATTCTCTTGGGAAGCAAAGGAGAACCATCCAGGCCATTTTTGATGATTAAGGTCTATGATACATGTGATATTGAAGGTCTGAAAGAACCAACTGAATGGTTTAGAGAACAATATCAAATCACGCCACTAGTTGTATTTGGAACATAGTATGTTTCATGCAAAGATGCTAAGGATGGGGATGAGTCATCTCCAGAATGAGTGAATAGTTCACATTGGCATTGTTGTGGTGTAGCACATCGTTCGGTCTTACGATGATGCATCTTATCCTTAGCCTTTAAGAAGTTGTGGATTCTGTCATTTGTTGGGAAAGGTGAGCTAGGGTGTCACCTTGCATTTTATTACAATGACTTGTTGAGGCAGCTGTTGGATCTCATGCACAATCTTGGTGAGGCTTTCAACCTGATTGGATAAAGCATGCACCTCTTGTTTTAGTTTATAAATATCAGACACATGGTTAGTGGTTACCTCATGCAGGATGTCAAACTCACAACCAAAAATGTCACCAAGTGTGTCAGGATACACCACATCAAATGATTGGTGTGTAAATGCTGGAAAAGATGGGTTTTATTATGGTTCACGATGAGACAAAGAGGGGTTGGCTGCCTATTTTTGGCAGTGGGGTGGACTATCCAAAATGTCATGGACCTCGTGTGGAGGCGATGTAGCTAGATGCTATGTAATTGAAATTGTTGGAGATGGTAGAGGGCGAGCGGTGAATGTTGTGATGACTGGAATGGTGGTAGGTGCAGAGACAGGGGTTCTAGGTGGATCAATTGGCACAATTTTGCTGTATGGACTTGTTGGGGACGTATCCCTTTATTTTGGGGCTGCGGGAGTGACAACGTGTGCAACGGTCTACGACGGATAATGTGGACAAGCCTCAAAGTTCTCATTAACCAGCTCCTCATGGTCTCTTTCCTCATGGATGATGGAAAGTGGTTCCCAGGAAATCGATGGAACAATAGGCGTTGGTCGAGTCCAGTAGTAGAGACAATGTGAGTACTTATAGGGTTGGAGGTGGAAATAATGTGCATTCAATGCCTTTGTAGTGTTGAACTTGTAGTGGCATTGTACAATGAGTTTGGCCCAAAAATTTTCAGCTAAAAAGCATGGGTCATATTTGTCTAGGAGGCCAGAGCATGCTTTTTCAACTTTTTCATATGAGGTGCAGAAGATTATGTTGAGTATCTTCTCAGTGAGTACCTCATTGGTGTTTTAAAGGTAGACTCAGATTTTCTAGCATGTGTTGGCTGCTTTCCTGTTAGACCATGCTATGAAGACATCCCTCCTTAATATAGGACATAATATCCTTTGTCTCTCCAACATAAGAGGTGATGTTTGAGAAGCACAATGTTGCTAAGTTTGATATGGCTAGGAGATCTTGCACTCTCTTCTAGATGACCAAATTCTTAATTGTTTTCTTGTATGCAAATGGTATAGCTTAGAAGGATTTCCTTTCATTGCTTTGTAAGTAGCTAGGCATTTCTTGTCGCAAGGACAAAATTTGTCATGTTGTGATTCGTGGTTGAGATTCTCATCCTAAGAAACTTGAGATTCTTTCATGGCCAGAGTGGTGAAGCGTGGTCTTTATCTGGTTTTAGTAGTTGTGGATTTAGGGTGAGTGCGCTTCTCTCCTGACTGTGGCATAGTGGTGGGGTTGGGTGTCATTCCGTCAATGCGAGCCATGAATGATTCTAAAAAATGTTGAATAGTTAGTACATTAATGTGTATGGACTGAGCAAAATCAAACATAGGCTATGAGAAAAATCAAACATAGGCTATCATTTGCTCGACATAGAAGACTATTGACCTCCTTAATAGAGGTCGATAAGTGCAGATCGAAGACATAAAAATTGACCTTGTCAATTTCGGGTGTTGATATGACAAGGTTGACTGAGAAGGAAGTCGATTGGGTCAATACAGGAGGGGGCTAAATAGGTCTAACCTATCAAACTCTAGTTATATTAGAGAAGAAGTGTATCAACCTATCAAAAACTACGATAAGATTTTGTCGAGATAAAAGGTCGATAAACATTGTGAAAGTGAGAGTATGTGTGACCGATAGGTGTAAGTTTAAAAAGGCAAAGCTCCAGTGTAACTTAGGGCATGTAAGAAAAAGTTACAACATGGAACCTCTATTTATAGACAAGAAGAAGGGTCAGTGGGGGTAATTGGGTAAATGGATTTGTGACATGTGGCTATTCAACATGAGGTGATGGGAACAGGTTGACACATGGATGTCAATAGGTGTATATTGATATGTAGGGTCGACAGTTTACCTCCTGGACTTGGTGGACAAGTGGAATCGATACAATGAAAATCAAGAAAAATAGAATTGAGGTCGATAGATCCTTGTGAAAGGATTATCCATCAATCATCATTTTGAATCTTGTAAACCTAGGAGATTGATTGGCAGGTCGATTAAATTATTACATCAAAGTTTATCTAGGAAAACAAAGAAAATGAAAAGAACAAAAAAAAGATAAATCTCATGTTACCTCCCAAGTAGAACTTTGTTTAGAGTAATTTAGTGAGACTATTGAAGTAGTCCTATTCTACATCTAGTGCTTCAGAAAAATCCAAGTCCATCTCCTATGTGAAAGTTTCATCTTCACAATCGTGCTTCAACCGAGGTATGTTGGGTGAGAAAGTTCCATACTTGTCGTTGTGACTGTCCATCATGCTAGAAGGATATATGGTGATTTCTTTGCATTGGAAATGAGAATCATGCTAGGCTTTAGTGCATTCCTTGTAGATCTTTTGTGCTTCATAGACATGTAAGCATAGTTCCTCTAATTCCTATGAAGGAAACACTTTTCTTTAGACAAGTCTGATTCCATATTGAGGTTATTAATGGCCCAATAAGATTATGCTCTAATTCCAAATGGAGATGGAAAGATTTTCCATTGATCAGTTGAGAAGGCATGGTTCAAATAGGAGTTATATATGTGGTCCAATACACCCAAGGGCATTGTCAAGTTTGAACATTAATCCTTCTTGGATGTACTCAATGTCTTTTCAAGATTTTGTTTGATTCGTCGTGTGACTCCAAAATAGTCATGTTTCTCTTTAGAAAATCATTTTTCCAAGATTTGGAGTCCCAAAAATAGTAATAAGCAGTGGTGGTTCACACTTTATCAAAAAAATAGTTTGAAGCTCTTCTAAAGAGATGTTGGGTAAGGCATAAAATCTGAACTCGATACCATCAACAAACTATTGGTCAATTGGAAGTTCTACACACTTTGATATATAGTTGACAACTAATAATATGTATTGGATCCCCAAAGAGGAAGGAAAAGGTCCCATGAAGTCGAGTCCCTAGATGTCAAAATTTTAACCTTGATCCAATGAGCAGGAATCATTTAATTCCACTTGCTTATATTATTATCTCTTTGGCATGCCTCTCATGCTCGAACATTGGCATGTGAATCTTTAAAGATTGATGGCCAGTAAAATCCTAAATTCAAAATCTTCATAATAGTCTTCTCAACACGCAAATGCCCTTCATAAAGAGTGGCATGGTATTTCTTAAAGATAGAGTGAGCTTTTCCATCTGAGACACAACACCTACAAACATTGTCTGTACATCTCTTAAATAGGGGCGGGCCATCCCAATAATAATTCTTTAGATACAAAAATAATTTCTTTTTCTAGATATATGTTATATCAAGTGGAGTTGTTGGAAAACAAGGTAATTGCAAAATTCTTCATACCATGGTGTGAGAGGCTCCACAGTACGAATGCAAGGGGGCATGCTCTTCCACACGAATATAAGAAAGGTGGCCTTCAACAATGTTCTTGAATCCCTTTTTGTCAATAATTTCATGATCAAATTCTTGTAACAGGAGAGCTCATCGAAGAAGGTGAGGTTTAGTGTCCTTTAAATGCAACAAGTACTTGATTTCTCCATGGTAGTTATAGATGGTCACTTTTCCTACCAACAAATACAATCCGAATTTATCAAAAGCATAAATGATTTCAAGCATTTCTTTTTCAGTGGTAGCGTAATTTATTTGTGCCTTATCAAGAGTTTTGCTGGCGTAACAAATCACATGATGCTTCTTGTATTTCTTTTTCCCAAGGATTTCCCCAACAAAAAAGTCACTAGCATCACACATAAACTCCAATGGAAGGTCCCAATCTAAAGCTTGCATGATTGGTGTGGAAGTAAGGGCATCTTTTAGTGTATAGAAAGTTTTAAGACATTCTTTGTCAAAAATGAATGGGATGTCTTTAACCAAAAGTTTAGACATAGTGTTTGGATTTTTGGAGAAATATTTGATAAAAATATGGTAATACCCAATGTGGCCTAGAAAGCTTTAGACAGAAGAGATGGAGGAAGGGTTGGTAGCTTGGAAATTACATCAATCTTACTTTTTTTTAATGTAATACTGGCTTTGGACACCTTGCATCCAAGATGTTGGGAAATCAGGGCAGCAAATAAGGAAAAGTAAACAAAGATTTTAATGCTCGACTCTAAAACCAATAGATCGCATCAACAACAATGTATCTAGGAAAGAGATTTTTAAGGGATGTACTTGGTCTTAGATCAAGGCCAATGACTTATCCTTGCAACAATGTGCTTCTTCTCCAAGTAGTACTGGAGTAGTCATCCATGAACAACAATTGATGGTGTCCTCCTAATGGCATGAAAAGTCTCCTTGCCTTTAGAGTAGTCCACGTGGACCACTGAGAACTCCACGTTGTGCTACCAGAGTCAACAGGAAGGAGTTGTCCCTTAGATCATTAGAGTGCTAGCACTGATTTGCTCTCCCTTATTGTCTCTCCCTTCCTATCCTCCCTTTTGTGGGTAGGACTTGCTCGAGCTCTCTTGGTTACCACAACCAGAGAAAACAACAATTGTCAGAGCTTATTGTTGTGTCTGGGAATCCCCCCATACCTCTCTGTTTATTGGAGGGCTTGGATCAGGTTTGCAGTCAATCTAGGAGTTGAGGAGACAAAATTTCATATTTTATCTAAAAGCTACGAATAGTGAACCAGTCAGTTCATGTACTTTGCTATTTTAAATCACATTGGCATAAATATTTGATTAATGCAAAAAATGATGTTAGTGTCAATCCGTGATACAATTGATTGATCATTAAATTGGGTGGTTCAACACTTGAACTGGTCATTTCAGACAATGAGTCGATCGGTTCACTAAATGAACTGGTCTATTCATGCCATGGTTCAACCAATATTCAGCCAATGTTGTTTTTAGTTGAATCGGTTCATAGTCATGTCAGTCAATTTCCAACCACTTTTGAATAAATTGAATACCTAAACACTTTAGTAATCAAGTTAAACATCATTCATGAATAAACTCCTATTCTAGGTGCATCCTATGTGTGTGAGCCTATAGGTCCCAAATTACATTGGCAGTGAATATCCATAACCAATTTATGACATCACAAGCAATGAACGATATATGGCAACACATTATTGCTACCCAAGTAATTTGGAAAGTTGGAGAACAAATTCAACCTACAATTTGTTATTAGTGTTACCATGATCGTATAGTTCCCTTCTCTTTGATATTCAGACTGAACTCGAGGCATGGAATCGTCATCCTCTCACCGTTCAATCCATGTTCCTTGAATTGGAGTAGTATATCTGAGATACATGTGAGTTCACATATCACATATTGAATCACATGAATATGTCCATACATTTCTCAGTCTCACTTATCAAGTGTTTTCATATCAATATCCTATAGGAAGGACATACATGACTCACACTCAATCCCCATGTGTCACAATGTACTTGAGCATCACCTTTATGGCAGCTCTTATTCAAGGTCATGTTGGATGATGTTTAAATACACTGAATGACATGTGATGAATGTAGTGACTTCAGGTCTAAGAACCACAACCACGACTATCATTTTGAGAGCTAATTTTGACTATCATTCCATGGTCTCCATGTATCACTCTTAAGGTGTGTCTGTTTGATACACTGTTCTCTAACATGTACCTATGTGATTGACTTGATATCACATATCATGACTAATGGGATTCTATCATCAACCAACACACACTCTCATCTTTTGTCTTATTGTTGTATATTTTTCTTCCACAGTAATATTCGACTAGGGACATACCAAGAATGCATGTACTCTTATCATACATATGATCTCATTATTCAGGCCCTCAACCTGAAGACATATGTCATCAAGTAACATCATTCTTTAGACATCTATCTTGCTTGTGTCATCATCTCATGACTGAGACAAACATAATAGACGTAATTACCATTATAATGATCAAATTAGGTATCTAATGCCCCATTACAATAATTGTATGATTGGCTCTCTGGGTATACATACCAAAAAACTCCCACTTGCACTTAGATCCAATCACCCATGAATCCTATTGCAAGTGATTTTAACATGTACATCATGTTTGTGTTGAAAAAGCTCTTTATGGTGAGTTAGCAACATTTGCTTCAAGTTCATTTTTGCAGGTTTTCACATCTCCTCGTTGTACGACCTCTCGTATGAGACAAAGTTGTTGTAGTATTCTATCTGAGATTCCCAACCTATCTATTAGCTCCATTATTGTCACATTATCTCTATTGTGTCATCAATGGTTATGAACCTCCCATAAGTTCATCTATATAATCTTTTAAATCCATACCATATCCTATGTTGTGTTCATAACACCAGGATACTTGTCTTCTATTGTAGAATTTAAACAACTATCTCTTGCTCAGAACTCTTTTAGCATATAATTCAATTTCAAATTTTAAGATCAAACACAAATTTATATTGCAATCTTTGTCATTTTGGAAGTTTGAATTATATAACCCTTTACAACAACTCTTCCTTATTACCATGGCCAAGGAACCAATCCTTTTAGTGCTTTTCAAGTACTTAAGGATGTTCTTTGTGGAAGTACAATGACTTCCACTAGGATCTGATATATGTCCTCTCATCATGTCTAATACATACAAAATAACAAGATGAGTACATATCATCGAATCATGTCCAATACATACGTGATAACGAGATGAGTGCATAACATTGCATACATGATAGATCCAATTGCATATGGTATCTTACTCATGTTCTTCCCATTCTTCACAAGAACTAGGACACTAGATTCTAGAGAAGCTAGATTGACGTTTAAACTAAAATTTATAAAAAAAACTTCAAAACAAATATATACTTTTTTTTTGACAAACGAGCCTATAAATGTAACAAAATCATTTTTTTAATTATAATACCAATAGTTTCCAAAGTAAAATAATTACGTACCTCTAAGGGATAAGAAAATATTGAGACTAAATTTCAAGTTTTTAGATAATATCAGTATGCCCATATAATAGACATTACTTAGAAAATGAAGATCGAATGCTGCATCAAATGGGAAGAAATGACTGATTAAAAGAAGTCATTTCAATGAAGATGAAATAATATCAAACTATGCGATAGTTTATCCAAATGATTGATCAGGATTTGATTGAATGAGCAGGTTATAACCTATACGTTAAGCGATCAAATCATTCTTTTAAGATATAGTTTCTAATATGTTACAACTTTCCCTACCTTTAAAGGATTTCATCCCTAAAATTCAATTCCTCCTATTTTAGCATATTGTACCAGGGTCTGATTCCCCATTACAGAATTGTATTATCATATTAGAATCATACAAATTTGGAAAATGGATATGGATACCATTGATCTAGACAACATGTTTGTCAGTACTCTATATGAAATATTTAGTTGAATCATATCTTTGATTTTATGACTCTTTTCTTTTTCTTGAGTGGAAGAAAATATGATACCTACCTGATGTTGTGTCACCCACACATCCTCATGAATACTCCTATTAAGGAATGTGGTTTTTAACATCCATATGACAAATCTCATAGTCATAACAAACTGCAATGGCAAGCATGATCCTAAAGGATTTAACCATGGCAACTGGTGAATTTTTTTTGTCATGTTCAACATCTTGAACTTGTTTGAAATCCTTTGCAACCAATCCACTCTTATAGGTCACACTACCATCCATATCTATCTTTTATCAAAGACCCAAAATGCACCCTATGGGTTTTACCTCTTCATGTGGATCCACCAAAGTAATACCTTGTTGGTGTACATGAACTCCATCTTGGATCTCATGGCCTCAAGCCATTTCTCAGACTTTGGTCCCTCAATAGTTTCTAGGTATGTCATTGACTGGTTGTCTATGACCAACATATCACGTTCTTGAGTTATAAGATATCATAATATTTTAAACTCAAGTTGTGTCCTACTAGATCTATGAGGTTTTATGTTACATAAGGAACTTGAGATTCAACAAAAATTTGTGATTCTCATTGTTCCTACTGTACTTCTTTAGATTCAATGTATTCTTATTGGTCTTCAAATTTTCAGGTTCTACTTTTCTCCCACTAATTCCTTTGGAAATTGAATTCCTTTTGGAATACAACCATCCTGGAAATACATAATTTTGTTGTTGGATTGGAATATAAAAATAGTATTAAACAAAATAACATTTTTCTGATTTGTGGACAAAGCTTTTCAAGAAACTATTGTATTACACAAGCTTTTAATCCTAATCCTCATAAAATACATATCATGACACCTCCCATGCCATATCTCATATGGTGTCTTTTGAATCATTTTAGATGGTACATTGTTTTAGTGTATAGCATGTGCCCAAAAAGGAAATTGGAAGGTTAGCTAGATTTATTGATAATTGCACCATTACTCAACAATGTGTGATTCCTTATTTCTTATACATCATTATGCTTTAGGTGGAGTTCACTATGATACATTATCAAGTCTCCTAGAAGGTCCTCAAACTCTTGGTTCAAAGTATTTTCTACATCGATCATATCGAGGTGTCTTAATACTTTTACCGAGTCAGTTATGTATTTCATTCATACTCTCCTTAAACACTTCACAATATTTAGACTTGTATTTCATTAAATACAAACTACCATATATACTTAGATCATTAGCAAGTATAATGAGGTATTATTAACCATCTCTAGCATTTATTCTAAATGGTCTATATACATCAATATGTATGAGTCCCAATAGAATAGTTGCACTCCCACTACATCTAGTGAGATGCTTTTGTCATATTTCTCAATAAATGAGATGTGCATGTCTCTATTGGTTCAATAACCAAAAGAGTCTAAATAACCATCATTATGGATTCTAGAAATGCATTTCTCATTTATGCACTCTAGATGACAATGCTATAGGTATTCATTATTTGAGTCATTAAGTCATTCAGTATATGTGTCATACACATTTGTTTCTACAACTATCGAGTGTAGATTATGAGACATAGGACATTTCCATATCAGATCTCATCTTGTAGAATAAACATCAATTTATTCATAATATTATTGTCCATACAAGATACATGATGTTTTCTTCAATGCAGGTAAATAGTAGCAATTCACTAATTCTATTACATGCCCATCAAGCTGAATGATAGATTCCAACTGTAGTGGTTGCAACTCTTGCTCCACATAGTTCTAGCTTATTTCTTCTTTGCTCCTAAGGTAAATATTTCTATCTCTATCTTCTTCCTTTATTTCACTAAGGGAAAAGAAAAAATTCCTTTTGCACTTACCCTTCTCCTCATTTTGATTGCAGAAGACTTGGACTTCAGCTTAGCCTCAAAATCTTCTTGGCCTTGACTTTGTCATTAGACCTCACTCTATTTATCATCATCACAGGTTTGTCCTTCTTCACTTGAGCTTTGACATCTATCATCATACCAAGCAATTCTGACAATGGTTTGCTCAATTTACTCAAGTAATAGCACTCAATAAACTGACTATATGATTTAAGAAATGATGGTAGAATAATATCCTTGGCCAACTCTTGACCTAAAGGAAACCCCAGTCTCTCTAGATGTTACACATGCCATATCATATTTAGCACATGGGGCTCTACTGGATCTGCATTTTTTAGTTTTCTCTCGCACAACACTTTGAAGACATTATACCTTTCTTTCTTTACATGATTCTTAAGATGTGTTACCATCTCAATAATGTCCATGTTTTCATGTTGTTTACACAACTCATAGTTCATACAACTCTGCATAAGGTTTTTGATGTCTATAGCATCATTGGCGTGCTTCCAATAAGCATCCACTTTAGCCCTAGGCGTGTCAGGAGCAAGTTCATCTGGCATTGGTGTCTCCAGGACATAGAGCTTATGCTCATCATTGAGAACCCTTCCCAAAGTCCACAACCAATCATGGAAGTTTATCCCATTTAGTTTGTCCTTCTTAAAAATTGATTGCAACAATGATTTTTTGTGTTTTCCATTAGATTCCACAAAAGAAAATTGCAAATTTAGTCAAAACAATTTTAATTAATTTGATTTAATAAGTTTAATGATATAAATTAGGCTTTTAATTAATTATTGCTCCCAATATTTTGTTCAAATTGATAACCTCACTAATCGATTCAAAAGGTTGCAATGTACAACCTTCTAGAGCTAAGACCCAAAACAATTGAGTTATTACCTAACCAACGCCAGTGTCCATAATCAATTATTAAGGTAGGCAACTTTTGTCAGTTGGTTCTCATATAATTCTTGGATAGATGGTATGTTTAACTCTTGACATAGTCCATATGTATGCTTCTAGGCAATTAATCCTAGTAAGGTCACCTAGTTAATCCTAACCCAAAAGCCAACATGATAGTAATGTACTGCTTGGCAGGCCCACATGACTAACATCACACTTCCACAAGATAGACAACATACCACGCTTGGCATTCCAATGCATAGTCGATCAAGCTTTTCATGTGTGTTTCTTAGAAAAGCATCTAAGACTTAATATGTTTGATTGAGGGATTTTATATATAAACAGATATACATAAACAATCATCACATACTAACATATCATATAAATTCTATATCCACAATAAAAAACATGCAATTAGAAATATATGAGAGATGGTTACAACCATAGTAATGTAATTTCTTGGTGCCACAAGCAATTACTACCACCTAAGGTCCACATAATATGTAGCAACCTGTTGTTGATGAAGATTTGTGCTCAGACCAATCTGAGTGGATCGGTTCAACACTTGAATCGATCAACTTGCCTTCTTGTCAGTCAGTTGGTATGTTAGATCGATCGTATGGTCTCCGATCCAAATAATGTATGCACACGTCCAGTCAATTGATTGGGCGACTAGACAATCAGTTTGGCTCCTCCTATCATCCGGCCTCCTCGGTCCTCGAATCAATTGGTTTGTCTTCTGAAATGGTCGGTTCGACTGATGCAGAACATATATTCTCATGATGAAACATAAAAGTATACTATTCCATATTACATTTTAAAAGAGAAAACCTTGACTTACATCCGAGGATAATATAGGAAGAGGAGCATTAATTTACATTTATAAAGGAGGGGAGAGGCTCAATATGCAAATTGAATAACAATAGGAAATAAACCAAACAACCAAGCACACAATCCATAGGGGTTTTGGGCCATAACCATGCATACATCCACCATCAAACACTTTTAGGGTGATGCATCTTGATTGCATATATATCATATCATATATATATTTATATTTATGGGATCTTATGTGGTATTCAATCAGATATGCACATTAATTATTTTAATATTCACAATATATGCAATAAAATAAATCTGATCACATTTATTTAAATCCATAATAAAATGTAAATTAATGTGTCACTGATACCGTTTCTGGGAAATCGGGGAAAAAAATAAGGCAACAGAAACAAAAATTTAATGCTCAATTCCAAATCAGCAGACCGTGTCAGTAAAAATGTATCTAGGAAAAAGAGTTCATAAGGGATATACATGGTCTTAGAACAAGTCCAATGACTTATCCTTACAACAACATGCTTCTTCTCCAAGAAACATTTGAGATGTCATAAGTAATAGACTCGTAGTGTGACACCATGGATGGTGGTTGACAACGTCCTAGCAATAGGTAAAAGCCTCCTCGCCTCTATAGTAGTCCACAGAGACCATTGGGGACTCCATGTTGTGCTACCAAATCCAACATGAGTGAGTTGTCCCTTCAAACATCAGTGTGCTAGCACTAAGTTTTTCTCCCTTGTTGTCTCTCCCTTATTATCCCTCCCTTTTACGAGTAGGACTTGCTTAGGATATCTTGGTTACAACAACCAGAGGGGACAACAATTGTTAGAGCTTATTGTTGTATCTAGGAAGCTCCCAATACACCTCTATTTATAGGAGGTCCAGGGTTAGGGTTTTTAGTCCATCTAGGAGTCAAAGAGATGGAATTTCAAGAATTTTATGAAAGCTACAAATGGTGAACCGACCAGGTCACTGTTGAACTGGTCGGTTCATAGGTGAAACAGTCAGTTCAAGCTTCAAACTGGTTAGTTCATATGTTTTCCTATTTTTAATCACATTGGTGTTCAATGTTCAATTAATGCAACACATGATATCAACATTAATCCTTCATCCAATCAAATTGTTCATTGAACAAATGGTTGTTTCAGACCATGAGATGATTGGATCAGTAAATGAATAGGTCAGTTCATGCTTTGGTTCAACCAATATTTAGTCAATGTTGTTTTCAATTGACCTAACACTTGAGTCGATCAGTTCAACACTTGAATCGGTCGATTCACAGTCCAGCTAGTCAATTTCCAACCACTATTGTTTAGATGAATACCTAAATAGTTTATTAATAAAATTAAACATCATTCATTATTAAAGTCCTATTTCAGGTGCATCCTATGCATGTAACCCTATAGTTCCCAAATTATGTTGGCAGTGAATGTCCATAACCAATTTATGACATCACAAGAAATGAGCGGTATCTAGCACCACATCATTGCTGCCCAAGTAATTCAGAGTATTGGAGAACAACTTCAACCTACAACACGTGACTAGTGTTACCATGATTGTAAAGTTCTTTTGTCTCTGATATCCATATTGAAGTTGAGGCATGAAATCTTCATCCTCTCAACGTTCAATGCATGTTCCTTGAACCAGAGTAGACTATATGAGATGCATGTGAAGCCATACATTTCTCAATCTCACTTATCAAGTGACATGGATGTCAATCCCTTTAGGAGGGATAAATCCCATCTACATCACTCTCACTCAATCCCCATGTGTCGTAATGTACGCGAGCATTACTTTTATGGCAACCCTTATTCAAGGTCACGTTGGACGATATCTAAATACATTGAACGACATGTGATGGACCTAAGAACCACAATCACCACTATCACTATGAAAGATGATTTGAATACCATTCCATGGTCTCCATGTATCACTCTCAAGGTGGGTCTGTCTGATACACTATTCTCTAACATGTACATATGTTCTTGACTTGATATTAGATATCATGACAAATGAGATTCTATCATCAACCAACACACACTCTAGTCTTATGTATTAATGTTGTATATAATGCTTCCACAATAATATCTGAGGTAGGGACATGACAAGAATGCATGTACTCTTATCATACATCTGATCTCATTGTTAGGTCCTCAACTTGAAGACATATGTCATTGAGTAACATCATTCTTTAGACATCTATCATGTTTGTATCATCATCTAATGATTGAGACAAACATAATAGAAAAGATTACCTTTATAAATATCAAATCAGGTATCTAATGCCCCATTATAATCATTGTATGATTGGCTCTCTAGGAATACATATGAACACAAGAACAATACCTTCTTATACCATAAAATGGCACTTCTCCCATGTCATAATTACCTATTTTTCTTTGCATATTTTAAGTATGCAAGATAAGTTCTTCAAACAATCATCAAAAGATGATGCATAGATGAAGAAATAATCCATGAAAACTTCCATTATTTCCTTGATGAAATTGACAAAGATTGATGACATACACCATTGAAAAGTGGCAAGGATGTTGCAGAGTCCAAATGGCATTTGGCAGAAAGTGTAGGTTTCATAGAGATTGGTAAATTTGGTCTTCTCTTTATCATCTGGATGGATTGGCACTTGGTAGAAATGGGAGTAAGTATGTAAATAGTAGAAGTGGGAGTGATGTGCTAGGTGTTCCAAGACTTGATCAATGAACTAAAGAGGAAAATGATTCTTTCTTGTCACATCATTTAACAGTCTATAGTAGATGCACCCGCTCCAGCCAATTTCTGTGCATGGATAATTCCTTACCGTCTCCTCTTTTAACAACAATCATACTCCTTTATTTGGCAATACATGAACCATGCTTACCCAATTCCTATCACTGATGGTGTAAGTGATTCTAGAATCATAGAGCTTGATAATTTCCTTGCACACGACCTCAAACATTTTTTCATTTAGCTTTATCTGACCTTTTACATTTGCCCCAAAAGTGTCTTCTAAGTTGATTTGATGCATACAAACAGTTGTAATGAGCCCCTTAACATTACCTATGCAATAACCAAGAGCCTTCCGTCAAAGTTTTGAGTTTTGTTAGGAGTTTTCCTTCTTGATCAGGTGATAGTTGAGGATTTATAATCACTGGATTCCTTTTCTCATCTTCTAAGAATTCACAATTTAAATATTCTAGAAGAGGTTTTAATTCTAGGGGAGGTTTTGGTGCAAAAATGTAGTTTGCTTCTCTATGAAGAGATATGTAATAGGCAATTTCGATAGTTCCTTGTTGATTTGGTTCCTCCTCTTCCGCAACTTCTAAGTAAGCCAAAATTTCTTCTACTTTAGGATCTAAAATCCTAGAAGTTCAATTAGTGAAGGCTCATATCAAAGGATCTACAATAGCATTATGCTCATGGGTATCAACACAAAGTTTGAGTGGAACAATCGCTAAAATAGCTTGTCTCTACTGAAGAGGGTCCTTTCATGTGATCTAACACATTAAAGTCAATGTGCTTATTGCCAACTCAAATAGTTATTAGCCCATCTACAATGTCAATCAAAATCGGCAGTGGAGAGAAAAGGTCGGCCAAAAATCACTAGGCACATAGGACCTTAAATGGATTTTATGATGACTATGTCACATGGGATGAAGAAATTTCCAGTTCGAATAGCGATGTCTTTGACTGGACTAACCAACTTGGTGTATGAGTTATTAGTTAACTAGATTCTCATATTTGAGGAGACTATGTATATCAATCTCAATCGGATTTCTAGAGACTATGGCATGAGGCTTATGCTTGCACCTAAGTCATCCAAGCCATATATTACTGGTGTCACCTATAAGAAATGGAATAGTGAAAGCTCTAGGATCCATCTATTTAGTTGGAATAGTTGATTGGAAAAAGGTAGTGGCCATCCTGGACAAATGCATGATTGTGATCTCTCTTTTTCTCTTCTTTGTGATCAAATCTTTCAAAAACTTGGCATATGTTGGCATTTGATCGGTGGTGTCATGTAGAGGGATGCCCAAATGTATCTTCTTGATAAGATCTAGAAATTTAATGTATCTTTTCTTGAGATGTTCTTTAATGAACTTGTTGGGAAAGAGGACTCCAGATGAAATTTGAGAAGAAATGATAGAGGGGATGGACTTGGTCATTCCCCATGATTTTTGGGTTGTTCGAATGCCCCCTTCTTATGGATTTTTTTTTAGTCATCCTCTTCTCCAATTGTAGGTAGCACTATAAGTGGTACATTAGAGGTGGTACTACACTGGAGTGTCACCATCTTTGCAGTCTCACAATTTGGGTTTTGTTACTGATAGAGGGAAACTGTCCGGTTGGGTTATTGATCGATGCATCTATGGTAGCTAGTTGTTGGCCCATCATTTTATTATGTTAATGCAAGTCACTAGTTTGAGTTTTCACATTCCCTAGTTGTGCTTGTATGCTGGACATAAGGTTATTGTTTCTCACGATACATTCCCCCAATCTCTCAGTAAGGGATTTCAACTAGTTATTGAGTTCTATTGCTGTTGGAACAAACATCCTCTGGGCGGTCCGCTGAAGTTTCCTTGATGTTGATGTGTTCTATTATTATTTTGTGAGAATCCTGGGGGATTTCCTCTTCTTATGGATTGTCCTCAACCCATTGCTTAAGATGTTTGGTTTAGTTGGTAAGAATTTTTTATTGTAGAGGTACTTCTATACGAAAACCTAGTTGGTCAGGTCTTTTGTAACTTATGTAAGGCACATTCTCTATGGGGATTGATGAATGCATATTCATCCCAGTTATAGATGCATTATTAGTCTAGTTTAGCATTCATATAGCTTATTTTTCCTCAAGAATTGCTTTGTTTTGATCTACTTAGGTTTTTATGTTAATTTGTAGGAATTTGATACTTTTCTTAACTCCCTTTGCAAGTTTTGAATTCTATCACTCTGCAGTAAGTTTGCCTAGGGGGTTCCGCTGCCCTTCAGCGGGTGGGAGTCAAGAGGAGGATGTCTTTCATGGGGTGTGGGGAGACACCCCAGACCGAAATGGATTTTAGCACTTTCAAAAGGTAGATCGATACAAAAAAATTATGTCTAAGACCAAAATCAACATGTCGATCGACATGACAACTGACCTTCAAAATCATCAGTTATCAAGTATCAAAATTGATGCTCGACATCCTTGTCGACCTTTCAGGTCGATGACCCGTCGACACATTGGTCGACACTCAGAAGTTTGATACTTAGGAGCTAGACAACATCATCAACCAGCAGCTAACAGAAATCAACCTATCGATCAACTACTATCGACACGCTTGTCGACAACCACAACTGCCTGATAGACCTGTTGACCCTCAAGGTCGATAGCCTGTTGACCTTCAAGACCGATATCCCCATCGACCCTCAAGGTCGACATAGTGATCGATCTACATAAAAATGGTTGAAACCGATGGATAGAGTTCGATAGCCTCAACCCTATAAATAGGCCCCTAGTGCAGCCATACATCTCATCTAAGAAATTTTGGAGACAGAAATGCTGAAATGCTACCGCTGAGATCAGAGCAAGGACAAGGCCTATCGACCAAGCTAGTTCTACCGACCTATCTTCATGACGCCTATCGATCTCAAGCACGGATTGATAGATCCTTTCCTTCTACAACTCCAAAGACGTCAATCTCCCTTCTTGGGCAACTGATCTCTTCCCTGAGCTATTGTTCATCCACCTGCTTCCGTTGCAAGTTAGAGTTAATACCTGAAGGAGAAACAAGGAAGGAAGTATGTCATCACACACCACGCCGAGCCTATTTTTCCACCATCATGACCATGATGGTGCCCTCTTCCTATTCTTGTGATATTAATCTCACCATGTCGAGGGAGTAGTCTTTTCACTGGGGTGTGGGGACTATCCCCACAACTCGATTCTTGCAATTTCATTCATATTCCAATTCTTGTATGTACTCATATAATTCACATCTAATCGCTTATTGCATGTCTTGTGGATTGATCACCTACTTTACGTGATTTATTATAATCTTTTACCGTGAGAAATTCAATGTTTAATATTTGAATATTGATTAATTTTGGTTGACACCCTGATAAGAACTTATGACGGAAAGTCTCTAGAGTAGTGTATAGAGGATTCATAAGTAACGATACATCGAGCTTACAAGGATATCTACTCATGCAAGTTTTTGATGCCGAAAGAGTAACTTGCATAGCTTAAATTATATTTTCATACAGGTTTGGATTTGAATGATTGTGCAGATTCAAGTAGTGGCGGTGAAAACCAGTTCTACCCTAGTGTTTCCATCCATTGATATCTAGAACCTTAATTTAGATCTTTTCTTACTCTTTCAATCTTAGATTAATCAACCCAATCTCAACTTTTGTGACATATACTAGTTCTTTCTAAGTTACTTTGATTAGATGATTCTTAAAAATGTTGTACCTTGGGATTCAATCCTTAATTATACTGCCATAAGATATGTCCACTTGCGGGTGGCATTATTGCACTTTAGTTTAGGTAAAATCTAGGAATTATTTTCCTAGTGAATTTGCAGTGCTATAATATTTCACGTCAGGGATCATCGGTTGGTCTTCTAATTCATGGGTATATATTCAGTGATCAACTTTGTGGTCACATTCTCCACAAGTAACTCATTTCATGGTTGCTTCAGAGCGGTATCTAGAGTTGGCTTCCTTTAGATTGTGCTCATTTGTTGCCATTTTGTCCAACTTGGTGTTCAGATTCTCAAACAACTTTGATTCAAAAGTGGTATTTAAAGGTGATGAAGTGGCCTTGATGGCTGATGTGGTTCTAGTGGATCCTCTTACACAATCCCATTCATCTTGTAGTGCAGCCATGCTATTAATGATTTCCCTAGAATACTCAGTGTCATGTTTCATGAAATTTCTCCCCGCCACCGAAACTGAGGGATGTTCTTTATATCCAAGTGAGCCCTTCATATAAGGTGGTTATAAGGAAGATTTATTCAAAGATGTGATGTGCTTTTCTAAGATTCATCAAATTCTCATTAAGCTTTTATTTAAAACTGGTAATTTTGTGCTTGCACCTAGGTGTCTTCTCAAGGGTAAAAAATGTTAATAAAGGCTTCAACTAGCTATTGCCAAGTGTTCCTTCACTGATAGATACCAACCCAGAGCCGTCTCTTAGGGAGAATTGAAAACCCTTGAGGTAAATGATGTTTTGAGGGACCCTATTCATGTTAAGCATGTCATAAATATTTTTGAAGGCATCAATATGATGATAGGGGTTTTCAACAAAGTTTCCTCTAAAAGTCTAATGCTGAAGGATATTAAGGAGAGAAAGTTTTATTTAAAATTGGCCTCCGGTATGTGAGGTATTACTATAGGTCGCATGTTGTCGTTGGCACGGGCCGTGGCGAAAGAATGCAGAAACGACTTGTTCTCAAGGCTTCGACCCACATTTTCCTGGGCAACCATTAGTTCATAAAAAGGTGATCGAATTGTGGGAGCTCCCTAAAACTCTCAAGGGATGAAAGGAAGTGATATCGCCTTACCTAAAGGGATCAAACAAGTCAAATTTAGTGATGAAAAGCATAATAAAACCAAAAAAGGTAACTGTGATGATGTGTGAAGGGTGTAATCATTACTAAACTTAACAACATGTGACTAAATCTAGGTCGTCTTAAATTTCTTAATGGTTGTTTGATTACTTACCCCCACAAACAACACCAAAAGTTTAGTGCTCTTCAATGTGGGTAAAAAGTGAAAACACAAGTGTCTAGTAAAAAATATCAGACTTTACGTTTATTCCTGACTTCAAGAGACATCCAAAACTCAATGCAAAAGTTATTGCGGTAATACAAGGTCAAACATAAGGATAAGGAAAAAAACTAAGAATGGAAAGGACTAGATTAGTTTAATCATTTCAAAAGGGGAAACTTGGATATCCCGATTAAAGAATGATTTAATTTATTTAAATTAGTAGATCTAAATTATGAAAGATTTAAATCAAATGAAGATA
Source organism: Alisma plantago-aquatica (assembly GCA_963693085.1). Lineage (NCBI taxonomy): Eukaryota > Viridiplantae > Streptophyta > Magnoliopsida > Alismatales > Alismataceae > Alisma > Alisma plantago-aquatica. The sequence goes on from OY856414.1 coordinate 338,227,148, forward strand.
ATTCTGAAAATTATAAAAAAAGGAACTTGGATTGGGTTTCACCAATCAAACCATCCTCAACATTCAAAACCTTCTCTTCCAACTTGTATATGTTCTTGATGTGCTTTTTAAATAGTCATGAAAGACACCCACTCCTTCCTTCTCTCAAGAATTGGGTAGATTTTTATCCAAAGGTATCTCTATCTCAATTGTCATAGTAACTCCTCACTTTTGTGCCTTGTTACTAAACCATACTCTATATATTATTGAACTTGTTCTTTTGAATTAATCCATATCAAACATAGCAAGAAGGTAGCTAATCAAACAAGCGACACATTAAAATAGGAGAATTGAAACAAAACTGCAAGAATATATGTATTGAATAGAATAAGGAAAGTTACATGGTTGGGAGGACCAGATGGCTACTCCAAACCCAAGATATGAGTTTATCCACTCATGGTGCAAGAAGGAAACATACTACAACTTGAACAAGACATAATTCTGAGATGAAAATTGTGAAATAACAAGAGAAATTGGGGAAGAAGTTGATACAAGCATTGATCAAATCCAGAGGTTGCTACCCACCTTTTGGATGGATCTAACTAGGCTATCAAACAATAAGAGGGATCAATAGATATCCCAATTGACCTTAAAGAGGTCAATTGTCTCCAATTCTTTCACCGGTGGGTCTTGATCAAGGCTGGTCTATCGACCTGATGGAGGAAGTGGCTGGGGGGCAAGTCTAGAGGTTAACAGGCCTTGCTAGTTGATAAATCTATCTTGAAAAATCATTCTGAACTTGGTCTTGGTCGTCATTCAAAGAAAACAAGATGCCTTAAACTAATGCCTTTGGGTTCTATTTATAGGGTTTGACTTGTGCCTTGTTGATTAGTGACTGGTCCACGTGACGATGTCCCTTGGGATTCAAATCATTGATCTAGAGGTCAATGGTAACCTTATAATGGACTGTCAACTAGAATATAAATGATGGTCTATCTAATAGTTGGATGGGTCTTTGTTGAGCTTGAATCCATCATTCTGATTGTTAATGTCTCTCTTGGTGTAGAAGCTTGATAGATTAATATATCGATCTCTTGATCATGGTTCAATTTTTGACTTGAGAGGTTGATGTACTATGATTCCTTATTGTAAGTAATGATTGACCTTGGAGGCCGGTTGGCAAACAATTGATCTTCACAATTTTGAGTTCATCTCCTACAAATTTCAAGAGAACTTAGTCAAAATAAAGTATTTGGTGACTAAGTGTAAAGTGAAGTAATTTAAAAACTCTAATCACTTAATGAGATGATTTTATATTATGAAAGAGTATGAAATATGCATAAAATATGATGTTATAAAAAAACCTAGCCTTAAAGCAAGACAACCTTGAGCCCACTTTCAATGCTTATGAAAGAAAAGGGCATCCACAAAAATTGTAACAAGGGAAGTTTGTTGACCTCTTTTTTGAGGCTTGAAAGGGCCATGATCACTCCACACTCAATTTCCAACTCTTGTCTAATGTGATGGTGAACACACCCAGGTGCAAGATGACAAATGGTAGATAGACGAGCTAAACTCGATCCACAACATTCCTTGACATGGCTAATACTACTCGAACCAAACTAGAAACCATCCCAATTTTGAGTATGACAGTCCAGTAGGAGCGAACAATGAATCACAATAGTGACCAACCCAAGCAAACAACCAAGGCCTTGGTCCTCCTAGGTTCCAAAAACAATTAATAACAAAACTTTAGGAACTAGAGAAATTACTGGGACAATTTTACAAACCATGGCTACAATCAAGGACAACAATTCCAGAACCAAGAAAGTGCCTCAGATGTTGCAACCCATTCCTTCTTCTTCTTCCAAAGATGATAAGTTTTCATCCATTTAGAGGATCTTAAATCTCAACAGTCCATCATTTACATCCAACAAATCATGCTTTCCAATTATCAAGCTTACAATAAATCCATTGATTCTTAATTATATAAATTATTTGCCTCTCTACAACCTCTTATAAGTACTTTTGTTGGGTAGCTTGAGAATAATCCCAATCATCCTGAGCACTTGAAAGTTACTTCTACATGTTCAGACAACATGTATGTTCCTCCTCCTATAGTAAAACCAATCGTTGTTCCCATTGACTTTGATGAATGATGATATTGTGATGTTGAAAAGCAGCAATTACATGATGCAATTATAGATGTTGATGTAGGTAAAAATAGTAATGTATGAAAACCACAATGTGATTCTATTGAGACTCCCCAAAATATATCATCCAGTTGAAAGGCACACCCTAGGTGGAAAGGTGCACCCATAAATATAATGCGAGTGGAAAAGCACACTTGGTAGGGAATAAAACCCAAAAAAACCACATCATTCTCACATGCCAATATACAAGCCAAGGCCTCCCTATTAAGAACATCTAAAGAAAACAAGGTTGGACATTAGATTCATGAAATTCATGGAATCTATGAAGAAGATTCATGTGGAAATCCCTTGCTTTCATGCCCTTTCTGAAACTCTAGCTTGGTTTAAATATTTGAATACTTTGTTGACCATGACACAATCGAGGAATGTGAGATGGTAAAATTAGCAAGAACAACTTTTGATATCATCCTCAACAAAGAGTCTAATAAGAAAAAGGATCTCAATTCCTTCGGATTGGTTGCTACCTTTGTGATAACATTTATAAAAAGTGGCTCGCAGATTTAGGTGCTAGCATTTTTATCATGCCATACAACTTATGCTAGATATTAGGGTTCCATGAGATGCTCCCTACTATGATTACTGTTTACTTAGCATATTCAACCATGATGAAGCTCATCGGTATCATATAGTATGTTCTCGTGAAAGTTGGCAAGGATGCCTATGTTGTAAAAACTCGATCTAAATATTTCATTTGTGTCAATGTAATTGTGGACATCAAGGAGAATCTCCAATATCCTCTCATATTCGGCCTCCCATTCCTTACTACAACACAAGATTTAATTTATTTAGAGGTAGGAACCATTCTTTTGAGGCTAGGAAGAGAAACACTCAAATGTAGGGTTTTTGAAAGCATGAAGAACCCTAGAATCAATGAGGATGTCTTCTTACTTGATTGTATTGACAATCTATCACAAATTATACAAGTATACAAAGTAACCAAAGACCTTTTGATAGCCCTCATGATTAACATTTCTAGTTTTGATGTTGAGCATGCTAGTCGATGCATGTTTCACTTGGACTCTTATGACAAACAACCCAATACTAAATTTAAAGAGATGAAAATGATATCTATTTTTAAAGAGAAACCAAATCCACCTAAGGAACCAGAGATAAAGCCCTACCTGAGAGGATGAAGTAAGTTTTTCTTGACAAGCATAAAGTTTGCATGGTGATCGTTAATTCATAAAACAAGAAGACAAGTTGATGAATGTGATAAAGAAGAGAAAGGAAGCCTTGAGTTACAAAATGATTGATCTGACATGTCTTAAATAAGATATGTATATGAATAAGATCTCAATGATAGAGGACTATAGACCATGTACATGCATCTAGTGCAAATTGAAGCCCAACACGAAAGAGGTGGTCCATCTAAAAGTATTTAGATTGCTCATAGTAGGAATCATCTGCCTCATTTCATATCCCCCTTAGGAAACCCTTTTTGTCATTCCCAAGAAAGGAGACACTACTGTTGTGGAGAACAAAAAGATCGTGATCATTCCCACTTGCACTGTCCTGGGGTGGAAGATGTGCATTGACGATAAGAAGTTGAACAAAGCTACAAGGAAGGACCACTTCTCTCTTACCTTCCTTGATCAAGTTCTTGAGTGCTTGGTACATCAATAATATTTTACAACCTTGATAGATACTCAGGTTTGTATCGAATCCCTATCCTCCCAATGACCAAGAAAAGACCACTTACAGTTACCCTTTTGTCACTTGTGCCTTTAGGAGGATGTCCTTAGGCTTGTGCAACGACCCCACCACTTTCCAACATTGTATGGCAGAAATTTTTGTAGGGTTGAAATAAAATTGTAATGGAAGTGTTCACGAACAATTTTTATGTTTACGAAAACTCTTGTAACTCTTGTTTGCATCACCTATCTTTTGTTCTAGCAAAATGTGAAGAAGCACATCTAGTGTTGCATTGGAGAAGTGCCACTTCATGGTGAAGGATGGCATTGTCCTTAGCCACATGGTGAGCAATAGAGGGATTGAAGTTGATAAAGCAAAGATTGAAGTCATTGCAAAACTTGCATCATCGTCAAATTTCAAAGAATTTCTTGCTTTTTTGGGTCATGTCAGTTTCTACTACTATTTCATCAAGGAATTCTCAAAGATTGAAAAGCTAATAACCAATCTTCTTATGGAGGATGTTATCTCTTCTTTTGATGCTGCTTTCATGGAAAAGGTAGCCAACTTGAATTCTACACTCACTACCACTCCCATCATTCAAACACCATACTGGTGTCAACCTCTTGATATCATGTGCAATGCTACTGACTATGTTGTGGGAGCAGTCTTAGGCCAGCTAATTGACAAGAGGCATCACATCATATACTATGACCCTAAGACACTTGATGAGTCGCCGAGGAACTACGCCACAATTGAGAAAGAGCTTCTCTCCATTATATATTCCTTTGTCAAATTCAAACCATACCTTATTAGTTTAATGGTGATCATCTACACAGACCATGCTGCCATATGCTACTTGATGATGAAGAAGGATTCCAAGACCAGATCGATTTGGTGGGTACTCTTATTACAAGAATTTATCTAGACATTCCTTAAGAAATAAAGTGAGATTTTGGTGTTTGATCACCTCATGTGTATTCATCTTCCTGATAATGATAGCAGATGATTCTCTTCCTGATGACGAGCTCATGAAGGCCTCTTATGAGATCATGTGGTTTATGGATTTTGTAAACTACATTACTTGTTGGTATACACAAGTCACTTCAAGAATAAATTCTTTCATGACATCAAGGATTACTATTGGGATTATCTTTATCTTTTCTACCTTGGCACTGATGGTCTATACAAAAGGTGCATCATAGAAGAGGAGGGACATGCAATTATTGAGATTAGTCACTTAGGTTCTGTAGGTGGCCATATGAGTGATAAGAAGATAACCTTGAAGGTCCTCCAATGCAGATTCTCTTGGCCAATATTTTTAATGATTATTATGAGTACATCCTTTCTTGTGATCCATGCCAAAGATCTGGAATCTTTTGAAAGTGTGAAGAGACACGTTTGACATCTTGGAAAGAGGTAGAGATATTTTATTCTATGGAGTGGAATACATGGGTTCATTTCCCCCTACTTGTGACTACCCCTACATTCTTGTTGTAGTGGACTATGTGTCAAAGTGGGTTGAGGTGATCCCCATAATGAAAAGTGACTCCAAGCCTATTATGGAACTCTTCAAGGATATCATTTTCCCTATGTTCAAGGTACCATTCACAATCATCTTGACAAAGGATCCCATTTTCTAGAGAAGAATTTTGAGATTTTGCTAAAAAGGTATGGCGTTCATCATTGACTATATAGGCCATATCATCCTCAAACTAGCGGACACATTGAAGTGTTAAATGGATAAATAAAGGTCATCCTTGAGAAAACAGTAGGAAGAATAAGAAAATATTGGGAAATGAAGCTCAATGATACTCTATGGGCATACCAAACTACATTAAAGACACTTTTGGGTGCCACTCTATTCCAGTTGATATATGTCAAGTCTTGACATCTCCCAATTGAGTGAAGCTCAAATCTGGATGGAAATCTGATTTTTGAACTTTGATTTATGTCTTTTTGGAGAGAAGTGCTTCCTTCAATTAAAAGAGTTGGATCAGTTGTGCATGTCCTCCTACAAGAACACACACATATACAAGGAATAGACTAAGATGTGGAATGGAGACCACCTAAAGTGAAAGGGCATTCAAGTGAGAGACTAAGTCTTTCTCTACAATTCCCACTTGAGATTGGGCTTTCAGGAAAGTACTATCCTGATAGCATTGGTCATATCTTGTGAAGAAGATCTATCCACATGGTGGATTCATCTCATGGTATAAGATCAAAGGTGAATTTATTGCAGACGGACACTGACTAAAAAGATACATCAACATTGAAGATTTTGCAACAAAGGGGGTCACTCTACTCCCTCTTGCTAATCCAGGAACACTATGAGAACCCAAGCTTCAAGCAACAACATTAAATAAGGTTCTCGTTAGGAGGCAACCCGACGGTTATCTAGTTAGATTTGAATTTTCATTAGACTAGTTAGATCACATTCCTATTTTGTGATTTGAATTTCTTAGTTTAGCTCTTACTTGAACACTTATTGATTAGTTTTTGGTTGAATTTTGGTTGCACAATACCTCTAACCGACAAAGATCCTACTAATCCACTGATCACCGACCAGACCTACTGATCAGACGACCAAGGGGATCCCATTTTGCACAAGACTCAACCACATGTAGATTGGTTGACCAACCCCTCTGCTCGACCGAACAACCTATAGTAGGAAATTTCTTCATAAATCTAATTAGATGACTAAGCCTTTAGATCGAACATCCTAAGAGGGGTCCAAAAATGTCAATAGCCACTAGAAATAACTTATTATTGTAGATCGTATGATAAAACTCGATGATCTCCCAACAAGATGAAGCCCAAAAACATCAGTGACCTCTGGTCCATCAAGTATTACAGATGATTAGCCGGATGATCTTTTTGATCAGCCGATCAACATAGGGAAATTTCAAGCATTCAAATGCCTAATCAACTACATGGAGTCCACTTGATCATCCAACTAAAGCCTTATTGATTGATTGATCTATATTGTTGAGATCAAATGATCAACACCTGAGCTTCTTCACCATGCTGGAAATCGATTGGCCAACTCAATCACTCCAAATCAGGCAATCAAAGGCCTTGCATCTTTATAATCAAGGCTAATGCAAATGAGGCATCATCAAATTCTCAATCTCCTTTGCCCTAGCAATTAACACACCTTTCTTCTTCTCATGCATTCACTCCCGCCATGAGGCTCCACCACCCCAAAAGCCATATTTATTATTCTCATGTCTCATAGATGGCTGGCCTTTTCTCCTTGACCGTCAACATCTACCACCTCATCACACCCAAGAAGCCATCGATGTCAACTGATTGCCCGACTATGCACCACTATTTGCTTAAGAGCTGATTGGCCGACCTCGCTCCCAGTTTTTGGTTGCCTAGGTAGCCATGTCCACCCCTTTCTTTTGTCAAAAAAAGACCCTTACTATGCTAACTGCCCTAGACAATGCATCTCCATTATCTAACCAACACATGGTTGTTTAGTCCTTTAAGCACCCCAAATGATCAACCAACATGCGTTGATTGCCTGACCCATCCACCATTGTGCATGCCAAGATTCACACTAATCAGGCAACCACTCCCGTGGTTGCTCAATCAACGTCAAATTCCCCTGACCCTCCTCTAATTGTGCAACCAACTTACACTAGTCACCCAATCAAATGACCACATGGCACGAGATTCCTATCGCTCGATCACCTTACTCAACCACCCAATCAAAATCTCAACACACTCCATCATGTCTCATACTCGAGGTGGCATGTTAGACCATATGTTAGAGGGTTCAGAATACAAGATCCTAAAAAAGCTAAACCCCCATCGAGCTCGACGCTTAGAGTGGAGCCATTGTATACCATATGGGAACTTCTCCTACTTCTCCACTTCTGTAGTCATCTCAGGCCAACAACGAGCCACATGTTTACACTCCCATCTTCCCCATCTACTTCACTCCTCAATCGGCCAGTACAAGGCCTTCATCCTCCCTGAGCACAAGGAGTTCCACAAGACCATAAAGGCAATTGGGGTGCAACTAACCTAATGGGTGTGCCCCAAGATGCTCAGAGGATTGGACATCTATGAGCCCTTGATGCTCATTCTTCATCGTACACATCTCCTTCTTCTCCTTTTGAGTGTGGCTTATATTTAGGGAACTCACTCTAGAGTTCCTTGCTTCCTTCATAAAGCATTATACTTCTACACATTTAGGGAGGAGAACTCCTTGGACGAAATCAACCTCACAACCATCATTCTTGACATCAACAAGGAGTGGCAAGAAAGGTGAGTCATTGACAATCACAACCACTACAACAACAATTTCTCATCCTACAAGTTTTGGACTGAGATCAACATGTATCTACCTTCCTTCCCTCATGGCACCAAGACACCATTCATTCATAGCCCAATGGTTCCCGACATTCACTACATCCTTGCATGAACCATCTTAGGTCATACATGTTCTCTAAGCATAGTCACCACTGATGATCTCTACTATCTATTGAGCATCCTGCATGACGAGCCGTTTAACTAGGGTAGTGCACTCATTGATCATCTACAAAATTAGTAGAATGGGAAAATAACTTTTGAGCTCTTCTAGGGAGGAGTCACTGCTGCAATCGCTTGATGTTGGTATGTATGTCCACAGAGTCAATTGTATAATGATTGTAATGGTATAACTTGTAAACAATTTTATTAATAGTAAAGACATTCTTCAAATTTATTCTATTTTATTTAGTTATGAGATAATGATGTTACATAATAAATGTCTAAAGAATGATATTATTCAATGACGTATGTCTTCGAGTTGAGGACCTGAACAATGAGGTCAGACAGATTTTAAGAATATATGCATTCTTGTCATGTCCCTAGTTGGTTGTTATTGCAGAAGGCTAATAGACATCAATAACACTTAATACTAGAGTGTGTGTTGGTTGATGATAATCTCATTAATCATGATATATGATATCAAATGAAAACACATAGATACTTATTAGAGAACATTGTATCAGACAGCCCCACCTTGAGAGTGACACATGGAAATCATGGAATGGTAGTCAGAATCAATGCTCATAGTGATGGTGGTGATTGTGGTTCTTAGACCTAAAATCACTACACTCATCACATGTTTAATGTACTTTGTAATCATCAAATGTCACCTTGAATAAGGGTTTCCATAAAGGTGATTCTCAAATGCATTATGACACATGGGGAATGATTGTGAGTGATGTAGATGGGATTTTTCCTTCCTACAAGAGTTCAATATCCTAATTACTAGATAAGTGAGAATGAGAAAAGCATGGCTATGAGCATGTGAATCAATATATAATGTTGAGTTCACATATATCTCAGACAGTCTGCTCAAGTTCAAGGAACATGGAGTGAACATTGAAGAGGATGGTGATTCCATGACTCGAGTTCAATCTGGATATCAGAGACAAAGGAACTATATAATCAATGTAACACCAGTCATTATTTGTAGGTTGAAGTTGTTCTGCAACTTTCCAAATTACTTGGGTAACAATGATGTCTTTCTAGATACCATCATTGCTTGTGATGTCATAAATTAGTTATAGACTTTCACTGCCAACGTAACTTGGGACCTATAGCTTCACACACATAAGAATGCACTTGGAATAGAAGTTTGTTCATGAATGATGTTTTACATTGATTATTAAAGTGTTAGGTATTAAATTTAAACAATATTGGCAATATGCATCCTGAAACGACTAGTTTAGCAAGTGAATTGATCATATTAGGTGCATGAACCGATCGAATCAGGGTATGAACCTATCATTTGGCATATCAATGAGATTGGATCAAGGATTAATACTAACATCATGTTGAACATACAAATATTAATGCCCAAAAAATTGTAAACAGGAAACATGATGAAACAACCAGTTCAAGTGTTGAAGTGATCATCTCGTGTGTGAACTGACTAGTTGACTAGTGAACAGACCAGTTTGACATTTGTAGGTTTTGGAAAATTCATGAAATTTTGTCTCTGACTCCCAGTATAATTGGAAATCTTGGCCATAACCCTCCTATAAATAGAGGGGTACTGGGGGATTTCCAGAAACAACAATAAGCTCTAACACTTATTGTCTTCTCTAGTTGTGGTAACCAAGAGAACCTGGGCAAGTTCTACCCCTCAAAGGTAGGAGCAGCAAGGGAGAGACAATTGTGGGAGAGGAAGACGATGCTAGCACGTTGACTAAAGGGGACAACTCCTTCCTGTCCATTCATCTAGAATGACAGGAGTTCCATGTAGTCTGTGTAGACTACTCTAGAGGCGAGAGGCACTTTCCCCACTAGGAGGATGCCATCAAATTCTATTTGTGGTGTCCAACAGGAGGCCAACAATGACAGTTGTCCATGTGTGACTTGAATAAAGGCGCACCCATTGTAAGAGAATTGTCACTAGGATTTTCTCTAGGACCAGGTATAACCTTGCAACCCTCTTTCCCATCACATAGTTATTGACGCGGTGTACTATTTATGGGGAATATAACAAGTAAACTTTTTTGTTTTCACTACTATATCTAATGCCATATTTCTTAATAGTGGTATCAGAGCCACATCACATTACTGTGCTTTGGAATTTAATGATATGATAGGATTTTGGTTTTACAATTTATCTATTACATGCGATGTGAATAGTGTTGGGTTTTAAGGGAGACAGAGAAGGCAGCAGAAACAAAATTTTCTTCTCCCCAAACCCAGAATAAAGGAATCGCATCAATGTCTATATAGTAGGAAGGATGGTTTGTAGAGACATACCTTGTCCCGAGGCTTTCTCGACAACGTTACCTTGTGGCTTGCGCGGTCTTCACCTCCGGTCTTGGACGGTGTTTGTGTAGATCCTGGCCTCACTGGGACTATCAGTATTGACAGCTGTCCTCCGAGTGGTAGAAATCTCCCGCCTCTGAAGTAGTCCACATGGACCACCTGGAACTCTGATCGCCTTGTCACACAAGGCACCAGAAGGAGTCATACCCTCTTTTCGGCGTACTAGTCACCAACACACTCTCCTACCACCATTCGCTTTTCTATAGTTGTCTTTCCCTTGTTGTGCCACCCTTACCGGGTAGCACTTGCTTGGGCTCTCCTAGTTACCACAACCAGAGAGAACGATAACTTTACAGACCAACTGGTGTTCCGAGTTGTTATTCCTGAGAAGCCCCCGATACCCCTATATATAGGAGGGTCATAGGACAGGGTTCTCTATCCCGGGCAATGTGGGATTAAAGCAGGAGTAGAAGGGTTCAAGATTTTCCACAAAACAACCAACTACACCAACTGAACCGATCGTTTCAAGCATGAACCGATCAGTTGGGGACCTAAGTCGATCGGTTCACACCTGAACTGGTAGGTTGGGGCAGTTGAGCCGATCGGTTCAAGTCTGAACCGGTCAGTTCACTCCCCATATCAGTTCCCGATTAACTTTTTCCTCTTTTGTTTCGAATTGATCCAAATACCAATCCTTGTTCAAATCAAATTGGACAAGTGAAACGAAGAGAAATTTCTTGCCAACCTGACTTTCCCAACTCGCTCGGTTGGACCAGTTGAGCCGATCAGTTCAACCCTTGAACCGGTCATCTCAACCTGTCCTAAGTCGATCAATTCATCACATGAGCCAATCGGTTCACCAAGCTGAGCTGATCGGTTCACCAAGCTAAGCCGATCAGTTCATCATATGAACTGATCGGTTGGGAGTGCAGACTGTGCAAAATCAGTCAATTGCAGTTTTAATCAATTTGATACTCTAATCAATCGGTCCAGCACCTTGAACACTATGATATTGATCTATCAATTGATTAAGTGTTTAATTGAACTACTAAACTCCTTTAAAAATCAATCTAAACATCGTTTGTGGATAAACTCCTCTTCCAGGTTAAATCATATGTGTGTGACCCTGTAGGTCCATTTCACGTTGGCAGTAAAAGTCCATAACACTTATGACTTCACAAGAAAAGAGCGGTTCCTAGTCACACATCAGTGCTACCCAAGTGAAATAGAAAGTTGGAGAACAAATTTCAATCCTACAATTAGTGAATGGTGTTACAGTGAATGTATAATTCCTTTGTCACTGATATCACGAATGAACTCAAGGCATGGAACAGTCATCTTGTCAACATTCATTCACTTTCTTGATCTCAGAGTAGATTGGAGGAGATATGCATGGCATCAATATCACATACTGATTCACACATGTGTGCATACGCCTATCTCAATCCTACTCATCAAGTGGCCATGGATATCAAACTCCCTCAGGAGGGACAAATCCCATATCTATCACTCACCCCTCAAAAGCCCCATGTGTCAAAGCCACCCAATCATCACCTTTATAAAAACCCATGTTTCAGGACTGCGTTTGATGATGTAAAAGTGTACCCAATGACATGCGTTGAGTGTAGTGATTTCAGGTCAAAGAATCACACTCATCACCATCACTGTGAGAACTGACTGTGACTACCATGTCATGGTTCCATGTGTCAAACTCATGGTGGGTCTGTCTGATACACTTGTTCTCTAATAAGTACCTATGTGTTTGTTTTGACATCTCCATATCATGATTAATGAGATTCTATCATCAACCAACACCACAATCTAGTTTTGTGTGTCATTGTTGTCTATCTACCTTCCACAATGACATCTGACGAGGGACATAATAAGAATGTACAAACTCTTAGCATCTGTATGATCTCATCATTTAGTTCCTCAACCTGAAAGCATATGTCATTAAGTATTGTCATTCTCTAGACATTCAATCTGTTCTATCAGTATCTCATATGACTGAACCAGAAAGAATTGGAAGCTTGCTTTTGATGTTTATCAAATCAATCTTAACGTATCCCACCAATCATCCCATGATTGGCTCTCAGGGCATACATACCAATAGACTCCCACTTGCACTGCAAGCCAATCACCCTTGAATCATATTCATAGTGATCTTCAAACATGTCCCACATGTTACTATGCTCTAGTGCTTACACAGTGAGTTATGGCAACACCTTTCTAGAGTCGGTATTAACTACATGTCTCTCATCTCTTCACTATACGTCACACGTATGAGATGGAGTTGCCGTAATATGTGATCTAGTATTCCTTTGCTAACCTTTAGCCACATTGCATGATCAAGTACTCCTTACTTGTCATTAAAGATCAGAATATCTATAAGTTCATCTCATGAACTTCCAGATCCATATAGTATCTACAAATGTTTTTCTAACACATAGATACTCGGCTTTTCCTTTTAAACGGCTTTATTATAACGTTTCCATTTATCAACAAACATTCACTTTTATATATCTCATATATTTTGTGATTAATTTTCTGTCCTTTTCGAAAGTTCGCATCAGTGTAACTCTTTACAGTGAACCCTTCCTTTTTCAATATAACTATTACTTCTCAAGTACTTATCAAGTTCTTACGGTATTCCGGTAACCCTTACTGGAACTAGACAAACATCCACTCATCATGTCCCACATACGAGTTATCGGGATGAGCACATCATATTGTCATGTCCTACATACAAGATGATGAATGCATTTTATTCTTTCTATGTCCTATACATGCAATATAATGGGATGATTACATACATGATAGATCCATATCTATTCTTAATGTTCCCATTCTTCATAAGAATTGGACACTTGGCCTTGGGATACTAACTCCATGTAACATGGACAAGTTTTCCCCCACTGAATCTGTGCACACTGAACCCTTCAGTATAGATTGCCAATGTATGCTCTCTTTTTTCAGGTCAAGAGGTTTTCGAGAACTATCTCTATAGATATCTATTCCTATTACATAGGAAACGTCTCTATCTTCCCTAAAGATAATTTCCACAAAGGATTCCATTCTAGAACATCTCATTCCTCATCAACATGTGGACTACAAATACGCTCCCACTAAATCGCAGATCCCTTCTTTATCTTTGTTATATCAGTCAAACCCTTTGACTATATTATCAAAGTAAAGATCCAGCTCTGAGTTTCTTGTACTTAATCAATCACATTGATTAGTCCATTGTAACTTATAGACTTCATTTTCATTAATGGATTCATAACCCTTATAGGTTGTGTCACGTACACATTCCTATTTTATTCCTCATAGGAATGCAGTTTTAGTATCTGTATGCAAATCTCTTAGTCATTAAGTTGCAATCAACAAGCATCATCCTTCTCAAAATGTTATCCATGTGTCTTAACGCTTAAGACTCATTCACACTTGTGGATTTCACCCCAATGGGTGCTACCATCAAGGTCATACCTTATGGTTCACATGGACGTCATTTAGGATGTAATGGTCATAAACCATAACTCAAAATTCGGTTCCTCATATTCATCTAGATAGTTGACTCATCACATGACCAACTCATCACATAGATAATCGAGGTGTGTATGTCAAGGATATAAGAACTCACAACTCCTTGTGATTCTTAATTTCCTTTATTAGTGTGGGGTATTCTTTATTTAAGAAGAAATTAGTTATTTGATAATCATCCTATAACTCCTCAGAGTATGACTCCTTTTGATTTAGACATCACCATGCCTTAATCAGGAGCACACTATGATATACTATCATAATCACTCATAAGGATCTCAAACATTTGGTTCAAGTATTTTATTCATTGATCTCATCAAGAATTAGCACTTTACCAAATTCGCGCTTCATCTATGATATTCTTGAACACTTCAAGATATTCATATTGGTATTTCTCTAAACACTATTTGAAGTACTAGCATTAACTCTAATAGGTATGTAAATACATCACATGTATTATACGTAATAGGATAATCATTCTCCCTCTACCACTAGTGAAGATTTATTAATCATGTCTAAGAGATTCATGTCTCTTACTGGTTCTATAACTAAAAGAGTCTAGATTTATCCATCATATGGAAACTAGAGATGAATTTCTCATGATAATGCTAATTTGTTGTTTGAGTTATCAATAACTTTTAGGTATCATTTTATCTTATGCATACCAAGTACCACAAGATAAACAAGGCATTGCCACAAAGATTGAAATATCAACTTTATTAATTGCCATCATTGTCATACAATATGCAAAAATAAGGTGTTTCTATCCATTGGTAAATATGAAATGGCTGTTTATAACTCTATTACATGCCTTCAAGGCTGAAAATAAACTAAAGTACTCCTATCTATGGAGGCAACACTTGCCCCATTTATTGGGTGCTTTACACTTTATATCTTTCTATCATATACCTAAAAAGTGTTATAAGTTTATTTCATGACACCTTCAGGAGGAGATGTCTGTCGCCTCCTTCTTCTTTAGTTCTTCCAGATAGAGTGGACAATTCCTTTTCCAATGTCCTGGCTTTTGACAATGGTGGCAATTGCCTCTCTTGGACACGCCTCCCTTGGCCTTGAGAGTTGAAGATGACTTGGGCTATTGGCTAGCATCAAAACCTTTATTATCCTTGCCCTTGCCCTTGCGCTTGGACTTGTCTTTCTTGTTGCTGATCATCATCACAAATTTAGGCTTATCCTTCTTCATCTGTGACTCAACTATCCTCAACATGCCCAACAACTTTGTCAATGGTCTGTCAAAGTTGTTCAGGTTGTAGTTCATCACAAACTGACTGTAGAATTCTGGCAATGATTATAGTATCACGTCAGTAGCCAACTCTTGGCTCAGGGGAAATCCCAGTCTTGTCAGGTTCTCCACATTCCCAATCATTTTGAGCGTGTGTGGACCAACTGGATCTCCTTCTGTCATGACACACTTGAACAACGCCCTGGAGAAATCATATCTCTCTTGTCGTGCTTGATCTTCATACATGTTCTTGAGATGCTGAAACATCTCAATGACACCCATGTTCTCATGTTGTCTCTACAACTCGTGGTTCATAGAGCACAACATCAAGCACTTTGCATCAATGTCATCTTCAGAATGCTTCTTATAAGCATCCCTTTTTGCCTTTGGTGCGGTAGGAGTAGGTTCCTCTGGAGATGGAGTATCCATGACATAGAGCTTTCACTCTTGAGTGAAAACAATTCTCAATGTCCTAAACCAGTCGTGGAAGTTAGTCCCATTCAGCTTGTCCTTTTCAAGGACCGATCGCAATGAAAAGTGATTGTTGTTTGTTGTCATTTGTACTACAAAAGGAAATATATGAAATTTAGTCCAAAACTCAATTTTGACTTATTTAATTGATTTGAAAGGTTGATGATATAATTAGGACTTTAATTAATTATCGCTCCCACTATTTTTGTTCAAATTTATAGCCCTCACTATCAATTCGGAAGATTACAATGTACAATCTTCTAGTGGGTCAAGATCCATATTTCATCAAGTCATGAGTCAACTTTGGCTGATCGCTCATAATCTTGACTATTTAGGTAAGCCATCATGCCAATTGCATCATATGCAACTCTTGGATAGATGACACGCGCAACTCCTTGCCATTCATCCTGTGCCTCTGGGCTTAGACGCTCTAATAATCACCAGTTAAGTCTAACCCAAAAGCCGACACAGTAAACATGCATCCTGCTTTGGCAGATCCTACATGTCTACCCTTCACACTTCCGCAAGATGGACGACGCACCACGCTTTGGCGTAACCTATGCTTGGTCGATCGAGTTTTTCATGTGTGCCGCTAATGGAAGGCGTATAAGACTTAATATTTAGATGAGGGATTTGGTTTTATAGGTACATATACATATCCAATCACCACAATGCATAGTACGTACCATATACATGCTCTATCCCACAGAAAACATGCGAAATGATAAAAGCGATGATTATGACCATCCTAATGCAATTTCTCAAGCCAAGAGGAATCACAGTCATCTAGGTCTACATCACATGCAACTTGTACAAGATGAACTCTGTGCTTTGCCATTCTGGGTTTGATCAACTCATCTCCATGATTGATCGGCTCACCATCAGGCTAGTCGGTTGGGTGCCACCAGCCGATCGATTGGCGCCTCCAGCCGATCGATTCACTGGTCATCATGCATCTCCTCAGGTTTCCATCCTCTCATCTTGCTCCTCGAACCGGTCGTCTAGAATGCCAATCGATCTGTTCACACCTTGAACCGATCATCTTAGTTGTCGTCAGGTTGTCCGCCATTCTTTGACATAACAGGAAATAAAAGTTCTATCCTATTTACATTTGAATTGAGAAACCCCGAGTTACATTTGGGGGGGATCAAAGGTAGGAAAGAAATCTCGAGTTATCTCGAGTTACTTGGGAATAAGAGATAGGGAATCGGTGCACAGACTGAGATGTAAGCAACCACATTCAACTATACACAGACATAGGGTTTATTGGCCATAACCACACTATACATCCACCACAAAGCTCATTTAAGGGTGGCTTATATCGAGTGCATTCATATTACATATCATATATGTATATTGTGATTTGTGGATTTAGGATTGGACATGCATAAAGACAATTTTATTCACATCGTATGCAATAAATAAAGGCAATAAACCAAAATCGATCACATCGATAATCCTAAAATATAGAGCAGTTGACGTGGCTCTGATACCACTATTGGGTTTTAAGGGAGATAGAAAAGGTAGCGGAAATAAAATTTTCTTCTCCCCAAACCCAAAATAAAGGAACTGCGTCAACGTCTATATAGTAGGAAGGATGGTTTGTAGAGACATACCTTGTCCCGAGGCTTTCTCGGCGACGTTACCTCGTGGCTTGCGCGGTCTTCACCTCCAGTCTTCAACGGTGTCTGTGCAGCTCCTGGCCTCACCGGGACTGTCGAGATTGACAGCCGTCCTCTGAGCGGAAGAAATCTCCCGCCTCTGAAGTAGTCCACATGGACCACCTAGAACTCTGATCACCTTATCGCATAAGGCACCAGAAGGAGTTGTACCCTCACGTCGGCGTACTAGTCACTGACACACTCTCCTGTCACCAGTCGCTTTTCTGTAGTTGTCTTTCCCTTGCTGTACCTCCTTTATCAGGTAGCACTTGCTCGGGCTCTTCTGGTTACCACAACTAGAGAGAATGACAACTTTACATAGTAACTGGTGTTCTGAGTTATTGTTCCTGAGAAGCCCCCAATACCCCTATATATATAGGAGGGTCATGGGATAGGGTTCTCTACCCCGTGCAATGCGGGATTAAAGCAGGAGTAGAAGGGTTCGAGATTTTCCACAAAACAACCAACTACACTAGCTGAACCAATCGTTTCAAGCATGAACCGATCAGTTGGGGACCTGAGCCAATCAGTTCACACCTGAACCAGTCAGTTGGGGCAGTTGAGCCGATCGGTTCAAGTCTGAACTGGTCAGTTCAATCCCCATATTAGTTCCCGATTGAATTTTTCCTCTTTTGTTTTGAATTGATCCAAATACCAATCCTTGTTCCAATCAAATTGGACAAGTGAAATGAAGAGAAATTTCTTGCTAACCTGACTTTCCCAACTTGCTCGGTTGGACCAGTTGAGCCGATCGGTTCAACCCTTGAACCAGTCATCTCAACCAATCCTGAGCCGATCGGTTCATCGCATGAGCCGATCGGTTCACCAAGCTGAGCCGATCGGTTCATCATATGAGCCGATCAGTTGGGAGTGCAGACTGTGCGAAATCAGTCAATTGCAGTTTCAATCAATCTGATACTCTAATCGATCGGTCCAACACCTTGAACACTATGATACTGAGCTATCAATTGATTAAGTGTTTAAGTGAACTACTAAACTCCTTTAGCAATCAATCTAAACATCATTTGTGGATAAACTCCTCTTCCAGGTTAAATCCTATGTGTGTGACCCTGCAAGCCCATTTCACGTTGGTAGTGAAAGTCCATAACACTTATGACTTCACAAGCAAAGAGCGGTGCCTAGTCGCACATCAGTGCTACCCAAGTGAAATAGAAAGTTGGAGAACAACTTTCAATCCTACAATCCATGAATGGTGTTACAGTGAATGTATAATTCTTTTGTCACTGATATCCCGAATGAACTCAAGGCATGGAACAGTCATCCTGTCAACATTCATTCACTTTCTTGATCTCAGAGTAGATTGGAGGAGATATGTATGACATCAATATCACATACTGATTCACACATGCGTGCACAAGCCTATCTCAATCCTACTCATCAAATGGCCATGTATATCAAACTCCCTCAGGAGGGACAAATCCCATATCTATCACTCACCCCTCAAAAGCCCCATGTGTCAAAGCCGCCCAATCATCACCTTTATAACAACCCATGTTTCAGGACTGCATTTGATGATGTCAAAGTGTACCCAACGACATGTGTTGAGTGTAGTGATTTCAGGTCAAAGAATCACACTCATCACCATCACTGTGAGAACTGACTGTGACTACCATGTCATGGTTCCATGTGTCAAACTCATGATGGGTCTGTCTGGTACACTTGTTCTCTAACAAGTACCTATGTGTTTGGTTTGATATCTCCATATCATGACTAATAAGATTCTGTCATCAACCAACACCAAAATCTAGTCTTGTGTGTCATTGTTGTCTATCTACCTTCCACAATGACATCTGACTAGGGACATAATAAGAATGTACAAACTCTTAGCATCTGTATGATCTCATCGTTCAGTTCCTCAACTTGAAAACATACGTCATTGAGTACTGTCATTCTCTAGACATTCAATCTGTTCTATCATTATCTCATATGACTGAACCATAAAGAATTGGAAGCTTGCCTTTGATGTTTATCAAATCAATCTTAATGTATCCCACCAATCATCCCATGATTGGATCTCAGTGCATACATACCAACAAATAGTTAGATGATTAATTTGGACATTTGATCAAATACCATACATTATTTCAATATATATATATATATATATATATATATATATAGAGAGAGAGAGAGAGAGAGAGAGAGAGAGAGTCAGGCTAGAATACACTCGAGTATACAGATCACACGAATACACTCAAGTGTGTTTGCATATCAAGACTATTTTTTGCAAAATGTAAACCATTGACCTTCACCGTCATACTATAACTAGGATACGTACAAATTTTGAGCCCATTTGGATGAGTGTAAGTCACTCATCCAAGGGAAACAAAATCTACGTGTGAAACTATTTTGAAATGTATAATTTTTGTGGTCTTTAACATGACCAATAAATGTCCAAATGTGCTCAAATTTTGCGTGTGAGCTATTCACAACATGTTTTAGAAGATCAACAGATTAGGTTTTTGAAAAAAATATTGCATCATGAAAAGCTACTTTAGTGTATTCTTCTCTGAATACACTTGAGTGCATTCTAGCCTTACTATATATATATATATACATTTATATATGCATACATACATATATATATACATGTGTGTGATATGATATGATATGATATATATGCAAAATGTGTTGCTATAATTTTTTTATGGTGATTGGTAGCATGGTTATGGCCTATATCCCTAGACCTTTGTGATGGGTCGAATGGTTGCTTGTTCCTTTTTATATCTCAATTTGCATACCGAGGCTCTTTCTTTTTTTCCATATGTAAAAGTATGAATTCTTTCCTTCCTATGCTTCCCTCAAATGTAACTTGAGGTTTTACAATTACAATGTAATATGATAAATAGGATTAAGATAACTTTCATTTCCTGTTATGGCAAGGATGACATTCTGCACCTGAAAAACCGATCGGTTCAGGAAAAAAATTGATCAACTGGAGGACCGAGGAGGTGGATGATAGGAGGAGCCAACCGATCAGTTAGAGAAGTTGAGATGTTGCAAGGACTGGAAGCTAGGCGATTGATCTGTGAGACCAACCGACTAACCAAATGACTAGACGACTGGTTCAAGGGTTGAACCAATCGGCCCAGACTAGATCCAAGACAAATTCTCATCAACATCAGGTTGCTACTTATGATGTGGACCTTAGATGGTACTTATGGATCTTGGGAATTACAATAGGATGGAAATAACCATTGCTTATGTTTATTATTACATGTTTTCAATGTGGTTATAACATGTATATGATATGTACTATAACTATGTGGTCATTGGATATGTATATTGATTTTGTATAAAATCCCTAAATATAATATTAAGTCTTAGATTCTTTCCATAAGCAACACACTTGAAGAACTTGATTGACTAAACATAGTTTACGCTAAAGCATGGTGCACTATCCATCTCATGGAAGTGTGATGGTAGATATTTCGATTTGCCAAAGCAGGGTGCATATTCTATCATGTTGGCTTTCGGGTCAGGCATAACTAGGTAATCTTAATGATATTAAGCACCTATAAACATACAGATAGATTGTAACAAATATTTGTGCATGCCATCTATCCATGAGTTGCATGTAGATGCAATTGACAAAAGTTTCCTACCTAAATAGTCAAGTTGTGGGTGATCAACCAAAGCTGACTCATGATTTGATGAAATATAGATCTTAGCTCACTAGAAAATTTTACGATACAATCTTTTGAATTGATAAGTGAGGGTTATCAATTTTAATAAAATAGTGAGATGGATAGCTAATTAAAGGCCTAATTAAACATTGTAAAATTTTATTTTAATCAAATCAAATAAAAAATGCTTTGACAAACTATAAATTTGTACTTATAGAATTAAATGACGACAAACAACACATTTTTCCTTGTGACCAGTCCTTAAGAAGGACAAGTTAAATGTGAATAATGTCCATGTCTGGTTTAGGACATTGAGAATTTTTCTCACACAAGAGAGCAAGCTCCATGTCCTAGAAATACTAGAGATATATGAACCTGCTCCCAGTGCGCCTAAGGCTAACGAAGATGCTTGCAAGAAGCACTCTGAGGATGTCGTAGATGTAAAATTCTTGATGATGTCCTCCATGAACTATGAATTATAAAGACAACATGAGAATATGGATGTAATTGAGATGGTAACACATCTTAAGAACATGTACCAAGATCAGGAAAGAGAAGAGAGATATGATGTCTCCAAGGCATTATTCAAGTGCAACATGGAAGGAGATCTAGTAGGTCCCCATGTGCTCACACTCATTGGGTTTGTGGAGAACCTTGCTAGACTGGGATTTCCCTTGGGTCAATAGTTGGCCACAAATGTAAATTCTAAAATCATTTCTAGAGTCATATAGCCAGTTTGTCATGAACTACAACATGAACAATTTTGACAAGTTGTTGTCAGGATTGCTTGACATGTTGAGGATTGCTGAAACACAAATGAAGACAAACAAACTCAAATCCATGATGATGATCAACTAAGTAAAGAGGAATTCTAAGGGAAAAGATAGAGCTAAGAAGAGTTCTAAATCTGGCTAAAATCCCAAGTCTTCTACACTCACAGAAAAGGGAGGGGTGAACAAAAGAGGCAATTGTCACCACTATTACCATCCTGGACATTGGGAGAGAAATTTCCCCTCTATCTAGAGGAACTGAGGAAGAATGAGGGGATAGAGATATCCACTTTAGTTATATATGTTATTGAGATAAATTATCTACTTCTTCATCATGGTACTAGATATTGGATGCAGATCTCACATTTTCTTGAATATTCATGATCTAAAAGGAAGTAGGCCTTTATAAAAGGGCGAGGTCGAACTACATGTTGAAAATGAGCAAGAGTTGCTGCAACTGCAGTTGGAACTTATAGTTTATCTTTGCCCACGGGGCTTGTAGTAGAATTAATGAAGTACTATTTTGTACCTGCCATTAATAGAAATGTTATTTCTATATCTTGTATAGACAAGGATGGATATGAATTTCTTATCAAGAATGGTCAATGTGCTATTTCAAAAGATGATATATTTTATGGTAGTGCCCCAATATCCTGTGGTCTTTATTTATTAGATCTCAAGACAAATGTTTATAATGTAAATACTAAAAGCCTAAAACTCTATAACTCAAACAAAACATATCTTTGGCATTGTCATCTAGGGCACATTAATGAGAATCACATATCTAGACTCCATAAAGATGGTTATCTAAAATATTTTAATTTCAAATAAATAGAGATATGTGAGTCTCATTTGTTGGGAAAGATGACCGACACTCCCTTCACTGGTAATAGTGAGAGGGCTATTGATCTATTATGACTCATACATACTGATGTATGTGGCCCTTTTAGAACAAATTCCATAGGTGGTTATCAATTCTTCATTACCTACACTAATGACTTTAGTAGGTATGGTTATGTTTACTTGATGAAACATAAGTAAAAAATTCTTGAAAATTTCAAGTTTTTCATGAATGAAGTATAGAGCCAACTTGGTAAAGTATTAAGTCACTTATTTATAATTGAGGTGGGGAATACTTTGAGGACCGTCTATGAGACTGTGATATTGTATCACAATGGATTCTGCCTCACAGCACAACGGTGTATCAGAATGAAGGAATCACATATTGCTAGACATAGTGTGATCAATGATGAGCTTTGTCGATCTTCTGACTTTCTTCTTAGGTTATGCTCTAGAAACTACAACATTTACATTTAACTGCGTACCACCTAAATTGGTTCAAAAGACACCATATGAGATATGGATTGGGAAGCATCCCAAAATGTCTTTTATGAGGATTGGGGTTGTGAAGCTTATGTCAAGAAAATGTTTCCTAAAAATATTGTCCCTAGATCAAATAAATGTTATTTTGTTGGATATCTCAAAGAAACCAAGGGATACTACTTATATAACCCAAGTGACAACAAAGTGTTTATTTCCAGAGATGATGCATTCCTAGAAAATTCATCTCCAAAGGAATCAGTGGGAGGAAAGAAAAATTCAAAGAGGTTTGAGACCAACAAGAAATCATTGAACCTATAAAGGTACAAAAATAACATAGAGAGTGACAACCCATTATGGAAACTCAAATTCCTCAAGTAACACTAAACCTCACAGATCTAGTAGGAGGCACCTTGATGAAGACATATTTGGTTATCTTGTGACTCAAGAGGGAAATAAATTGGTCATTGATGATGAGAGATTACCTACCTAAAAGTTGTGAAGGGACCAGAATTTGAGAATTGAGTAGAAGCCATGAGATTTGAGATGGAATCCATGTACACCAACAAGTTATGGACCTCAGTGGATCCACCCAAAGGGGTAAAACCCATAGGATGCAAGTGGGCCTTTAATATAAAGACTGACATGGATGCTAATGTACAAACTTACAAAGGTCTATTGGTTGCAAAGGGTTTCAAACAAGTTCAAGGTGTTGACTATGATGAAACCTTTTCTCTAGTTGCCATGGTTAAGTCTGTCAGGATCATGCTTTCCATTTCAGCTTATCATGACTATGAGATTTAGCAAATGGATGTTAAAACCACATTCCTTAATGGGAATATTCTTGAGGATGTTTATATGACACAACCTGAGGGTTTTATAAATCTAAAGGATGCAGATAAAGTTTGTAAGCTACAAAGGTCAATCTATATTGAAGAAAGCATATTGGAGCTAGAATCTTAGATTTGACAAAATAGTCAAAGAGTTTGGCTTTAGTCAAAATGAAGATGAACCATGCATATATAAGAAGGTTAGTGGGAGCATGGTCGTATTCCTCATATTGTATGTGGATGACATACTATTGATGTGGAATGACATACCTACTTTACATATGGTAAAGACTTTACTGGTAAATACAATCTCTATGAAGGACTTGGGCGAAGCATCCTGTATTGTATGAATCAAGATATATTGAGATAGACCCAGAAAGCTTCTTGAACTAAGTCAGAGCACATACATTGACAAAGTTTTGAAGAGGTTTGACATGGAGGAATCAAAGAAAGGAAACACGCCCATGTCTCGTGGCATTACTATCTCTAGAGATCAATGTCCCAAACCTTGTGAAGAAAGGGAACACATGAATCAGACTCCATATGCATCTGTAATTGGATCTATAATGTACACAATGTTATCTACTCGTTGCAATATCTCATATGCCTTGAGCATGAGGAGAAGACATTGGTAAGATCATGGTGATGCCCACTGGACTATCGTGAAGCACATCCTGAAGTACTTGAGAAGAACTAAGGATTAGTTCCTTGTCTACGGTGGTCATGAAGAGTTGGTGGTAAAAGGCTACACCAATGCAAGCTTCCAAACTGACAAATATAATTATCAATCGCAATCATCATTTGTGTTTTTACTCAACAATGGTGTTGTAAGCTAAAAGAGTTCCAAGCAAGAGGCAGTTGTAAATTCTACAACAGAGCCCAAGTATATTGCCACACCCAATGCAATAAAGAAAGATGTATGGATCAAGAAGTTCACTTTTGAACTTGGGGTGGTTCCAAGCATTAACGATGCAATTGAGGTATATTGTGACAACAATAGAGGTATTGCACAAGCTAAGGAACCCATATCACATCAGCATTCCAAGCACATACAAAGGTGGTCCCATCTCATATGAGAGATTGTACATCGAGGAGATGTGAAGACTTGCAGAGTGCCAACCGATAACAATATTGTTGACCCCTTGATAAAAGAACTATCACATCATAAGAATGATAAACATGTTAGATCACTTGGGATTAAGTTCATGGGTGATTGGATCTAAGTGCAAGTGGGAGTATGTTGATATGTATGCCTAGAGAGCCAATCATATAATGATTGTAATGGCATAACTTGTTAACGATTTGATTAATAATAAAGGAAATCTTCAAATTTATTCTATTTTATTCAGTTATGCGATAACGATGTTACATAATAAATGTATAAAGAATGATATTACTCAATGACTTATGTCTTCGGGTTGAGCACCTGAACAATGAGATCATATGGATGTTAAGAGTATATACATCTTGTTATGTCCATAGTCGATTGTTATTGTGGAAGGTTAATAGACAAAAATAACACTTAAGACTAGAGTGTGTGTTGGTTGATGATAGAATCCCATTAGTTATGATAAATGATATCAATCCAAACACATAGATACTTGTTAGAGAATATTGTATTGGACAAACCCACATTGAGAGTGACACACAGAAGCCTTGGAATGGTAGTCAAAATCATCTCTCATAGTGATGGTGGTGATTGTGGTTCTTAGACCTGAAATTACTACACGCATCACATGTTGTTTATTGTACTTTGTCATCATCTAATATGACCTTTAAAAAAGGTTTGCAATAAAGGTGATGTTGAAATACATTATGACACAAGGGGAATGACTATGAGTGATGTAGATGGGATTTGTCCCTCCTACAAGAGTTTGACATCCTAGACACTTGATAATCGAGAGTGAGACAGGCACGACCATGCGCATGTGAATAAATATATTATGTTAGGTTCACTTATATCTCAGACAATCTTCTCAAGTTCAATGAACATGGATTATACATTGAATAGGATGAAGATTCCATGCCTCAAGTTCAATCTGGATATCAGAGACAAAGTAACTATACAATCACTATAACACCAATCACAGATTGTAGGTTGAAGTTGCTTTCCAAGTTTCTGAATTACTTGGGTAGCAATGAAGACTTGCTAGATACCAATCATTGCTTGTGATGTCATAACTTAGTTATGGACATTCATTGCCAACATAACTTGGGGCCTATAGGGTCACACACATAGTAACACATTTGGAAGAGGAGTTTATTCATGAATTATGTTTAAAATTGATTACTAATGTGTTAGGTATTCAATTTAAACAATATTTGCAATATGCACCCTAAAATGACCAGTTCAGCAAGTGAATCAATCAAGTTAGGGTATGAATCGACCATTTGGTAGATCCATGAGATTGGATCAAGGATTGATGTTGAGATCATGTTTAGCATTAATTGAATATAAATTGCCAAAACAATTTCAAAAAAGAAACATGGTAAAACTAGGTATAACCTTGCAATCCAAGACTTTCTCCAAGACTAGGTATAGCCTTGCAATCCTCTTTTGCATCACATAATTATTGACACAATCTCTATTTATTGGGAATATAGCGAGTAAATTTGTTTATTTCTACTTCTATATCTAATGCCATATTTCCCAACACTTACTACCTTCACTATACCAACATACCACCCTTCATACTAATGATGGTACATAAGACATCACTTTTAATTAATATCACCTAAAATATGAGTATTTCCAAGAAGGATTACATCTACCACAGGTTGTCCCGAGATAGTCAGGTCATTCTAGAGCTGCCCACCCATTCTTACTTTATGACAGTGAACCTAATCTATGACCTCGGCGACTTGGGTGCACACATCCAACTTACATGACAGAGCATCCACTCATTAAGGGTAAAGTTCCTAAGCTGGGATCTTGCAGATGCAATGCCTCTATGGAGACAAATGATGATGAGTTTGACGCTTCCCCATCCCCTTCTACATATTACATGAAGTGACGTGTGTTAGACACTACATAATCATCTGGACCCTACGACTTCATCAAGTTCCAACAGCACCTAAACCACATTGAGGGCACCAAAACCTACATGGAGCACAAAAAACAAAGATAATGCCAAAAGGTCAACCACATATATATGATGAAATAGGTTCATGAGTAGTGGCACACACTTACTATGATGACTTCGATGCGGTATAGGCCTATCCATCCCTTTGTAGGGAAATATAGCATCAGAGATTGCAGTAGAAACAAAAAATTCTTGCCATCTTCCCCATAATCATCAAATCACATCAATAACTATGTAACCAGAAGGAGGGTGCAAGGCATATACCTGGTCCTAGAGAAAGTACAATGACAATCCTTATAGAGTTGTGCTTCTTTCTCAAGCAACACCTGGACAATAGTCAATGACGACCTCCTGGTGTAGCACCACATATGGTGGTTGACAATGTCCTCAAGAGTAGTGGCAACGTCCTCCACACCTCTATGTAGTCTTTGTAGACCACCATGAACTCCTCATTGTGCTTCTAGAGATGGTAGGAAGAGTTATCCCTTTGTTTTGTCAATGTCATAGTGTTGACTTCCCCTTGAAAATATTTCCCTTTTATGAGTAAGATGAATATGGATCTTGGTGCGCCCTTGCCAATGGCATTACACACTACTCAATTGAGACTTAAATAGATGAAAATCCACAGATAGAAGCACACGGTGGATTAAACTTTCAAAATTTATAATGACCTAAACTTAAACAACCTACTTCTACTAAAACACTAACCCGCAAACACATGGGGTCGTGTCATAGTATAGGTAAGGCGACAAGTATATAGTCGATCCACAGGGAGAAAAGGGGGCACTAGAGCTAGGTTAGTTTTTTGGTGCTAGGTTCCTACTTTGGAGTCTAGGGTTGAAGGGTTTAAAGGTGATTTAGTTGTTAAGATAAGTTGAGAAAGAAAGAAAGACAAGCAAGAACAAAACCTAAGTTGACCATAGACAATTAATTCTACTAAGCAGGAAAGACAAGCTTGGGCAAGAAAAGAGAACAAGTTATCCTAAGGCAAGAAAGATGAAGTCTACACTACACTAGAAAACAAGGCAAAAGGGAAAGTAAAGACCTAAGCTAGCAAGAACAAAGCAAGAACATGGTAATAATCTATCTAAGCAAGAAAAGAGCTAATTAAGCTAACACTAGCTAAGCAAGATGGAAACTAGGTTTTTAAAGCAATTAAGGGAGATTGGGTTGTTTAGGGGATGTACTTATCAATTAAGTTGGGGGTGACATATGAACTTTATGAATCCACTTATATTATTAAACTAAACAACAAGCTAGAGTCTAATGAATAAGGCTAAGCTACTAACTGGTCATGGATATGTTAGGTTGTGTATAGGGGAACTAGTCCCTAACACTCCCTACTACCCTTGTGAGGCTCAATTGGGTTAGTTCTTGGGCATAATTCAATTAGAGTCCAAACAAGCCTAGGTTTCTAGGTTAGACGATCTTAGGATGATTAGGGGCTGAGATTAGTAATGGGGGTGGAAGTGAGGTTTTAGGCCTCCCATCACCCACATTCTAACCTTGAGAAAGCTCCATGCTAAACACACCAATTTAATCTAAACTAGCTACTTAGATCTCTCAACTAGGGTTAGGAGAATTGATTAGGATGTAGGAGGATGCGTAGCTAGCTAGGGATCTAAGAATTGGACCTAGGGCCAAATCCCAAAATTCACACATATAAGTAATTTCCCTAAATTCCTAATTGATTTCAAGCACAAACCAACAAGAAATTCATGGAGAATGAGATATAAATAGAACATAATCATTAAAAAATGAAATCACAATGTTTATATATTATTTCCCCCCAACATGGTATCAAAGTAACATTTTACACCCCAAACAACCCACCCAAGGGGCCTAGATACTCATTGCAATGCAAAATACAAAAAGAAGGGAGAAAGAGGAAGAAGTAGCCATGGAGCTCGGTGTAGATGAGTGATACCTCCTCTCGAGCTACTGTAAGGTCAACCTCCTCCTTCTTCTTGGATGGAATGGTGTGGAATGATGGTGGGAAGGCTTGGAAATGAGGGTTTTAGTGGTGGAAATGGAGAAATGGAGTGAAATGGAGGTGGAAATGGAGTGGAATGGCTAAGGGGGAAAATGGGGAGCTAAGAGGTGGTAGAAGGTAGCTACCCTTGTGCTGGATCCATCACCTAGGTATATATAGGAGTGGGGGAAGCACTAGGTCAAGAAGGGGTAGTATGGGAAAAACAGTGCAAACGTAGCTTGGTTTTTATAGGTAGCACGGCAGTGGTGGTCACCACGGCCGTGGTGGGGAGGGGTGAGAATGGTCATGGTGGATGGGAACTACCATGGTAAGAAATGGTGAAAATTTATAGGGAATAAGTTGATTTTGTACTGAAGGTGGCATGGTCGTGGTGGGGCTAGGGTAGCTCGGCCGTGGTGGTCTCCACGGCCGTGTGGCTCGAAATGCATAGCCCGTTCTCTGCACCATGACCGTTTTGTCTATGCTCCCACATGGCCGTGAAAGGTGGCATGGACGTTCTGGGTCAGTTCACCATGGCCATTCTGTGTGGCACGACCGTGGTGACTCTATCTTTGCTTGGAGATGGCTCTATTGATGGATTACTTTGTCAAGATCGCATCTAATTTTCCTCATTTCACCCTATTTTCACATGCACATCTTAAAACTAAACAAAAACTTTTAAAAACAAGTGTGTCTTTTCTTGGAAAAGTGTAAAAATAAAGCAAAAGTATCAAAAATGGGAGGTTGGGTGAAAAAATCCCAAACCTAGGCGGGTTGCCTCCCACAAGCACTGAGTTTCATGCATTCAGCTAGGCTTCTTAGAGATTCTTAAATCATTCATCCATTTGTCATCCTCATGTACCCATTCTTGCAGTAGATACATCTCTCATTTGCATTCAACCTATGTTCCTCACCCCTTTGATCAACAAAAATGTCATCAACTCCTTCATCTAGATCTCCTTCTCTCAAATGATCAATAGGACTCTTGAAGTGACGATATCCAATATCCTCATTTTGAACTCACTGGTTTGAGGACTTGTATATGATGATCTTTATCTTCATGTCCATGAAAGAGACTGTCATTATGCATTTGTGAACATGTATCTAGGCATCAACTGTGGACAAGAATGGTCTCCCCAAGATGATGGAGATCTTCCTATCATTCAGCTCCATGTCAAGAACAACAAAATCAACTGGGAACACTGCTCCTCTTTCCTTATCAATCATCACCAAGACATCATCTACTCGCACTCTAGGAACTTTGATGGAGTGATCAACCAATTGGAGAGTGCAATGTGCCGGTTTCAACTTGCCTAAAACCAACTCAACATAGGCACTATATGGCATCAAATTCACACTGGATCCAAAATCAAGTAGGGATTTGCCTATGTGATGTCCCCCAATGTAACTATGTATGATTGGGGCTCCTGGGTCTTTCCTCTTCATGGGGAGTGAGTGCTGGAGAATGGAGCTCACTTGTTCAATCAACTTCACTTTCTTTGGAATTCTCCCCGTTGACATTCTCTTCATAGTGCATAAATTCTTAAGAAACTTGGCATATGATGGAATTTGCTTGATAGAATCCAACAATGGAATATTGACCTTCACTTGGTGAAACACCTCAAGAATGTCAACATTGTGCTTTTGTCTCTGCCTTTCTTCCAATGGCTCATCTAATGCTTCAATGAATGGTGGTTCACTTGCTTTGGCCTTTCTTGCATCAACATGAGCTAGAACACTAGGGATGATGGGACTTGCAAATGGGGTATGAGGTAGAGCACATGGTATCCCAAAATCAACATAATGTATCACAAAATCATCTTCAACAATTTCAATAACAGTATCACCACTTAGTTTCCTTTACTTTACATTGTCAACCTTTCTTTGACTTGCGGGCTACTCAAGAGATTGCCCAATCCTTAGAACTATCACAACACTTCCTTGCTCATGGTGGAGAGGGGGAGCTAGTTGTGTCTATGGAGGAGGTGGAGGTGACACTTGGTGTTGAGATTGAGGTGGAGGGGCGAATTGAGGTCGGAAGGTGAATTATTGAGAAAATGGTGGTGATGGAGGGGGAGATGGTGTATAAGGATTGGGATTGCCTTGGAAGTGATAAATGGGATGAACTTGCATGGTATGTGGACTATAAAAACTTGTGAAGAGGGCATCGGTCCACTTGTTTCATTGAAGCTCAAGATGGGTTTTGAAGACAATTTTTCTTCTTGGAGAGCAACTATAGAAGATAGTTGCTCTATCCTCCTCTAGCCTTGTCACATTCATTTGTATGTCATCAATGCTCTTTAGCCTAGAGAGGACCTCTTCCTCAAACCTTGAGCTGTATCTTGGACTTTGTGTCTCTTGGTAGATATAGGAGTGAGGTGTCTTCTTTTCTTCACCATAGAACTCAATAGAATTGACTGGGTGGCAAGGAACATTTGTCACCTGATTCTTCATGAAGTTCACCATGTCACCAAGAATCTTCATCACTTGAGGGTTTGAGTCATTATGAGTAGGTGGTGTCACACCAAAGGCATAGCCTTCATCATTCATCATGCTAGAAGATTGAATTCTTGATCCTTCAACCATCTGCTCAAACAAAGGCCATATTTCCTCAGGTGGCCTAGCCATGTAAACTACCCCACAAGAAGAGTCTGTTGTATCTTGGTCCTTTAGAGATAGATCGGAGTAGAATGATTGAACTAGATGCCACAAATGGATCTTATGGTGCGGGTACTCTCTCAAAATCTTCTTAAATCTCTCCCATGCATTGTGAAACTGCTCATTGCCCATTTGACTAAAACTTGTCACGGCACACCACATTTGTGTCAACCTTGCTATAGAGTAGAATTGTCTACACTACAATAGAAAACAACTCAAAATGACAAGTAAAGACCTAAGCTAGCAAGAACAAATCAAGAATAGGGCAAGAATCTATCTAAGAAAGAAAAGAACTAATTAAGCTAACACTAGCTAAGAAAGTTAGAAAGTAGGGTTTTAAAGCAATTAAGGGAGATGTGGGCTATTTACGGGATGCACTTATAAATTAAGTTGGGGGGAAACATATGAACATTATGAATCCACATATATTATCAAACCAAACATCAAGCTAGAGTCTAATGAATTAGCCTAAGCTACTAACTGGCCATGAATATGCTAGGTTTTGTATAGGGGAACTAGTCCCTAACACTCCCTACTACCCTTGCGAGGCTCAATTGGGTTAGGGATTGGGTGTAATTCAATTAGAGTCTAAACAAGCCTAGGTTTCTAGGTTAGATGATCTTAGGATGATTAGGGGTTGCGATTAGTAATGGGGGTGGAAGTGAGGTTTTAGTCCTCCCATCACCCACATTCTAACCTTGAGAAAGCTCCATGCTAAACACACTAATTTCATCTAAACTAGCTACTTAAATCTCTCAAATAGGGTTAGGAGAATTGATTAGGATGTAGGAGGATGGGTAGCTAGCTAGGGATCCAAGAATTGGACCTAGGGGCAAATCCCAAAATTCACACATATAAGCAATTTCCCTCAATTCCTAATTGATTTCAAGAACAAACTAACAAGAAATTTATGGAGAATGAGATATAAATAGAACATAATCATTAGAAAATGAAATTACAATGTTTACATATCATTTCACCCCAACATGGTATCAAAGTAATATTTTACACCTCAAACAACCCACCCAAGGGGCCTAGCTACTCCTAGCAATGCAAAATACAAAAAAAGGGAGAAAGAGGAAGAAGTAGCCATGTAGTTCGGTGTAGATGAGTGAATCATCCTCTCCAGTTGTTGTAAGGTTGACCTCCTCCTTCTTGGATGGAATGGTGTGGAATGATGGTGGGAAGTGGATGGAAGGCTTGGAAATGAGGGTTTTGGTGGTGGAAATGGAGAAATGGAGTGAAATGGAGGTGGAAATGGAGTGGAATGGATAAGGGGTGAAAATGGGAGCTAAGAGGTGGTAAAAGGTAGCTACCCTCATGCTAGAGATACCACCTAGGTATATATAGGTGTGGGGGAAGCACTAGGTCAAGTAGGGGCAGTATGGGAAAAATAGTGCAAAAGTAGCTAGGTTTTTTTA
The DNA here is from genome assembly GCA_963693085.1 of Alisma plantago-aquatica. NCBI lineage: Eukaryota > Viridiplantae > Streptophyta > Magnoliopsida > Alismatales > Alismataceae > Alisma > Alisma plantago-aquatica. The sequence continues at coordinate 338,260,368 of OY856414.1, forward strand.
GGTAGCTGAGCCGTAGTGGTCGCCACGGCTGTTGTGGGGAGGGGTGAGAACGGTCGTGGTAGATGGGAATGACCGTAGTGAGAAATGGTGAAAAATCACATGGAATAGGTTGATTTTGTACAGAAGGTGGCACGGCTGTGGTGGTTACCATGGCCATGGTGGGGCTAGGGTAGCACAGTCGTGGTGGTCACCACGGCCATGTGGCTCGAAATGCATAGCCTATTCTATGCTCCACAACCATTCTACCTATGCTATCACACGACCATGCAAGGTGGGACATCCATTCTGGGTTAGTTCACCATGGCCATTATGTGTAGAAAAACCATGGTGACTCTAGCTTTTCTTAGAAATGGCTCTATTGATTTGCAAGTGTGTTAGCACAACCCTTCTGTGGTACCACAGCCGTGCTGGCCTCTGGATCAACACTTTGACTTGTTTCCTTAGATTTTCTTAGACATCTTTGCTTCAATGGATCATTGGCCACTAGGTGTAGGTTTAGGGAGCATCAGACTTCACTTTAGGCCTTTCCAAGGGTAGAGAATCCCTAGGATCACTCCTTCTCTCTTTTTTCCATCAAGCGTGGTCCAAATGCCTAAAAGCATGCAAATAATATCCATAAGTGCATTTTATACAAATATGCATATTGAGGGAAATAACATGTAATCTAACAGGCATAAATGTGATTGAAATGTAATATGATACAAGATGAAGCCCTAAAATAGGGCTGAATCACCATCCCAAACTTGAAACATACTTGTCCTCAAGTATGCTCCAACTCAATCTCTCTGCAAAATTTTCCACAATCAAGAAATGACAAATGTAATGTAGAAGATGATTATTACTGAATGGTATAAAAAATGACAAGTACATGCATTCCACCTCTCTACTCTCCTACTTTCACAAACCAATCATGAAAAGAGCACAAAGCATATGGACTTCAAATATAGTGCATAAAACACACAAGCTATCAATATCTCTTTCATGTAGTTTCGGGTAGACCGTTTCATGATAGTGTTAATGAAAGATGACTAAGAGTGTCAGTTTCACCTTCATGCATACAACATTATGTTTCTTATCATACCAAACGACCCATGCGGCTACGGAAAGGGAAAATGAGCTAGGTTTGATGTTTCATAGCTCAATGGGTATGAAAATGGAATAAAGGATTGCGGTAAGCTTTTTGAGTGCTTTTACACACTCATCTTTTCCTTATTTAGATGCTCTTAAATAGGAGCATCTTTTTATTTTCTTTTTTCATTATTTTTTTTTCTTTTGCGCTTGGAGTGGATAGGTGTTGTGTGTGTTTTATATCAACTTTTTACATTTCTTCACACATAGTTTTAGCTCATTCTGTCCCAAATTAGCCTTTATTTATATCCATTTTGCCACACTTTTTAGTCTCTTTGCTTATCACATGATGTTGATTGCAGATATGTATTAAAAAGGTCATATTGGAGATAACCTAACTCAGATTTAACCTCAATAGGACTTCTCCAAGTTTTTTTGTTGATCCAAAGCAAATTTCTGAAGAAACGAAAGAAGACATGGCATGTTCTATTCATAACATGACGTGTTCACTTACAGACAATCTTTCAGGACAAAGAACACATCATGTGTTATTAAACACACGATGTGTGATTCTCCAGCAACATCTAGTCCAGATCAAAGAAAAGAGGTAGCATGACATGTCCTTCATCAGACACGGTGTGTTCCTTGTACATGAAGACTGTCTGCACCTTTCTGCCAAAGAACACGACGTGTGTTTATTCATACACGCCGTGTGCCCTTCATTTTATTCACTCCCTAAAGATAGAAACACGGCGTGCCTTATTCAAACATGCCGTGTACCTCAATTCAGTGACAACACTAAGAAAACACAAATGACATGACATGACGTGTTCAACAAAAGACACAATGTGTTGTTGCTAGTTTCTACAAAAATAAAAAATGACTGCCTCTCATTTTAAAAGCAAATGGGAGCCCATGAGGTGGTTATGCTCGGTCATTTTGAAGTGTTTTACTCCCAAGAGAAGTTCCAGAGCAGAGGAGGGCGATGTTGGGGTAGAAGAAGGTAGTTTCTTGGAGAAGAAGTCTCATTCTACTTCATTTCTTCTCCGTTTTTCTTCTCCAAGGTGCAACAGAGCTACTCTCTTCATTCTAGCTTTCCGGGAGAGAAGTTGGTCCGAGTTGGAGCTTTCTAGTGGTAGAACTTCATCCTCTAGTTGGAGTTCTCTCCCCTTAGCTTGCATCTGTGGTTTCTCTAGCTTTTCCTTCTCTTAAGCATGCAAAACTCTAAAATTACTGTCACGTATCTACATATCTTCACTATGGATGAGTAGAGCTCTTTTCTTGAGCATGGGAGAGGAGCTCCCATGCCATTGATCATGTGAACTCAACTTTTATGCTTATTGCTGTTTAATTTGCTTTCTTGCATGGATGCCTATGGTGTTTTCTTGCTTGTATGCTAGGCTGACCACCTTTTATACATGTTTTATGTTTACCTTGTGCTTCACGAGAATGCATTAGGAAGTATGGAGTAGGATCTATGGCAATATTCTCTTGACCACATGAGTGGCTGGGGTTTATTGAGGGTTTCAGTTGTGTTTGATACTTATCATAGATGTGTGAGCATTATGTGAAGTTGAGAACCATCTCATGGCATTGGGAAATGCATGACGATGACAACCTCCTTGCTTATTAAACATCGATCTTATTTCTTGTATTCATGTGATATAATGGTTATGGTAGTGAGACCTTATGCTCAAGTTCCTAATCATTAAATCAAATTTGTTGTTTAAAACCGTTGCCTTGTTTTCCTTTTATTAGGTCTATAAATAATTAATCCTTTGTAATCTGATTTAGATTAGTGAAAGTTAACATGTTTGCACCTAACTAGCCTAGCTTCTCGTGTTTGATACTCGACTACATTGATTTCCTTATACTTGTGGGTAATTAGTGAGTTGAAATCTTTCCCTTTTCAAAACTCATCAACAAGTTTTTGGCGCCGTTGTCGGGGAGCTATGGTAGTTTTTAGTTAGAGTAAAAGTGTTAACTAGTAATTGAGACTAAATCATCATTATACCTTGTGATATATCTCATACTTGTAAATCTCACTCAAATCCTACTTTTTAGGTTGCATGCGTCATTCTAAGAAAGGTCTACAAACCTCTATCTTCTTAGATCCGGAGATTGAATGCACTTTTAGTAGCAGTAGATGAGTAAGTAGGAGTGAGAACTCTACAAACTTGGAGGGATCACAACCATCATCACCACCACCATTTTCTTCATCCTTTGAAGCAGTCATACAAGAAGAACCAACCATGGAGGACAACCATCCTTTGAAGGACTTCACTATGTCAGCTTCCGCAAACATTTATGGAGCCATTAATCTACCTACAATAGAAGCAAACAACTTATCTATTAGCCATTCTATGATGCAGATGACCCAGCAAACCCATTTTGTAGGTACCACCACCGAAGACCCAAACCTTCATGTAGATAAATTCCTAGAGTACATGAACACTTTTAAAATCAATGGTATATCCGATGATGGAATAAGGCTTCTACGATTTCCCTTCACCTTGAGAGATAGTGCCAAAGCGTGGATTTTATCTCTTCCTAAGAAGTCCATCAAAAGCTGGGATCAACTGCTAAATGCTTTCCTAGCAAAGTATTTTCTGCCAAGCAAAATAACTCAAATGAGAAACCAACTTACAAAATTTTCTCAATCAGATGGAGAAACTTTGTATGACACATGGAAGAAGTTCAAGGACCTACAACGCCTTTGCCCTCACCATGGATTGACTAATTGGTTGCTACTTCAAACATTTTACAATGGACTGTTCTAAAATACCCGCATGACATTGGATGCCGAACTAATGGAGCCTTAATGAATAAGTCTTATAGGGAGGCTTATGATATCATTGAAGATATAGAACTCAACCATTGCTGATGGGGGTCGGATAGAAAAGCACAATCATCTTCTACACCAAGTTCTTCAACCAGAAAGCAAGGAGGAAAGCATAGTGTTGATGCAGCTGATCTAATTGCAGCTAAGATCGATGTCCTTACACAGAATTTTGAGAAGATGACTACAATTCAGATTCAAGCAGCAGAGGTAACTTGTGAAGCTTGTGGTTTTGCTGGACATACTTCTTCTACTTGTTTTGCTCCTAATATGAACCAACACAACCAAGAGCAAGTGAATTCTGTTGGGATACAGGGGAACAAGCAATACAATCCCTATTCCAATACCTACAATCCGGGGTGGATAGATCATCCTAATTTCTCTTACCGAAACAATAGCAATGTGCAAAACTTTCAACAAGGACCACAATAGTAGCAACAATAACAACTTTTTAATCGACAATCAAATGGGAATCTGCCGAGTTTCAATAACAATAGGGGTTACCAACAGCAGCAACACCCCCAAAAATCTTCTTTGGAGACTATGATGGAGCAATTCATCTCTACTCAAGCACAATAAAATGAAGAGTTCTGGGACAATGACAAACTGCTAAAAGATGAAATTGCTCAACTCTCTGCTAAAGTGGATGACATTTCCACTCATACAAGGATGTTGGAGAACCAAATTGCCCAGTAGGCCTTGGCGCAGCAAAAGAACACTCAATCTGGTTCTCTACCAAGCCAACTGGAGGTGAATCCAAGACAGCAGGCGAATGCTATCACCTTGAGGAGTGGAGCTAAAATCCAAAGACCTTCTCCACCCAAGGAGAAGAGTGTTGAGGTCACTGATGAAGATAAGTTTGACACCCCTATTGATGATAAAGGAAAAGGTACAATTGAGGTACCACCTTCTTATAAAGTAAATGCACCATTCCCACAAAGACTTGCAAATAAGAAGGAGGATTCAAAGTTCAAGAAATTCATGGATATCCTAAACAAACTCCATGTCAACCTTCCACTAGCTAAAGTTATAGATGAGATGCCTTGGTATGCCAAGTTTTTGAAAGACATCCTAACCAAGAGGAGGAAGGTGGACCAGGTTGAAACCATCATGCTTTATGAGAGAATGAGTTCAATCATTCAAAATAGACTTCCTGAGAATCTAGACGATCTGGGAGATTTCACTCTGCCTTGTAAGATTAGCAACACCACATTTGATAAAGGTCTTGTTGACCTTAGAGCTAGTATTATTCTCATCCCGTCTACTTTGTGGTAGGAGCTAGACCTTGGAGATTTGAAACCTACAAAGATGGCTATCCAGTTAGCCGATCACTCAATCAAATATCCCAAAGGTATTGTGGAGGATGTACCAGTACAAATGGGTAAATTCTACATTCCCTGCGATTTTATTGTGTTAGACATGCTTGAAATCCCTTCCAATCCCATTCTCTTTGAGAGACCTTTTTTGAGGACTGTCGGATGCCTTGTTGATGTCCGGGAAGGAAAACTTACACTAAGGTTCGGTGAAGAATCTATGGAGTTTTCTGTGTTTAATGCCATGAAGGCACCTTCACAAGTAGAAGAACTCTGTATTATCGATTCTATTGACTCTATTGTGGAAGAAGATTAGAATGACACTAAATTGATATTTAACTATTGTGATGATGATGAAGCTACAAATGATAACTCTAAAAATTTTGGAGTATATTCTGTTGCTCAACCAAATGCTATTAATGAAGATACTTCATTTCTTGATGATAAAGCCAAACAAAATTAGCTAGGAGAAAGGTAGAACTCAAAGCCCTTCCACCTGGGCTGAGGTATGCATTTCTTGACCCCGATTCCACTTCTCCAATCATAATCAATGATGAGTTAACTAATGAATAAGAAAATAAATTACCTACTGAATCACGTTTATATAAAGATATCATTGGTTACTCTATTGATGATTTAAAGGGCATACACCCTTCTATTTGCATGCATAGAATAAACATGGAAGATGATGCTAAATCCACTATTGAACCACCTAGACGTTTAAATCAAAACATACTAGAAGTGGTTAAGAAGGAAAATTTTAAATTGAAAGATGCTAGCATCATTTATCCTATAAGTGACAACCCTTGGGTTAGTTCCATTCATGTGGTACCTAAAAAGGGGGGTGCAACTGTCATTAAGGGAGATAATGATGAGTTAATACAAACACAGATAGTCAGAGATTGGCATATGTGTATTGATTACTGACATTTGAATAAAGCAACTCGCAAAGATCATTTTCCCTTTCCTTTTATCGATTTGATGCTTGAGCAACTTGCAAACCATTCTTACTTTTGCTATTTGGACGGGTATTTCGGGTTTTTCCAAATTCCAATCTACCCTCCTGATCAAGATAAAACCACATTTACATGTACCTATGGGACCTATGTTTACCATTACATGCCCTTTGATCTTTGTAATGCCCCAACCACGTTTCAACATTGCATGATGGCTATTTTCTCTGATTTTATTGAAAATATAATAGAAATATTCATGGATGATTTTAGTGTTAATGGGGATTCTTTTGATCACTGCTTGTGAAATTCAACTAAAGTCTTAGCCCATTGTAAAAAGGTTAACCTAGTACAAAACTGGGAAAAGTGCCATTTCATGGTACAATCCGGTGTAGTACTAGGCCATATTGTTTCTAATAAGGGTATTGAAGCTGACATGGCTAAAGTGGAAGCTATAGAAAAGATGTCTACTCCTTCAGTCAAAGACATCCGTAGCTTCCTTGGACATGCAGGATTTTATAGGAGATTCATCAAAGATTTCTCCAAGATTGCAAAACCATTGTGTTCCTTGCTTGCAAAAGATGCTAAGTTCATATTTGATGATGCTTGTCATGCAGCCTTCAACAAGCTCAAAGAAGATCTTGTCTCAGCCCCAATCATACAACCACCGGACTGGAGTGATCCTTTTGAATTAATGTGTGACGCAAGTGACTACACAGTAGGAGCAGTTATTGGACAACGGAAAGATAAAAAGCTTCATGCTATACACTATGCAAGCAAAACCTTAGACAAGGCACAAATCAACTATACAACCACTGAGAAGCAGATGCTTGCCATACTATACACTTTTGACAAGTTTAGACAGTATTTGGTAAGATACAAAGTCATTGTGCATACATATCATGCTGCAATTAAGTACTTGCTTAACAAGAAAGATGCTAAAATCCATCTCATGCGATGGATATTACTCCTTCAAGAATTTGATCTTGAAATCTGAGATAGAAAAGAGACAAAGAACAACATTGCAGATCACCTATCTAGGTTGACTACAATGTTGAAAGTTCATTGCCTATTGAGGACCGATTGCCAATTGAGAAACTCTATGCCTTGTCTTCCACACAAGCACCATGGTTCACGGATTTCACAAATTTTCTTGCTACAGGACAACTACCTCCAGACTTGACATACCAACAGAAAAAGAAGTTTCTTCATGATGTAAAATTTTACTACTAGGATGACCCGTTATTATTTAAGCAATGTGTTGATGGACTCATAAGGAGGTGCATCCCAAATGAGGAAGTTGGTAATGTGATTTCAGATTGTCATTCTTCTCCCTATGGAGGACATTTTGGAGCCCACAAAATAGCAACAAAGATCCTACAATCCTGTCTTTATTGGCCAAGTCTATTCCGTGACGTGCACACATTTGTCAAGGTTTTTGACAGCTGCCAAAGAGGTTGGGGAATTTCAAGGAGAGATGAAATGCCATTAAACTCAATCATGGAGATAGAAGTTTTTGATGTGTGGGGTGTAGACTATATGGGACCTTTTCCATCCTCATGAAGCTACAAGTTCATATTGGTGGCCTGTGATGACGTATCCAAATGGGTGGAAGCAATTCCCACTCAAGCTCCAGATGCAAAGTCAGTCGTCAAACTTTTTCAAAAGATCATCTTCCCAAGATTTGGAGTTCCAAGAGCAATCATTTTAGATGGTGGCAGCCATTTTAAGGAGAGAAACTTCAACAACTTGCTTAGAAAATATGGGATAAAGCATAAGATATCCACACCCTATCACCCTCAAACATCTGGCCAAGTGGAGATCTCCAATAGGCAAGTAAAGGCTATTCTAGAAAAGACTATCTCCAGCTCAAGAAAGGATTGGGTACTTAAGTTAGAAGATGCATTATGGGCATACAAGATAGCTTTCAAAACACCCATTCGAACAACTCCTTTCAAGCTAGTGTATGGGAAATCATGCCATTTACCCATAGAATTGGAGTACACAGCATTATGGGCAATCAAGTTTCTTAATTATGATCTTAAGAAGGCTGGAGAGAAGAGATTACTATAGATCCAAGAGCTAGAAGAGCTGCATATGAATGCTTCTAAAAATGCTAAAATCTATAAAGAGAAGACAAAGAAATGGCATGATAAAAGAATCAAAGTCAAAGACTTCAAGGAAGGAGATAAAGTGTTGCTATTCAACTCTAAGCTCAAGCTATTTCCAAGAAAGTTGAGATCCAAGTGGTCTGGAACATTCTTAGTCTTACATGTTTATCCCTATGGCACCGTGGATCTGTAAGGAAAACAATCAACTTTCAAGGTCAATGGACAACATTGCAAACTGTACACATCTGGAGACGAAGTTGACAAGGGAGCCTCTTGCTCCCTCCAAGATGCTTGATGGAAAGACTCAAGAGTCTCACTCCAGACTCTAAATGGAGGACCTCGTGGGAGTTGAACCCACATAAGTATAGATTTCTTTTCTATTATTTGAATCAAGAACATTCTCTAATTTCTTAAATAAGCTTGTCATGGATGAATGTAATAACTTAGACAATTCTGTTAGCATATCTATAACTATTGCTATGCTGACAAGAAGCTATTTTCTACATAAACTACAGAAGACATGTCATGTCACTAGTCACAAAAAACATAGCAACTGAGCTGAATCTCCAGGTACACGACATGCAATCACTTGACACGCCATGTCTTTTCTACATAACATTCTTCTGGAGCCTCACATGACGTGTATTAATTCAAGACATGACGTGTGCCTTCACACTCAATTTCAAAGTAAGTCTTTCTGGAATCAAACATGATGTGTCATCGTTGGAACACGCCATGTCATTATCAGCTTGCGGAATCAACATGGTTTTCTAGAATCTCATACGGTGTATCATAATTCACACACGCCGTGTCTAACAGTGCAATTTTGAATTGGAGATAGCGAGGATCTTATTCAAAAAATGACATGGTGTGTCTGCCATAATACACAGCATGTCCTTTCTTACAGCAGACCAAGTAATACTCGATCTGAAAAAAAGAACACAATGTGTCCTCATTCAGACACGACATGTACTTCAACAACAACGGGGGGCATAACGTATCGAGAAAATAACACGACGTGTCTTTATATGAATACGTCATGTAGTTATCAGTGAAAGGGATATACTTTGAATTTCTGGATATGGACACAACGTGTACACAATAGAGCACGACGTGTCTTGTAACGCACAAAGAAGGTTCTTCCATGAAACATGACGTGTCTTACAAAAGACACGTCGTGTCTTTTGATGAGAATATAGGATTTCAACCCTAACCGAGCCGCCTATCTTACTCACGCCTCTCTTTCAAGTCATGTGTGATTCCCTAGCAGATGTGTGCTCCTTCCCCCTTTCTCTCAATGCTGCCATGTGCCTTAGCACACCTTGCAGTGCCACGGCCGTGTCACCTTCCGTGTCATCTTCAAGCAGCAGCCTAGCTGCCGTCCTCTTTGCTCACACTATCGCCGTGCTCCTCTCTGAGCCCAGCTGTAGAGGATGCCCTGCCCATGCCGCCACCACACAAGATGGTTCTCTGAGCCGCCCGCCTCCTTGCCATCCTTTCCAAGATGCCAACTACCTACAATGGAGAAGAAGCTCTTCCCACATCTCCTACCCAAGCAAGATCCCACATCCAAGAGTCGTGCCGCCGTTCTCCACCATTCTCCATGCCACCAAGTCATCTCTTTTGAGTTGCAACCACATCTTCATCATCTCCACTGAGCTGCCACTGCCACCTCACTCGACCTCCTTCTCCATTTCTTCTCCAATCACTGCCATCCCCAACTTCAGTCTACATTTTCCCCCCAGGTACACATTGTATCTGGAAAATGACACATCGTGTACTTCACTATTTGGATAGAGCTTCTGCAACCGAACACGCTGCGTCCTTTCTTTGACATGTCGTGTCTAATCCTATCAGTAGCTATGGTACCTATTACGCAAACCTCCAATCGCAAGCATGGTGCTAGCTCCTCCTTCGCACCGACATACAACTCCACGACCCAATTTCGGGTCACTCTTGAGGAAGACCCGATGTACCCATCTCTCATAGCAAGGAGGGTACTTCCTACGTAATTTGCTTGTGAGCATACTCTCACCACCCTCGGCTTCAAGGATGAGGTCTTCATGCGCCTGCAAGATTTGGGGCTAAGCTACATATGTTGTAAGGTATCAAACACTTACCCCGGTTTAGTTTATGAGTTTTTGACAACACTCGCTATAGAGAAAGACCCACAAAAGAAGATAGAACCTTATGGTATTATCCGTTTCCGCCTTTTGGGTCGTGGTTTTAAGCTTACCTTCAGACATTTCTATGAGGTTTTGGATTGCCACTACGATGGGGAAATTAGTTATCTGCCATCTTTTGACAGTGATGAGTTTTGGTTTGAGATATCAGATGAGGAACGCCATGATGCCAAGCAAGCTAGGGAGTCTGCTATTCACAACCCCATTTTCCGATAATGCATCGCCTTCTTAGTACATGAGTCTTTGCTAAGAAAGAAACTCAAGGGGTCGTCAGAAAACTAGATCTTTTCTTTTTGTGGCAAATGATGTATGACTATCAGATCAATGCACCTTATTATATCCTTATGCATTTCCTAGACATTAAGAAAGTGAAGAAGAGGGAATCTGGAGACATAATGTGTGGTGGCTTGATCACTTTGATAGCACAAATGTTAGATGTTGATCTGACATGTCTTGAGGTTGCACCAGGTAGAAACCTGGTAGACATTCAATATCTACTTTCTGTAGGATCCTGATCCGAGAATATCACATTGGAGAACAAAGATAACTGGAAAGTCATTCTGAATATTGAAGAAGAAGTTGATGCAGCTAGAGCTACTGATGATATTGAGGCACCCCCTACTGTTCCACCACCTCCCTCCACAAGCACACATACGGAGTACTTCTGGGCCATGTCTAATGTCAGGCATCTATATGGCTATGTGTAGTAGCGATTTGACCACATGGACAACCACATGGATCTGATGGGTCAACAATTTTCAACTATGAATGATATGGTTCATCACATGGATAGTTGGTACCTTTCTCAAGGCCACTACTCCATGCCACAATAGAACCAACCTACTCTGCCGCCGCAACCTGAGTTTTTTCTACACCCCATGCGGGTTGATATTCCAGATGACGATGATCTCGTCAGTCAGTTCTTCCCCTCTGATCACATGGGCCCTGGCCCATCCCACTGATGCCCCACCCCATGATAGGTACCCAGTTGTTTCCTTCATAGGTTTGATTGATGCAGTGAGGACACTACAGAATTCAAGCTTAGGGGGATGCAACCGGCCAGTAATGTAGTTTATTTTTATTGCTTTTCATGTTGTCATGTCTTTTATGCTTTCATGTTGTTCTTTGTTTTTCTTTCCTTTTGTGGCAAAATCATGTATGATATGAGTCTATCTAGATGTAATGAACTGATTATTCTGCCAAGTTTGAACCATCGTGTCCTTTTGCACCTTAATCTGTCAGTGAAAGAATTCCAAAGAGCATGCATAAATTAGTTGAAATCTTTTGGCCTTCAACACGTGTTTATTTCTGCTTTATACTTGTAGCTTGAACACTCAACTTTTTCATCATTGATTGCCTAAAATATGTAATGGTTTCTTTTTGGTGAGTAAATTAATATCACAACATCATTTGGAATACGAGATACACTTGCCAAACTCTTAGTGCATTTTTCAACATTTCTTTCAGTGAATGTTTTTTCAAAACAAATGGATGAAATGAAATCTAGCTAATGTTGCTATTCAGTTGACTCTTCCATGTTGTGGAAAATAATTAAAATCTCTTTTATCTCATTTCACCCTCATACCCATAAAAGACGGCTAAACTGCCCACATATCATGCTAGCCCAGTGTAAGTCTGATCTAGCCATGATGGTTAGGTGGTATGTCTTATAAAGAGGGTAAAATACCCCAACCGGCACTCCACGTGAGCATAAGCCTACATTAGCAGCCAAGTACTAGAACCCATTATCCATTTGTCATATCTTTTTTTTTTGGAAAAAAGGAGAGTGCAACTAATTAGGTTAATGTTAGCTAATACTTCATCATTTGTATCCTTCATAGCTGAGAAATAGTATTGTGCATCCACTAATTGTTTGGCTTGGTTATCCAAATTCTGTTTAATGTTGTTGATTTGATTGATTCATTAAATCAAAACCACCCTTGCTGAACTTAAGAATCTTTTTCATTAATGTTTAAGTTGAGTTGATGGCCATGAGTATAAACTATTGATCATTGTTGGCTGACCATTGCATATCTTTCTTTCAACTAATCTATACACGAGTTCGAAAATTCTTTCATGTGCATTTCTATGTTCTTTTTGCTTGAGGACAAGCAACAGTTCAAGCTTAGGGGTATTTGTTGTGTGTGTTTTATATCAACTTTTTACATTTCTTCACATAGAGTTTCAGCTCATTCTGTCCTAAATTAGCATATATATATATATTCATTTTACCACACTTTTTAGTCTCTTTGCTTATCACATGATATTGATTGCATATATGTATTAAAAAGGTCATAATGGAGATAACCTAACTCAGATCCAACCTCAATGGGACTTCTCCAAGTTTTGTTGTTGATCCAAAGAAAATTTCTGAAGACACGACAGAAGATACGACATGTTCTATTAAGAACACAATGTGTTGACTTACAGGAAGTCTTTCAGGATAAAGAACACATCGTGTGTTATTAAACACATGACGTGTGATTCTCCAGCAAAGTCTAGTCTAGATCAAAGAAAATAGGTAACATGACATGTCCTTCATCAAACACAGTGTGTTCCTGGTACATGAAGACTGTCTGCACCTTTCTTCCAAAGAACACAACATGTGTTAATTTAGACACACCGTGTTCCCTTCATTTGATTCACTCCCTGAAGATAGAAACATGACGTGTCTTATTCAAACACGCCGTGTACCTCAATGCAACAAAAACACTGAGCAAACACAAACGACATGACACGACATGTTCAACAAAAGATGCGCCATGTCATTGTCATGTTCTGCAAAAATCGAAAATGACTGTCTCTCATTTTAAAAGCAAATGGGAGCCCATGAGACAGTTATGCTTGGTCATTTTGAAGTGTTGTACTCCCAAGGGAAGTTCCAGAGCAGAGGAGGGTGATTTTGGGGTAGAATAAGATGGTTTCTTAGAGAAGAACCCTCATTCTACGTCATTTCTTCTCCATTTTTCTTCTCCAATGTGCAACAGAGCTACTCTCTTTATTCTAGCTTTTCAAGAGGGAAGTTGGTCCGAGTTGGAGCTTTCTAGTGGTGGAACTTCATCCTCTAGCTGGAGTTCTCTCCCCTTAGCTTGCATCTTTGGTTTTTCAAGCCTGTCCTTCTCTTATGCATGCAAAACTGTGAAATTACTGTCATGTATCTACATAACTTTACTATGGACGAGTAGAGCTCTTTTCTTGAGCATGGGAGAGTAGCTCCCATGGCATTGATCATGTGAACTTGAATTTTAATCTTATTGCTGTTTAATTTGCTTTCATCCATGGATGCCTATGGTGTTTTCTTGCTTGTATGCTAGACTGGCCACCTTTTCTACATGTTTTATGCCTGCCTTGTGCTTTGGGAGAAGGCATTAGGAAGTATGGAGTAGGATCTATGGCAATATTCTCTTGACCACGGGAGTGGCTAGGGTTTATTGAGGGTTTTGTTTGTGTTTGATACTTATCTTAAATGCAGGAGCATTATGTGAAGTTGAGAACCATCTCATGGCATTGGGAAATGCAAGACGATGACAACCTCCTTGCTTATTAAACAATGATCTTATTTCTTGTGTTCATATGATATAATGGTTATGGTAGTGAAACCTTATGCTCAAGTTTCTAATCATTAAATCAACTTTGTTGTTTAAAACCTTTGCCTTGTTTTCCTTTTCTTAGGTCTATAAACAATTAATCCTTTGCAATCAAATTTTGATTAGTGAAAGTTGACATGTTTGTGCCTAACTAGCCTAGCTCCTCGTGTTCGACACTCGACTACATTGATTTCTATATACTTGTAGGTAATTAGTGAGTTGAAATCTTTTCCTTTTGAAAACTCATCAACAATAGGGCATATGGTGATGAGAATGAAGTAGTGATATGTAGATGTGGCCACCCCAAACTCTTTGAGGTGGCTACGACTGATGTGTGCACTTTGGCATCCTTTCATGAGGCAGAGGGGTAAGAAGATGGTGAGTGAAGAGTCAAGTCATAGAGGGGTCACTAGCGTGATTCTCAACATAAGATCTCCTGCATGAAAATTAATCCAACACTTCATCCAAAAATTTCACACCACTTGAGTGAACAACCTAAAATTGATACTTCTATAAAGTGATTTCATAGGCACTAAGCGCTCATAGCTTTCTCAAGTCACGATTCAACAAAAAAATTCACAAATATAAGAGAGGCGGTGCACATGTAAAAAGTAAAGAATTGATACCATTTAGCAATAAATAATGATAATCCACTTGCATTTGTCAAAGGTCATCATTTCTAATCCAAAAAGTAGAGATTGGGTCGAAATACACTTTTAGGCAAGAAATCTCAAATTTGGACAAAATTGGCCAAAACGGTGCCAAGTTTCCTTCAATCACATCTAAGCCCATATTATTGAACTTAAAGCAGGAAACAAGAAAATCCTAGCTAAAACATGAAAAAATTACTAAAATCGACATGATATGATGCAATGAATGGCAAAAGAGCTTTTTTTTTTGAAAATTATGCAAAAATGACAAGAAAGTGAACTACATGACATGCAAGTATGCAAATCAAGTAAATTATAAACTAAAGCAAACAAAAGCAAACAAATAAAAGTAAATGGAAGGTGAAATGCAAAATGAGAGTGAAAATGAGAAAAGGGCATACCGCCTTACCACCCAAACTTTTGAATCATGATGTGCTCAACATGATACTAAAGTCTAGGAATGATAGGGTAGATGATCACTGTGGTGGTGGTGGTCCTCCCTATGGTGGAGGGTGCTGGTAGTAGGAACCCTAGTAGTCTAACTATGGAGGTGGGTAGTTGTCTTGATAAGCTGACAGTGAACTCCACCAATCTTCCCCCATTGGGGGTTCCTCTGTGACTGGGCATGTTGGAACTGACATAAGTGGTTGACCTAATAATTCATCTACTGATGGTCTAACCACATGGCATCTTGGGTGCATTGGAAACCCTCACGTATCTGCAAAATACCCTCCTGGGGTGCTCAATATGCAATCATGAGTGCTCTGGATGCCCTCCAACTACGCATGTATGGTGGACATGTCATATGCATTCACTATGGACTGCTATCTCACGACACCTCACTGTATGGTTCTCCCACTCCTCATATGTCCTCCTTCTCTTAGCGGGTGCCTGTGACTCTCTGAGCCCCTCTGAAAAATCTCTGGGCTGTTAGTGCCATGTATCTCTAGGATACTCCTCTTCCCACCTCTACAAGATGTCCCCAAAATCCAGAGATAAACCACACCCCTCTTGGAGAGGTGTGGCATGGTAGGGGAGCTCAAGTGAAAGCCCAACATAAGGAGGGTTGACCTGGTAGAAAATATTCTAATCAACCATTGATATCATCGATGAGTGAGTCAAGTAATGCAGGTCAACTAACTTTCCTCCTCCTACCTTTTTGTAGCCAGATACATCATGTCCTAGGGCCAAAGAAATGGAAGTTACAATTCCTTCCATGATAAAAGGATCCTTGCTCTTGGATGGGATTGTATTCATATGACCAATAATAAGTGACCCCAGATTAACAAGCTTCCCCTATACCATCCATCCCAACACAAAAGGTCTTTCCTGATGCAACTGCCTTGATTTTCATATCGGGCGAAGATGGTGTTCGCCAAGACCTTCTGAATGTATCTCAAGATGGGGTTGTGAATTAGACTAGTCTTTGCTTTGCCCTGTGAGTTTCTTCCACATTGCTACATAGTTTGCATTGGTTTCTCTATCAGTGCTTCCTTGATCAAGTGATGTCGCTGCCTCATGAGATGAAGTAAAGATGCCATCCATAAAGGATGTAGTGATGAGGTAGGTGCTACTCCTCAAGGTGACACTGATGGCGTCCTACGAGATCTTCTCTAGTGTTGCAAAGAATTGTTATGTAAGATCCACATAGGTCTCCTGCATTGTGGTCAACACCTCAACTAGCCCAACGGGCTCCACGATATCCTAAAAAAACAAAGATTCCCAAAGTTTTCATCATCTCCTGGCACACGTAGTAAGTGGCAATCACTCAGTGTGTCAAGCACTTTGGATGATTTGTCTTCTTCCCTTTCTTACTCTGACTGTCAGGTGTTGCGTCATGACACACTCCAGGTGCACCCTCTGGCTGTGCATCTGGCATTGCCTCATCTGCAACATCTATCAATAACCGTCATTGTGCTCTTAGTTGTGGCTGTGGCTGCGGTGTCGTAGATGTCGATGGGTGTGCAGCTGAAAATGATGGACGAGCTACCGAAAGTGATGGACGGGCTTCTGAGACAGATGGTTGGGCTGCTGTACTACCTCTGCCTAGAAGTCTCCTCCATCATGGGATCCACTACCACAGCCGCATGGGGTGATTCCCGTTCTGAAGTGGAGGTTGCTGATGGTGCCAGGAGGGCAAGAGGGGCTGTCAGAGCTGAAGAGGATGCGTTCTTAGGTCGACGCCTGTAGGAAATGACCTCCTTGGTCTTAGACACAAACTTTTTAGCCATTTGCTTCATTTTGGATCGAAATTGGTGGAGAAAAATGGGATTTTAGGTTTTCTCCTAAGAACAGGGCTGTTGGGGCAGATTGGAGAGAAATGGGGTGTTTTGTGGATGAAAAAGGGTGGAATCTGGAGATTAAGATAGTAGAAATGGTGGGGATTGATAAGAGATGTATTGGGGGTGGTTTGGTGGAGATTCGAGGGTGGTAGGGTGGTTGGGGGGTGCTGCATGGTTGCTTAATGCGGAGAACGGACGTGGCGTTCACGGAGAAAAGATTAGAAGTGATTTGGGATTTTGCAAATTGGCAGACTTAAGTGCTAGAGTCGGGCTGCAACACGGCCGGGCTGCACGACACGACTATGGTGGCTTGCTCGCTGCATTTTCGTGGTGGCCCACATGCCCATTCTGAGTGGATGGCTACATGTTTGTGCTGCCTTGCACGGTCGTGGTGCCTCTGTTCTCCAATTTCAACTTCTTTGATTTTTTCTCAATACCCCTGTTGATTTTGAGTGCACCACCATAGGCGTTCCATGTCACCACTGTCGTGGTGAGTACTATGGCTGTTGATTTGAACTTGACTCTCATCAAACATCAAATCTTTGGTCCAAAATTATTTTTCATGGATAACTTTGTCAAGATCTCATCTAATTTTCCTCATTTCATCCTATTTTCATCTGCACATCTTAAAACTAAACAAAAACTATTAAAAGCAAGTGTGTGTGTATTTTCTTGGAAAAGTGTAAAAATAAAGCAAAAGTACCAAAAATGGGAGGTTGGGTGAAAAATTCCCAAACCTAGGAGGGTTGCCTCCTACAAGCACTGAGTTTCATGCCTTCTTCTAGGCTTCATGGAGATTATTCAATCATTAATGCATTTGGCATCCTCATGTGCCCATTCTTTCAATAGATACATCTCTCATTTGCATTCAACCTATGTTCCTCACCCCTTTCATCACCAAAACTATCATCAACTCCTTCATCTAGAACTCATTCACTTGAATGATCAATAGGACTCTTGAAGTGACCATATCCAATATCCTCATTTCGAACTCACCGGTTTGAGAATTTGTATATGTTGATCTTTATCTTCATGTCCATGAAAGAGAATGTCATTATGCCACTGCGAACATGTATCTAAGCATCAATTGTGGACAAGAATGGTCTCCCCAAGATGATGGGGATCTTCCTATCATCCGACTTCATGTTAAGAATAATAAAATCTACTGGAACACTACTCCTCTTTCCTTGTCAATCATCACCATGACATCATCCACTCATCCTCTAGGCACTTTGATGGAGCGATCCACCAATTGGAGAGTGTAATGTGCCAGTTTCAAATTGCCTATACCCAGCTCAACATAGACACTATATGGCATCAAATTCATACTGGATCCCAAATCAAGTAGGGATTTTCCTATGCGATGTCCCCCAATGTAGCTAGGTATGATTGGGGCTCTTGGGTCTTTCCTCTTCACGGGGAGTGAGTGCTGGATAATGGATCTCACTTATTCAATCAACTTTACTTTCTTTGGAATTCTCCATGTTGAACTTTTCTTCACAGTGCATAAATTCTTAAGAAACTTGACATATGATGGAATTTGTTTGATAGCATCCAACAATGGGATATTGACCTTTACTTGGCAAAACACCTCAAGAATGTCATCATTGTGCTTTTGTCTCCACCTTACTTCCGTTGGCTCATCTTATGCTTCAATGAATGGTGGCTCACTTGCTTTAGCCTTGCTTGAATCAACATGAGGTGGAACACTAGGGATGGTGGGACTTGCAAATGGGGTATGAGGTGGATCACATGGTATCCCAAAATCAACCAAATGTATCAGAGAATCATCTTTAAAAATTTCAATCACAATATCACCACTTGGCTACCTTTGCTTTGCTTTGTCAACCTTTCTTTGACTTGTGGGCTGCTAAAGAGATTTTCCACTCCTTAGAACTATCACAACACTTCCTTGCTCATGGTGGAGAGGGGGAGCTAGTTGTGGTTGTGGAGGAGGTGGATGTGACACTTGGTGTTGAGATTGAGGTGGAGTAGATAATTGAGGTTGAAAGGTGAATTGTTGAGAAAATGGTGGTGATGGAGGGGAGGTGGTGTGTAAGGTTTGGGATCACCTTAGAAGTGATAAATGGGTTGTACTTGTATGGGAGGTGGACTATAGAAAACTTGTAAAGAGGGCATTGGTCCACTTGCTTCATTGAAGCTCAAGATGGGTTTTGAAAACAATTTTTCCTTCTTGGAGAGCAATTATAGAAGATAGCTACTCTATCCTCTCCTCTAGCCTTGTCACATTCATTTGTATCTCATCAATGCTCTTTAGCCTAGAGAGGACCTCTTCCTCAAACCTTGAGCTGTATCTTGGACTTTGTGGCTCTTGGTAGCTATAGGATTGAGATGTCTTATTTTGTTTACCATAGAACTCAATAGAATTGATCGGGTGACAAGGATCATTTGTCACCTGATTCTTCATGAAGATCACCATGTCACCAATAATCTTCATCACTTGCGGGCTTGAGTCATTATGAGTAGGAGATGTCACACCAAAGGCATAACCCTCATCATTGATCATGCTAGAAGCTTGAGTTCTTGATCCTTCAGCCAGCTGCTCAAACAAAGGCCATATCTCCTCAGGTGGCCTAGCCATGAAAACTCCCCCACAAGAAGCGTCTACTATATCTTGGTCCTTTAGAGATAGATTGGAGTATAATGATTGAACTAGCTGCCACAAAGGGATCTCATGGTGTGAGAACTCTCTCAAAATCTTCTTAAATCTCTCCCATGCATTGTGAAACTACTCATTGCCCATTTGACTAAAACTTGTCATGACTCACCGCATTTGTGTCAACCTTTCTATAGAGTAGAATTGTTTTAAGAAGGCAAATCTCCATTGTTTCCCAACTCATGATATCCCTCCTTGAGTCATACCAATCTTTGGCTCTATCTTTGAGAGAGAATGAGAACAAGGTCAACCAGATTGTGTCATCACTAGTTGTCGGCATCTTGAAGGTGGAGCATACTTCAAGAAATGAGTCTAAGTGCTTGTAGGGGTTCTCACTCTCCAAGCCATAGAAGATGGACAGGAGCCCAAGAAGACCTGAAGGGATGGAGAATTGCTCCCATGGCATTTGATCAATCCTGCTAGCAATTGGCGATTTGTAGTTGCTAGGCATGAAGTAATCTTGAAGTGGCTTGTGGGGTGCATTTTGGCCTTCCATCTTGTCTTCTCCTGAGTGGCTTGTCACATGCACAAAGCCCAACCAAACAAAAGAGGGCAAGTTAGCAAACCAATATACAGAAAGAATGTAAAGAATAAAGAATAAATAATAGCAATGATGAGGGCAATAGGAAAAGTAAAAGAAAAACTAACTAGCTAGGCCGAGCACCTTTACTCTCGAGAAATAATGCCAAAAAGCTTGGTGTACCCCTACCAATGGATTTACACATTATTCAATTGAGACTTGAATAGATGCAACTCCGCAGACAGAAGCACACAGTCGATTAAACTTTTGAAATTTATAATGACCTAAACTCAAATAACCTACTTCTACTAAAGCACTAACCCACAAGCGCACAGGGTCATGTCATAGTATAGGTAAGGCAGAAAGTATAGGGTCGATCCACAGGTATAGAAGGGGGCACTAGAGCTAGGTTAGTTTTTTGGTGTTAGGTTCCTACTGCGGAGTCTGGGGTTGAAGGGTTTAAAAGTGATTTGATTGTTAATCTAAGTTGAGAAAGAAAGAAAGACAAGCAAGAACAAAACCTAAGTTAACCCTAGACAATTAATTCTACTAAGTAGGAAAAGACAAGGCACGGCAAGAAAAGAGAAGAAGTTATGCTAAGGCAAGCAAGATGAAGTCTACACTACACTAGCAAACAAGGCAAGGGGCAAGTAAAGATCTAAGCTAGCAAGAACAAAGAAAGAACATGGCAAGAATCTATCTAAGCAAGAAAAGAGATAATTAAGCTAACACTAGCTAAGCAAGATGGAAACTAGGGTTTTAAAGCAATTAAAGGAGATGTGGGCTGTTTAGGGGATGCACTTATCAATTAAGTTGGGGGTGACATATGGACATTATGATCCACTTAGATTATCAAATCAAAAAATAAGCTAGAGTCTAATGAATTAGCCTAAGCTACTAACTGTCCATGGATATGCTAGGTTGTGTATAAGGGAACTAGTCCCTAACACTCCCTACTACCCTTGCGAGGCTCAATTGGGTAGGGCTTGGAAGTAATTTAATTATAGTTTAAACAAGCATATGTTTCTAGGTTAGATGATCTTAGGATAACTAGGGGTTGAGATTAGTAATGGGGGTGGAAGTGAGGTTTTAGGCCTCCCATTACCCACATTATAACCTTGAGAAAGATCCATGCTAAACACACCAATTTCATCTAAACTAGCTACTTACATCTCTCAAATAGGGTTAAGAGAATTGTTTAGGATGTAGGAGTATGGGTAGCTAGCTAGTGATCCAAGAATTGGATCTAAGGGCAAATCCCAAAACTCACACATAGAAGCAATTTCCCTAAATTCCTAATTGATTTTAAGCACAAACCAAGAAGAAATTCATGGAGAATGAGATATAAATAGAATATAATCATTAGCAAATGAAATTACAATGTTTACATACCATTTTCCCCCAACATGGTATCAAAGTAACATTTTACACCCCAAACAACCCACCTAAGGGGCCTAACTACTCATAGCAATGCAAAATACAAAAAGAAGGGAGAAAGAGGAATAAGTAGCCATGGAGATTGGTGTAGATGAGTGAATCCTCCTATCTAACTACTGCAAGGTTGACCTCCTCCTTCTTCTTGGATGGAATGGTGTTGAATGATGGTGGGAAGTGGATGGAAGGCTAAAAAATGATGGTTTTGGTGGTGGAAATGGAGAAATGGAGTTAAATGGAGGTGGAAATGGAGTGGAATGGCTAAGGGGTGAAAATGTGGATCTAGGAGGTGGTTGAAGGTAGCTACCTTTGTGATGGAGCCTCCACCTAGGTATATATTGGTGTGGGGGAAGCACTAGGTCAAGCAGGGGTAGTATGGAAAAAACAATGCAAAAGTAGCTAGGTTTTTGTAGGTAGCACGGCCATGGTGGTCACCATAGCCATGGTGGTGGAGGGGTGAGAATGGTCGTGGTGGATGGGAACGACCGTGGTGATAAATGCTAAAAAATCATAGGGAATAGGTTGATTTTGTACTGAAGGTGACATAGCAGTGGTGGGGCTAGGGTAGCACGGTTGTGGTGAGGCTAGGGTAGCACGAACATGGTGGTCACCACGACTGTGTCGCTTGAAATGCATAGCCCGTTCTCTGCTCCACGACCATTCTACCTATGCTCTCACATGGACATGCAAGGTGGCACGACCGTTCTGGGTCAGTTCACCACATCCATTCTGTGTGGCACGGTCGTGGTGACTCTAGCTTTGCTTGGAGATGGCTTCGTTGATTTATAAGTGTGCTAGCACGACCGTTCTATGGTACACCGGCCGTGGTGGCCTCTAGATCATCACTTTGACTTGTTTCCTTGGATTTTCTTGGACATCTTTGCTTCAATGGATCTTTTTCCATTAGGGGTAGGTTAATGGAGCATCAGACTTCACTTTGGGCCTCTCCAAGGGTAGAGAAACCCTAGGATCACTCCTTCTCTCTATCTTCCATCAAGCGTGGTCCAAATGCCTGAAAAACATGCAAATAATGTCCATAAGTGCATTTTATACAAATATGCATATTGAGGGAAATAACATGTAATCTAACAGGTATAAATTTGATTGGAGTGTAATATGACACAAGATGAAGCCCTAAAATAAGGCTGAATAATCTCTCACATTACCACAACTATTAGAGGGGAAGTCTTGTCATACACAGGTGTAGAGAGCCTAGGCCATTCCCCTTTATCTAGGAGTGGATGAGCTAGGATTTCACAAACCCTAGGTATACAGAGGTTTAGATATCATAGTTTGACTATTATTGTGAATCACCAGTAGGTCGATTGGACCACCCACTCGATCGACTAGCATGCCTTTTGGTCAAATGGAACATCCAATCATTCTAATGGCTTGTTTTATTATTTACAAACAAACTAGATTTTAATGCGATGACTAATGTATGCCATTATGTAAAAATCAATCACTTGACCTAGTCCTACTGGTCGTCCTTTCAATTGAGTGGACTATCCACTTGATCAATTGGACACTCTAGTCACCCAACTGACATCTAGTGTTTTTTAAGTTGATTACCTAGATACTTCAGTAACCAAGACAAACCTTATCCATGAGTAAATTCATATTCAAAGTTATTCCTATGTGTGTGACCCTATAGGTCCCAAATTACATTAGTAGTGAATATCCATAAATAGACTATGACATCATAAGAAATGACCAGTGTCTAGCAACACATCATTACTACCTAAGTAATTGGAAAGTCAGAGAACAACTTCAACCTACATCTATGATTAGTGTTATTGTGATCATATCGTTCCTTAGTCTTTGATATCTAGATTGAACACGAGGCATAAAGTCATCATCCAATTAACATTCAATCCATGTTCCTTGAACTAGATCAGACTGTATGAGATGCATGTGACTTCACATATCATATAATGACTCACATGAGTATGTCCATATGTTTCTCAGTCTCGCTTATCAAGTGGTCATGTTATTGAATATGGTAGGAGGGACAAATCCCATCTACATCACCCAAAGTCAATCCACATGTGTCACAATGTACCCAATCACCACCATTATGGCAACCCTTATTCAAGGTCACATCATATGGTGTCAAAGTTCATCGAATGACATGTGATGAGTGTAGTAACTTCAAGCCTAAGAACCACAATAAACACTATAACTTTGAGAGCTAATGTATACTACCATTTCATGGTTTCCATGTATCACTCTCAAGGTGGGTCTGTCTGCTACATTATTCCATAATAAGTACATATGTGTTTGGCTTGATATCATTATCATGACTAATGAGATTCTGGAATCAACCGACACACATTCCATTCTTATGTATTATTGTTGTCTATTTTGCTTCCACAATAATATTTGACTAGGGATATAACAAGAATGTACATACTCTTACCATTCATATGATCTCATTGTTCATGTCCTCAACCTGACGACATATGTCATCGAGTAACTTCACTCTTTGGACATCTACCATGTTTGTGTCATCATCTCATGACTGATACAAACATAATAGTTATAATTACCTTTATTATTATAAAATCAAGAACATGATGCCTCATTAAAATTATCGTGTGATTCTCTCTCTGGGCATATATACCAAGACCCCTACCTTTCCATATTTGGAAATCTAGTACATTGAGTCGCCACCACCTAAGGAGGAGTTATAACATACCAAAACCTAGAATCTTGACTCTAGAAATGTTAACTCACATGATTAAGAGGTTAGTATGTTTGGTTCTATAGATTTGACCAACCAAGGATGGGGTTATATACATTTCTTTGTAACCCTAATGAATATAGTTAATGACATTTATAACTCAATGATAACCCTAGTTTGAAACAAATATAATATTTTTAGTGGCATTAGGTTCTATAATCAACATCACATATCATAATACACCCATACTAACATAATAACCTATATGTGTGCTAACATGTAAGTGAGTTCATGAAATATGTCACATATGCTTCATTTGCTAACTAATATTCAAATAATGACAAAGATATGTTTAATACGAGGTATGCCTAATCATGAATTGGAATAAAAATTGGAGTTTCCATATGAATAATGGGCATTCATCTAAATTAACATTAAATTAATGGACTTAACATGTTAAATAAGTAAAATATGGAAACTCATATAACATTATGTACTATTACTCTTTTGGTTATAAAGTTTACAGAATATAATTCAATTTAACGAATATTGATGATAATGATGTAAAATTACCATAAATATGAACATAATGAGATTAAATCCTAATTGTATTAGAACTCATGAGAAGAAGTCTCAAAAGTAAAATCTAGTGGAAAAATTGTGATCCTTAGGTCCTAATTAGCTTTACTGCCAAGTTTCACATTTATTGAATAATTACACATGCCTTAATTTCATTTAGGAAAGGAAATATAAGTTAAAATCTCAAATATTAAATAATGTGATAGATGACTCAAAAAGTGAAACTAATGTTAAATTCAGACCCTACACCCTCAAATTAACCTGGGTGCCAAATTTGGTATCTATTAAACATTGTTTTCTCCCCCCGATTTTATTAGGAAATAAAAGGGTTTAAATATAATTAAATTTAATGGATATTTGAAATAATGACTTTATTTATTATAGATATGCTATATTTAATTTCAAAATGCAATATCATGACTTTTAGTACGTGTTGTTCTAAAGTTTTTATTTTCTAATTTTGGATGGATGTGAGGCCTTTTTCTCAACCTTTGGATCGCATCATCGCGATCTAATAGCCAAGAGGTTGTCTCCTACCTTGGATAGAAGACTTATCCTACTAAAATAGTACACACATTTACCACCCATTTTGTCTCAAATTTCTCCCTTGTTTCTTGATCTTTCTTTAAGATTTGTTGTGCATTGAATTTTTGTGAAGATTCCACATCTAACATACATTATTCAAACCCTAGTTTCCCAAAATTAGAAAATGCCCAATTCATGTTTTAGTCTCTCCTTCCCATGACTTTCAGATCATGCAACACTCACTCATATATATATATATATATATATATATATGTGTGTGTGTGTGTGTGTGTGTGTGTGTGTGTGTGTCTATAAACCATTTCCAACCCCCACATGACCTTCCTTTGTCTTCGATTTGGTCTGAAAAAGTGAATGTTGTCGTCTCAAACTTTTTCTTCCCTAGAGAACCTCCAATTATCAGAAGCCAATTAAGTTGGCAATAAGTATCCTTCCAACCATGCCTTTCACACAAATATCTATGTGATGAGACTTGGACTAGATAAGGATCCCAACTTACGTCCTCACCCCTATTTTTTGAAGCTTCATATCATGTCTTCTGGAATTTTCTTGCTCTATTTCCATGGGGTTCTTCCTCCTACCTTCCTCGTAATCGTGTGAGGGTGTTTCAGCTATTTTGATGATCATTCTAGATCTCATTTCTGACTTCAACTTTGACCATAACATACCATGGTGGACCGGTCAGACTCTATATTTTAAACCTATTTATGGTCAAGTGTTGGGTCTCAAGATATTGGTGAACATCAAAAATTCGTTGGTAATTTCAACTTTGCATAATATGCTAAGTGTTGATGATGCAACTAGAGTTTTGGACTATTTTTTCCGTGTTCCTATCTCATGGTCATTAGTAATTGGAGGAAGATGGTCGTTTTTGGAATCACAAGACTACCCTTACACTAGTTTTTTCTTGATCTTGGCTTGAAGGAGGTAAAACTATCTTTTCAGTCTCTGATTGTTTTTTTTCATACTTAGCTTTGTATCTAGTTGGATATGGGCCCGAGCCAAATGGAAAACTTGGATAGGGCCGACTCAATAATATTTTGATATGGATTATGACAATCCATGGATTAATTTCATTTTCTGATTGATGAATATTTCAAAAATTCATAACTAATTCTCTAATAATAAAAAAATTACACAAAAATACTTGATTGAAATCAAAGAAAATTTCTCTACCTAAATAAATATAAAGTGTGGCCTAAATATAGATATAATAAGATTTATTAATATAGAGTTTATAACATACATACTAAATAATGATTTGTATATATAATTCAATACTAGGTGAAGAAGAACCTAACCTGGATTTAGGTTTCAGACTTTGAAAAGTTGACAAACATATCAAGGTATGTTGTATATACTAAATCTAGTATTGAGCAATTGATCCTATTTTTCTCTCTTGAGCCGCTTTGAGGTATTTTGGTAATGAATATTCTCTCTTGACTTGATTACCTATTTGGGTCTTATCTCAATGAATTTGATTCCTGATAATATTGAACCGTCTATAATTCACGATGGAATGTAAAATTGTACTTTGCTTCATGATGAACCCTAATTGTGAAATTGAACCAAGTTGTTCCTTATTATGAGATAGAACCCTAATTTTTTCCACTTATGTGGTGGATATTTCATGTTATCCATTTGTATGACTATAATCTCACTTGCCTCTACATTTATGCATGCTTTGTGATTCAGTATATCTAGAGTTGTATAAGTGCTTTGGTTTATGGGGTAATGTGCCCTTTAAGTTTTGGGATGGAGGTTATTGTTGACTCAAGGTCAATTTAGCCAATGTTGACTCAAGGTCTAAATTGACTAAACCCTTGTTTTGATGATGACTAAACCATTCCAATTCTTTGTGTCTAATGCTTCTACTTGAGTGATTTCAGATTAGGTATAGACACACTCCAAATGCCCTAACTTGCGCATCTCAAGTTGGAGAAAAGACAAGTCAAAGTCAATACAAGTACACGTCTTTGGAATATGATGTAAATACATTAGAATCATGTTTTAAATCACTTGTAATGATTGTATGACTTGTAATTAATCTTATAAAAAATTAGGAGCACTTAAATCGAATATTTAAGCACTTTAATGACATTTTCCAAAATTCATTTCAGGCCGTCAATCGGTTATGTTACAAACTCGATCGATCCCTTGATGGATTTTAAAAATGTCCAGGTTTGGTCGAGTTACAAACTCGACCAATCCATTCAGTCTAGTTACAAACTTGACCGATCCGTTCGGTCCATTTACAAACTCGACCGATCACACTTTTCAGCAAAGTACAGAAAAGTGTTTTTGACCATTGTAGTGTTGCAAAACTCAAAAATATATCCATTACAACACCCCGAATGGCAAGTATTCATCCTTAAGTGTTCCCAAAGGCTAAGAGGCACCCCCAACTATAAATAGGACCCCTTGGGCTTCATTCCAAGGTTGAGAATTCAATGAAAAACTCTATATGAGGTTCCTAGTCTATAGTAGAGTGAATCTTACAACGTCCTCTCTCTCTCTTTCTCTAAGCTTAATCACTTGCATAATCGATTAGAGTGAGTAGGAGATTTATGAGAGAGCTAGTCTTACATATATATCTTGTGAGGCTATCACTTCCACCACCTCCCTATCTATCATTTCAACCATGAACATGAAGGTTCTCTCTCTTGGGTAAGAGAGGTGTATAAGAAAAAGGGAAGGAGTCCCTTGGTGAATAATGAGGCCAAATACTTGGAGTAAGAGTGGGTAAGACCTTAGTGAAGGCAGACGATTCCTTGCTCAAGTGGGTAAGTCCTTAGTGGAAGATTCTCCTAGTGAAGGTGAAGTCAAAGCATGAAGATCCATGAAGAGTGGGTAATTCCTAGAAGGATGCAGACTTGTGCAAGAGTAGGTAAGTCCTCAGAGAAGGCTTAAGACTCATTGCAAAGTGGGTAAGTCCTTGTTAAGGTTGAAGACTCTTTGTATTTGATAGGTAAGTCCTTTGGTGGGTCATGTATTGTAAGTCTTATGAATTCATATAAGAGTGTAATGGTTAAGAAATCCTAGAGGTTGACCTCTCTAGGTAGTGGACTGACATACTTCTAGTTTGAAGTGTTGAACCACTCTACATAGCTTGTCACTTGGTGCTTGTTCAATATCTCTCCCTTTCTATGTATGTTTTAGTTGCGCTCAAACTTCCTATTTAGAAACCT
Source organism: Alisma plantago-aquatica (assembly GCA_963693085.1). Lineage (NCBI taxonomy): Eukaryota > Viridiplantae > Streptophyta > Magnoliopsida > Alismatales > Alismataceae > Alisma > Alisma plantago-aquatica. The sequence continues at coordinate 338,288,978 of OY856414.1, forward strand.
TATCTTGTGATATATCTTGAAGGTCTAATGAATTTTGTTTAAGTGCATTCAGCTCTATTCAACCCCCCCTTTAGAGCATCCAATCACCCATCCTAGGATCCAACAATTGGTATTAGAGCGAGTCTTCTCCAATCATACTTTAACAAGTACGAGAAGATGGGTGACCACCAAATTGGGATATACTTCATCAACCTTCCACTCTTTGATGGGAGTAACTTCCTACATTGGAAAAGAAGGATACAATTCTACATCTAAGGATCAAGTCTTTAGCTATGGAAAATGGTGGACCATCCATACAATCTACTAGAGACCAAGATAGAAGAATGGGATGAAGCTATCATGAAGAAAGCCACCTTGAATGTAAGAGCAATCAACATCCTCTATGCCACCATGAACCCCACTGAGTTCAACCGGATTTCCTCTTGTGAGATGGCCTATGAGGTATGAAGAAAGATATGAATCACTAATGAGGGGACACCTCAAGTGAAGAAAAGCAAAGTCTATATGCTCAAAGGGTTGTTTGAGAACTTCAAGGTGGGAAAGGAGGAGAAGATAGGCAACATGTGCTCAAGACTCAACACAATCATAAATGACCTTTCCGTCCCAGGTCATCCTATGAGTAGAGGAGAGATCAACTCTAAGATACTTAGAACTCTCCCCAAGAGATTGGAACCCAAGGTGATTTCCATTGAAGAAGTAAGGCCTCTTGATGATATACCCATTGAAGAGCTCATTGGAAATCTACAAGCCCATGAAGTCACACTTGACAAAAGAGAAGTAGTTGAAAGATAAGAGGAGAAAGAGCTAAAGAGAATGAAGAAGACTGAAATCAAGGGTCAAATTGAAGATATTAAGGGACAAGCCTCTCCATCCTCTCATGTTGAAGATGCCATGTACTCCAAGGGTAGATTCTAAAAAGACAAGAATTCATCCTCCATCCAGTGCCTCAAGTGTGGAAAGAAGGGTCACTTCAAGATAGACTGTCTACAAGGAAAGAAGACCCACTGTCACAAGGAAAGATAAGAGAAGTACAAGAAGAAGGATAAATGGAACAAAAGCTCAAGTGATTCCTCCAACTCAAGCTCAAGTGAAGAATCAAGTGGAGTATCTAGCTCAAGATCTAGTGATGAAGGAGAATGTCATTTTTCTCTTATGGAATCAACAAGTGAAGACTCAAATGAGGTAAATCTAAACTCTTTAGATAAAGAACCTTTAATTGCTATCATTAATGTTACTTGTGCCTCTCTTAAGTCTTCTAAAAATAAAAGGAAAAAACTCACTAGAATTGTTGATAATATATATGTAGAATTAGATGATTTTGAACATGCTAATACTTGCTTGCTTTATGATAAAAATGCTTGTCTTAGTCAATTAGATTCTCTTAAGCTTGAAAATGCTATCTTGCTTGACAAGATTAGATTTCTAGAATCTCAACCTCTTATGAGTAGTTCTAACAAAGAGCATAACTTAATTGTTGATTCTCTCATGCATGATATTGATGTTCTTAAATATGATAACAAGGACAAAGATTTTGTTTTGTAAGGATTAGAATCTGAAAATGGGGGTTTCTCTTTATAAGATTTCTTTGCTTGAAAGAAAAAATGCCTCCTTGCTTGCTAAAATCAATGTGATTGAATCTTGTTCTAGTTCTACTAGTAGAGAGAATAATGTTGCTGCTCTTCATGTTGATAGAGATTCTTATTTAACTAAAGCTCTTTTCTTAGAAAATGGTCTTTTGCATGCTAGAGATAATATCAATCATTTGTCTTCTACTATTACTTATCTTATGCATGATAATCAAAGTTTGAGATCTTCTTTGCAAAGATTCTTAGTTGGTAAAAAGAATCTTAATGATACCCTATACCATACTACTAAAAAAATTGGTAGACATGGTTTAGGGTATGATAGTAGTCAAAGGAACAACAAAGGTAAAGGACCTCCAATATTCCATGGAGAATCCTCTAGTTCCACGACTATGGGCACATGCAACTATCCAAGAGCAATAGGACTTGGGTTGCTAAGCTAACCCATCTGGACCCAAAAACATAATTGGGGATCATTTAATCTTTCTTCTTGTAGGTATGTTGCTAATGGATTGACATGAGCTATGGATTTGCCAATTGAATTCTCAATCCACATGAATGAAGAAAGGTGAGATGTGTATGGGGTGGCAACAAGTGGAAAAGAAATGGTAAGAACAAAGGTAAATGTTTTCTTGCTTATAACCAATCCTAACTTGTTATTGTCAAGTTAGTGTGCACTATGCTTATGGTTTTTTTAGTCAAAAGGGGTATTTTGTGATTCTCTTCATACTCTTTCTAAAAAATTATTTCTAATGCTTTCATAGTGTATTACTAACATGCTTACATATGTTTGGATGTGGCTTATGTTTTTATCATGCCTCTAGATATGTTTTTGTATATATAATGTTGACAACAGGTTCAGTCGAGTTTATCCTGTTAGAAACTCGACCGATAGGCACCAATGGGTATTGCCAACATGTGTCACCAGTCAACTTGTCAATACACGTAACTCAACTGACATCACTGTGCACAGAATATACAGTTGGCTTTTTGGATGAGAATTTCCCTCTCAACTAGATTTTCTCAACCAATAGCCTTATTCTTTGACACTCCCTTGGTATCCCTATATGCATATTGCCATGCTTTAAATTTCGTATCTTGCTTACAAATCTATCTTTCTAATTGGTATAATTTGGTATCCCACTAGTGGTATTCCTATATCTTGCAATTACTTATTTTGAGTTGTTTTGCAGGTTTTGACGATGATCTCTTTAGATCTCCTGGTTGTGTCTTAAAATGTGTCCGTTGTGCTCTAACTTGCTACATCTACATAGTTGTATATCTTATTTTGATACAACCTTGAGGTTCTTAGTCGTAATCACCCTTTGGTAATGATGCATATTTGTTAGTGAGTTATATCCTTGCTTCTGAAATTGCTTATCTCTTTGTTTGGATACATATCTGCATCTACTCATAACTTTGCCTTATCTTGTGTATCTTTTGGTATCTCTTGCTATGATCTAGATCCTACTAGTAATACTAGCTTGTGATATCATCTACTAGTAGTTCATATACATGTAGTTCTAGCCTTATTTATCAAGTGGTATTTAACTATATGCTATTCTTGTATCTTGTTTCATACTTGCTCAAGCATGTTCCTTGACTTTCATATCTACTATCTTGAGTTGCTGGAATAATATTGTGATGTAGGATATATAGAGCTACATTGTATGTAGCTTTTGGAGCATACTTGAAAATTTTATGTAGATTTTGCTCCAGTGTTAGATTTTGATGCAAGACTAGTGTTTTTTTAATGCAGAAACGACCTTCTGAGCAAGGCTCATTGCTATTCTATGAGTCCTGATACTTTTTGGGCAAATTCCATCATCTTGAGGGTTAAAATTGTGATTTATTATTTTTCTACTGCATTTTATCATGCATTATGGGTTGTTCAAGTGCATGCTATAACTTGTTTTTCTTTCTGTGCTTGGACAAGCCCCTAGTTGTTCTCTTTTACTCTCCTTTTATAATTTTTGTTATCTTCTTTCTTTTGCAAGTGGTGTTTCTCATCTCTTCTTGCCCCCACCTTTTGAAATGACAAAGGGTGAGAAGGAACATGTCTTCCTATGACAAAGGGGAAGAAAATCATGTCTTACATGAAGAGGAGAAGAATATCTCTTATGTATAGGGGAGAAGGTAAAGGGGAGAAGACATATATGTCTAGAACATATATGAGTAGAAGACATAATATTCTATATATGTTATAAAATCTAATCGTGCAGGAGAAATAGCATCGACAGAGGGGGAGTATGAGAACTCCACTAGCATCAATTATGGGGAGCATATGAACTCAATTACATTGAACCCCTAGGTTTCTCCAAAGATATGACTTTAGTAAAATGTTTTCAATACATTTATGGAATGGTTTGTCATCTTCAAAAAGGGGGAGAATGTTGACCCAAGGTCAATTTATCCAATGGTGACTCAAGGTCTAAATTGACTAAACCCTTGTTTTGATGATGACAAAACCATTCCAATTCTTTGTGTCTAATGCTTTTACTTGAGAGATTTCATATTAGGTATAGACACACTCCAAATGCCTAACTTGCGCATCTCAGGTTGGAGAAAAGACAAGTCAAAGTCAATACAAGTGCACATTTTTGGAATATGATGTAAATCCATTAGAATCATGTTGTAAATCACTTGTAATGATTGTATGGCTTGTAATTAAGCTTAGAAAAAATCAGGAGCACTTAAATCAAATATTTAAGCACTTTAATGACATATTCTAAAATTGATTTTAGGTTGTCAATCAGTCCAGTTACAAACTTGACCGATCCCTTGATGGATTTTGAAAATGTCCAAGTTCGGTCGAGTTAAAAACTCGACCAATCCGTTCAGTCCAGTTACAAACTCGATCGATCACACTTTTCAGAAAAGTGCAGAAAAGTGATTTTGACCGTTGGAGTGTTAAAAAACTCAAAAATATATCCGTTGCAACACCCCATATGGCAAGTATTCATCCTTAGGTGTTTCCAAAGGCTAAGAGGCATCCCCAACTATAAATAGAACCCTTTGGGATTCATTCCAAGGTTGGGCATTCAATGCAAAACTCTATATGAGGTTCCTAGTCTATAGTAGAATGCATCCTATAGCCTCCTCTCTCTCTCTCCAAGCTTAATCACTTACATTATCCATCAGAGTGAGTAAGAGATTTGTAAGAGATCTAGTACTACATGTATATCTTGTGAGACTCTCACTTCCACCACCTCCCTATCTCTCATTTCAACCATGAAGATGAAGGTTTTATCTCTTGGCTAAGAGAGGTGAAGAAGAACAAGGGAAGGAGTTCCTTGGTGAAGAACAAGGTCGAAGACTTGGAGAAAGAGTGGGTAAGCCCTTGGTGAAGGCAGAAGACTCCTTGATCAAGTGGGTAAGTCCTTGGTGGAAGCTTCTCCGAGTGAAGGTGAAGTCAAAGGCTGAAGATCCAAGAAGAGTGGGTAATTCCTAGAAGGCTGAAGACTTGTGTAAGAGTGGGTAAGTCCTTGGAGAAGGTTGAAGACTTGTTGTAAAGTGGGTAAGTCCTTGTTAAGGTTGAAGAATCTTTGTATTGGATAGGTAAGTCCTTTGGTGGGTCATGTATTGTAAGTATTATGAATGAATATAAGAGTGCAATGGTTAAGAAATCCTAGAGGTTATCCTCTCTAAGTAGTGGACTAACATACTTCTAGTTTAAAGTGTAGAACCACTCTACATAGCTTGTCACTTGGTGCTTGTTCAATCTCTCTCTCCCTTGCTATGTATGTTTTAGTTACACTCAAACTTCCTATTTAGCAAACTTATCTTGTGATATATCTTGATGGTCTAATGAATTTTGTTTAAGTGCATTCAACTCTATTCACCCCCTCTAGATAATCCAATCACCCATCCTAGGATCCAACAATTATGTGCTCCATATCTGAGTTTTGTGCCCACTTTATAAATTGATGAGTTTGGTTATGTGACATAATTTATTAGTTCAAACACTATGCGCCCTGACCACCATTGGATATATATGTTTCATTATGCTATGTTTATCTCACTCACTGCAAGTTGATTGTCATTATTGATGGGTTATGTGCCCTATAATCATTATGTGTAGTTTTGTGGCATACCTTGTTTTGTTTAATGGCAAGTGTAACTATTGATTACCATATTATATAAATTGATATTCTTTTGATATCTACTTGGATAGAATTTTTCTTTTTAATGGAAAGCCTTGTTATTTTTATTTTCCTTTATCCTAACATTGCTCAATCCCTAATAATATGCTCATACTAACTTTTTATGCTGAAAAATTTCCACTTTGTCTTCTCTGTGGGGTATGCTTCCAACCCCTTAGGTAGAGAGAAAGGAGGTTACTACCAAAGTTCATTTGGAGTTATACAAGTGTACTTGAACCTTCTTGGGAGATAGATTTGAGGTGGTTAAATAACCCTCTTCTAGTCCTATGCTATATATTAGTTTCCTTTTTTCCTCACCGTACATGGTGAAGGATTGTGATAGAATCAAGGATTTAATAGTTGATTTTTTTTTCATTGCTAAATTTTTAGTATTTTGAACATCTTTTGAATAAACTAGATTATCATCCCTTGCAAAAATGTGTTCGTGGGTTTGACATGCAGGACATTTCCTATAATTTGAGGAGTGGATCCCTTCTTAGGTCCCACTCCTTACAGTATGGTATTAGAGCTAAAAGTGGTTGACTAATCTAACTGTCACAGATCTGTTCTTACCCTAATCCCAATCCCACTGTCCAAAAGGGTAGTGTTAAAGGGATTAGAGCGCCCGTCCCTGAGTGGCCCGAAAATCACACATAGATAATATGCAAAAATGAAATAACATCCTTCTTTATTAAAATGAACCAAAGTGTTTAGTACATAAGGCCCGTAGGCAACAGGAAAGAGAAAAAGATAAGAACTAGCCTACAACTACATCCCTTTACAATTAGCTCCCATGCAGAGTCCATAAGTGATGTAGCAGTCTTTATTGCAGTGGATAAAAGAGTAGATGAATCTAGTTCCTTGCATTACCTAAAATCGAGAAAATCAAGACACAAAGTCAATGCAATTGCACAGTACGCTATATAAAAACAAGTAAAGCAGTTTATAAGAAAACTAGTATGCTTGGCATGACTTATGTTTCAAAACATTATCGAATGATCTTCCAAAAACCAAAATGTTATTCAACATGAATTTTATTACGAATTTCCCATTATGCTGTAATTCAAGAAGCATGCTTATACTAGTTTAGGTGACTCTACTACCCCAACGCGATGGGGAGGTCACCAAGCTCCTTCTCACCATATGAGATAGGAGATCAAAGTGCAAAATACCACTTTCAAAAAAGGGAGTTTTGCTTATATTCAATATCAACATTATCAACTTTTCCAACATCATTATCAACATCAATATACAGGCAGTCATAATGGGTATTGTGATTTAGGGTTTCATGTTTCTCAAAATATAATATAGAAGAAAAATGGAAGACTATTTATAGGGAAAAATAGTTCATCCAAATAACTAGCCAAGAATATTTCAAGAGATACCTAAAAGTATCATCATTACAACCAAGGAGGAGTAGTATAATAGCATACCTTTTTGAGTGCTAATCGAGTAAAGGTCCAAGAGTGAAAGGTCAAGGTCTCAAGTAGATCCTAGATTAAACAAGATATATATTTGAGGGTCAAGATCATATTATGCAAGAACCATGTATGCAAGATTAGGTTTTTGCATTCCTATTACAACCCTAGGGTGATCATCCATTATATCAACATTTCAACATTTAATCAAGCATCAAGCATATATCAAAATGAATGATCCACTTGGGTGCTTTTTAGGAATCATATTTGTTAACCCTAATTAAATCATCAACATACAAGCCATTACTCAAGTTTCTATGTCATAATGATAGGTTTGAGGCTAAACATCAGAGTAAGATTGCATGTTTGATCATGGACTAGATTAGGATCATAAATTCAAGAAAGTTGTTCATTTTATGCTCAAGAGGTTTGTTCAAAGGTATTTGCATCAAAATAGAGAACAGAGATATGAAACAGGTTCTGAAACCATTTTTATTAAATCGGGCTAATTTTTTTGATAAAAATGGACTATACATTCGATATATTTGGAGCTAGGAATCTCAAGATAGCATTTTTGCAAGTTTAGGCTGTTATTGGAATTTTGGGTAGAGAGGGCCGAATTACCAAAAAAAGCGGGGCCGTTGATCGTTGGTCAACCGTGGTCTCGCGGGGCAGATCAACGGCGGAGAGGATCCATGCTCCCAGGCACGTGCTCATGGAGAAGAAGCAGGAGAGGGGCTCGCGCGAGGATCTGTGACCGTTGATCGTTGACTGGGATCACCGTGGGCTCCGATCATAGGGCTCCTGTTAGTCATCCCCACAGCCGAACCCGCCCGCGAGCAGAGCTTGTTCCGTGGCGGTGCGGCGGTCAGAGAAGAAGGGGGTGAGAGAGGGAGAGCATGGCGTGGGACAAGAGGGCGCCATTCGTCTTCGTGGGGGCGGGCCGAACTCAGCTAGGGGTTTATATATGGTTTTGGTGCTAGGGTTAGGGCTACCAAGGGGGGCAGCACACCCTTATGGGGTCAGGTTGTTTGCTTGGCCTCTGAGCAGTGATTTTACCCTACCAAGCCAAGCGGAAGCTTCGAGAAAGGGGTGCAGACTCTTTGGTTGAGTCATCAGGTACAATAGATCTGGGTTGCTCGATCGGGGTTGGGAGCCATGGTGGCTTGTCCACCGTGGACCTGCCATACTGGGCGCAAGGTAGGGGATGACTCCAGCACCGTTGGATTGAGATCCAAGGCTGCTGGGTCAATCCACCTTGCCCAGTGGCACCCAAGCACAGGATGGGCCGGGCCCAGCAATGGAAAAGGAGCAAAAAGGTGGAAAAAGGCTAAAAAAAACTAGGAAAAGGCTAAAAGGCTAGGAACAAGCTAGAAACTTAGAAAAATCGTATAAAATCATGGGAAGGCCCAATTGATCTCAAATTTGGACCATGTCTTCAACATGAAGTGTAGAATAATGTGTATAACTTTGGAGACCAAAAGATAAAGTTAACTAGTCAAACTCAAGTATTTGAACAAGGAGGTGTATTAAGCTAATTAAGGTGCCCAAAAGTGCATGAAAATCATATAAAACAAAAACATTTGATTCTCGGTATCCATATTGATCAAGGAGTCAAAATAGATTATGAATGACCATTATAAAGGTGAAAAAATATAAATTAAATAAGGGAAAAGGGGAAAAACTCACATTGTCACAACCTCCCCTCCTTATAAGAATTTTGTCCCCAAATTCAAACTTTCTTGAAGAGGCCAGGAAAATGTTCCTCCATGTCTGACTTCAACTCCCAAGTAGCATCATCACTCCCATGGTGCTTCCAAAACACCTTAACCATATCGATTTTCTTATATCTGAGTTCCTTGGTGCGAGTATCAAGTATCTTGACCGGAGTTTCTTGGTATACAAGGGTGTCCTTTAATTCAAGTGGTTCATGATTGAGGACATGGATAGGGTCTTTGACATACCACTTTAGGTTTGACACATGAAAGACGTTGTGCATCATGCTATATTGTAGAGGTAGATCCAATCTGTAAGCACATTCCCCAATACGATCCAAAATTTCAAAAGGACCCACACATCTGGGGCTAAGTTTGCCTTTGTTCTTTGCAATGGCTCGAATTGGTTGAATCTTCAGGAAAACATGATCACCTACTAGGAAATGAGTGTCAGTCTTGTGTGCATCAACATAAGACTTCTGACGATCTTGTGCCCTTTTTGACCTTTACTTGATTAGGTTGACATTGTCAGAATAGAGGTTTAGTTCCTCAGATTTCAGAATTCGTCTTTCGCCTACTTCATCCCAGTAAAGTGGAGATCTACACGGTCTTCCATACAGAGCTTCATAGGGAGGCATGCCTATACTGGATTGGTAGCTATTGTTGTAGGCAAACTCAATGAGAGGAAGGTAGTGGTCCCAAGAACCACCCCAATCGAGGACACATGATCTCAGCAAGTCTTCTAGAACTTGGATTGTCCTATCAGATTGTTCGCCAGTTTGTGGGTGATAAGCAGTGCTGAAATTCAGTTGAGTTCCTAATTCTTCCTGTACTTGTCGCCACAAGTGAGAAGTGAACTTTGCATCACGATCTGATACTATAGATACAAGAATTCCATGCAGCCAGACTATCTCTCGAACGTAAAGTTCTGCTAACTCAGGAACCTTGGTTGTTGTCTTGATTGGAATAAAATGGGCTGATTTAGTCAGACGATCAACTACAACCCAAATGGAGTCACTCCCTTTCCTAGTCTTGGGTAGTCCCACCACGAAATCCATGGTGATGTTTTCCCATTTCCATTCGGGGATAGGTATAGGTTGTAGAGGACCTCCTGGACATTGGTGTTCAGCCTTGATCTGTTGGCAGGTCAGACACTTGGAGATGAAAGTAGCAATGTCAGTCTTCATATTCCTCCACTAGAAGTGCCTTTGTAGATCCTTGTACATTTTCATCGATCCAGGATGCACAATATATTTTGACCCGTGAGCTTCTCATAACACCATTTCTATCATGACTGAATCTTTTGGGAGCATATGCGTTGTTTGTATCGGATTCCACCATCCATGCCGACTGTCAGATGAGTTTGGGGCTTCTCTAATAGCTTAGTCATATCATCAAGACTCTTGCTATTCTTTTGGGCGGACATGATTTTGGACAGGAGGCCCAATTTTACATGAACACTAGCCAATCTAAGAACGTTGCCCATACGCCTTGGGGCCCAAGGTGACATGACTTCCATGTTCTTCCATTCAGAAGTAAAGACAGCATCACATTTAGCCTGCTTCCTACTGAGTGCATCGGCCACCACTTTTGCCTTACCGGGGTGGTAGGAAATGGTGAAGTCATAGTCTTTAAGGTACTCGAGCCAATGCCTCTGTCTGAGATTGAGATCCTTCTGTGTCAATATGTATTTTAGACTCTTGTGGTCGGTGAGGATGTCGAAGGTGGCACCATACAAGTAGTATCGCCATATTTTCAAAGCATATATGATGGCGACAAGCTCAAGGTCATGGGTTGGGTAGTTGACCTCGTTTGGCTTCAATTGTCGAGAGGCATAAGAAACGACCTTTCTCTCTTGCATGAGAACACAACCCATACTGAACCTTGATGCGTCAGTGAAGATGACGAACCCATCATTTCCTGAGGGAAGAGTCAAGACAGGTGCAGTTGTCAGCTTTGTCTTTAGCTCTTGAAAACTGGACTCACACTCCTTTGACCAGATAAACTATTCTCCTTTCCTAGTGAGCTTAGTGAAAGGAAAGACAGTCCTGCTGAAGTTCTGAATAAAATGTCAATAATAGCCAGCAAGACCTAGAAAATTGCGAATCTCCAAAACATTCTTTGGGGCTTGCCACTCAAGAACAATCGAGACTTTGGCGGGGTCAACAAAAATTTTCCCACCAAAAATTATGTGGCCCAAGAACATGACTTCATAAATCCAAAATTCACATTTTGACAGTTTTGCGTAGAATTTCTGAGATTGGAGGATGTCAAGAACTTTGGGAAGGTGAATGCGGTGTGATTCAACATCAGTCGAATATATCAATATGTCATCAATGAAGACCACTACAAACTCATCGAGGAAAGGTTGGAAGACACTATTCATCAAGTTCATAAACACACCAGGGGCATTAGTCAACCCAAAAGGCATGATAAGAAATTCATAATGCCCGTATTGAGTTCAAAAGGCTGTTTTAGGGATGTCTTCATCCTTAAGTTTGAGTTGGTGGTAACTAGAACGGAGATCAATTTTTGAAAAGACATGGGCAGAACGGAGTTGATCGAAAAGGTCATCAATTCTGGGCTGTGGATACTTGTTTTTCACAGTAGCTTGATTGATCAGATGATAGTCAATACAAATGCGAAGGGAACCATCCTTTTTCTTGACAAATAAAATGGGGGCTCCCCAAGGAGAGGTACTAGGGTGGATGAAACCCTTGTCAAGCAATTCCTGCAACTGCTTTTTTAGCTCAGTCAATTCAGCAGGAGCCATCTGATAGGGTGCCTGAGAAATAGGTGCGGTACCAGGTGCTAAATCAATAGAAAACTCGACATCACGATCTAGTGGTAGCCCATGGAGATCCTCAGGAAAGACACTCGGGTACTCTCACACTATATCAATGTTTTCTAGGGCACTCATATCAGGATTGACTATGGTTACATTTTCTAGGTATGCTTTGCACCCTTTAGCTATCAAGTTTTGGGCTTTAATAAGAGAAATGACAACGTTTTGATTTCAATCTTTCCTTCCAGGAATTACAAGAATAGGGAGATTGGGTTTGGAAATAATGACTTTCTTGGCACGACAGTCGATTAGAGCATGATTTTTATGGAGCCAATCCATCCCTAAAATAAGGTCAAAGTCTTCCATGTCTAAGATTATGAAATCTGACTCAAAACTACGTCCAGCATAAGATAGAGGGACTTTTTCAACAATATAGTAGGAGACTTTCATCTTCCCACTTGGGGTAGTTACATCAAGTACGTACCCTAAGTCCCTTGTTTCAAGATTCAACATATAGGCAAGATTCCTAGACATGAAAGTGTTTGTTGACCCGGAGTCAAAAAGAGTAACAACAAAATGGTCGGAGATTTGCATCATACCTACGTATACATATATTTTGTGTAAGGACTATGTACAAGATAATCACGATATAAAGTTTTGGAAATAATCTTGAATTTAAAAAGTACCTTCCATGAGTTTGTTTTCATTGGCCTTCGCCTCATCTACATTCACAGCAAAGACACGGGCCTGTCGATGTTCACCTTTCCTGGCCCATGTTGGAGGAGGGTGGGGGTAGCTGTCTCTGAAGTGACCCTCCTGTTTGCAGTAGTGGAAGACCGGGGATGGATACTCGCACTGGCCAGGGTGGAAATTACCACAGTTACGACAACGAGGAAAATTGGCATTCCGGCCTGGACCCCTGTTTTGGCCATGATTCTAGTTTTGTGCAGGACCACGATTGTAATTCTGGTTCTGGCCTTGGGCAGGAGGATTCCTCTGGTTCTTCTGTCGGTTCTTGTTCTTATTGCCACCAATATGGGGTTTTCCCTTCTGTTCAGGTTTTGCAGGTACAACTACAGTCAGACCTAGATAGGCAAAGGTAGGTAATGGTTTCCCATGTCCCATCCCCAGGGTTCTCTCCATGGATAAGGCATGGTCATAGGCATCTTGAAAATTGGTGGGTTTGGATGAAGATACAAAAACTTTTAGGGTAAGGAAAAGCCCATCAACGTAGCGGTCAAGTTTTTGTTCTTCGGTAAGGTTGGTGAAATGCCTCTCCAGCAGGCGGAACTGTCGGTTGTATTCAGCCACTGTGTTAGTTCCTTGGGTAAGGGTGAGGAATTGTTTTTGTTTCTCCTTTCTCACAGATGTGGGTTGGAAACGGTTGGTGAAAATGGGTTTGAAGGCTTCCCAGTTGACAGGGATGACCTGTTGTGACGGGATATAATTCTCCCACCACAATTTGGCCTCTCCCTTCAATTGGTAGGTGGCAAAACCAACCTTGTCTTGTTCAGGGCACCCCAAAACCCTAAAAGTGTTTTCCATGGACACTAACCAGGCATCATCCTTGTCTAGGACATCATCTTTGTCTTCCCCATAGAAGGCTTCAGGGTTGAGTTTCAGAAAATCCTGGATAGTGATGGGTTTTGGGTTATGGGTTGGCACAAGGGATGTAGTACAGATAGCTAGGTCATCGAGGGCATCCATAATGGCCTTTTGTTTTAGTTCCCATTCCCCCATATTTTTGGTCTTATTGACAGAGCCTACATCTTCATCATCATCCATGCAGAGCTTCTTCCCCTTGTCTTTAGTACCAGAGGTCCCTTCGCCATACCTGTTGTTCCTGGTTTTTGGGGCCATATGCAAGAGTTCAACTGATATAAGTTTTCTTGTTTATAATTTTCAAAGCAAAGATATGACAGTTCATGGAAATATTGTAACAAGTTTTCTCAATTCATTTTTGGATTTTAGTTGTTCCCGTCCTTAATTTACCCAAAATAGAGAGAGTATATAGATCAAGTCATGACACCTTAAGGAGAACGAGAAGATGAGGAGTCATCCTACTTCCTTCTAATAGGTGGCTTGGGTAATCCTTAAAGAAGAGATAAGATGCTAGAAGACTCTCTAGGGTTATAGGAAGTCCTTCCATCCATTTCTGGATCAACTAAGGCCAGGTGGAGTAGGAGGAACCTCAACCACCATGAAGACGGATAGGAGGAATTATGCCAGAACCCCCTTTTTTCTCTTTCTAGACACCTAAGTTTTCACCATAGTGAATTTTAGGGCTTCCTTGGTTCAGCGATTAAGAATATCATTTCACTAATGCATATGAAGTGTATTATGGCTCTGATACCAACTGTCACAGATCCGTTCTTACCCTAATCCCAATCCCACTGTCTAAAAGGGCAGTGTTAAAGGGATTAGAGCGCCCGTCCCTGAGTGGTCTGAAAATCACACACAGATAATATGCAAAAATGAAATAACATCTTTCTTTATTAAAATGAACCAAAGTGTTTAGTACATAAGGCCCGTAGGCAACATGAAAGAGAAAAAGATAAGAACTAGCCTACAACTACATCCCTTTACAATTAACTCCGATGTAGAGTCCATAAGTGATGTAGCAGTCTTTATTGCAGTGGATAAAAGAGTAGATGAATCTAGTTCCTTGCATTACCTAAAATTGAGAAAATCAAGACACAAAGTCAATGCAATTGCACGATACGCTATATAAAAACAAGTAAAGCAGTTTATAGGAAAACTAGTATGCTTGGCAGGATTATGTTTCAAAACATTATTGAACGATCTTCCAAAAACCAAAATGTTATTCAACACGAATTTTGTTACGAATTTCCCATTATGCTATAATTCAAGAATCATGCTTATATTAGTTTAGGTGACTCTACTACCCCAACGCGATGGGGCGGTCACCAAGCTCCTTGTCACCATATGAGATAGGAGATCAAAGTGCAAAATCCCACTTTCAAAAAAGGGAGTTTTTCTTATATTCAATATCAACATTATCAACTTTTCCAACATCATTATCAACATCAATATACGGGCAGTCATAATGGGTATTGTGATTTAGGGTTTCATGTTTCTCAAAATATAATATAGAAGAAAAATGGAAGACTATTCATAGGGAACAATAGTTCATCCAAATAACTAGCCAAGCATATTTTAAGAGATACCTAAAAGTATCATCATTACAACCAAGGAGGAGTAGTATAATAGCGTACCTTTTTGAGTGCTAATCGAGTAAATGTCCAAGAGTGAAAGGTCAAGGTCTCAAGTAGATACTAGATTAAACAAGATATAGATTTGAGGCTCAAGATCATATTATGCAAGAACCATGTATGCAAGATTACGATTTTGCATTCCTATTACAACCTTAGGGTAGATCATCCATTATATCAATATTTCAACATTTAATCAAGCATCAAGCATATATCAAAATGAATGATCCACTTGGGTGATTTTTAAGAATCATATTAGTTAACCCTAATTACATCATCAACATCCAAGACATTACTCAAGTTTCTAGATCATAATGATAGGTTTGAGGCTAAACATCAGAGTAAGATTGCATGTTTGATCATGGACTAGATTAGGATCATAAATTCAAGAAAGTTGTTCATTTTATGCTCAAGAAGGTTGTTCAAAGGTATTTGCATCAAAATAGAGAACAGAGATATGAAACAGGTTCTGAAACCATTTTTATTAAATCGGGCTAATTTTTCTGATAAAAATGGACTATACATTCGATATATTTGGAGCTAGGAATCTCAAGATAGCATTTTTGCAAGTTTAGGCTATTTCTGGAATTTTGGGTAAAGAGGGCAGAATTACCAAAAAAAGCGGGGCCGTTGATCGTTGGTCAACCGTGGTCTCACGGGGCAGATCAGCGGCGTAGAGGATCTGTGCTCCTAGGCATGTGCTCATGGAGAAGAAGCAGGAGAGGGGCTCGTGCGGGGATCTGTGACCGTTGATCGTTGACTGGGATCACTGTGGGCTCCGATCCTAGGGCTCCTGTTAGTCGTCCCAACAGCCGAACCCGCCCGCGATCAAAGCTTGCTCCGCGGAGGTGCGGTGATCGGAGAAGAAGGGGGTGATAGAGGGATAGCACGGTGTGGGACAAGAGGACGCCGTTCGTCTTTGTGGGGGCGGGCCGAACTCAGCTAGGGGTTTATATATGGTTTTGGTGCTAGGGTTAGGGCTACCAAGGGGGGCGGCACACCCTTATGGGGTCGGCTTGTTTGCTTGGCCTCTGAGCAGCAATTTCACCCTACCAAGACATGTAGAAGCTTCGAGAAAGGAGTGCAGACTCTTTGGTTGAGTCATCGGGCGCAACAGATCAGGGTTGCTAGATCGGGGTTGGGAGCCATGGTGGCTTGTCCACCGTGGACCCGCCATATTGGGCGCAAGGTAGGGGATGACCCCAGCGCCATTGGATTGAGATCCAAGGCTGCTGGGTCGATCCGCCTTGCCCAGCGGTGCCCAAGCACAGGATGGGCCAGGCCTAGCAAGGGAAAAGGAGGAAAAAGGTGGAAAAAGGCTAAAAAAAAACTAGGAAAAGTCTAAAAATCTAGGAACAAGCTAGAAACTTAGAAAAATCGTATAAAATCATGGGAAGGCCCAATTGATCTCAAATTTGGACCATGTCTTCAACATGAAGTGTAGAATAATGTATATAACTTTGGAGACCAAAAGATAAAGTTAACTAGTCAAACTCAAGTATTTGAACAAGGAGGTGTATTAAGCTAATTCAGGTGCCCAAAAGTGCATGAAAATCATAGAAAACAAAAGAATTTGATTCTAGGATCCATATTGATCAAGGAGTCAAAAGAGATTATGAATTATCATTATAAAGGTGAAAAAATATAAATTAAATAATGGAAAAGGGGAAAAATCACATTGTCACACTAACTATATCAATTTTATCTCATTTAGGATGTTTTATCGCTTACTTAGGTCGATTATACCTAGTACTATTGCCTTGTGTAGGCATACACATCTAACATGAGATAACTCATCTTTTGATAACTTAGATAATTTTAATACACCACATAACTCAAAGTATAGAATGTCGAGGATGGATCCTCCTTTTACCCTTTCGTGTCTCATGTTACCTCCATGAGTCATCCTACCGTGAGTCAGGCTACCCCATCATCTGTTGTGGCTAACATGAGTTCAAGTATTTCCCTTGAACAAGAGGTGCCTTAATTGTTTGCAACCCTAGAAGGAAAGGTTAACCCAATTCATAATATAGAGAAACCCAATAAGTACACCCTTTCTGAGTTCATGTAGATGCAATCCACATGCTTCAAAGGTAAAAGTGATACCAATATGGTGGATAAGTCTGATGACTAGGTGCTCACCATGGAGTGTAGTTTTCAGGGTATGGCATGTCCTAAGTACCAAAAGGTCATGTTTTCCACTTATGTATGTACTTGATGGACCTTCTCTCCATTGGTGGAACAATATTGCAAGGACTCAAGATATGTCTACTATGTCTTGGATGTGATATATAGTTATCTACTATGTGAAGTACACTTTATCTGCTGCTCTAATGAAGAAGGAAGTAGAGTTTTATCACCTAAGGTAGCACTCCTTAAATGTGGTTGAGTATGTGCATAAGTTCCTCTTATTGTAAAGATACACCAAGGGCTTGTCTGAAGAGAGACATGCTAATATGTTCCTTGAAGGACTCAACTACAACATTAGATGTGGTCTAGTGCCCCAACTTGACATTCTAGCAGTTGGTGGACAATGCCATGATAATGGAGGCTTATCAAGGTTATCAACCTCAGGATCATAACAAGAAGAGTAAGTTCTTAGGTGAAGGTCAAAAGAGGGACAAGTGTGCTAAGTGTCATGGTTATTGTCCTTCTGGGAAGTGTACTTTTGTGGGAAATTCAACAAGACCACAATCTGACTTCTAAGAGATATGCCATCCTTGCAATGAGCATGGATATATTCGACCTATATGACTCCAAATTTGAAATGGATGTACATGAGCTCAACAACAAAAACCCCATGCACCTCCACAAAACAATAACAATGGTTGAAGACCCGTTGAGAGACATGCTAGAAGACTCCTTACTTTGGATGGCCCAAGAGGATTATGAAGAAGATCATGTTGAAGGAGTTCATAGATATGTTAGTGTAGTTAGGTTCTATAATCTACATTACATATCATAATATACTAATACTAATGTAATAAACTATATGTGTGCTAACCTATGACTAAGTTCATGAAATATGGCACATATGCTTCCTTTGCTATCTAATATTCACATAATTATTAAGATATGTTTAATAATAGGTATAAAGTGCCTAATTGTGAACTGGAATAATAATTGGAGTTTTAATATGAATAATCTTCCATCATCTAAATTAACATTAACTTAGGAATTAATAGTTTGAATAAGTAGTATATGGAAATCTATCCAACATAATACACTATAAATTTTTTTGTAACAAAGTTAAGACAACAAAACTCAATTTAATAAATATTGATGATAAGGATGTAAGATTACTATAAATACAAACATAATTAGCTTAAATCCTAATTGTTTATAACTCATAATAGGAAGTCTCAAAAGTGAATCTATTAGAAAAATTGTGATCCTTGGGTCCCACTTAGCTTGGCTGCAAAGTTTCACATTAATTGAATAATCATATACGCCTTATTTCATTTAGAAAATGAAATATAAGTTAAACTCCCAAATATTAAATCATGTGATAAATGACTCTAAAAGTGAGAAATAATATTCAATTCAGACCCTACACCCTCAATTTAGTCTAGGTGCCAAATTTGGTATCTATTAAACATTGTTTTCTCCCTCGATTTTATTAGGAAAGTAAAAGGTTTAGATATTATTAAATTTAATGGATTTTTGGATTTATGGCTTTGTGTCTTATAGTTCTACCGTATTTAATGTCACAATGCAATATCTTGATTTTTTTGAATGTGTTGCACTACAGTTTCTGCCTTCCAAGTTTGGCCTTCTCTCAACCTTTGGATCATGATCTAGTATCCAAGAGGTTATCTCCTACCTTGGGTAGGAGACTTATCCTGCACAACATAGTACAAACATTAACTGCCTAATTCTTCTCAGACTTCACCCTCGTCTCTTGATCTTTCTTCAATATTTTTTGTGCATTGAATTCTTGATAAGATTCCACTTCTAACGTATCTTTTTTAAACCCTAATTTACCAAAACCAAGAGACACCCAATTCGGGTTTTGATCTATCCTTCCCATGACTTGCGAATCATGCATCACTTTCAACTATATATATAAATTTCCATAAACCATAGCTAACCCCCATAGAACCTTACTCTATCTTCAATTTGTTATGAAGAAGTGAATGTTGTCATCCCAAAATTCATTTTTACTATCGGTCATCTCATATTCCCTAGAGAGCCTCCAACCATCAGAAGCCAATTAAGTTGGCAGTAAGTTTCCTTCCAACCATGCCTTTATTTGCCACACATATCTCACTTTGTGCGACGTCTAGTGAGTTGAGGTCATCAAATTTGATCTAAGATTTCCCTAGGAAAATTGGCATGAGTAGGAAG
Organism: Alisma plantago-aquatica; assembly: GCA_963693085.1. Taxonomy (NCBI): domain Eukaryota; kingdom Viridiplantae; phylum Streptophyta; class Magnoliopsida; order Alismatales; family Alismataceae; genus Alisma; species Alisma plantago-aquatica. Next base: position 338,308,201 of record OY856414.1, read on the forward strand.
GATAAGTTGAGTTGATTTGTCCTTAAACAATAGGAAAAAGTTGTCTTGTGCTATGATTGATGAATGAAAGTGGAGGCCTATAGATACTTCATGTCAATCAAATGACCTCTTGTAGTAACCTCCTTGAAGAGAATGTAGGTGTACCCCAGATAGATAGAAATAGAGGTAATAAAACATCCCTAGACATACAATGAAGAGTTGTTCCAAAAGATGAAAAAGTGGAGGTGATCAATCATCAAGTAGCCTTCAATTGTACATCTATTTATTCAAAATCCATTGCAGTATATAAAGATGAAATATACTAATTATTCCTAGGGTTCTAGATTTGATGTAGAAAGTACATGTAAGAATGTGGTGGATGTACCTCATAAGGGATTGTGAATGCAGAAGGCCTTAAAAGCTAGAGTGCAGAAGGGTAAAATTCTAGAACTCTACATAGAATTTCCCATCTACATATTTTTTGGTGAAGTCAAAGTGATTTCCTATATCCCACTTTTTTATCCAATTTGAATCAACATCTAGGATAATGGCATAAAAGTATCTATACTTTAACATGTCATCCTCCCTAAGCATACAGAATGTGCTATTGTAGGAGTTATGATATGCTCTCACCCTGGTAAATGTGGCAAGGAACTCAAGTGTCATATCAATGTAGACAAGGATGATGGTAAAGGAGTAAGTGAATATCCCATTTTGAAAATGCTTGTACTCCATAAATTTACTGATCCCTAACTTTTCCAGTGTTGTTGGACAAGCCTAACAGGGTAACTACACACCGACTTCTTTTATCTTCTTCAAGCATTTCTTATGATAGGTAGTAACTGCCACATTGTACTTGTTAGTTTGAGGAGAGATGCAAAACTCACATGAGGGAGGACATGGTCATGACACTCTTAGTGCATATTGGGTTGAAGATCCTTTCTTTTATAGAAGTAGATATTAATACAAGGAATAATGGATGCAACCTAAAGAAAGATTGCTTAGTCTATATCTTCAATCATTTGATCTATCATCTCTATGCCAGGGGATGGTTCCTCTTTAAAATGGGATTCACATACCCCTTAAAGAGTCACATACTGAAAGTCATATGTAGCTCGTCTCTCCAAGATTTTAAGAATTTTCATTACAATGGGTTAAGTAGACTGTGACCCAGAGAGAGTCAGATTTTTCTCTTTCTCTTTGTCCTTCCTCTTTATCTTCGTGGAGGTAGGAACTTCTTAGATGTGCTGAAATTTTTTATTGGACTACCTAAGCCCCTTATTCTCTGTATAATTGTGGGAGAAGAAAAGACGAACTGCAATATTTACCGGATCAAGCCAATCAGATGATAGGGAGAATGATTTGGGTGATCTGGGTAGCATATTGACCGATTGGAAATGGGTGTTTGTTGATTTCTCAGAGGTCAAGAGACTCTTTTAAGGTCTAACCAGTCAATTGGGATGAAAATTCAGGTAATTTGTGATGGAAAGGGTGTTGGTGAAGTGCCAAATTGAGCAATAGAGGGAGGACGAGCCTCAACAAATTAGAAGATTAGAAACAGGGAGAAAGGTGAATGTTGCCACTCCAGTCCTTATATCAGTACTGGGAGGGAGAGAGATGGGGTGAGGATGATGGTGGAAAGAGGCTAGTTGAATCAAGTCAATCAGTTGATGAGTTTGGTGTCGCCTGATTGGCATGATGTGAATGGTGTTAAGATAATGAAAGGTGGGTGGTGGTTGCATTAGTGATGACTTCTCTCTCATTTTTGATGGGGAATGAGACAAGGGAGAGGGGCATGGATTGAATCCCTTTTCATTATACAAATTTTAAACCTATAAAGGTCAGTCATCTATTTTGTGTGAGTGAGTCAGTTGACCAATGCTCAGTTAGGATCTAGAAACTATGGGTGAATTGATCGACTAGAAAGAAAATCAATTGTTTCATTGATTTAAAAAAATATATTTTGGGCATATCTCCCAACCAAACTACTCATCATGAGAGTCAGTAAATTGTCCTGTGATTACATGATATTCCCTATAGACAAATCACACGATTGAAAATCCAATCGACTGACTTGCTAAATGTGAGACTTATTCTGATTTTACTTATGGACCCACCAATTGTCCATTTGGGTGACTCTTTCCACAATCAACTGATTGGATTGATATGGAGAATTCTACTTGATATAAAGCAAATAGAATCATTGGAAACCCAGTTGATTAGTTCTTCATCTTAAAAAACCCTTACAATTAATGACCCTATCAATTGACCTATTGGGTTTTCTGATCAATCAATTAGAGGGTTTATAAGTTGATTCTACATCATACTCAAATTTCATCCACCTACAACCAAGTGAATTTAAAATTAGGATCTAAAACATGAAATGAATAATGAATTTATGAAATATGATGCAAATTCAAAGAACTTAGTATATGAATGAACAAACTAGAACATAATTTAAAGCTCCAAAATGCAATAACCATTATGTTGTCTCCCGACAAGAACCTTGTTTAATGTCAGTGACAATGCCTATTATACAACTTGCCTTTAGACCAGATAAGGGAGCATACTTACTTCTCTAGTTTATAAGTCACCCATAGTGTACTAAAGCTTCATACATTTTCCATTCACCACAAAATATCCCATTTTCTTGTCCCATAGAATCAAAGCACTTGTGGGTAGGCATACTTCACAAAATAAGGTTTATGACATAGTGAAAGTAGATTTCTCTAGAAGAGTTGTAGTCTTGAATCGTAAAGAAAGAGAAGATTCTCAGCTTGAATGCCATTTCTCTTTAGGTGGGCATCATTCTACATCTTCAATCTTTCTTATTTGATACATACATTCTCATACCTAGTCAGTTTGAGCTCTTATAAATTCTAAAGTTGAATGTATCTCTTATCACATGCAGTAGATAATTAAAATTTAGTTGCTTGATTTCCCACCAAGACTTGTCTTATAGCACTAAGGGGATATGGAAAGATTTCCCGCTTATCAATCTTAATGGGGTGGTGCCCAACAGTGTCTTAAATGTTGTCTTGTAGGCTTAGAAAGCATATTTGAGCTTTAGTGTCCAATTCATCTTGGTATGGTTGATGGCCTTATTAAAAATTACTTCAAACAGTTAGTTCAAAACCTTTTCTTATCCACTCGTCTGTGGGTAATATGAAGAATCCACTTGGTAATGAAATCCATACTTGTTCAAAATAGTTTCAAAATTTATCTATAGGAAGTTAGAACCCCCATATGACCATGAAAATATTATCTCATTGGATAACTTAACGTTTGGCTTTGAATATTTTGAGGATCACATCAATCCACTTTGAGACATAGTAAACTGCCACAGGAAAATTAGAGAACCCACAAGAAGGTTGGAATGAGCGATCTAATCAACCCTCATTCATAAAAAACTTGACTTCTTTTCGAAATTTAGGTGCATATCATCTTTCTTTGATAGAATTTATTGTCCATTGACACTGGTCACACAGAATAACAAAAATGATGAGTATGATTGAATAGTGTGGGCATGTAGAGATTGCATTGAAGAATTTTTACTATGATCTTTTTAGAGATCATATGTCTCCTAGTAGGGCCTATCTATGAATGGAGGTGCTTCTTCTTTAGTAACAAATCAGTACCTAAGCCATCTAGACATAGTCAAGAAAGGTATTCACTCATCCCAATAATATTGTCTAATATATATCATGCATGCATTTCTTCTTGTGTCGCCCATTCACTCATGGTGTTGGACACTTGTAGCAAGACAGTTCACAAAATATGCAAACTAATGGATGGTTTTAGACATTTTCATCAAGTGGTCGCCAGGTAAGGAATATTTTGTGGGAACAATATCTATGTCGGTGATGTGAAGGACAATCAAGTGAACCAACCACAACATTTTTACTACCCTTCTTGTCCCAGATTTTAAGATCAAACTCATGTAAAAGTAAAATCAACAAATCGATCAGGGCTTTGAATCTTTCTTTGTTAATAGATAGAAGTGGATGTGTGGTCTGTATAAACAATAACATGTGACCACACAAGGTAAGATCAGAATTTTTCAAAAGAATAGATGATGGTGAGAAACTCTTTCTCTACCATGGCATCATTTTGTTGAGCCTAGTGTAGTCTCATGGAAGCATAATGGATCATATGGTGCCTCTTGTCTATGTGTTTCTCCATGAAATCTTCCACTATGTGATCACTAGCATCACACATAATCTCAAAAGGTTGAGACCAATATTCCAAATAATTGGGTTTGAGATTAGAGCATCCTTCAAATAATGAAAGATCTTTATGCAACAAACATCAAACTGAAATTGAGAGTCCTTCAGGAGAACATTGGTATAGGGCTTGGTGATTTTTTAGAAGTCATGTGAACCTTCACCTGCATGACCTAGGAATGCCTTGACTTCTTTAATTGTGGATGGAGGTTCAATCCTAGTGATGAAATCAAACTTTTCTCTATCTACTTCATTTTCCCTTCCACTAACTCACTTTCTAAGAACTATGCCCTCCTACACCATAGTGTGGCCTTTCTTCCCAGTTAAGCATCAGTTGTGCCTCTTCACATCTAGGCTAGTACAAGAGAAAGGTGATGCATGCATGTATAAAAAGAATCTTCACAAGTGTAGAAACCATCCATAAAAACCTCCTGACCATCTTTGTCAGTACTGAGAAGATGGATACCATGAACTTCTAGACAGTGGGATGTGCATGTCACAATCCAAACAACATCCTTCTAAAATGAATAAGTGAAAAAGGGACAAATAAAGGTCATTTTATCTTGGTCATAATGGATGAATTTGGATATGATATAAATATAAAAAACTATTAAGGGAACATATGAACTCCATTAGATAGAGTCTCTAGAACTTGATCTAGGAAAGGTAGGGGAATGTGACCCTTATGTGTGTCCTTGTTCAACTTTCTATAGTTGATTGACATCCTTTAGCCTATAATAGTGTGTGTAGGGATCAAATCATTCTTATCATTCCAAACCATTATGTTACTTACCTTCTTTGGAACAACCTACACAGACTCACCCATGAAGAATCTGATAAAGGATACATGATCCCACAAACCAACAATTAATCAATTTAAGTTGAACTACATCTTTCGTGTTGGGGTTGAACCCATGTTGCATATCACTATAGGGCTTGTAATATTTGATCATAGGGATATTGTGCATGCAAATATCATGAATCACCATGTAAGATCATTCATCTTAAACCCAAGGCATTTTGCCTTTTTTTCAGCCCAACCAATAACTTGTCATGTTGCTTAGTAGTAAGGTCAACGTTAATTACCACAAGACAAACTTGTAGCCCATCAAGAATAACTTATTTCAATCCATTGGCCAAGGCATTTTTGTTAGTCCTTTATGAGCTTAAACATGTTCTTCATAAATAGAGATAGCCTTGAGTTATTTGAATTAAAATTAGGGTCTTCCTCACATGTGTCTACTTAACGTAGTCACTGCTCAACATTTCCATTAGCAAACTCCTTTTCTTTCTAAAACAACAAGAGTTGTTTCTAAGGGATCATCAAAGAATGGGGTTATCCTACCCGAGTTGGGACATCTTCTCAATGAAAACTAGTAAACAAACTTTCTCATGGATGCTTGTCCCTTATAGGCTATAAAAAACCCTAAACTATAGTGTCTCCTTAACCAACCTCAAAAGCAATGTCCTTTTTCAAAACAAATCAATGCATGTGTTGTAGCTAAAGTGGATCATAAGAATATGAAAGGATACCTGAGATCTTCCTTAATGTCCATAATAACAAAGTCACACGATAACCCTCCCAAAAAATTTCGGAATATCTTCTATGATTAGTATATGTTTAGTCATTAGGGAGTTTATTTAGGACAAAATTTGAAGCATCCTAGCTAGCTTGATTATGTCATACTCTGTGGTTGTGTATTTTCTAGTATAGAGCACTGTGAGGTATATGGACCATGTAGGTATCTCTGCTAGAGCATCTAGGAAAGGTATGTCAATATGAAGCTTCTTTATAATGGATCGAGTGTCAAGCCTTGTCTCTTTCAGGTGCTTTTGGTATAGAGAATGTGGTCAGCATACTAGATGGACTCGATCCATTGCATCTGATTGTGACTTAATGATAAAATTTTATTTTATGCACTTTTTGCATACATTTTGTACCTTCCCTAGCATATCTTTTGCTAACTTTACCCACTATTTTAGCATCTAATGTAAAATATTTCACTTACACATTCCCCCCTTGATTTCAGGTACATATCTAGCCCAGGTCGCGGTCGTCACCTCGACAGTGACTCACTTATCCAGCAAAGACTGTCTAACCATGGTCGAGGTCTCCAAGTTCACCCTAATTCCTTGCACTCACGGTCAATTTTCACTCAATCTCTTCGAGATCGTGATCAATATGGGACCACGAACAACTTGAAGACCGCGACCTCAAATTCTCCAAGGCAAGGCACACCTCGACCTCGACCTTAGTCCTATAGAAAGTCACAAAAACTAGGCCATGATCGAGAAGGTGGCCAGCTAGACCGTGACCGAGGGGGGTTGCTAAACTAACCTCGACTACGACCCTCACCCAATGAGGTAGCCAACCAGACTGCGCCCGAGGAAGGGGTTCAACTAATCTCGATTGAGGAAAGAATAACAATAAAGCCTCGATTGCAATTGAGCTTCATCCAAGACTAGACCTCGACCACAGTTGTAGGGTTAAGTCGGTGAAGTGTGCCTATAAATAGGACACCCATCCGACTTGTTAAATGATCGAATCATAAATCAGATCTGATCGTACCACAAAGTGCTGCCATTTTCCAGACTCATCTCCATCCATCCATCCAATAAGTCTTGGATCTCCAAAGGTGGAAGTTGAGGAGAGAGAATACTAAAGGCTCCCTCTTCTTCGAGAGAAGAAGACTGTCCATGCCATCGACCTTCTAGATCTAGATGTGAAGAAGTACTGAGTTGTATCACATTCTTCTCTCTCCATCTAGATCTTTCACTTCTATCTCGCTGTACTTCCCTCATCACTTCGTGGAACTTGATGTATCTATCTTCTTGTAATGATGTTATGCTACCCGTGAAAATGTGTGTCTAAACATCTTAACTTGGGTTGGGAGTAGCCACTAAGGCTCTCCCAACATGTATATTGTCTCTCCATTTTGAATATATATATACTCTTGTCAAGATTATCTCCATGCACTAGTTTTAATGCTTCACTTGTATGCTTAGCTACCATATTGTGATGTTTGATTGTTGATATCTCGAGAGAGTAATATCACTTTTATCTTGTATTATGGAGTAGTATGAATGCATGATAATGTTGGAATGCTAAAGCTTGAGATCATACATTCTGTTATGAGGTTTGTGTGTAGTCATCTCGAGAGAGAGGTTACCCCTAAACTTAGATCTATCCTTATCTCGAGAGGGAAGGGAATAGACGCCATGTATGATTGCTTGTAATCTTGATAGGAGTATAGGAGAGGGAGATATGATGTTGCATGTTGGTGAGAAGACTTAGTAGGTGAAACCCAATCCAAGTTTCCCTCCATATCTTCATTTACATCTCCTTTTATTATGCTATGTTCTTCTTATCTTTGTTTTATTTGCTTTACTTTGGTTTGAGTACCTTTGTTCCTTTGTGAACACCCATTTAAACTACCCTTTTATCCTGAGTATGAGTGCGAGACTTTGTGTGCTTAACACCTACTAACCTTTTCCCTGTGGTTTGACCCCGATTACTACATCAGACCCCATATAATAGTTGTGGGGGATTAAGTGTCAGGTTACTATTTTAAGAGTCCGAATACTCTAGATCCACTCCTTTTTGGATGTGTGATTTAGGCTGGTCAACTTTTTGGCGCCGTTGTCGGGGACAAGGTAAAACAACACTGTTAAGAACTTGATTCCACTCACTGTATTCCCATGCCTCAAGGTTAGTAATAAGCTTGACCGCATCGCTACTTTAAGTTTGCTACCATGTGTTTGTATAGAATAGTTTGTTTTAACACGTCCAGTTTACTAACTCGACTGTGCGGTCTATTCAGGCACCCCAGAGGTAGGAGACTTGTTTGAATTTTCTCCTTAACCTCGAGTTACCTTGTCGTCTCACATGGACGGTACTCTCACTAGGGATCAACAGAATGCGAGGGTTCAACATGACCCCCTGCCACCACCAGGGTTGGACGAAGACAGAGATGCCAGTTACAATGATAGTCGTCATTGTGAAGAAGAACATAGGGATGAAGATCGTCATGATGACGATCATCACGAAGAAGACCAACGTGACGAAGAACAACACTATAGACATTGAAGAAGACACCACCACAACCATCCTGACAATGAACAAGAGCACGATGGTTGGGATAGTGATAGTGAGGATGATGAAGAGGGGGAAGACTCTTAGAGAATTGGCTGAAACAAGGGCCAACGAGTCTAGATGCTCGATTGTCATACCACACTTCAACGTAGCAAATTTTGATTAAAACTAGATGTCATCTCGATGATCCAGAATAAACCTTTTTGCGGGAATTTGAGGAGTGAAAACCCATACCATCATCTCGATGCATTTAAAAATATTTGTGATAGAATCAAGATGAGGGGAGTCCCGTAAGAGGTGATATACTATAAAGGCTTCAACTTCTCTTTGGAAGTAAAAGCTCTATCTTGGTACCTCAATCTCCCTCACCAATCTATAGATGGGTGGAGACCCCTGGAAAATGCTTTTATTACTAAGTTTTATCCTACAGAGAGAACCGTCTGCAACATGCAAAAGATCACTTCTTTTGCACAGAAGCTGGTAGAGAACTTGCACAAAGCATGGGAACATTTCCAGGAGTACCTAAGAGATTGTCCACACCATAATTATCGTAAAGGTTTACTCATGACCACTTTATATAATGGGTTAAATCCTACAGAAAGAACTTCATTAAACGCAACCACTGATAGTGATCTCCTCGGGAAGAAGACAAGAAGGATCATGAAGATAATAGAAAACATGGCTACGTTGCAAGCAGGAATAGACTATAACAAGAACCACAGAGGGTCAACAAGGAAAGTAGGGTTTGAAGGACCGTCTATTGAACCCAAGGCTTTAGAGACCATAACAGAAAACTAATTGCAAGAACTGAAAAACAAATTAAGTGGATTGTGATCACATATAGGATGAGGATTACACTTTCACCATGGTGTACATTACAACTAATTCCATTTCATTAATAAGCATTCTCTCTTAACCCCTAGACTAAGGATTCATAGCAAGTATTACCCACTCTTGCAACATAATACACTACATATAATAAGAAAAATCTCACTCTCATAGTGATTTAGGAATTAGCTAGGTGCATTAATGAACCCTCTGGGCTATACCCTTCAAAACTGTAAGCCCTCTCCCAAGGCACAATATAGACTATGTAAATCTATGACTTTTCCAACCCTTAATCCCTCTCCCGAAGCAATTAACAGTCTGATTAATTAATTATTGTGATCAAGCATAGGTAATTCATGAAACAATTGAAGATTTAAGTTTAGAATTAAAGAAAATGACTATATCAACTCATAGAAATCATTTACAATACATAACCAGTCTACTCCCAGGTCTTAACAAATTTGGATATTAGCCACTTGATTTCTATTATTTCATACATAGAGGAGAAGAGAGAAAACATGGTAAATGTGAGAATGCCAATATAAACCCCTGGAGAAATTGGTTTGGAAGATCCCCCTGGTGAACTTCTCGATCCATAATGTTCTGGCTGTAAATTTTCTCTCCAAACATACTTGAATCGTTAGGGACATTGTTGTCTCCTTGTTTCCTCCTCCCTTGGCTCTGTGCTCCATTATAAAAAAATAGAATTTGATACCTTTGTTAGGCTAAACTCCACTTACGTCATACATGAGACTTGGGATGTCATTAAGTCCCAGCCGTCAGATCTATCATAATATGAAATATGCACTAATCGTGTCAAGTCGGTACCACCAATAGGAAGTCGGTGGCATCGATTCTTTAGTCAGCTTGAAACCCTTGCTGAGCGTCCAATATGACCAATAGATGGGTTGGTAGCACCAAGTTTCTGTCTTACAGTTTCTAAATTCTCCTATTGATGAATGTCGGTACTACTAACTAGCAGGTCGATAGCATCGAGTTGACAAACTCAGTTCCTGTTGGGCTCTGGACCATAAATGCTTGCACTGACTTGCCATTTTGGTGGCCTTGAACCATTACACAATAGCACCAAGTTTTCTTTAAGCAGCCTGTTGGATTTTTAATTAGGTCGGCACCACTAACCGTATTGTCGGTAGCACTGAGCTGTCTTATAAGTGCTCCAATTGCCTAAAATATGGAAAACCCAAATATAAGTCTAAAAAAGTATGAGAATTTAACATAACTGAAAATACTTATTATTTAATGAAATAGGTTTATAGGTTAATAACAATAAATAATGCATAAATAATGTCAAAATGAACAATAATGTATGAAATACATAGAAAAATAGCTTATGAAAAGAAAATGAAACTCAATGCATATGGCCCTTGCAACCTAGCCAATAAGCTGTGTTCATAAAGAAAATTCCATTGCTTGTTAGATTCCAGTATTTCTCATCCCCAAAAATCCCCCCATAGGGATAGATAGAATGGATTGAGCATTTTCACTAGTGAACATCTCCTCCAACAGGTCATATCTCTGTCAGTTTAAATCCTTATCCAATAGGTCAACTATTATCCACTCTCTTTGCTTGTCCCCATACAGAGTTGCAATACATTGTGCTTTACTGTAAGGTATCCAATTATCATCCCAAATTTTGACTCTATATCCACTACCACCCCCCATCTTAGACCTTCCTTCAATAGGGCTCAAGAACCCATAGGCTATTCCATGTGTACATGGGGTCATGGACTCTAAAAGCCTACATAAAATCATTATGCTTGTAGTATTTGTCCTTGAGAGCTTCTTGATATATGGAATCAGTAGATGAGAATAGCCTCCAATCATGTTTCGCTAAATTAGTTTTATTAAAAGTTCTGAGATCTCTGAACCCAAACCCTCATTCTCTTTGGATTTACACATTTTGTCCCATAGATCCCAATGTATTTTCTGATGGCCCTCTGTTGATTCCCACTAGAAGTTGGCAGTCATTCTGGTCATCTCATCTATATCATTTTGTGGTATATAAAACACCCCCATCACATAGGTAGGCAGATCTTGCACCGTTGACTTTATCAAGACCTCATTCCCTTCTTAGATCAGATATTATTTCCACTCTCTAAGTATAGTACACATCTTGTCAAACATATCTTTGAAAACCTCCTTCTTAGATCTTCCTATGACAGTCCAATATCTCAAATACTTGTCGTGAGTCTGCACTTGCTTCATTGCCAATCTCTCAAGAAGTGCATGCCTTTTCCTTTATCAAAACTCTTGCTAAAGGATGTCTCTAACTTTGTAATGTTAATCTTCTATCTTGAGGCTCTTTTATAATAGTTGGTGATTTTAGTTGTGATAGAATCCTCCTTTGTATTTGCTCTATCAAAACGAATATTGTCATTAGCAAAAAAGAGGTGATAAATTGGAGGGCCATTTCTGCAAGCCTTTACCCCATGAACCAACCTGCCGTTTGCTTCATGAATAAGCATGATAGAGAACACATCAACACAAAATGTGAAAAGTAATGGGGATATAGGGTCTCCTTAATGGAGATTCCTTTGAGGTATAATAGAACCCCTTTTTTACAACCATTAATAATAAAAGAGAAAGAAGCAATACAAAATCATGCACCAACTTTTCTCCTCCATTTGGCACTGAAGCCCAAGGAACCATATCTATAAAATCCCATTCCACTCTATCATGTGCTTTGCTCATGTGCAGCTTTAGCACCATGCTTCCTTGCCTCCCTTATGTTTTTCTCTTTCATGAAATGGAACATCTCGAAGGTTGTCACCACATTGTTAGTGATGAGCTTTTAGGAATGAACACACTCTAGTTCTTTGAGATGATCTCTTTCAAGTGAGGTTTGATCTTGCTTGCAAAATCATTTTAAGTGATTTTATAAATGATGTTACAAAGATCGATGAGCCTAAAAACATCAATACACGTGTAATTTTTACATTTAGGAATAAAAACAAGATTCATTTTAATAATAGTAGTTAGATAATAATCATCCTTCCACCATCCCTTGATCTATCTTGAGATTTCATCACCCACAATACTCTAGAAAGCCTGGTAGAAACCCGAGTGGAAGCAATTAGGATCTGGGGTCTTAGAAAGGTGCATTTGGAATAGAGCAACTTTGATCTCCTCTATCGTAATCTCCTTCTGAAGGTTGAAGTTGTGCTCCTCTATAATCTTCATTGGAATCGTTCTGGTTGCCTTGTTGAACTCATATCTCTCTTATAACTTAAATAGGCTACTGTAGTAATCACTAAAGACTTGTTAAATATCCTTCTCACTTGTCTTCCATTCCCCACTATTATCTTTAATTTTTATGATGTTGTTTCTCTTCTTTCTCTAGGAAACCTTTTTGTGGAAGTAGGGGGTGTGCTAGTTAACTTCCTTCATTTGTTAAATTTTCCACAAATTAACTAGTAAAATTCATTTAGCTTCTAGATGTGAACCAACTCTTCACTCATCTTCCTACATGATGCTATGTAATCTTCAGTCATTGATTTGTTTTGCATAGTGTCCAACTCCTTTTCAACCTTCTTCATCTTCTTATTTATGTTGACGTACTTCATCTTTGCCCAGTGACTCAAGTTGGATGGACAATTATTGACTCTATCTTTGAGAATACTGCTTCTGTCATTCTTCCAAGTGTTATACACACTATCTCTACACTTTGGGTCACTGAGCCAGAAGTTTTCAAATATGAAAGTGGTTTTGTGCATTCTGTGTCTCCCACCATCTTGTGTTTGGAGTAGGATGGGGGCATGGTCCGAACTAACTCTAGGAACAAGCCTAAGAACATTTTGTGTTCCATATGAGAGAGACTAAGGCATGGTCAAACCTATCTCTAATGATGATGTCTTAAATCATTCATTTAAACTAGGAAAAATAATTTCCTCTATAGCTCACATCAATGAGGTTGAGCATGTCTAGACACTTTGAAACTCTTTGATGTGTCTGGGGCTGTTGGAATTCCCCTCCTTTCTCTGAGTGATTAAGAATTTAATTAAGATCCCCTAAAAAAGTAGTGGGGAGACTGTTGGACTGGACGATCTCATAGAGGGGTTCCTATATCTTGTATTTAAGATGTTTTACAGGCCATCCATAGATATTCAAATGTTTCCATTTGGTATAATTGCTATGGTCATCAATTTCCACTAAGAAATGGTGCTTGGAGTAGGATACAATTTAAATGTTGTCTTCATTCCACCACATACCCATGCAACCCGATCTCCCATCACTTCTTATGCACACTGAAAAGTATACCCACAATTCCTTCTGACATTATCCAAGACGATTTTGTTAATCATGGTCTCCATCAAGAAGATCATGTTTAGGCATTCCCTCTGGCACATCCTCTAGAGGGTCTAGACAGTGTCAAGGTTGCTCAACCCTTGACAATTCTAGATTAGGATCTTCATTTATGTCCATGGTATGACTTCCATATCATGTTTTTTCCTTGCTTCATTCCCACTTTACTTCCTCTCTTATCTCATGTCTATGTTGTTCTTTGGATTGAGCCGACTATATACTTTGTCTTGGTTCTTTAAATTGGTGCCTCTATGTTTGATTTATTCCATGTAGTGTCCTTTCATATATTTAATTTTCTTCCCCCTTTCCTAGTAGTCTGTTCTAGGCCATTGGTATCATCCACCTCTCAGTTGGCTTGCTTAAAACTCCCTTTAACAAAGTTTGTCTATATTTCAACCTTCCTATCTCTTTTCCATGTATATCTACTTCTTGATAAATATTACCAATTTCTTTGTTGTTGATCTCTTATATTCCTCTCTCCCTCCTATACTGAGGGACATCTCTTCTCATTCTCCCTAGGTTGGTTAGAACTGAATCTTATATCACGTTGTTGGTAAAAGGGTTTTAATGTTGTGGTTCCCCCTACTCATCATGTTCACAGATGGGTCCTCTATTCTGCATCTTGTTGAGCGACTTAAAGGAAATTTGTAGGCTTTCTTCCTCCACACAAGCAGCCTAGTCTGTGTCCTGGTTGTTTTGCACCTATTTTCCATGAGATGATGACCCTATACTAATTATCTTCTGATGGCATGACTTCTTTGTTGTTGCTTGTGACTCCCTCTTTGACCTCCTCTAATGTTTCACCCACTGAAGGAATCATGTTCCCTTTGTCTCTTCCCCTCTTTGAGCTCAAGTCCCCATCTGTAGTAACTACTATTTGGAGGGAGCCAGCCATTGCCCAACATCGGGCCAAACATGCATAGCACGCCCTGGGCTCCTTCTAGCTGGCCGATCCATCTCTCTCTCTCTTTCAACCCAATTAGGGTAATTTGTTCCCCAAAATCCTCCTCTAATACTTGGAACTTCAAATCCTTGTATCTTCTAATTTTCTTAACCAAATGCCTTGATATTGTATATCATTTTGATAAAAAAATGACACCTTTCTAATAATATTGATATTAATTTATTGCTAATTCCACATGTTTAGTCCCTGTTTTGGTGAAAAATGGTGTCTTTGTGATCTTATGCTTACTAATCAACCCTAAACATGCACCACATGTATATTTAATGATCTTGGACCTTATTTTCATGCAAATAAGTAAACTCTATCCCCTTTTGCTATGATTGACATCTCAAACCATCTAAATGCATCCTAATGACAATCTTGACCCCTATGACTAGCTTTGACCTATTTATGGCTCTTTTATGTGTTTAAATGATGCAATTTGATCATATATGGAGTCTTGGACCTAATTTCCAATCATGTAATGGATGTTCCTCTAAATCAATACCCTAACTTGAGAATTGTACTCTTTTGGACAAATACCTCATGCTAATACTCTAAGTTTACCATGTATGCTCTCAAGTACTCATTTTTATACTTTAAAATGATCTAGTTGTTCTAGTTTGTTCTTTTTGATGAAATGGGACTTGTATGCAATTGCCTTGCTCTATCTTGTTCAATTCAATAAATGCATCACATTTGTGGAACTAAATGCTAACTTGATCTATCATATACTTTTAGTGCTCCTATACTTGGTAAAATGATAAGATTATATGGAAATGATATTATATGACTAAAATGTGATCTTGCATGATTGAACCATGATGATAATCTATATCTCATGCTTCCCTTACTCTGAATCAGAAATGATTCCATGTTTATATCTAAACTAATGTGGATGGTTCACTTAGATCTAGGACTTAAGGTTGACCATTGGAATATGTTGAATAATGACATGCTTGTTGGGAAGTTTGGAGCTATCTTTGAACTAAGTGAAACCTAGATCTAGGGAAACATCCAGATAACTCATATGATGCTTATCTTATCAAACCCTAGTGGTCTAAGGCTCTATCTTGTATCTTTTGTATCTTAGGTCCCCCTGGGATTGGACCACCCCTAGAATCTACTCAAGATTCATAATTTGTACTCTACTTGCAAGGTATGTTTCCTCTTGACCCTACTATGATATTGGTTTACTTGTATGTATGCTCATATGAATGCTTGGCTAGTTAATTACTTGTTTGAGCTACTGGTTCCCTATGATTACTACATTCATTTGCTTGAGATATATTGAACAAACCTTGAATATAATACACATAAATCCACGATGCAACCTAATGTTGACATAATGGATAAAGGAATTTAAAACATGCTTTGTTTAAAATGATACCGTTAAGTTCTTTTGCTTGTTTCTTCTTCTAGGTTATGATCATGTTTCTAGCCAAGCAAGTTTTGTATTACTCTTAAACTTCTTAAATGCCTTTTCATAACATACTTAATGTTTTACCATTAATATGTTTTTCTTATCGAATTTTTAGTTGCAAAATGAAGATCTGCTGCACTGAAGACTCTAAGATCAGAAATGAAATGTCCTGGGATTCTAGAACTAGATATGGGTACATGATTATATATCCCCTTTTAGTATCTTGTTATATCTTGTGTTACTGCTTTTACATATATATTGCTTGTACGAAGCATTTGGTCCATTCTAGGGATGGATGCCCATGTGCACTTGCCTTTGGCTATGTAGCCATTAGGAGTGTGGATCCAGGGTAACAAATAGTTCCATGACAGTGATGATCAAGAATAAGTATCCTTTGCTATAGATTGATGATCTGGTTGACCCATTGTGAGGTGCCACAGTGTTTTCAAAGATAGACATGAGATCAGGATATCACCAGTCATGGATCAAGGTAGATGACATACTCAAGTTAGATTTTAGGACTTAGTATGTTCATTGCGAGTTCGTGGTTATGTTGTTTGGGCTAACCAATGCACCATAAACATTCATGGACTTGATGAATAGGGTGTTTCAGCAGTATCATGATTAGTTTGTGGTTGTATTCATAGATGACATCTTGATATACTCCAGTGACAACCAATAACATGAACAACATCTACGTTAGGCATTGACCTTGTTGAGACAACATCAGTTATATGCTAAGTTTAGCAAGTGTGAGTTTTGGATGAAGGAGGTGTCCTTCCTAGGAAACGTAATATCTGCTAAGGGTGTTCTTCTGGACCTCAAGAAGGTTGAATCTGTGATAGAGTGGGAGCAACCAAAGATGCCAACAGAAGTTCATAGTTTTCTGGGTTTGACATGATACTACATGAGGTTCATCAAGAACTTCAGTGTCATAGCATTACCCCTAATGAAGTTGACAAGGAAAGATGTACCTTTCATTTGGGATGACAAGTGTCAGCATGCCTGCCAACCAGTGTGCCAGTATTGGTTCTGCCTGAGCAAGGGAAAGGATATATCATCTTTTGTGATGCTTCAAAGAATGGTCTGGGTTGTGTGCTGATGCAAGAGAAGAACGTGATTTCTTTTGCTTCACGACAGCTTAAGAAACACGAGAAGATCTACCCGAAACATGATCTATAGCTTGCAATGGTGGTCCATGCTTTGAAGATATGGAGACACTACCTTTCTGGTGAGAAGTGTCAGATCTTCACCGACCATAGGAATCTCAAATATATCTTTTCACAACAGGATTTGAACATGTAGTAGAGACACCAGATGGAGTTAATTAAAGACTATGACTGCACTATTGATTACCATCCATGGAAGGCAAATTTAGTGGCAGATGCTTTGAGTAGGAAGTCTTCTTTGTCATCATCTATGGATAAGGCACATCTATGTCCTTTGGTGTGCCACAAGAGAGACATGTTGGTCTCCTTGCGTCAGATGAATGTGAAGTTGGAGGTGTCCATGCTAGCAGGATTGTAGGCAAAGTTTCAGGTGAAACCTACGTTGAGGCAATAGATCTGAGATGCACAACATAGTGATATTGTGATACAACAAATTCAAGTAGAGTTTGGCAGCGAGAAGTGTGGTGGCTTCCATGAGGCAGAGGATGGGACAATGTCTTACCATGACAAAACAATGGTACCTGATGTTGATGATTTGAGGAAGTTAGTTCTAGAAGAGGCTCACTCTTAGATGTATGATATGCATCTAGGTAGCACCAAGATGTACCACAATCTTAAAGGCCTATATTGGTGGCCTAGCTTGAAGCTTTACATGACTGAGTTTGTTGCAAGGTGTCCTGTATGCCAACAAGTTAAGGCAGAGCATCAAAAGCCTGTAGGAACTTTATACAAATGTTACCTATAACACAGTGGAAATGGGATCATGTTATGATGGTCCTTGTGGTTGGTCTTCCTAGGACAACCATAGGTCATGATTCCATTTGGGTGATCATTGACATGTTGACTAATTCAGTGCATTTCCTTCCTATAAAGACAAGGTAGATATCAGAGAACCTTACTTAGATCTATGTTGATGAGATTGTTCATTTACATGGTATTCCAACTACCATTGTATCAAATAGAGGTCCTCAGTTTACGTGTCACTTTTACGAATGCTTGCACACAACTATGGGTACTCAGTTGAGGTTCAACACAACATTTCACCCACAGACAGACTGATAGTCTGAAAGGACCATATAGACTTTGGAAGGTCTGTTGAGAGACCGTGTCTTGCAGTTTTTGGCCAATTGGGATGTCCAACTCAGTTTGATAGAGTTTGCATACAATAACAATTATCAAAGGAACATCGATATGGCACCTTATGAGGCTTTGTATGGGAGACGTTGTATATCTCTGTTGTGTTGGTATGAGACTGGTGAGTACCAACTTCTACGTCCTAAGCTTGTGCAACATACAACAAAGAAGATAAAGATGATACAACAACATTTGAAGGCTTCCCAGGACAGGCAGAAGTCGTATGTTGATAACCATCATAGACCTTTAGAGTTCCAAGTGAGAGATAGAGTATATCACCAGGTCTCTCCTTGAAAAGGTGTGCTAAGGTTTGGGAAGAAGGGTAAGTTGGATCCCAAGTTTATGGGACCTTAACCTATGGTAGTATGTGTTGGGAAGGTGGCCTACAAGTTAGATTTTCCACCTGAGTTTCATATGATGCATCCAATGTTCTATGTTTTGATGTTGAGGAAGTGTCACCCAAATACTGAGTTAGTGCTTCATCCAGTAGAGGTTGAATTAGAGGAAGACGTGCTATAAGTGGAGGGTCCTATGTTGATCCTGGATAGAAGGATCAAGAAGTTGAAGAATAAGGATATTGTTTTGGTTAAGGTTTTGTGGCATCACCATGGTGTAGAGGAAGCCACATGGTAGTTTGAGGAAGAGATGCGTAGGAAGTACCCACTCTTTTAGCATAGGATTTCAGGGGCCAAATTCTTGTTAGGGGTTTATCATTGTAAGACCCCTGACCTAGATTTTTGGGCTAACCTTGTTCTCTTTGCTTAATAATATGCTTAAACCTTAATATAATCTTTTGAGATGCTTTTATAACATGTGACAGGCTTATATCTTCAGTTTGGTCCTATTTGGATGATGTTTGAGCTTGATATGCTTGTTTTGGACCAAGTTGCAATTTACCCATAAGTGAGGGTTATCTTGAAAGTTGTCACATGTAGAGTGTGTTTCTTGTGACTTAGCATCATGAGAGAGAATATGATCTTGAGGGGTTCCTTATTTGGACCATGATTTATGATGTAACATCACATGGTGACATTAAGGTTTCTAGGGTTTGCCTTGTTGATGTGTGTCAACCATGCTAGGGTTTGTGAGTGTTGCAACCACAACACCACTCTTGGATGAGTGTTGCTACCACAACACTTACCCTAGGTGTATTTGTTTTGACCTTGGTGACCTAGGTGTGGTTTGGTCGAAGGGGTTTATCCTCTAGTGGAGTGCTTCGATCTTGTTTGGTTTGGTGATCTTGTGTAGCGGTTACTACATGTGTTCCTTGGTGTGCTTCGACCACAATAAGGTGTGTAGTGAACCTAAGTGCTCATCACACCACCTTGGTTGTATCACCCTTTGATGCATGCATGTGCTAAGTGGTTGTAATGTTGTTTCCTTGGTGGACAAATGTCCTTTTGATGTTCGTTTGTGTGGAAACCTCATAACCCCCTTGCTTCCCTCCTATCTTGTGTATATAACCCCTCTCCTCATGCAAGCATCCTTTTTGTCCCTTGTCTTCTCCACTCTCTTTTTTTCATCCTTGGAGCTTTGTGGCACAAAGAAGGACTGATCTTGGAGATTTGGTAGCTGACCAACCTTGCATGTGGTGCTTTTGAGCTTGATCGTCCTCCTTATGGTGATCCTTGGTGATATTCCTCCTTGGTAAGTTGTTATCTCTCCTTGGTCATGTTTTATTTTGATCTCTACCCTACCTTCTCCTCCTTTCTTGACTGTTATACTATGGTGCAACCATGGTGGCCATCTTGAGGATCTCCTCTTCACGAAGGTTGGATCCTAATATGCTAGATGGTGTTACCATTATCTAGAATTTAAGTCTTGGTGATAATCACATGTGGTTTGCTTATATTCCTAAACCCTAATCCTTGTATCCAATTTTATGGTGACTATGAGATTGATGGTTTTCACTTTCTTTTAATTATGGAACTATATCACTTTATTTATGGTTCGTCTACCTTGGAAAAAAAGGAGGTTTTGTTCTGTTTACATGCATGAGAAACTTAATTTCATCTCTTTCATCATGGTATTTATGGTGACTTTTTGTGACACATGTTCTAGGGTTTAGATGGACATCTTTGTGTGGAGTTTCCCACTTAGATGATGCTTGGTTTTCTTGAGGTTGATCTTCTATTTTGACCATGGTTTGGTTCTATTTTGATGTTAGTTGTGTGGATGACTTGAGGTCGCTACACTTCTTGACATTCCTCCATGGTTGCTACACTAGTTTGGTGGTTGTTGGGACCGCAACAACCCTAACCCTAGGGTTGGTCGCTACCCAGCATCCCTAGCTATTGCTACATGGTGTTACAAGCATGCAGGTTGCAACACATGAATGCCTTCGACCACTACACTCAACCTAAAGGTCGCAACATATGCCAACTATAGATTGATCGCTACACTATGGTCACTACAACCTACACCCATATAGTATGTAGGTCGATGCGCTTATCATCCTATCGAACACAACATTTGTCTAATGGTCTATACATGAAGATGTGAATGATTAATCATAATCATTAATGTTTAACCTAATACACTCCAAACATATGCGAGGTGATGAACTAGGGTTTTAGTGATTTGGTGATACTATGGAAACCCTAATTGGTTATACATGAAACCCTAACCTTAATTTTGAGATATGTGATGTATTTGCTTATATTGCTTAAAGTGGTTAGCATGATTATGGTATTTTATCTCACCTACTTGTATAACCATAACTTTGTAGGTGGAATGAATGTCATAGCTATATGAATGCTATGATGATCCTTGTATAATACCTGGTGGTGATTGTGTGCATTGTTGAGGCACACTTTGATAATGAATGTGCATGAATCATGTGATTGGGTCTAATGACCTGACAAGTGACTTGTGCCTAGTTTGAGGTGAAATTCTCTAGAGATGTAATTGAGGGATTGATATCCCATAGTGATGTGATATTGATGTTGGACTTGTGTGGCAGTTGTAACATCTAATGTTGGCGATGACTTTGAGAGTGGCAGTGAGACAAGTATCATGTGATGAAGTGACAAGATTCATTATGTACATTTTATATCTTCTAGAGTTGTACCTATACCCCTATTTTTATAGAAATTGTTTAGGGTTTCTACATTGTGACTTGATTGATGAACTAACGATGCTTAATTGGCCTACTTAATCAAGAGAAACCCTAATCACGTAGATGCCCTGTGCCATAGATCCATTCCAGTATCAAAACTTGCTGGGTGGTGAAATGAGTCATTCCTATGGGAAAATCATAGTGCATATTTTTGAATATGTGGGGGTGCAAGTCGATGATATATCCTTGTCTCCACAATTATAGGTTTAGAGGATGACTGTTGTCATGCCTCATGGTGATGTGATTGGTGAAATATAGTAGTGTAACTGTGTGATTACTTCTTTTCGAACAGACATGCGTGAGCCTGTTCTCTAGTGTCGTGACATGTACCAAGGTTAGACTAGTTGTTTCTTTTTAGCTTGACGATATGTCACTGTTGACAGATGACTGTTATGTCTCTACATTGTCTCTCATACTGTCAGGAAGTTGTGTGGCGAGATCATGGATTCTAACTTTTCCATTGATCTTGTATGGCACTGATTTCAAATCTATAGTCATCAGTTGGATTTGAGGTGGTACAACTCAAATCCTCAAGGCAAATAAAAGACGTAATAGAGCCGTGTAGTATATTTTCTTAGTGTTAAACATGACTCACATTCGATGACCCCTTTCCTTATTTCTTGAATTATAATGCGGTAAGAGAAATCAACTGTTATACACATTCCTTCCTGAAATATAAGATGTTCTACTGCTCAGTTGTAGATGCTTGAATTGCTTAGATAATGGTAATTACTTTATTCATATGATTTAGCTGAATCTTCTCAACCTGATATTATTGTTATATACCTATTTTAGTTTCTCTGTGCTTATAATAGTTGTTGGAAGAGAGTTATATCTCTTGATGGGATGTTTTGTCTCACCCCATGGGTTTCCACATCTTTTAGCTAGTTGTGCACGATGAGGTGGAGAGATCATGCGATTGAGGCTGAGAAGAAAAAGGAGCAGTAGTTGTTAAAGGTTGGACATGCTGCTAGTATTTTGTAGTAGAGTCCTATGTGTCATCCTTGTACTCTCAGGTCCTTGGGTGAGGTTTTGGTTGTTATACATATCGATATGAGTTTTGGCAGTAGGCCATGGTTGTAAAAACATGGTTTGTATATATATAAACAAGTTACCTCTTGTAACAGGTTGTGTCAAGATAGCTAGTGAACAATGGTATGTGTCTATCTTTTGGCATGAGATATGTAATATAGGTGGTTTCTTGTGAACTCAGGTGTAATAAGCTTTGGCCTTGTACTTGTGTGAAGTCAGTTTTAATTTCTTGAGTTTTCTGGTAACCTGGTTGGTTAGTATTAGTTCTGCATTTTGTTTTAAGTAATCTCACTTTTGTGTTGCAAGTGTGCCACAGGAAGTATGAATGTATATTATGAGGCATGAAAGCATTACAACTACCTATTCAAAATTTGTGTTAAAATGTTCTGCTTTGATGCCTTGAACATGACTTAAACATTGATACATGATTTTCTTATGAATGATTTATGTGAATAAGTATATTATTTAAGAATAAAAGAATCTATGCAATAGTATAGTAAGCTGAGGGGCTATTTGTTTTAGGATGAGTCACTAATAAATAGAATCTTGACAATGTGAATGATCCCTTATTTTTAATTAAAGCATGATTGGTGTCAAAGACAACATAAAGTTTATGATTTCTTAGATAAATTTATGTAGGGTAGAGCCAAGTCAACTCTAATCTCAAGTAGGGAAGCTATAGAGGTATATGAAATCTGAAGGGCCAGGAGATTTTTTTGTATAACTACCTATACCCTAAAGATCATAAGGGAATGGATAAAGGCCAATCATGTATGAGAAATATGAAAAATGGAAAGATTTATGAAATAGTGGTTTGTATAAGCTAACAAATTGTTGAATTTAGAATGTAGAGTTATGACTTTAGATATATTGAAAGTAGATAGTCCCTTGACTCTGTATGACCTAGTCAAAGTGACCAAATCTTGAACAAATAATATTGTATATAGCTTGTGAGAAAAAGTGTGAAAACCTAAGGGAGTTTGTGCACAAATCAAGGACCCTGAGTAAAAAAACTCCCCCTTGGGTTAATAAGGAATTACAAAAAGTTTTCATACACGAGGAATCACTCATTGTGCATGACTCAACCTAATTTCATAACTATAATATGATATGTGGATTTACCTTCTCTTCATGTGAAACGAGCTGAACTTTGTATTTGGATTGCAACCAAATATTTACTTCATATTAGTATAGGTTCAATAGATTGGGTAACCACCTTTAAATGCATATGATGAATATCTTGAGCTTGTATTACTAATATGATCAGGATGTATAGGGGTATTATCTTACAATGTTATGGATGTTTTTAAAGGATAGCTCATGTGCATCAGTAGGACCTGGGTGAAAATGTCACCACCATGTGGTAATGTAATGCAATGAATAAGGATGTAGGACCATAGTTAGAATAGTCTGGGTTTGTGACAGTTTGACTTTTTCTCTCCTATATTTTACATCTTCCCTCTCAAAAAAGACCTTCTCATTCATTTCATATTGTTTTCATGGTTTAAGTGGTGGGATATTCCACTTTGGTCACATCAATCATCAATTCTACAACATGTGACATTATTTTACATAATTAATCTAAGTATCATGTTTTAATTTGTGAACATCTTGCTAGATTAAATGAACCTCATAAAAGTGACCATCCTAATGTATTTCATGTTGTACAAATTTCAATTACAAATGCAACGACACAAAATCACTTCCATTAGAGCTATAAATCACAAGATATGACTATTTGAATATCTCATTTTACTTGATTTGATCCTTATTGGGATGAAATTGGGACGCGACCCTGTGCCACCATTACTTGGGGAGACCCTAATGAACCCCTTTTGATGGCTGTTAGATCGAGATCCAATATATAAATGGCCCTCAATCATCTTCCTCGTTGGTCTGCACCACTATAGCAACTACTACAATAGGTACTTTTAGACTAGCCAATAGGCTTCAATCCTTAACATTTTTACACGTTCAAGCACTCCATTTTCTACATCTTGACTCTCTCTCTCTTTTACCCCTATTTGTTCTCATTTTATCACACCACTACCCCCTTTGGTTTATATTCTTCAACCTAGATAAACCTAGAAGCCTCCAGGAAGGTCCAGCCTCAAGCTCCACCCACACACCTCCCCATCCCTATCAAGACCATTGGTGGGTTCACGATGCCCTAATAGAGCCACTAAACCATCTCACTTCTATAATTGTGGCCCCTTGACCCTTCTTCTCTAACCTACAACAGCCCAAGTAGCATCAAGACATGTTGTGTTGAGTGTACTGGGTAGATGATGGGATGAATCTCACCGGTCATTGATTGGTCCTAGACCATGGTGGTCCACCGATCGGTGTCTCAAATACAACATAGTCTGGTCAAAGAGTGGTCAACATGGACAAACCCACCTTGCCATGACCGACGCATGTGCCTTTTGGGTGACATGATCCTGACTGTGCATTGAGAGATAAATGATCGAAATCACAATATCAATAATGATGGTAATGCCCAAAATTAATTCTCTATAGTCCTAACACAAGATTTTCTAGAAAACATATCTAACCCATCCTAAGCCAAAATAATTGAAATTATATACCATTTTTATCAGCTCTAAAAGATCTTTAATGTGGACTGAGTTGTAGATCCTAATTTCATTATTTTACCTTAGTTTCCTTGTAGATGCTAACTTTAATCTTTTTGACTATGGTTAATGTATAAATATATTAAAGATTGGATCTTTGATGCTCAACCTACCTCTTACACCTCAAGTCAATAACTATAATGAACCTTAAAAACTAAGTAAACCCTAATAACCATCCATGTACCTTGAATGACTCTTATTCACAAATATGTCTTGTTTTTAGACTATGGTTTATAACATTGATCAAAGTTATAATTTTGATTCTAAATGACCTTGAATATCACCCAAACTTTGAAATCAGTAAATTATACCTCTCCATGACACTAATATCATCTCTTAATGTCCTTTATTATGTTTGACTCATATAACACCTAATGCATGAAAGCGACTTTAGTTTGACATTGAATGTTTGCACTTGATTTCAAATGATGACCTTGACCTCATATATGCACATAACTCTTTTATTTTCTTGAAATCAATACCATCATGATGATTTGAGACCCTAACTTCTATGATTCTATAAGGTCCCTAACCTTGTTTTATACATAAATATGCTTGGTTGTCTTATTTGGGTGCTTACTTTCTTAATTTAGCTTTATATTATAATTAGTATCAGTTAAAAAATCTATGTTTCAAATTTGGGTCAAATTGCACTTTGTTTGCTTAAGTTATGCAATTTTATATACTTTTATGGGTCTGTCTGCAATTTTTCCTTCTCTAGGGATGTAACTGTAGTTATATGCATCTATATTCTTTTACATGGTGATCTTTATAAGTGGAACAAGTTTATCTTATTTGAATGTTTTTGAAACTCGTTGAATAAAGGTATTGATCCTTTATATTAGTTTTGTGTGGAAGTGATGGTAAGAGAATGTACCAGTGCTTCCTTAGCTTCAACAAGAAAATGTTTTCTTGTGTTAAAAAATTGAAGGTTTTTCTACATTCAACAACTGAAGTCTTTTCTACATTAAACAACCGAATGTTTTTCTACGCGTTCAACAACCCAGGGTTTTTCTACACATTCAACAATAAAAGATTTTTCTACATGCTCAATGGCCAAAGGAAGTTTTGTCCCTTCATAAAGGAATATTTTTTCTAGATGGTTGCAAATCAATGGAAGTTTTGCATGTAGAAACTAATGGGAAACCTACTCCTTTGACTAATGGAAATACTGCTTTGGGCCCTTTGACTTTCTCTTTCTTTCCTCTTAGCTATAGATACCCCTCCCTACTCCCTTAAAATGAAATTTTGTATACAACTCATTCTGCTGCTAGAGACCAACGAGAAACCATCAATTGTCGATGAGAAGACTTCTTGGGGACTAAACCTTAATAGATCATGGATGCATGCTTCTACAAGCCCGGGATCTAGCTCATCTATGGAAGATCTAAGCCCTTTTACTCGTTTCTTGCTCCATACATGTAAGATCTTGTCTCCTAACCCTTTTTCTTGTTATTTCTCCCTTCTATCTTCTACCATGGTCGAAACCCATGGTTCTCCCAGTTGGAAACTCATGCATATAGATGAAGATCCATCATTTATTCTCTCTTTGCTCTAGATCCACCCTGCTCTTGAAGTTAAGAGCTTTCTTGGAGCATTTAGAGGTTAAAGTTCGAGTCTTTGCTACCTTTTTTTGTGGTTCCTTTCTATTTGGTCATTTTTCTTCGCCCTTGATGTGATTGATATGACTTTTGATGTACTTTTTGTTTACTTGTGACATGCTAATGTAAATCTTGCTCTAAATATCCTTAATATATAAAATGATGATCTTTTATGTGCTGTTTTGCATGAGAAAAATGGTAATATGAATGATTAAGTCTCTATTAGGATCTTGGTACATTTTCTCCCTCTACAATGGAAGTTTCTTTTGAATATGCAATATCTAAAATTCATAATACAAGAAGAAAGTCTCTTATTAATGTCATTTTTATGATGTTTTGATACCCAATGATGGGAATTTCGAATCACGTGTTTAACTTTATTATAAGATGGTTATATTGTGAAAATAATAGTACCTACTATTTTGGTTCTAAAATTATTAATGGGTGATATTCTAGTTATAAAGGTTTCTCATTCTTGTTAGGTTTTGAGCATTGATTGTGAAACTTTTAGACATAGCATAACTTCTACACCCAATGAAGTTTTAAGCTAAAATTATGGTGCTACATGATCTAAGACATTTTAAGCTCTATGTGAAATTTAGGATGTTAATGAGATTCCTACAGGGAGTTATCATTATGACAAATTTGGGCTCTGATAAGCCCCAAATTGTAGTTTGACCCTCTATATGATATACCATGATTGAGTAACATGGAATCGATTCATACATTTTTTTCTTATGAAGTTGTAATCATTTGTTTATTTTAAAAGAATAATTTATGATCTTGTATATAACTAGATCGATGCAGTCAAAAATACTTAATAGGTTTAATTAATTAAGTGTAACCATGATCATGTCGTTCCCTGTGACCGTAGACCTATCTCAATGTTAGAACTTGTTGGATAATGGAATAACTAATCCTAAAGGGAGATTGAATTTGTATATTGTTGAGTATATGCAAGGTGCAAGGAGGGTAAATCTGTGTCATCATAATCACAAGGTTATAGAGAGAGGTTGAGGTTGTGTCTCAGATTTTATGCGATAGAGAGCAATTGCGGTCATAACAAGTTTTGGTGATGTGTCCTATGTACCCAGGATGGACCAGGTTTTATTTTTAGAAGGTTGGGCCATGGTGCCACTATAGTTTGTCACTGGTACTAATTAAAGGGAAGAGATATTTAGATTTTGACCATCCTAGATCTTATACGAGGCTGATTGCAACTCTGCAATGGTGAGCTATTAGTTTAAGTGGTACACATCAAGCTAACTAGGGCTTTATAAAATATATAGTCCATTCGTGTAGTATACCTGTTAGGGTTCTGTGGCAAATCACATTGGATGATAACTATTGCTTTTATCTTCTTACTAGCAAGAAGCACGTGCTAAGCACATGATTCTTATTTGAGTGAACATACCAAAATGACAAAAATGAACTTATATAGTTGTTGTAGCTTGCAAGTGGTGTGTGGTTTAAAAAAAGATCAACGTCTACTTGTGTAGTAATGAAAACAATAAGGGTGAATTATAAGACAAAAAAAGTAAGAGAACAATTCTAAAAATAGTTATAATTAATCAAATTCTTGAAAATCATAAAGGACAATTGGTATATTTTTATATTAATAGCCTAATGTGTGATAAAAATACAAAAAATAATATAGTTAGTAAGAAGTTATGGACACAAATTTATAAAATAATCCAACATTATAAATCATAACACAAAAAAATAAAAATGTATAAAGTCATTATAAAAAATAATATAAAATGTCTATATAATGAGATTATCAATGTAAAACTAAATATACCATCAAAATTATGTACAATTGCTGACTATAAATGTATTAAGGACTTAATTAGATGTTCATTAGAAAAAAGGCCCTAACACCAATCTAGCTAATGAACTTTTTTTTTAATTTTCGAGAGAACCACCCTCGTAGAAGCGCCACAATCGTGACCCCGCAGACGACGTAAACTCTCGGGGCATGAGAGGGTGTGGTCCGGTCACCCCTTCCCGCACCCAATTAAATTCTTGTTACTTTTCATAGACCACCTTCAGTGTGATTCGAACCCAGGTCCTTCATCTGGACTTCCTGAACTTTTTGTTATTAATGTTGAAATATATATATATATATATATACATATGATATCTAACTATTTTATTAATGTATAAATATTTTTGTGTGTGTTTGTGCGCGGTGGGTGGATATACTTTATATATTTATGTCTATATTTGAATATAGAACTGTAATTTTTTGAGAAAAGTCAATACCAAGCCAATTGTACAATAGTTTTGAGTTCTATCCATATGTCGATATTTCTAAAATTGTTCAAACAAACAAGAAGTAAAAAAAATAGAAATACTACAAAATAAAGTAGTCTATGAATAGAGTATGTTTTTCAAACAGGAAGGGAACACCTACAAATTTTTTTGGACACACAAAATATTACAAAATAAACTGTTCTATGCATAGAGTAAGCTTTTTATATTTACAGATGACACTATGTAAGCCATGATCACTCTCACTTGCTCCCCTCTTGATTGACTTTTAAGATTTTCAATTGTGTGGCCTCTTTATACTTCTTTCCAACTTGTACCTCAAAGATAAGATGCATGCTAGTCAGTTGTGATTGCCATTTTTCAACGAGATCACAAGTTTCCTGCACATTAGTAATGTAAACATCTTACAAATATCAAGATTATGTATTGCTTATGTCAATTAAAGCATTGAGTGTCATCAACATATCAGGGTCACATGAGAATAGATATTTGACTTGTTTTCCAAATAGAGTACCCACTGTTGTGTAACTATCATCCTCAACTTGAAGTTTTAGGATACACCTATCATAGTGTTATAAGAAGTCATGTTGTATGAAATAAATGAAGTATAGGTATTTACACAATAAAAATACCAAGGTTTTGCAATGGACTCTTTATAACAATGTTCGCAGAAGTAATTTGCAGCATGCACAATGCTAGTCTTCTTATGACACTCATTGCAAGACATATACCACAAATTATGTGGATTCAAAATTGAAACTCGTGTGGGCTTTATCAAATAGACACATTCCTGTGTAGATGTATGTATGTTAGAATAAAAGTAGAAGTATGATGAAAACAAAACACCTTTAGAATAAAATTGATGTCACATGGTCAGTAGACATTAAAACTTCACCAATGGGATTTGTGAGAGACTTCTTCCTTTCATAGTTAGTTATGGTGACTTGAAGAAGGTCTACGTTGATAGTTTTCCTAGATGAAAAATTAGCAATTGTATTATATGTTTTATTGGATGATAACTTCCATAAATGAGTATATATATGTTACCATTTTCTAATTCTTTGACCTCATCTAGTTCTAGATTAACTAATATTTGTGTTTCTCTACCAGTAGACAATGTTCGTTTTCTTATATGAAGTATAAAATATCAATGCATACGATTATCTGGGATAACAATATTATAAAATTGACATTATAATTCTATAAATTGACACTTACCATAGAACTCCTTAGATAACAAAATTTTGGTAATGATAAATGGCTTCAGATCTAAAAGTTTCACTATTCTTTCACAATGGTTAGTGATGAAATTTCCCCATGTAGTCAAAGTTGCTACTTGCATACTGATATCATTGATAGAATGATATAATTGATATAGTTTTGAAATAAAGACATATAAAATATTTATACTTATGAAGTGTCAATTAGAATTAATATCCTAAAAGGTGATGTCCAATTGATCTCTTTTCCTTTTTGTTTCCCATTTAGGAAGAATGCTCACAACTATTGTGACAATATCTGTTATATGTTTTCCAAATTGTGTAGATGAATTAGGAAAAAAGTGTATATGATAGATTTTTTTTAATATGATGTTCAAATAAAAAATGATTTACCTATCAGTGGCGGAACTTTCTTGGCATGTATGAAATATAATAATGGAAAAAGATCCAGTTTAATTAGTTCTTCACATAGTATGCCATCTTCAGCTTTTTCAATAGTTGTGAATCTTTTTATTACTATCTGACATCTATGATCATCTGATTTTCCAGAATAATTTTCTGATTTAAGTAGTGATAGTGTTTCTCTTGATATGTAATATGTGTTATTCAACTCTAAAGTGTTCTTGAACTTTTCAATGCCCTCATTGACCATCACTGCTTTCATCTTCATTCCCTGAAAATTTGAACATACATTAAATTGTAGTTAATTAAATTAATAAATATCTCTTATATGAACCATTAGAATACCTTCTCATCAATAAATTGGAGTCTCTTATACATATTTTCCCCATCTCTTGAAATTGCAGAATTTTTCATCTCATAGACCTTCACCTTTACTTTCCATACATGAAGACTTTGATTGATCTCATGGAGAAGCTGGTATTCCTTGCTTATGTTTATCTAATTCTACAAAATTATTTAAACATGTCATATGTTCATAAATTTAAAAATCATGTACATATGAAATTTTAAAAAAGCTATGATAAAGTTGAAAGCTACTACATATTTCTCACCATGTACTTCATTTATCCCTGCAATAGATAATACCTCCATATAGACAATGTTTCTTGTTGTTGTAATGTTTGTATTTTCTGTTGAAGTTGGTGTAATAATAATTTTGAGATCACCAGGTGATCTCACCCTAGAGAAAGACACATATAGCTGACCATAAGAAAAAACAGGTTGAGGTAAATATATTCCAACTTTAGCTAAAGTTTGTCCTTGTGATTTGTTGAT
The DNA here is from genome assembly GCA_963693085.1 of Alisma plantago-aquatica. Classification (NCBI taxonomy): domain Eukaryota; kingdom Viridiplantae; phylum Streptophyta; class Magnoliopsida; order Alismatales; family Alismataceae; genus Alisma; species Alisma plantago-aquatica. Next base: position 338,339,430 of record OY856414.1, read on the forward strand.
TGTCATTACATAACATAAGTGAACTGGAAATTGTAGTCTCTTGAAGGAAAATGGAAACGTTTCATTGTCTTTTGACATTAATGGAATTCTTGGGATCAATACCCTCTGTCCTTTCTTATGGCCGATTGCTATTTCAGCATCAATGGTATACTTATTGAAGTTCTTGCAAATAAGTCATGTACCATTACAAAGACCTGAGAAAGGATCAATATTCCTAAGTAACATAATATGACAATTTCTTTTAAAGACCAACTTGTGTTGTGGAAGGCCAGCAGGATTTAGAGAATTCAAGAACTCTTCTTCTTAATATTGATTGGTGTTATCAATAGCAGAATCAAAGTTGAAGTACTATTTATTATCTCCAAGGAAAATATCAATCATCATATCATTGATTTCATCAACAAATTCATTTTTTGTAGTCAGAATTGCATGGCTAGTGAGAGAGTGAATGTTGATGTTGGAATCCATGAGCTTAGGAAATATTTCTCGTATCAGGTCATGCTTTGAATATGTTTCATCAGTGAATCTGATCACCATGCTTTTAGGGATTTCAATTTGGTCATCCACTACATATTCTTTTTTTAGAAATAGGTAAATAGTATTGACAAAAGATCGTATAGCAAGCTATACACATACAACAGGACAACGACCACCAATAGACCAGGGGTATTATCTACAAAATCCCCGATACACACATACAAAGAAGTCAACGACCACCAACTGACCAGGGGTATTATCTACAAAAACCCTAGTAAAATTTAGAGCTTGAACTCAGGTAAGAGATCATTTCGGGCCTAACAGCAACAACCCAACACATGTCCCTATACTGATACATTTCAGCAGGAAGTTAAAGTTCAAAGTACCCATGTTATGTATCCTCTTGTTTCTTTCTCTCCAAATGTGATAGCAGACACACGTGAGGAACAAGCCACCCAAGATGATCTCCTTAGGCCTATTGCAAAAGTGAGTAAGGATCCAGTTGATAGCGTCTTCTATATTGTTGGGCACATGGTGTCCCCATTCATTACATAGGCAAGTGATTTGCCATAAGTTCTTTGTGAACTGGCAGTCAAAAAATAGACGATCTTTCGACTCCGCCACCGTGTTGCAAAGGCAACATTTGTTATCAATCTAAATACCCCACCCCTCCAATCTGTCGTACGTGGGTAATTTGTCCAACTTGGCTCTATATAACAATGTGCTCCATTTGGGGTAGTGGAAATGACCCCAAAGGACATGGAACCATGGTACATCAGGTTCAACGCTTATGTTGATGTCGGGTAATGTATTAAGGGAACTAGCATGACCTGAAGAATCAACATGCGGCATCCCCGAGTTTTTGCTGAACTGGTTACACATCTTCCTCCAAATCCTGGAAGGTTTGGAGCCATCAGCCAAGGTTAGGGATGGTCCATATCTTTTTCTCATCCAAAGGACCCAAACATTATCCGCCTGATTGCAGAATTTATCAATGCGCTTCCTCATGTAAGCCTTCATAATTTTATGTCCATCCATAATTTGCAGCCCACCTTTCTTATATGGTTTGGCCAGATTGCACCAGGCCATACCATGGCTTCTTCCTCCCCAAAAAAAAGATGCAGACAAAGCTTTGATTCTATTCAGACAGGCCACCAGAATGTCACATAGATCTCCCCAATATCTCACCATGCTCTAAATAACAGTTCTAATTAAAACCATGCGCCCCATCATGGAAATGTTGATTCCAGACCATTTGTCCACTTTGTCTTTTATTTTGTCCACTAGCATACTGAATTCTTTCACCGTACCTCTGCCACCCATGATGGGCACACCTAGGTATCTCGTTGGCCACACACCCCTCTTGACTCCCATGGCCGTTTTAAGTCTACCTCTTCTCGAATCACAAGATTTGGAATTGAAAATATAGGATTTTATCGCACTAATGTACAACCCAGTGGCACAGCCAAAACTGATGAGAACCTTCTTATAAGCTTTTAAATGACTGGCATGTCCCGCCAAGAAAAGAAGCATGTCGTCAGTGAATATAAGGTGTGTCATCACCTTGCAGCCTTTAACACTAAAGCTTTTAACTCTGCCCCTACCTTCCTCCACGTTGATGGCAGTGGTGAGCCCCTCCATCATAATCGTGAGCAGTAAAGGAGACAATGCGTCGCCCTGTCTCAGACCATTAGTAGTCTGAAACATACCCGTAGGTGTGCCATTCACTAGAACGGAAAAAGAAGTCATCTCTATGCATTCTTTCATCCAGTTGATCCAGGTAGTCGAGAAATTCAGAGATTGCATGATCTGCCACAGGGCATCCCAGTTCACTGATTCATAAGCCTTCTTAATATCAATTTTGATACATGTTTTAGATGAGGATCTTTGTTTATTGAATTGCACCAAGAATTCATTGGCTAGCAGTCCACTACAGATTCTTTTGTTCCATTTCCAATGTAAAGTAAAAGATCTACAAATAGGGAACTTGATATTGCTCTCATGTTTTCTATTAAAGTTAATTTCTCAACATGTTTCCATATCCTTGATTTTACAAAACTTGCTGTAATTGTATGCTCTTTTCCTCCTTTTGGTGCAACAAGAAGAATTTGCCTAAAATCTCCACCAAACACAACAATTTTTCCTCCAAAAAATAGTGTACTACTTGTCATGTCTTTTAGTAAAAGATCTAGGGATTCAATAGATTCTTTTTTTTCCATAGACACCTCATTTCATACTATAAGATTGGTTCTTCGAATCAATTCACCCAAATTACTTTGTTTTGAAATGTTACATATTCTCTGTTCTTCAACATTCAATGGAATTTTAAACCTTGAGTGTGCAGTACGACCAAAAGGTAATAAAGATGTTGCCACCCCAGAGGACGTAGTTGCTAGTGCTATTTGGCCAAATGACCTTACTTTAGCAAGTAAAGCATGATATAAAAATGTTTTTCCAGATCCACCTGGACCATCAATAAAAAATATTCCTTGTTTCCCACTACTTATGTGATCAATGATAGTTATATAAGCATAACTTTGATGATGATTTAGTTGCAAAATTGTCTCTATATATTCATAAAAAACAACTATTTTTAGTTTCTCATGTACTTCTTTGTATAAGTTTTCATGTTCATCTTAAATAATGGATGGTAAACCAAAATTAGGTAACTTTTTACCCATTGATTCTAAGCACTTGTTAATGTACTTTAAGGCACTATTATATGCAGTCTCCCATTTTTTTGTCTGTCATACAAATCTTCACTCGTTGGACTTTTGAACTTCTCCCATAGAGGTATAGGGGTAACCGAAGCACAATAGACTATTGTAATACAAAATAGTTGTCGAAGACTTGAAGGCATTTGAAACAATACTGCTTCAGAAGTTCATTCTTCAATATTGTTATCAGAATCTAACAATCCAAGTTTTTCAACTGCTTCTTAGAATGTGTTGTAGTGAATCCCATTTACTATCTTCAAATGATCAAAAGATCTAGTAGCTTTTACATGGTTTAGCAAACAATGCTTATAGTATCGTTCACCTTCAATTGGCTTTGCAAAGATGACCCTTCCAACTAAATTTCTTTGCTTTCTTCTATTCCAAGATTTAGAATTTTTGTCCCAGACATAATGCTCAGTAAATTCTTTATATAGATATCTTTGAGCTTCTTCATCGATGTAATTTTTCTAAAATATTGTATACGCATTATTCGTGAGAAATTTTCATTATGTACAACTGTGGATAGATCCTAATTTTCATGAAACATAACAATATGCATTTCCTCAAGATGAAGTTGTAAACATGTCACAGATGGGTGCATTTCGTTCATTGGAAATTGATAAATTCTCCATGCTACTTCTTGTGGTGATACCCATCATCCAGAGACAAATTGTGAAATTTCATCATGCACGTTCCTATTTTGTTTGCCATCTAAATGGAACAGCACATGATCATGTCCTTTGTATGTGTACTTGTACAAATATTTCACTACTTTAAGTGAAGAGCATATTTCAACATTTAAGTGACAATTGTACTAAGCTAATTAGTAGGGGTTGTAAGGCACAATCCATTTGTTGTCAATTATCATTTAACCAACAATTTTCACATGACTACTATCTCTTTGGCGGTACAAAGGAAATGAGTTTTTGGTTTGGGATGTCACTGAGCAGAAATCCTTTGGATAATGTTTCTTACATAGTCCATTATCCATACATATATTGCTGGGGTTTGAGACTCCACATGGACCATGCACCATATGTTTTAAAACCATATTATATAGGTGGATATTGGACTCTTTTTCAAGAATTTCAGTAGAGACATACTGGTCATATACATATGGTAATCTTTTGATTCTTATCTAAAATGATAAGAAAATATGCATGTGGTAATCCTCTTTTCTGATACTCTATCACATAGACATAAGCAATATCATGTCCAAATATGTCTCTCTTGAAAAGATCAACCTTTAGCTCTTCTAGTTTGGCTTTGAATATTCTAGAAAGCAAATCTGGTCTATTTTGAGGCTCTGCAAAAGGCAACAACTCTCTTTTCACCTCAATCCATGACAGATTGCATGTAAATGTCAGAAATATGTCAGGTTTTCCATATCTCTGCACTAATGCTAGTGCATCAAGATAAAACTGTCTCATGTCTCTAGGACTACCAATAAAAGACATTGGAAGAATAATTCTTTTTCCAATTGTACTCCCTCTATTTTGTCCATGATTGTATCCATCTACAATTCCTTGATATAGATCAACTCAGATTTTTTGTTGATCTCTTCTAATGTAGTTAAAATGACTACTGTCTAATTTGATATGCAAATCAACAATATATTATTGTAGGAGTCTGCCTGAACGTAACAAATTTGAGTTATCATTAGCTCTAATTTGTATCTTGTAACAATAGTATTCTCGGTAGGATATTGTTTGTCTTCTTTTTTGTTTTTTGTCTAGAGATGAAGAAAGATACAACTTATTATTTTTTATGAGTATATAATAAGTAAACTTAGCAACAAAAATGAAGCTTACCTCTTTTCTCTTGTTGGAGAAGTTCATCTATATCTTTGAAATACGAAGGATCAAATGATGAACTATTTATCATCCACTGACCATTCTTTTTGTCTCTTCGATAAATTGCCTCATGCCAACCAATGTCACCATATGGAAATAATATTGGGTATTGGAGTGGATCATAACATCCATAGTAATAATGAACACAATGACTACTACTAGTATGAGAATATACCCGTATATCACGCTGGAAATATATGGTGTCATTATTGTCACCCTCACATTCAATCCAAATTGCAACCACTTGGGAAGAGGTTGGTGCATTTTGAATTCCTTGATAAATAGTTGGATTTGACTTAATAAATATTTGAACATTCTCATAACTATTCAAATCCTTTAAGCTCTGAAAGAATTTTAAGTATGGATTTTCACACAATGTACTGACTAACATTCTAACCACAATCTCTCTTAAGATGATTGTGTAGTCTATTTTCTATCTCATGATCATTGTCGTAAAAGTATAGTTGTAAATGTGAAGGATGCTCATCCTCTGGCATCATCTTATTGATGAAATGATACATTTTTCCTTGTACTTTGAATGTATATATTCCTTTATTTCTCTATGAAAGATTTCTATCCCCATTGACACCAATAGACGTAAAAGCAAATGTGTTGTTGTACGTTCTTATACACTGTCTAAAATGAATTGCCTCTTTCTCCGAAGAAGTAAACAATTGATACAATCTGAATGGAATGTCATTTGTTGTTAGAACAACTTCTCCATCATAGCAACAAAATGTTCTCACTTCATAAGGAAATCTTTTTGCATGATAGTGGTCACAAAGTTTGCAGATGGGAAGTATGTAAGCTTCTTTTGGTATCATAACATATGTTATGAAGCTTTTTGTCATTTATTCAGTTTTTCTTTTTCATTTGTTTTGAGGAGACTAAAAAGACTTCTGGTCCAGTAAGACCTGATGAAGATCCAATTTTCCAAGTACTAAATGTATTAAATTGCAAGGGTTCATTCCCCATGTTGACAAATGAGGAACTTGTTTGATCAAGAAATGAACCAGTTGCATTGTTTGTATTTGAGCTTGATTCAATGCAAGTTGCACTGCATTTTTTGAGCTTCATTCTGGCATAATTGTTTCTATTTTTTTCACACAATGCTATCTTTTTATCCACCGAGAGGTTGACATAGTATTCTCTTTGTCTTTTTCTTTTTAGTGATTTCTTTTCCTCTGATAAATTTGAATACTTCATCCTTCACTAAATAAATAAATTAATTAATATTAGTGAATGAATACATTTATTATTTTATCAATTAATGGAATATGTAGTCCAACATAGAAATAATGATTTTCAATACTAAGAAAATGAATCGTAGTAGTTATATAACAATTATATGTTATCAAGAGAGTGTGAAGCTTCTTATGTTAATATGAGTTTACATTTTTTTAAATGTTTGATTGATCAATCTGTATAGAAAAATAATAATTTTGATGAAAAAACCATTTCAATATTTATACATTAGAATATGAACAATCCTAATAAGTGTAAATGATCTAATAGTCAATGTTGTCACCTTAACAACATAAGAAAAAATTCTAGACATTATTTCACTACGCATTTCTATCAGGATGTAAAATACCTTATTTTTCTCAAAGCATGAAGATGGTCAAGTATATGGAAATTGCTAGTGATAAATCAGGATAACTATAGAAATTAAAATCAATAATTTATTATTTATAATTGGTGTCATATGTTATTTCATATAATATATTTATATGTTAAATTCATTTTCTATAATATTGTATGTGTATATATATATAAATGAATATTTATTTTCTTATTCAATAAATTTAATAAAGATTATGTTTTGATGTGAATTTATGTATACGCATGTAGTCTATATACATTTTTCATATAACATATTTATCTATTTTATTTTATGTGTATATCTAAATAAATATTTTTTGTTCATATATATATTAAACTGTGTGGGTAACATTTTTTCCATAAAAATATGGATCAATTATAGATGACTTTTTTTTCTTTCTCCAGTTGCATATGTAACCAGATCTGTGTTTGTGTATTTCACTTAGTAAATAAATATAATCAAATATATGTATTTTTTAAATTATAGAATACAACTGATCTCAAACACTATATTGCATTAATTATAATTATATAACTAATAAGCTATACACAGTAGTGTGTAAGCTGGACAACAACCTAGATCATGAGGATGTATGGTAGGTAGAATTTAACACCTCACCAAAACATTTGATATCAAAGGTTAGTGATGTTTTTAAAATAATATAACTAACAATGTATAGCCAATAACATCACATTATTGCAGACATATAACTTTGGGAATACAATTATTTATCTAATTTTTTTATATAAATCACATGTACTTTTTAATTCAATTGACAATTGAATGTATGGTAAAATATGGATAAAAATTTGTGTAAATTTAACAGTTACATTTACAATAAAGTATGTTTATAAGCAGACATGCTTGAATGTTGTAGCGTATATTCCTATTTAAGCGAGAAGTTACATATTACAATAAAGTACGTTTATAAGTAGACATGCTTGAATGTTATTGCATATATTCATATTTAAGCAAGAAGTTGCAACTGTTAAATTTTGACTTAATGGCCAGTGCGCTGTCTGGCTGCTACAGTTCATTCCTAACAATTTATACAAACATCTGTTTAAACTGAATCCCTACACAAATTCTAATTATGTGACTGCTATCTTCACATATGGTGTCGCTGGTATACAAACATCTAAGGAAAAAGTGAAGCATGAAAGACAAGTTAAAGAACTTCAATAGAACATAGTCTTTGTCAACTTAGACGACAGATGATAAAAATATTTATTGCAGATTGGGACCCAGTCGTCACTTGGCAGAAGTAAAAGAAAAAGCCCAAAAGCTGTAACTATGTAGAGGACGACAGTTGTGGATGTTTTTATATTACCTAATAGATGTATTCATAACAATGGCAGATACATATATGAAGTATGCTAACCTATCAGTAGGTATCTCCTGTCATAAAGAACTTGCAACAGTAGGACTTTTGGTCTGTTCCCTACCAAGCTATATAGATTCTGCACCGGAAAACATTTTACTCTGTGGATATCACATAGATCCAGTTGTGAGGTATTATTTGGGGGTTCATGCTGCAAGACGGTCATAGTGTAACATTTACCGAGCCGCAAAATTGTATTAATTATACACGTTAACATTAATGAAAACGTGCCACATCCAGAACGGCACAGACATCACCAAGTTAGACCAAAAGCAACACACACTCATTTTGTTTGGGAAGTCCTTATGGGGTAAGAAGTTTTAAGAAGCACACACACATGCGCCTGCAAACAGCTAGACGAATAGGCAACTCGACAACCGAATGATCTGGCAGCTCGAAAACACACAACATACTATCCTTTATTATCGATATAGAGACTAGTATCATGTGTAAATCATATCCTTGCATGATCAACTATTTTTACATGTACCTGTACTTGTAACTATTTATTTTATAGGCTTTTATTATTTCTCTAACCTGTTATAATATTTGCCTTATTTGATTTTGTTACATAAACTGCTTTTCAAAAATAAATATTAAAAGATTTTATATAATATTGTTGGGACTTGGAGTCTCACCTCACATGTTTCCACACCTTTTTAGGTGATCAATAGCACGGTAAGACCCATGGTGGTAAAGACCCTCAGTTTGGAGACTAGTAAAGCTGAGAGGTTGATGTGGTTGATGTTATAGTCCTAGAGTCGTGCTTGTACTCTCAAGTTAGAGCAGGGGGATTTGTATATTGTGTGTATCAACTCAAATTTGTATTTGTATACCATTAAAAATATAAATGTTGTAAATATCTAGAAAATACCTTTTGTATATAGATTGTGGCTAAGGACACAAATATTTATGTAAAGATACCTAGTATAGATATATGTGTTTTGGGCCTTTGTGCAAGTTTTTTCATTGGATGTTTGTACTGTACTTTTTTGGTAGTATACTTAAATATTGTTTGGTTAGTGTTTTAATTTTGAGTTATCTCATTATGTGTGGTGGGTTGTCACATTTAGTTGTATTAGAGCTTGAGGTTTGATGAGCCTACATGGACATAGGACCTAGGATGCTGTGTCTGTTCTTACATATCCAACATATCTAACCATGTTTAAGGTTATCAATATATGTCTAGAGGACTTGAAGAAAATTCTGAGAGTAGGTATGTGGTGCCTAGAGATGGTAATAGGAGATGGGTACTAGAGAGAAGAGTAATTGAGGTGGGGCCACAACCCATTTCACACCCCTTTGAAGCTACAACCATAGCTGATCTAGCCTTTCAATCAGTTTTTGGACAACTAATGTTGATGATAACACATTTGGTATACAAGACAACTGAACCTCAACCCAGGATGCCTGCTCCAAACGTTGAGTCATAGGGTCTGAGGAAGACATTTGAGAGGCTAAATCATGTTGGTGCCACCAAGTATGCAGGTACAATGAACCTGACAAATGCAGATATGTGGTTGATGGAGTTCGAGAAGGTGCTTCCGATCCTAAATATCATAGAGGAGGATAAGGTTAAGCATGTGATCTACCTTCTAAAGGGTAATTCTAGCCACTAGTGGGCCACAGAGGAGGAGAAGAGGCTAGGTGAGGCAATTTTTTGGGAAGAGTTTTGGTGGGAATTTGTCAACTATTACTTCCTGGAGACATATCTTGAGGGGAAGATGGCTCAGTTTGAGAAGTTACACCAAGGGACATGGTCGATGATGACTATGAGGTGAAATTTTTGGAGTTGTTGAGTTATGTGCTCATATGACATTGAAGGAGAAGAAGAGGATTCGAAGGTTTGAGAAGGGATGGAACACCGAGTTGGCAAGGACGACATCTGCCTTGGAGTCACGAGAGAAGTTTTCCAACTTTTTGGGGTATGTTAGGAGGATAGAGAGGACACATGTGGACCAAAAAGAGGCTAGTGCAAGAAAGAGATTGGCCTATTTTCAAAGACATTCATCAGTTAGTTTTAAGAAGTAGAGGTTCTCTGTGCCACATGCATAGCAAGCACAACAAAGGTTGGAAGTTTCTGAGCAAAGAACATATGTATAGTCACATTGGTCTCCCACTAAAGGAGAGGACATAGTTCTGTACTGGTTGGGGCAAATAGTTCTAGATCTATGTCCTTGGTAGGTTCGTCTAGGCTGTAGTATCACACAAGGGCATGTTTAAGAAACATCAAGTTGGACATGTGAAATGGTCTTGCCCCATAAAACACCAGGAAGTTACACAACAACCAAGGTAGAGTTAGCAGGGTTCACAATAGTAGTACTACATTAGCAGTGGCATAAGAGGACATGGTAAGAAATCACACGTAGGGTCTTTAGGGTTAGCAACTAGAGGTTGAGGATGACAACATTCAACAAATAGATTGTATGCCATGAGTCATCCAGAAGGAGTGGTCCACCCCCAAATCATGACAAGTCAGATGCAATTTTTCATTCTGACTTATCTACATCTACCTTTGTATATATTTTGGTTGAACCGGGTGAGATGCACTCATTTATCACCATAAAGGTGATAAATAGTAGAACCCTTTAGTTGGTTCTGTAATGTTGTTGGAGGTGTGTCTGTCTTGTGTTCTTTCTTTCTCAGGAGATAACATTCAAGTAGATTTTTATGCCACTTGATATGCATGGATTCCATATGATCATAGGGAGGAAGTATAGAAGTTGTTTTCAAGTGTGATTCTAAGGTCACAAGGTTTTTTCATGGGGATATCTCTTGGACTTTCCAAGGATATAGAAAGATTCTTCCTACATGTCTTGTGTCAGTTGCGATAGCAGAGAAGTTGATCAGGCAAGGATGTGAAGATTTTTTATCTCATGTGATGGATACCAAGGTGAGGAGTCCTAGAATCGAGGATGTACCTATGGTGCATGAGTTTTAGGATGTTTTCATGAATGAGTTTCCAGGTGTCTCACCCCCTAGAGTTTTTCATTTTGAAATCAATCTAGTTCCTAGTACGTAACCTACCATATAGGATGTCTTTAGACGAGATGAATGAGTTGAAGAAGCAGTCATAAGAGTTGCTAGAGAAGGGTTTCATATGGATGAGCACATACCCATGGGGTGCTCTAAGTGTTTTTTGTAAATAAGAAGCACATGCCACTGAGTCTTTCCATAGGCTATCGGTAGTTGAACAAGGTCATAATGAATAACAAGTATAAATTACCAAGTATAGATGATATGTTTGATCAGTTGAGAGGTGTTTTCCAAGATTGATATGAGATCATGTATGATTAGTTGAGGATCAAGGTAGATGACATACCTATGACTGCTTTTAGGACTATGTATGGTCATTATGAGTGTGTGGTTATGTTATTTGCGCTAACTAATTCACCAACATCATTTATGGACACAATGAATATAGTTTTTATACAATATCTTGATCAATTTATGGTGTTGTTCATGGATTACATATTGATACACTCTAGAGATAGTTAGAAACATGAGCATCATCTCCTTCCAAGTGCTGGAGTTGTTGAGGCAATATAGGCTATAATCTAAGTTCAACACGTGTGAGTTTTGGCTGATTATGGTGTCTTTTCTTGGTCATATCATCTCTGCAAGGGGTGTTTGTCAAGATCCTAAGAAGGTGATGTAGTGTTGGAGTGGGAGCATCTGAAGACACCGAATGTAGTTGGAAGGTTCCTAGGTTTAGTTGGTTACTAAAGGGGGTTCATCAAGAACTTTAGTGCAATAGCTTAAAATTTGACCAAACTGACTAGAAAGGGTGTTCCTTTTGTATGGGATGACAAGTTTCAATGTTATTTCTAGGTTTCAAAGGAAATTTTATGAGTGCTCAAGTGTTGGCACTACCAAATCCTGACAAAAGGCTACATCATTTTGTGTGATGCCTCGAAGAATGGGTTGGGTGTGCTGATGTAGGACAAGAATGCGATTTCTTTTGCTTCCCAACAACTTAAGAAACATAAGGAGAATTACCCAACTCAGATCTAGAGCCAGTAGCCATGGCACTTGATTTGAAGATTTGGAGGGACTACCTATATAGAGAGAAGTGTAAAATCTTCATGGATCGTAAAAATCTCCAGTACATCTTTTTGAAGTAGGAGTTGAACATGAGGTAGAGGAGATGGATGGAGATGATCAAGGACTACAAATATATGATAGACTATCATATAGAAAGGTAAATGTAGTGCCTGATGCGTTGTGTAGAAACATCTTCATCATCATCTTCTAATGAAGTACAATTGTACTCCATGGCTGTCACAAATGAGACATGTTAGTGTCACTTTAGTAGATGAATGTATAGTTGGAAGTCTCCTTGTTGGTAGATTTTTTGACACATATTACAGGTGAATCCAACACTAATACAACATATTAGAGATGCAGAGATAGATGATACTATGATATGAAACATCATATCAAAGTTTGGCTGTGGGAAGCATGATGGCTTTCATGAGACAGATAATGGAACAATGTGCTTTCACAAATGAATGACGGTTCTAGATGTTTGTTGTCTAAGGGAGATGGTATTTGAGGAGGCTCATTCCTAAATGTATGCGTCTTGGCAGTACAAAGATGTATCATAATTTGAAGGACTCGTACTAGTGGCAAGGTTTAAAGAGTATGCGGCAGAGTTTGTGGCCAAGTGTCCAGTTTGTCAATAAGTCAAGGTAGAGCATCAGAAGCATGTAGGGAAGTTGCAACCTTTACCAATTCCATAGTGGAAATAAGATAACATAACTATGTACTTTGTGGTTGGTCTTCTGAAGATAACCAATGGCCATGATTCCATTTGAGTGATGTTGAGCGGTTGATAAAGTCAACCACTTTTTTCTGGTCAAGACCACCTACACCGCAAAGAAATTAGTGGAAATATATGTTTGTGAAGTAGTTCGACTGCATGAAATACCATTTACAATAGTATCAAACAAGGGTTCTCACTTTACAAGCATGTTTTCGGAGAGGCTTTGTAAGGAGTGGGACCCGAGAGGGGATCCACTCCCTACTAACTTTGAGGAATTAACCCATCTAATCCAAACATACCAAAAACATATGAGGGGATAGGTGTACAATTTTCATTGCTCAAATGATAGTATAAAAAAGACCAAAGTGTAGCGGGAATAATACATTACGACTATATTCAATTTATACAATATTATAAATATTCTCCCACTTGGGGTTTATAACAACATCAACTTCCAAGATCTAAGTAGAGGGATATTTAAATATCTCAAGTCTATCTCCCATTGAGAGTTATCTCATTAAGCCAGGTTCAAGTTTGGATGTCATGTCCTCCATGTCCTACACATGGGGTTCAAAGCATACCCCAGAAGAAAAGATAAATAGATTTTGTTGGCATAAAAGCTGGTATGAGCATATTAATTAAGGATGTGCGGAAGGCGTTTTGGGTGTGGCTTTATGAGGACAACTATATCTTTGCCTACATACATGCTTGTGCCATAACATTGAAGATTGCTGATGACAAGAATATCAACATCTCTATTATAGAGATTGACGATCAATATGTGTATAAAATTATGTCGGGTAACTCTAAGGAGCTGTGGATAGCTTCCTTTTTTATAAGAGAGATTCGTAGCATCCTAAGGGATCATGCCATCACCGACCACTGCATACACAGACCTGCCAACTCGGTCCTGAGGGAACTTGGATGTTGGGGGATGACGTTACATGATCTATTTATTTGCACTGAGCCGACGCTTCTTCCTATCAGAGTTAGAGATTTCATCAACCTTGATAGATGAGGCACTCCTTATATCATGTTTAGATGATCTGATGCATAGAGTGTGGCTGGTCAGCTTTTCTCTTGTTGGTTTTGTGTAGGGAGGGTTGTTTACCCGTACTGTTATAAGTGGGAGTTGTAATTTTTATGCTGTTGGCCCAAAAGAGGGGTGTGGGATGAATAGAAGAACCCCTGGCTTTAATTAAAAAAAAAGGATTGAGCAACATTAGGAAAAGGATATAAAAAATAACAAGGCTTCCCATAGAAGAGAAAAGTACTATCAAAATGGATATCAAAAGAATTCATCATGAAGAAGATAAAAAAAAATTCTTGCCTTAAAACAATTTCACCATAATAATATCACAATTCGTAAGAAGTCGCATGGAGAGTAATAAGAAGGCTAGCATATGCTAAAAAGTAGGATACAAATCCATATATTCCATAATAAGGGGTAGGAGGATCAAAATGTCAGTGTTAAATAAATATAGATTTTACAGGTGGACTAAAACCTCAATGCCAAATAAATATAGATATATCACATGAGGACTAAAACCTCAGTGCATTGGTTGGAGGACTAAAACCTCAATGCCCAAAATATAAATATACTGTAGGAGGACTCAAACCTTAGTGCATCGACATGATGACTAAAACCTTAGTGCCCAAAACAAATATGGTGTCACTACTTCTAGTTATGACTAACCAATCATACATGCAAATAGGGTAGGCAAGATAAATTATAATCATGCTTAATAAAGGGATGAGAACATCCAACTGATGTAAAGTGTGACTAGAGGAACCATAAATAGGTATTCAAGCATTTCCCCAGTTAAGATACTTCATAAGAACAAAAAAGTCCATAACTTGTGAGTTAGGGTTTCACATGAAATAAAATGAATAATATATAAATAAGGATCCAACAAGAATAGACAAAAAAATAAGATGATCACAATATACATATCAACACATAATTTCTCACATAAGTCATTCTCTCAGAAGAGAGAAAAGTGTGTAGGGTAAATTGTCATGAAGGACCAAGAGAGAACAAGGAATTATAAGTAACTACTCAATATAGATTTGAGGGGAGGCAACATACCTCACATGAAATCTACATATGTCTATGGTCAAAACCCTAATTCCATCTCAATCCATAAGCAACCTATTGAAGGAGTATATGAGATTAGGGTTGTGTTTACATTAATTGTATAAACCCTAAAATCACATTTTATGAAAACCATGTGATCCTATAGATTTTATTTTCTTGATTTTATAGTATATTTTACTTTATTTTTTAGACTTATAGATTATTAGTTATGAATTTTATAAATACCAAACAATTAGGAAAATTCTTGTAAAATCACAAATTTATTATATTCCATTTATGTGATAAAAATAGTATAATTGGATAGAGAATTATACACTAATTCTAGAACATATTTTCTTTTAATTTTTTGACCTATAAGTTATTTAATATGAATTATTGAAAATTGTATCAGTTACCGAAATTCTTGAAAAATTAAATATAACAAAAGACCATATCTCCCTCACATCACACATCAAAATATTGATGCGTAATAGGATAAATCGGTAAACATGTCCATGGAAGGGAAATGCGTCAATGAAATCAAATCACAAAGCAAAAGACAAAAGAGCCCATACTCAGTGTGACAAAATAAAATAAACTTAGGGGTAAACTAGTAAAATGTTGCCCTATCATCTTCTTCCTAATTGATGATGCGTGATCAAGCCTCTAACTTATTCTAGGGTTTTTCTACCAAGACTTGACACCTCTCTTCATTGTGATTTAGTTCAAGAAAACTTCAATAAAATTTAGAAAAACTTTTTTTATACATATAATATCATAAAGAAAAATAATTTGATGAAAAAACATTGTGATACCAAACTAAAGATAGGACCCAAAGTCAAAGCAAGAACCAAGTCACAAATTTTCCATTTAAGGTCTTCTTATCAAATATTTTCTCATTCTCATGCCAGAATCCACCCTAAAGTTAGATCTTAGCATCCAAATATATGTCACCATCAACCTATATTGTAAGATAAGATTACCTAAACCTTTGTCACACTAGGGTTTACTCATAATGATTCTTATATTCACATCCTATGATCCTAAGTTGGCCTTTCATCATCTGATGAATAACAGAGGTCAATTCTAGGGTAAACATCTCACTAAGAGAGTGACTATGCAAGGCAATGGTGCTAATTAGGGAGACAAAATTGAAACAGTCAAAATCTGACTACCATGGCTCTGATATCATCTTGTATGGAGTGGGACCCTTGAGGGGATCCACTCCCTAATAACTTTGAGGAATAAACATATCTAATCCAAACATACTGAAAATGTATGTCGAAATAGGTGTAAATTTTTCACTGCTAAAATGATGGTATACAAAAAGACCAAAGTATAGCAACAAAATAATAAATCATGACTATATTCAATTTATACAAGATTACGAATATTCTCCTACTTGAGGTTTACAACAACATCAAATTCAAGATCTAAGTAGAGGGATATCTATCTATCTCAGGTCTACCTCCTCTTAAGAGTCATCTCCTTAAGCTAGGTCCAAGTCTGCATGTCATGTCCTTCGTGTCCTACACATGGGGTTGGAAGCATACCCCAAAAGAGAAGACTAAATAGATTTTTTCCAACATAAAATGCCAGTATGAGCATATTAATTGGGTATTTAGAAAATTTAGGAAAAGGAAATCAATTATAACAAGGCTTCCCATAGAAGAGAAAAGTACTATCCAAGTGGATATCAAAAAATTCATCATGAAGAAGATAAAAAATAAACAATTTCTTGCCTAAAAAGAATTTCACCATAATTATATCACAATTCATAAGCAGTTTCATGGTGAGTTATAAGAAAAGTAGCATATACTAAAAAGTAGGGTAGGAATCCATATATTCACACCAAGGGGTAGAAGGATTAAAACCTCTGTGCCAAATAAATATCTATTTTGTAGGAAGACTAAAACCTCAATGCTAAACAAATATTGATGTATCACATGAGGATTGGAACCTCAATGCATTGGTAGGAGGACTAAAATCTCAGTGCCTAAAATATTAATATATCACAGGAGTACTAAAACCTCAGTGCATTGGTAGGAGGACTAAAATCTCAGTGCCAAAAATTAATATTGTGTCATTACTTCTAGTTATGACTGATCTATCACACATGAAAATCGATTAGGCAAGAAAAAGTATAATCATGTTTAACAAAGGGATGAGAACATCCAGCTGATGTAAAGTGCAATCAGGGGACCCATAAAAAGTAATCAAGCATTTCCACAGTTAAGATACTTTGTAGGATCACAAAGGTCCACAACTTGTATGTTAGGGTTTCATAGAGATGAGATGAGCAAGACACAAATAAGGATCCTATAAGAATATCCAACAAAATAAGATGATAATAAGATCCATATCAACACATAATTTCTCACATAAGTCAACCTCTTAGAGGAGAGAAAAGTGTGTACGTTATATTGTCCCAGAGGACCAAGAGAGAAAGAAGAAATATAGGTAATTTCTCAATAAAGATTTGAGGGTATGCAACATAACTTACATTAAGTCTACATATGTCCAAGGCAAAAACCCTATTTCCACCTGGATCCATAAGCAACATAGTAAAGGCATGAATGAGATTAGGGTTATGTTTACATTAATTGTATAAACTCATTATCAATGAATTAGGGTATGTAAACCATGTGATCTTATAAATTATATTTTCTTGAGTTTATAGCATGTTTTATTTTTTCTTCTAACCTATAGTTTATTAGTTATGAATTTTAGAAATATTAAACATTTCGGAAAATTCTTGGAAAATCAGAAATTTTTTATATTCCATCAAAGTAATAAAATTGATATCATTAGATAGAGAATAATCCATTGTTTCTAGAACATATATTTTTATATTTTTCTGACATATACATTATTAATATGAATTACTAAATATTACACAGGTTACTAAAATTCTCAGAAAAATTAATAAACCAGAAGACCATATTGCCCTCACATCACACATCAAAATATTGATGTGTGACAAGGTAAATCAGTAAATCATCCACAATAGGTAAATGTGTCAATGAAATCAAAATAACAAAGTAAAAGACAAAAGAGCCCATAGTGTGACAAACTAAAATAAATAGAGGGGTATACTAGTAAAGTGTTGTCTTGTCATCTTCTTCCATGCTAAAAATGCACGATGAAACCGCTATGCCTGTACCTGGACCCATGATTCCTTGACCCATCAAATGAAGACTGCCAGAGCCACAATGATTACCTCTGCATCCCTTGGCCTAATAGGTCTCTGGGAACCTGACCTTGGGTCTAAAGGAGACCAAACAACTAGACCTCCCTGCTTGCCATAGCTGACAAGGGTAAACCACAACAGAGTCTAAGAAATAGAGAAAACACATAGATGAATAGATCTTGAGGGAGTCTGAAACCTCATGGAGAAATCAAGCACGACCAAGCCAGGGCAAACAAAGGTTGAATACATAAGAATCGTAGATCAATCACATGATTAGGAGGAAGAAGAATTGAAGAGGGAAAACTATCATACTATGAATTGGGTCAAACTTGCAAAAGAAGAAGAACCACATGGGCAAGTGGAGTGCTCTCGTGTTGTATCCGGTGGCTGCCTAGGTGCAGGAGGGTAGGTACAGGTTCATGAAGCTGGTGAAGATACATTTAGTTAGGAATTGTATAGGGTGGGAAAACTAAGGTACCTCAAGTTTTAGTTTAGGTTACTAGGGTTCTGAGGATGGTCAAAGGTTACTAATATATAAGGTCTATGTTTCAATGTAGAAACAAGAGGTGTCGATAAGATAAATAGGGGAATCAATGAGGATTGAGATCGATGAGACAGTAGAGATCACCAAACCCTAGAAAACCTAGGATCAAAGGATGCATAAGGTGAGGGGATTGCAAAAGGAAGGTTAAATAAAAGAAAGGAGGAAAGGAGAGGGAAATCAGGATTGGGGAAAATTAGTGTTACCATGCATGAAGAAAACAAGGAAAGTCGAGTAAGGGAGATATTTAGCAACCCTGGGATTGGTCAAACTCCAGTGAAAAGTCAGAGAAATAATATCATACATTGAAACAGTGAACCAAGGTGTAAAGAAAGTAATGAAGGAGCGTGACATCAAACTTTAGGATAAATGAATTACATCGACTCCATTATTACAACATTAAACATCTAAAATCCACTTTTCTTTCTGATTTTATTTGAAGGATCGAACACCATTCAATTAATACCAAATTTGGCACTTAGACTAATTAGGACACATAAAATCCGTGTTTGGCATCAATTCTTACTTTTTTGCTTATTTACTATTTTATTTAATATCTTTGACCTCAAGTTATATTCTCTCTGCTAAATAAAATTAGGAGAGACAAAATTTCTCTATAAATGTAAAAAATAATTCCCACTATATACTAATTTTTGTATCTAGAATTTGAATTTGGTATTGATTTCCACTTTTGAAGTTGTTGAACATATTATCTAATATTTTGAATCAAAATTCATATTTTCTTTTATAAATGATATTTGGAAAGTTATTATTGTCCAAATAATGTGAAACTTGATACCCAAGCTAATTGGGACCCAATGAACACAATTTTACCATTAAATTTCAGTTTTGAAATTTCCTTTTGTGTGTTGTAATGTAATTAGAGTTTTAGGCACATCACATTATATTCTTATAACATTACATCATTACCATCATTAATTATTATTCAAAGTCTCATTATCTTCACATTGTTTCCAAAAGAATTTATATATATTTTTATGCACATATTTCCATATTTTACTTATTTAACCTATTTATACATTAATTCAATATTTATTTAAATTATGGAACATTATTTCTATTTATGGACACAAAAATACAATTGTTATTCTAAAGAACATTATACCTCTTATTAAACATATTTTAGCCATTATTGACATTTCAGTTAGCAAAAAAATATCTAGATTTATTTATATGTTACCACATAATTAAAATATTATGTTAATATGAGTCTATTATGATATGTGATGTTGAATATATAACCTATTGCAACATAATATATTATATGCATTAACAATGTTCATTAAAAGATAACTTTATACTTGCTTAATAAAATCTAAAGAACCAAACATTTTAATCTCTTAATAATAGGAATAGAATTTCTAGAGTTAAGATGCTAGGTTTGGGTATGTTACATGCTTCATATGGAGTTAGGGACACAATTGAGGTTTAGTACAACTTTTCACCAATACACAAATGGTTAGTCAGAAAGGACCATACAGACATCAAAAGATCTATTGAGAGCATGTGTGCTCTAGTTTCTTGAGATTTGGGACATTCACATTAGCCTTATCGAGTATTCTACAACATAAGTTACTAGAGAAGCATAGATATGGCACTGTATGAGGTTTTGTATGAAAGGTGTTGTACATCTACCTATCTATTTGTACAACGTAGGTGAATACCAATTGTTGGGTCCTGAGTTGGTTCAACAAACTACTGAGAAGATCAAGGTGGTCCATTAACAATTGAAGGCAACTTAGGACATACATAACTCATATGTAGAAAATCTTCCATAGGCCCTTATAATTCCAAGTTGAATACCGTGTGTATCTCAAAGTCTCCCCTTGGAAGGATGGTGTGAGGTTTGGGAAGAAGGGTAATCTAGTTCCTAGGTTTATGGGACCTTGCCCTATCATAGCTTGGGTTGAGAAGGTGGCATATAGATTGAAGTTACCACCAAAGTTGCATAATGTGTTTCATGTTTCTATATTTAGAAAGTGTCACCCAATTACAAATAAAATGATACAATTAGTGGAGGTGGAGTTAAGAGATAATGTCTCTTATTATTGAGGGTTTGATTTTAATCATAGACAAATGTGTGTAGAAGCTGACAAAGAAGAATATACCTTTAGTGAAGGAGTTGCAACATCATTGTTGGTAGAGGAAGCCACATGGGAATTATAGGATGAGATGCCTAGGAAGTACCCATAATTATGGTGTATGATTATGGGGGCAAAATCCTTGTCAGAGGTTTATGGTTGTAAGACCCCTAACCTTGTTTTATACATAAACATGCTTGGCTGTCTTAATTGGGGCACTTAGTTTCATAATTTAATATAAGCTAAATAACTATGTTTAAAATATTGGACAAATTGGACTAAACCATGTTTCAAGTTTGGGACAAATTGGACTTGGTTTGCACAAGTTATGGAATTTTATGTACTTTTGGGAGCCTATATGCAGTTTTTACTTTTCCAAGGACCTAACTGCAGTGCTGATGCATTTATATTTTGTTACATGATGATCTTGATAATTTTAGAAGTTTATCTTATTTGAATGTTTTTAAATATTGTTCCGTAAAGGTTTTGTTCCCTTATATTAGTCTTGTGTGGAAGTGATGGTAAGAGTACCTACCGATTCTTGCTTAGCTTCAACAATCAAAGGTGTTTCTATGTTCAACAACTGAAAGTTTTTCTACATTTAACAACCACTACTACAGAACACGCCTTTGGCGACGGTTGTTTAACCCCTTTTAGCGACGGTTCTCCAGCGACGCCTATGTGGGCGCCGCTAAAGGTCAGACTCTTCAACGTCGGTTTTCTAACCGACGCCAAAAGGCTTCGCGCCACCGAAAACATGACAGCAGGGCACCTATAGGCGTCGATTATGTATCGTAAGCCGACGCCAAACGGGTTCGCGCCACAAAAAGGGCGCCATCTAGGACACTTTCTGCGTTGGTTTACAACTACCTAACCAACGCCATATTTCCATACGACACGACCGTGCTTCCCTGCACGACCGTGTTTAGTTCCATAGGCGTCATTTTTGTACTAAGAACTGACGCGTTTTCCGCCACATGCGTGCTTTCCTGCGCAGTCGGGTTGTTTGTCACATTAGGCGGAAGTTTTATCCAATAACCGACGATGTATGTCTTTGATGACGGTGTTCTATAAATAACTGACGCCTATATTTTAAATTTTTTTTTCTTATCAGTTTGCAGGCCTGCTGTGGCTGGTCAGCAGGATGAGAACCTGCAGTTCAGTTTTCTAAACTGTAGGTTTATGACATCCATTGATATCAGCCTACAAACATGCCACAAACCTGCAAAATCAACAAATATACTTTTCACACAAGTAGATACATTCAGACATCAATTTAATTCTCACATTCATACATGTAGAAACATTCAGACATGTATAACCATTCAGAAATATTCATTTACAAAATATCATTCAACATCACTATCAGCATCCCAATTATATCTTACAATCATCACTGCTTGTATGGTTTTTGCCCATTCTTCTCTTACTTCATTTAATACTTCCATCGTATATGGAGCATGTACATCTTTTAAGCGTTTACCTATAGTCTGGTCAGTTTTAAATACCTGTAAAGAGAATGATGTATATATATAAGTAATAATATCAAAATAAGATTGATATATTTCATACTAACTAATGAGACTATATATAATACCTCATGTATGGTATTGATGTCCAATGCGACATATTGGATAATCATCTTCATAAATCACATCACATAGTATGCGCATGCCCAACAGTTATCTTATCTAGCGCACTATAAATTGAAACATACAAAATATTAAAAAATACAACTAAGCACAATTCACATAAATAATATATACATTGGAGTCGGGAACTTACTTTTACATTCTCCCAAATTATTGGCTGGTTCTTTTTCCTTGGGACCTTTCCTCCAGTATTTTTGAATGCATCTAAACCCCTACATATTAATGTAACACAGTAAATTGCATAATTAAATAGTAATGTAATAACATATGTTAACGGATATAAAAATGAAATATTTCTCACCAGAATAACGGCATTCTCATTATGTGTCCAATTTTAGTATTCAATATACTCCCTGCAGGATCTAGATAATAAGCAGTGAACGTCCTGGGGACAATAACTAGTAACTCCCAATGCCTACCGCTAGAGGTAAAAAAGTTAAAAATTAATAACTCAAAATCCACAATAAAAATGTAATTTTCTTAAGTCCAAATTATAAATAAAGTAAAATTACCTGACATTGAATGGAGCTATTATTATCGTCTTCTTTTGCTGACCGAAAATTGTAAAAGCATCTATACAGTATTGTTGAACACTATCAGGGTCTTTAGCTACCATACTAATCAATAATGAAATAAAAAATCCCACATGATCAAATGCAAATTATTTGCATTGATCTTCAACTAAGTAGCTACAAAACATGTATTACGTATGCATTAATATATAAGAAACCAGATCACCAGATCTTACACAAGGTATATGGATGTATAAATAAGATCTCACCTTATCCATGTCTCTATCATTGATGTATTCAACCAATCATACATAAGCAACTCAATAATATTTTGTATAAATAAAGAGCTTTTGTATGATTGACCTGCATAATCCGCTTCTAAAGAAACAATTATAGGGCAATGTATATTATGTGCCCGTAGCCAACATGCCATTCCCTTACAAGCAGGACCTAACGGGTATGTTAGGTCAGTTGAAACCCAACTTGGTAATGCATGAAGTGGAGGTGGAGGCCTAGGTGCTCCAGGTGTCTTCTTTTTAACCTATATATATAACTTCAGATCAGTTGACCTCATATATACACATTAACAATCTAAAGTAATGTAAATTTATCTTACAATTTCAGTAGTATAGACGACATCTGCTTTGGGCCACAATATCACCCCGCCTTCTGCCTCAGTAAGTGTATCAATAACCGGGTGGGGATATGGCAATGTAGCTTCCCTCCAATCGGGTAATACACGTATCGGGCTCACACGAACGTAGCCCTGTGGCATTGGAGTCCTGTGAAACGTTGCCCCAGGAAGGGACGGGTAAGCCTGCGCCTCTGCAACAACATAGTCTTGCATTTTTATGCAGCATGGCTTCAATGCCTACAAATTTACAAAAATAATATTATACATATATACATATCATCTTGAAAACATATCATCTTGAAAAGACTAGCTACAATGTCATAAACAATACTTACAGTAGACGTGTTAGGCGGTGATGGGTCTACAGGATTACTCTCAGTCTGTACATCAGGAGAAGAGTAGGTCGCCGTAGGCTGATTGGAAGTCTGAGATGCCTGCCACCGCACTATTTCTTCCTTGACCTTATCAGCAACTATATCATTGACCTTCTTAGCAACTATATCCTCGACGCTCTTATTCTCCAATACATGGATAAAAGAAACATTAGCTTCTTATTATTGAATTTCCTTTTGCAGTAACATTCTAAAAAAAGAATAAGTTACCTCTTCTTGTGAAAGTCCCGCTCTGGGTTTGTGCTGGGATGGCCCAAAGAATGCTTTGATGCCCACACCAGCGCTTGCATCCCTAACACGTCCAGGATGCTCTGGATTACCCAGAGCAACTGTCAATTTATCCCTTATGCCATGAGGGATGAACGTGCCTTGTTTTCTCTGCTCGTGCAGCTCCCGCTAATTACCATCAACAGAAATTGGTAAGTTAACACCACAAATAATCAATATTCAAACGATTCCTCTAAGAGTTGTATTTTACCATTTTTGCAGCTCCCTCAGCAGTTGCGGGCTTCCTTATTTCTCCCTTCTTATTTTGCCTCCCAGCTATCCAAACATCATGGCGAGGCAGAGGTGTGCTACCTATAGTAGAGGACTCCTGAGTATCAGCAAACTCCGCCTGTAATCTTTGGCGAACACTTACATAGCCCTTTGGACCCATAGTGTGGTCATGCACATTTAGTGCACACCTTACTTTTTGTGCCTCACTGAGGGTCTAGTTAGTATGCACATTAATGATTTGGTTAGTAGCACTAAATGTTAATCTTAAATAGGTGAATACAACATATATTAATTAAATTGGGAGTGACGCCTAATACCTTGAATTTTTCAGATTTTCTTGAAGCAACAAAATTGTCCCAATCTTCTTTGTCCAAGAAGTTCCATTGTTCAAGGGCTGACTTCTTCTTCTTATCACCATCTTTTATGTATTCTCTGTTGAGATTTATCCTATAGTTCCTAAGAATCTTTCCAGCGCGTTGCATCACGCTTTTACGATGAAACTTCTCATCCAATGCAAACAGATTCTGTAAAATAGAATTGTTATTAACTAGTATCCAAAAATAGAATTGCAAATAATAGAATTTGTAATCTACAAAATAGAATTGCAAATAATAATAACTCACACATAAATCCTTCCATATCAAGTCTTTCTTCGCCTAAGGAACTTTATGCCAATTATCATACTTAACACCACAATGGCTTCGAGTGACAACCCCAAGATAGTTTTTAAAATTATTGCGGTTCACTCCAATTGCATTTCCTCCATTATCAAACTCCACAACCAATTTGGATCCACTACCACTTAGCGCTATTAACTTGTTCAACAGAGTGATGCCCCTTTTGTTGTTAACTTTTTGGTGATGCGCATCAAGTTCCTGCAGTGCTTCAGTGGGTACATGTGCATCATCAACCTAAAATTTGACAAAAATAAACACACTGAATTAGCCCAATATAGAAATATGAGATATATGACATAACTAGAAGATAATGAATTTTATAGAAATATAGGATATGTTTTTAGAACTTACATTGGTATCCTCGCCATGCTCATCATGGACAACATGTTCATCATGGACTTCATGCTCATCATGGACATCATGCTCATCCATCTGAAAATGTCATTAAAAAGGCAAACATTTAGCATTTGTATTAACATTCAGCATGTTTGTTCATTCTAATTTATACCAATGTACAAGTAATATAAAGAACAATGATTATTCACTTTCTAGGCCAACAAACACATGTGATGTCATTCTGATATATAATAAATGTGTACCGCCTATCCCATCCTTGAACACATAATCTCACTAGTAAGTGTATAATGTGTATTGGGTTTTCGAGAAAATTTCGGCAGCATTTCCCTGTTGTTCTCTAAGTACATATGTACTTAGAGAACAAACGGGGAAATGCTGCTGAAATTTTCTCGAAAACCCAATACACATTATACACTTACATCTTAAGTGAGATTAGGTGTTCAAGAACAGTCCCAAGCTGGGGACTATCTAAGATTTACTCCTAATGAGTAAATCTTGGACGGGTTTCTAGGCCAACAAACACAATAATAGATAAGTAAATTATATCATTCAGAGCATGGTTTCATGTTAGGTCATCATAGGTCATAATAATCCACTAGAATGAGCAAAAAATATCTCATGGTGTTAAAATAGCATAAGATTGTTCATTCTAATTTATACTCCATACAAACAGTATATAATTTAGTGATTGTTCATTCTAATTTATACCAATGTACAAGTAATATAAAGAACAATGATTATTCACTTTCTAGGCCAACAAACACATGTGATGTCATTCTGATATATAATAAATGTGTACCACCTATCCCATCCTTGAACACCTAATCTCACTAGTAAGTGTATAATGTGTATTGGGTTTTCGATAAAATTTCAGCAACATTTCCCCGCTGTTCTCTAAGTAAGAACAAACGGGAAAATGCTGCCAAAATTTTCTCGAAAACCCAATACACATTATACACTTACATTCTAAGTGAGATTAGGTGTTCAAGAACAGTCCCAAACCGGGGACTATCTAAGATTTACTCCTAATGAGTAAATCTTAGACGGGTTTCTAGGCCAACAAACATAATAATAGATATGTAAATCACATCATTAAGAGCATGGTTTCATGTTAGGTCATCATAGGTCATAATAATCCACTAGAATGAGCATTACAAGGAAAGTAAGCAAACTAGATCAATTAACACTCATCTCTAGGGAACATTAGTTACTGAAGGGACCAGGAAAGAGTGCTTTTAATCACTAGGATCATACAAGTAGCAATGTTGATTAAATAAATACAATGTTGATTAAATAAATACCTCTGTTTGGGCGAGACAGAGGGTAGGTGAGTAGGCAGGCAAGCAGACAGGTGAGCAGGCGACGGGAAGGGAGACGGCGGGCAGTAGTAGATGATCAATTAATTCCAGAAACAATACATAAATAAATACAAATCAGTACATAAATAAATACAAATAAGTAAATAACTTAATTTAAAAAAATATACAGCAACATTGTGCCTTGGCGCAGCCCAAGCATCGCCCAGGCATCCCATAGGCCTAACTAGGCTGGACGCCTGGGTTTGGGACCCTAGGTGAATGCCTGGCCGCCTAGGCGTGCCTGGGTGCCACCTGGGTAGGTCGGCAGGTACCTGGGCAAGCGAGCAGGGAGAGGTAGAGGCGAGGTGAGGTCGACAGGTCGGCGGCGAGGTGAGGTCGACAGGTCGGTGGCGAGGTGAGGTCGAGCAAAGGACCGCCAGCGCATGGCAGGCACGACGAGCTCCAGGACCGCCGACGCATGGTAGGCAGGTAGCCACAGGGCACGACGACTAGGACCAAAGACGGCGGCGCAGAAGGAGCAGGGAGCAGCGACGATGCACAAGCAGTAGCAACGGCGGGTGGGGGTTGCAGTCGGGCGGCAGCAACAGCGAGGGAGAAATTCTTGCAATGAAACAGAAGAAAGGGGAAGAGTCGGGTGATCGCGGGGGTATTAAGTTCATAAAAGGCGTCGGTTGTCAACAAAACCGACACCTAAACATCTTCAGCGTCGGTTGCTCATAAAAACCGACGTCCAATTGAACAATATTTGCCCTAAAATTATTTGGCGGGAACCATTATCAGCGTCGGTTATCAAAGGATAACCGACACTGTATGTGACACTTTTCGTGCAAATTCTCATCATACATAGGTGTCGGTTTGTGTCTAAAAAACTGACGCTGTATGTGACACTTTTTCTTTTCGCTCGAAATTTGGATTTCGCGGTCGATTTTAGGCGTCGGTTTGGTTTACCTAGCCGACGCTGAATTCAAAGCGGTACCCGTGTCTGGCTGGTCTTCGAATATAGACGTCAGATTTACTAAATAGCTGACGTGGAATGTTATAGGCGGCGGTTTTTGTAAATAATCGACGCCCAAAAAAGTGACATTGAATGTTGTTTCTGTATTAGTGAACCAAAGGTTTTTCCGTGTTCAACAAACAAAGGTTTGTATGCATTCAACAACCCAATGTTTTTCAACATGTCCAACAACAAAAGATTTTTCTGCATGTTCAACAACCGAAGGTTCTTCTACATGTTCAACGAGTAAAAGCTTTTTTGTGTGCTCACAAACCAAAGGAAGTTCTACACCTTCATAAACAAATGGTTTTTCTAGATGGTTGTAAATGAATGGAAGTTTTGGATGTGCAAACCAATGGGAAACTTGATCCTTTGACCGAAAAAAACTACTTTGGGTCCTTTGAATTCCTCATTCTTTCCTCTTAGCTGTGAATCCCCCTCCCTAATCCCTTCAAATGAACTTGTTATTCAATTTGTTGTTGTTGCTAGAGACCAACAAGAAACCATCAGTTGATGACAGGGTGACTTCTTAGGTACAAAACTTTCCTTGATTGTGAATGCATGTTGTTTCAAGTCTTGGATTCAGCTCTTCTAGGACAGATGTAGGCCTCTTACCTAGTTTATTGCTCTATACATGTAAGATCTTCTCCTCTTTCCCCTTCTATCCTCTACCATGGTCAAAGTCCATGGTGCTTCTAGATGGAAACGTGTGCACATGCATGAAAAACCCTCTCTTCTTCTTTCTTTTCTCTAGATCCATCCCATTCTTGAAGTTAGGAGCTTTATTGGAGATCTTGGAGGTTAAAGCTCGGGTCTTTGCTACTCTTTTATGTGGTTCCTTGTTGTTTGCATGTTCAACAGCCAAAGATTCTTCTACATGTTCAACGAGTAAAAGCTTTTTTGTGTGCTCACAAACCAAAGGAAGTTCTACACCTTCATAAACAAATGGTTTTTCTAGATGGTTGTAAATGAATGGAAGTTTTGGATGTCCAAACCAATGGGAAACTTGATCCTTTGACTGAAAAAAAACTACTTTGGGTCCTTTGAATTTCTCATTCTTTCCTCTTAGCTGTGAATCCCCCTCCCTAATCCCTTCAAATGAACATGTTATTCAATTTGTTGTTGTTGCTAGAGACCAACAAGAAACCATCAGTTGATGACAGGGTGGCTTCTTAAGTACAAAAATCTCCTTGATTGTGAATGCATGTTGTTTCAAGTCTTGGATTCAGCTCTTCTAGGACAGATGTAGGCCTCTTACCTAGTTTATTGCTCTATACATGTAAGATCTTCTCCTCTTTCCCCTTCTATCCTCTACCATGGTCAAAGTCCATGGTGCTTCTAGATGGAAACGTGTGCATATGCATGAAAAACCCTCTCTTCTTCTTTCTTTGCTCTAGATACATCCCATTCTTAAAGTTAGGAGCTTTATTGGAGATCTTAGAGGTTAAAGCTCGGGTCTTTGCTACTCTTTTATGTGGTTCCTTGTTGTTTGCATGTTTTTCTTCACCCTTCATGCGAGCGATATAACCTCTGTGTATGAGGGTGCATGGATGGTATATCTCTCTCATCCTAATTCTAAGGTTATAGAGAGTGGTTGTGGTTGTGTCTTGATTTTATGCGATAGAGAGGGACTATGGTTGTAACTTAGAATCATGGGTCTATACCCTAATCTTGATGTTGTGGCCTGTGTACCCATGACAGACTAGGTTTTGTTTTTAGTAGGTTGGGTTGTGATGCCACTATAGTTTGTCACTTGTACTGTAGGAGGGGAAAAGATATTTGGATTTCGGTCATCTTTGATCTTATACGGGGCTGATTGTGACCCTATAGTGGGTAGCTAGTAGTTTGAGTGTTACACCTCAAACTATCCATGGCTTAATAAAATATGTGGTCCAATTGTATCATAAACATGTTAGGGTTCTTTGGAGAATCACGTTGGATAATACTATTGCTTGGCTCTTATTAGTAGTATCATGTGTAAATAATATCCTTACATGATCAATTATTTGGACGTGTACCTTTACTTGTACCTATCTATTTTATAGGCTCTGATTGGTTCTCTAACATGTTATAATATATATTAAAACTAATTTTCTTATATAACCTACTTGTAAGCAATAAATGTAATTAGAGGTTAAAACATTTTGGTTGGGACTTGGAGTCTCACTTCATGGGTTTCCATACCATTTTAGGTGATCAGAAGCACTATAAGACCCGTGATAGTGAAGACCCTCAGTTTGGACACCAATGAAGCTAAGAGGTTGGTGTGGTTCTTGTTAGAGTCATAGAGTCGTCCTTGTACTCTTAGGTCTGGGTAAGGGGATTTGAATATCATGTATATTTTGAATTTTTGGTTGCATACCTTGGACAATGTAAATGTTCTAAACATCTGGGGAAAACATTTTGTATACAGTTTGTGGCTAAGGCCATGGATATTCATGCAAATATACCTGGTATGAACATATGTGTTGTTGGGCCTTTGTGCAAGTTTTTCCACGGAAAGTTTGGAACTTTATTCGGTTTTACTATGTATCTTTTTGGTAATTGTTAATTATTGTTTGATCAATGTTTTAATTTTTAGTAATCTCATTTTGTGTGGGTGGTAGCCATAGGTTCACCCCGTGGTTGAATAGGGTAGTGGTTGTAACCTAAAGTCCAGTAGTGTTGACCTAGTATGACACATATGACTTACTTTCTTATCTTTCTTGTGCCCAATCTTGATATAAGTGTTAATATCTTGCCCCCACTTGTAAATCACGAAATATCCTGCATTATGATCACCTTAATATGGATGTCCCACACAATTCATATGTTCACCCCGAATGATGATGAACAATGTGGATAATATCATGTATGTTGAGATGTTGAACCTAATGATGCTTGATATGATGCCTTGATTTGGGGACATCCACCTAATATTGGTATGGGTTTCCTATGTACTAATATTGTTAATTGACACCATCTTATATGCTTGAGCCCCTTGACTTGAAGAATCATGACCTTATTGTCATGTTATGAGTCTTTGGACCCTAAAACGTGCGTAAGTGACATAAACCTTGTAATAACTACATAAAATAGATAGAACATCAGAATGACATGAAACTTGAACCACACATTAATATGGACTCTAAATCATTAAAAGATAATTAATTATGTTTATAACCAATTTGGAACCTAAATTGGCCAAAACCCTAAACATGTATCTAGTTAGGGTTAATGATGAGAATCTAATGCATACATGTAATCTTTTTCTTAATCAGACGTGGTTTGTGGCTAGATGATCAAGGATAAGTTAGGCTATGAATCTCCGAATTAGTATGCACTTAAATAATTATATAAATGTGACTTTATTGCTTACAAACATGATATGTATGTATTGCTTATTTACTTTCTCAAATATTACCATGTAGTATTGTAGTTTTGTACTCAATTCTTTGTTTCCCTAATTTATAACTTGCAAACATAAAATATATATCCATTGTACAATCCTGGTGAACCTTCTTGTACTCTTGGGTAAGGACACAAGGTTGGGTGCCCTACTTGAATTGTCAAGATAGGGCAGACCATGTTGATAAACAAGATTAGCTAATGGCATTGAGTCTCGAGCACCATCACATACCCTTCCAATGGGAAGTTAGTCAAAGTCCTTATAATACATGATATTTTTGGAATAATTGGATTAAAAAGACATAAAACATGAGTTCTCATTTTTCTAATTACTTAAATTGCTTATTCTTGTTCTTTTACCTTTGCAACTTGTTTCAAGTTATACAAAGCTTATATATATATATATATATATATATATATATATATATATATATATATATATGTGTGTGTGTGTGTGTGTGTGTGTGTGTGTGTGTGCATGTGTGTGTCTTTCTGCCCTAAACTCAACATCTTGTGTGTTAGCCTACTTGTTTCATGTATGTTTTAGGTTTAGAGATATCTTGGGAGCTAATGGCTTGTGAGCAGTTGTTGAGGTTGAGTTGTAAGATCCTAGCTAGTTTACATGAGCAGACTTGTATAAAACGTACTCCTCAATATGTAATTGGAATCATGTAATAAATAAAGTTACTTAATAATACTTTTGATTGTTGAAAATTGTTGGTTCATTCTTATAGTTATTGGTTCTTGTATGCTATGATTTTATGCTTCCAAAATCACACTTTGTATTACAATGCTACATAAAAATGCTCCAGTCCTTCAACCATTGGCTTTAGTCAATTGGAGGTTGGATTTGAGTAATAAACGATTTTGTGACAGGGTTCCAACCTAAGTTGTTATATATGACCACCTTGATAATGGTTAATGGTAGTAATATAACTGTAACATCAAGGCCCACTGCCTAAGGCTCTAGTAGAGTTTTAGGAATTACGACTGGCCCCACAAAATACCACTAGCCTTGACCATGTGCAAGGTAGGATAAACTTCTCGACTGGTCACCAATCCTAGTACTACTCTGGGCTGAGCATGCTTAACCACAAAGTTCTATAGTGATTTACAATATCCCCCACTTAGACTCTTAACGTCCTCATCAAGGCCCAACTATATTGCCTCATAAATTCCCCATTTTAGTGTAGACCCAAATGGCCCATGTACACCCAACTCTCGATCACGACTACCAGTGCAAGGGTGGCTCCATCAACTCAGGTAGCCCTTTCCAACATGCCTAGACACTGCCATTGCAACGGTGGATCCATCCACTATGATATCCCTTTCTGACATGCCTAGACCACACGACTTAAAGACTGGCATGCCACAAACCCATGTGGGCCTCTCCAACTAGAGGTGAGTTGGCTATGATACCATGAGTAACACCAGAGCCCACTGCCTAAGGCTCTAGTAGGGTTTCAGGAATGATGATTGGCCCCCAAAACCACTATTAGCCTTAACTGCACACTTTGTCCTCACTCACGCATAAGCTAGGATAAACTTCCCAATTGGTCACCCATCCTAGTACTACTCTAGGTTGAGCACGCTTAACCACAAAGTTATTTAGTGAGGGGATCCCTAAAAAGGAGGTGCACCTTGGTGATATGGGAAGTCCAATCATTCCTTTTAAGATCATTTTATCTAAGGCCTCAAATCCTGGAATGTTACAATAACACCTTCTTAGTAGGGTTTAAACCCCAATTATGTATATGAAACCCCTTGTAGGGTTGGTAACATAATATAGATAGGAAGAATGAGTACATTATCATCTTGAAGAAATAACCCCTATGGTGAGGTAGCTTCTCCCATTCATACATGGGTACATGAACATGTGTAGATACATAGTATCTAAGTGAGATAGGTGATGTAATTTGCGAACCATATTCAACCATATGCTCCCTAAGAAGGAGAGATAGGTTTGGGACAACTATAATAATATCTATTTGAAACCTATAGAAGATCCAAATGTTGTGAAATCTCAAGCCTCTGTAAAGAAGAGACTTTATAAAATGATTCCTCTAACACATATATAAAGTCCTAATCTTGAATACTCTTTGGTAGGAGAGGTGAACCATTTTAAAGTGGTAGGATCCTCATGATGACATGAACCCTATATATCTTGAGAAAAACTTGATGAGCGAATAGAGGATAGTATAACATGCATATATTGCTACATAATATGACAAAAGACCCTGGAAAGTATGAAATTAGATCCTGACAACCTCTTAAGTAATTCATTGTCATACATGATGTATGAAGAAGCTTATGATGAAGATATTTCATAACCTAGAGATAGGAAGTCACATATTTGAGTATAGGCTTCACCTTGAGAGATTGGATCCTATGGGCTCATCCTCCATAGTTCGTGAGGTAATTTTTTTAGGGATGATGAGCATGTGGTATTTTGATGACCTCAGAGATGAACTCCCCTCAATGTAAAGGAAGGTTTATGTTGAAGACCCTATCAAAACCATCCTTTTGGTTTTGTCTTGAACTAGCCCTGATGTCATGGCATGTTTGGATCAAGTAAAACATAACACTTGTGGTCCTAGTAACAATTTAACATCTACCTTGATAATTCCTTGAGTTGAGTTTTGGGGATAAAATTCATATAATAGGAGAATGATGTGAGGACTTGGAATTTCCCTTTTTTGTATAAGTTGTAGTGTTAAAAGGTTAATAAAAATGATCTTTCTAATAAGTAATGTTGGTTGTTCTTTAGACTTTGGAACAATATTTAAAAAAGTTTTGGACGAATGGTTTAATTGTAGGTCATTTGTGGTTTTTTTGCTTATAATATCACCTTGGGGAGTTATAAATAGATTTTGAAGTCATTATGAGGTCACATATGATTTTGAAGACTTTTATTTTGAATTGATACAAGGATGACTTAAAGGGAAATAAAGGACACTTAATGAGCTTAATTTTTCCCCTACGTTTTATTGTAAAATAAAAGTGAGAGAAAGAAATAAATAATTCATAACAATAAGACATTCCTAGTTGTCTAGGAAATTTTTGAAAGTTTGATAAATTTTAATTAAATGGAGAAATCACTTTGGTAAGTTTCTATTAACATTGAGTTATTGTTCAAGTAATTGTCAACTCCATAACTTCAGTATGCCACCTTGACAAGGTAAAACGGCCTATGAGCAGGATATTCTAGGATCAACAATCACTTGGTCATTTTTAACCTCCCTATATAAAGGGAAAGAAGCTCCACACCCCTCTCTCTCCCTAATCACCTCTTTCTCTACTCACCCCCTTCTTCCTAGAACTCCCCAATCTAGGTTGGGTCATAGGATGTTTCCCTATGATTGGATCCTTATCCACTAAGGATAAAGTCCTCACTGTCACTCCCTCTCACTTGGATACCATGGAAATTCCAAACCTTACAAGAATCCTACTTGCCACATATGTACTAGAGCTTCATCTCTTCCCACTCAACCTTCCACTCAATTTTTTGTAGTCGGTAAAGCCCCAAACCACCACATTCACCCTTGCCTCTCTCCTTATTGTCTAGAGGTACCGTTGCGATAAGAGAGAGATCCTATGTTGGTTTCGTGGCGCCATGTCAAGATCATCCAATTCATTTGTAAGATGCTTTAGGGCCTCCTCCTCCTATCCCATCTCTCTATCGTCCATACCACCAAGGTACCTGACTCAGCGTGTGGGCTAGGCTGATGTGAAATATAAGTCTCCCAGATGTTAGATCATGAGATTGATCAAGCAATGGCCTACTAATGGCCCAACACCAGAGTGATCTTGAACACATTGTTTGTGGGGAAGATGACTATGAGACATCCATTTCCCTCATCAATCCATTGTTGACCGATGATCAACAATGTTCTATTTTCACAGGTTATGATATGAATACCTCTCTATATCCAATAACCAATTAACTATAAATCTTTGAAAATCATAATAAATAAATCCTAGATCCAACATAACATGTTCATATGTATCTTTGATTAGAAAAAACATGAGGAATTCATTAAGGATATTGTAGAGACTAATCATGATCCTAAATCCTTGATTATATTGAATATTTATTTATTTCTTACTTAAAAATAAGCAATGGCCATTCTTTGTGTTATTCAACATCCTTATATTAATGACTTCAAGGGATCTTGTAACCATATCTTTGGACTCCGATAACTATATACATAATGATGACAACTTGGACATGAAATATTATTGATGACATGAACCCTGGCTTGATTCCTGAATAAGTAATTGTGACAGATCCGTTATGCCCAAGTCCAACCTCCAAATGACTACATAGTCAATGGCTGAAGGACTCAAGCACCCATCCCTAAAATGGCAATTCAAAGCACGAATGCAGAAGCACGAAGGCTTAGCACACATGAAAAAGTAACAAGATAAATGCACCAACATAATCTCAACATTCAACAAGTATAAATTATACAAGATGCATTGTATTCATGAATTCACTTACATATTTCAAGAGTTCAAGGTATAAGTCCTTCATGTGCGCTAAACATGGATCTTACAACAAGAATACCTGACATAGCTCACCAAGTCCATTACTTCTAGCCATCTCTAAGCCTATAAAATATGTGAAACAAGGTGGGTTAAGAACATGAGGTGTCGAGTACATGGCTAAAAGATACATATACATAAGTTTTGCATAATTTGAAAAAGTTGTAGAAATAAACGAACAAGATTGAACAAGTTAAGGGCTTAGAAAAATGAGAGCCTGTATTTTATGTCACTTTACTCCAATTATACCATCATATAATGTATTCAAAAGGCTTTTGATCAAATTTCCATCGGAAGGATCCGTAAGGGTGCTCAAGATTAGCTAACCCTTTTATACATGAGGGACCTCGAGGCCTTTGCCAAGATCTAACCGTGTTTCAACATTTATAATGGAGCTTCTATATTATGTTTGCAGGTTATAAAACCACGATACGAGGCAAACATCAAGTACATACTACAATACTACATGAAAATATTTGAGCAAGTAAACAAGCATACATATGTATCACAGTTCAAGCAAGAAAGCCATAATCATATAATTATTTAAAGCCTGTACATGATTTTAGATATTTCATAATCCTTGACCATCTAGATCTCAAGCAACACCTGGTTAAGCATAAATTACATACACACATTAGTTTCTCATCATTAACCCTAATTAGATCCATTTTAGGGTTTTGGCCAAGTTAGGTTCATAGTTGGTTAATCACATATTTGATGACCTTTTACTGATTTAGGGTCCATCACAAAGGTGTGGTTCAAGTTTCATATCATCTCGAGGATTCATATGGACATGCAAGATTCATGTCACTTATGTAGATCATAAGGTTCAAAGACTCATTAATAGGGAAAACAAGGTCATGATCATAAAGACATGAGAACCAAGCATCATAGATGGTTTAGATTAGAAATATAAGGTCATAAGAAAGACATTCCAAGATAAGTGGATGTCCCCTAGGGTCAAGGCATCAAGGTCTAACTCGATATTAGGGTCCAACATATATATTATATGGAACATCCACATCAAGACAATCATAAGAGAGGATACTTCTTGATTTGGGAGGGGAAGACATGATATCAAAGCCATATCACATTTGGGGCACAAAATTAGACAAACATGCCAATGGTGTCACACTAGGTCCTTACCAGTAGACTTATGATCACATACACCATCATATAATCTTGGGCATTAGGACCTCTACACATTATGAAGTTATAGATTTCAAGAATGCAAAGGCATTTGATGTACACATAGGTCAAACACATCATCTGATTAGGGTATAAACATGCATAGCCTTGTAGGATCACATTCATGCATAAGGGCCATATGGACAATCATATAAAATAGGAGAAAAATGTGGATTTGTGTACCATATGGTGAATATATCTACTAATTTTCATGATAGATAAGAAATGAGACATCATTAGGAACCAAGATTAGTCACCATAAGGCAAAGGACATCATTGTAGTCCAATCTAGTCACATATGTACAAAAAGAGTCACTCAAGAGAAATAAGGTGATTCGAGTCTTCATTATGGTCACAAGAGCATAAGATATACTGGTTTTGTGCTTATGAGGGTCAATATGCATCAAAGTTTTAACATTCATTAGACACATTGCATTGAAATTGGTCGACTTAAGCAAAGATTATATTTCAGAAAAAAATGAGAAAAATAAGGAGAGTGAGGGTCTGAAAGTATGCTCATGTTGTAGGTCTCGTCGAGAGGACGAATTTGTTATATAGTTTTGCATAATTTGGCCAAGGGATGACCAAGATATGGATTTTAAAAGGTTTTGAATAGAACTTTATGAAAATAATCTTAGGTGTTACCTCTATTAATCATGAGATAATCGTAGCCCTTGATTTCTGATACACTGTCTCACTCCAGGCACCTCACCCGTCATTTTCTGGATGCTCTGGCTCCTGGTTCACCACAACAGTGCGGTCATTTGACTCCCTCAGTCGCACGCCACCACTCGCGGTCTCCAGGACCCGCCGCCCACCACGGACGCGCGATCACCAGCCCCCCATTCAATCATTCACCACCTGCTTGACCTCTGCGACCCGATACACGATTCCTCTGCTCCGCCTACGGGAACAGGGCCCTTGCTCCCATCTCACCGGCACGCATTCACAGCGGCTCCAAGCGCGCGACAGGAGAGGTGAAGGTTGCTGCGCAAGGAAGCACCGCCTCAGCTGGAAAGGTCTCCTCCCAGCACCACCAGGCTGCACCCGCATGATATTCTTGCTACCACACGACCCCACGATGAGAGGGTGGAGGTGGTGTTTCCATCCGCCGATGACGCCCAAAGCAGCGCCCAAAGCGGCAATCAGCTGCTGTCAAGCAAAGAAGGAGGAAGCATGAGAGGGAGTTGGCGACCAGACCTAGATGGAGGTAGAAAAGGAGGAACAAATAATGAAAAGGAACAAAGGATGAAAGGGGAGTCTATAAATGGATCAAGGGGTTTAGGGTTTGGGTGTGTTGTCCATCACTGGTCCTCCATTCATTACCTGATGTAGCTAGAGGTGGGAGACGACCCTCCCAACCTCACATTTTCCCCAAAGCGGAAGGGGAAGGGGGCAAGATGCTGACCAGCGATTTAGCCTATTTGGGCCCATTTAGGCCGGCCCAAGTCAAGGGAAAAAGATCAAAATAAAGCATGATCAACTAGGGATTTTCTAAAAGGCATAACTTTTGATCCGACGATCCACATGAGGTGTGTTTTGCATAGTCGGATTTAGAATTGAATTTTCTACATCGCGGTATACATTCTAGAGTAAAAAGATCACAGTGATAAGGTTCAAACTTTGATTCAAGAAGGTGATTTATTAAAGCATGATACTAACTTCAAAAGTGTAGATTGATGTCACACATTGTGCAATCGATCATCGATGTCACCAAATTAGAGCATCCCCACATTAATACAATGGCATTTAACTCAATTGAGTGAATTTGAGTCACATACTGTAAGAGCAAGGGTATAATCAAAGAGAGAGCAAAATCAAGGTTGTCATAGTAATCTCTTTGATGAGTGATTCATAACCCATCTTGTGTTATAACTCAAGTATCTTAGTTCTAACCTTGATTGTTAATCTGAAAGGATGATAGAAACCTAGATTGGATCTTTTTACATATGTTGATGTTTATAATGATCATAATGCAACCCTAATCTTAAAGATGATGATATTTGGGATTTAAGTGAATATGAGGATTTTGCCCAAGAGGGGTTGATTCCATATAAATAATAGTTTCCATCTAATCTACACCTAACCCTAAAATATTTTCTAAAACTTGAGAAAGGGGTGTTCGGATGATTTTAGTAATATTTGGAGTGTTATTTAAGAACTTTAATATTAGGGATTGGATTGTTTGATATTAATTGTTTGGACTTATCTTGCTCTGCAAAATTGGTATGTGGTATATTAATGGTAAACTGCCTGAACCGTCCACTGTTCCATGTACACTTTCTGGAGTTCTACTCATTCCTCTAAATGTATTACTTGCTTGAAATTGTACAAAATGCTAAGATCCTATGTGTATCATCAAATGTAAATGATGATCAAACACGATAACCAGATTATCACAAGGGTGTTTTGGGAAGGGATACACTCCTAAATATTTGGAAGTAAAACTTAAGATGGTTACTAAAGTTTATAACTTAAAGTTGAGTCCATGATGGAACATTAATAATTTGAAAGAGTCTCCTAAGGAAAGATGCACCAAATTACCTGGTGATATATCCAAGAGTCCCCTGAGGGAAAGTACACTAGTTAACTAAGTGAAAAACATGACTTAGGGCTGAATATACAAGATAGTAAAATTTGATGTTAATTACATGCAAGTATTTTTTGATCAATTTGTGTCATATACTTTGTTATCATTGTATGCAAACTTTTGGTTGTACCCACGTATACAATATAGACATATACAAACCCACATTTGTCAGCTTTTTAGGTTAAGCTCCGGATTCAGAAGCAAAGCTAATGCTAAATCAACTCAAGGAAGAAAAATGAAACTTTAATGCAACCTTGGAGGATTAGATATAGTTATCCCTCTTCCCGTTATTTCTAAAATTTATGGTTTACTCTACTGTCAGTTATTTTTGCAATGATGTATCTTGATGTGCACATATCATATCATCTTTTGTATCATGTTTGGTTGCATATCCATGTTGTTTTGACTCAATTATCACTCTCATTCATGCTAGATTCTATATTTTTAGCTATTCTTACTTGTCTCATGGTTTGGATTGTAGGTACTACATTTTGCAATGAAATGATGAGGAACATATCATATTATAACTTATTGGATCACTTTTCAAGTATCTACATATTTTGGGGTTCGAAACTATGCAAATACCACTTTTTACGACATGTAAATCAGACCTACACGCTGAAAGTTATGAGCAGTATACACAACAGCCCAGAATAACCATTGACCTGTCGTGTCTTAAAAAGACACGCCATGCACCTGGGCGCGTCGGGCAGACTGAAAATTTTTAGAAAGTTACTCGGCATGCATTAACTCCGCACACACCGTGCACCTGGGAGCTTCGAGCAGATTAAAAATTTCTGGAAAGTTGCACGACGTGCATTAATTCATCACACGCCGTGAAAGTGCATTCTGGAGCAATTGACGAAGGATTTGCACGCCGTGCACTGGGAATGCACGTCGTGCGCCTGTCAATTTTATCAATTTTCAAATATGACTCTTTTCATTTTAAAAGACGAAACCACTCTATGGAGCCGTTATCACTTGTCATAATTCGAAGGTCTTTCGTCCCAAAGCAGGTCTAGAGCAAGGGAGGGCAATTTTGGGTGGAAGAAGGTGGTTTCTTGCCAAAGAACCCCCATTCTGCTTCTCTTCTTCTCCATTTTCTTCTCTAGAGGTGCATCAGAGCTTCTTCACTCTACAAAGCTTCTCGGGAGGGAAATTTGTCCGGTTTGGAGTAGCGGTAGGAGTGGAATTTCATCCTCAATTTGGAATTCTACTTTTCTTGGGTTACACCTTGAGATTACTTAGCTTTTCCTTCTCTAAATCATATTGAATTCTGAAAATTCTGCACATTTCCTGTTGTACACATTCGTGGACGAGTAGTTTCCTTTTCTTGGACATGAGAGAGTAGCTCCCATGTCATAGCATGTTTGGAACATTGTAATTCCGTACTAAATACTATGTTGCTTGTTTTTTCACCTTGCGAGTACCAGTTTCTTCCTTACTACATATATGGTTGGCCACCTTATGTGTATGTTTTATGCTCTTTTGCTTGATCTGAGAAGATAGGTGGGAGAGTAAGGAGGTACTCTCTTGGAAACTCCTTCTTTACCACAAGAGTGGAAATTATGGAGTTGAGGAGTAGGTTTGTGATCCAAAATGAAATTCATACATAAGAATGTTGTATTGAGTTAGGATCGTTGTACTTGCACCGAGAGGTGAAGTGCAACATACAACTCTCGTTTAAAACAAGTGCTTAGTATGTTTAAATTTCATGCTCCTATTTTATGCTATGATATGTTGGTGAAATCCTAGGTCCAAGATCCTTCCAAATCTGAATCTTAACCTTTCTTAAGTGATAATTTACTGTTTTGTTTTAAATCTATAATTTAGTTGTTCTAATCCAATCATCTACTGTACAATGATCTAGATTATTGAAAATCATAACTCTTGCGCCTAACTAACCAACGCTCCTTGTATTCAACCTCGACTACAACAACTCTCAAATACTTACAGGAAATAGCTAGTTGAGTAAAAGATCATTCTTAATTATTGAAACTCATTAGTGTAAACAACCAATAGTTTTTGGCACCGTTGTCGGGGAGCATCGGTATTCCTGTTAAAGTAAGAGTTGTTGATAAGTAAATGAGACTAGATCACAACCTTCATATCCACCACCATATCCATAAATCATAATTCATCATGATCATCATAATTTGTTGTATCTTCCATGTTTGTTTTTGTATCTCACTCACCTTGTTTATTTGCAGGAGCATATGGGGTGTTCATAAAAAGATCCTTGAACCGTGCATATCTCTACATTTAGAAAATGAACACATCATTTGGAACCCTCATGGGGCAAGAAGGAGTGAAACCCAAACATGTATGGAGGAATCACAACCCACACAACCATCATCCATGTCACCATCATCCAAACGACATTCACCCATGCCACCTTCATCCACACCACTATCATTCACACCTAATTCACCACCATCATATACACCACCAACACCCATACCACATTCTTCCACACCCTCATATCTACCACCTTCATCCATACCACATACACCACCACCATCTACTCCACATCCACCTAATCCTCCGGATCCACATGAAAAACTAGTCAAGGAGGATGACCTTCCTCTTAAGGACTACTTTGGTACATCTGCAATGCACATGAGTGGGCCTATTAATATTTCAGAATTTGAGGCAAAGGAGTTTTCTATCAGCCCAGCCATCATACAATTGCTACAACTGAATGCATTTAGAGGGACATCAATTGAGGATCTAAACCTCCACATTGTTGAATTTCTGCATTTGCTTAGCACTTTCAAGATAGACGATGTTCCTACTGATGCAATTTGTCTTCTTCTTTTCCCCTTCTCTTTGAGAGACAGAGCCAAGGCGTGGCTCTATTCATTTCTAGAAAACTCCATCAACAGCTGGAACGAACTCCTCAATGTTTTCTTAGTCAAATACTTCCCACCGAGCAAGACCGCACAATTGAGGAGTCAACTCATCAATTATTCTCAAAGGGATGGAGAGACCTTGTATGATACATGGGAGAGGTTCAAAGATCTTCAACATCTTTGTCCACATCACGGTCTAAGAAATTGTCTTCTATTGCAATCTTTTTATAATGGTTTGTGCTACAATACAAGATTATCTATTGATGCAACTGCAAACGGAGCTCTAATGAAAAAATCTTATGGAGAAGCTTATGGTATTATTGAAGATATGGCAGCAAACCATTTCTAATGGAGCTCGGATACAAGCTACCAGCCATATTATTCATCTACTACATCCGAGATACAAGTGGGGAGTCACATGGTTGATGCTATAGACATAATTGCAGCAAAACTGGACACTTTATCACAAAGGTTTGAGAAGCTAAGCACACAACCATTTCAAGCAGCCAATATTATTTGTGATGCATGTGGGTTGCTTAGACACTCATCTTCAACATGTTATGCTTCTTCTATTTATTCTCCAATGGGCTACACTCCACCGGGCTTCTATAGCAATGTGAATCCAAATTTCATTCAACCACAACAATCACTAGTAACTTCTAGATTAGAGTCCATGCTTGCAATATTTATTTCAACTCAAATGCAACAAAATGAGGAGTTCCATCAACAAAGACAATCACTGAAGGGTGCCATTTGCCAACTTTCTTCTAAGGTGGATGATATTGCCACTCATACACACATCTTGGAGAAACAAATTTCCCAACAAGCTCTTTCTAGCAAAGAAACATTTCCACCTTTCTTGCCTAGTCCACCGAAGATGAATCCTACATATTTCAGGACGGTGACATTGAATAATGGAGTTGTTATAGAAGTATATCCTTCAAGGTATTATGATGTTGATACCTATGAGGATTATGAAGCTACAAATCAAGGGGAGAAAGCTACAACACATGATCTACTTTTAGATTCTTTAAGCAAGCCACATGTCCTTCCTCCTCACACTCTAGATGATACATTGCTTTATAATGAGAACACTCTTCCCAACTCATATTTTGATGATGCTTCAAAGGAGAATGAAAAGACAAATACTATTGGCATACAAAAGATTATTCTTGCTACATCTGATAGGTGCTTTTGCTTGCCCCAAATCAAGGACATATTTTCAAGGAGGCATCAATCTTTAGCACAACAATTTCCAGCCTCAAATAAAAGCAATGGACCTCCATCTTCATCATTCACCATGACAGGTATCCGGTTGCAATCCTCTTGAGTTTGTTATATGCAGTGAGGACACTGCAAATTTCAAGCTTAGGGGGGAGAGCAACTGACCGGTAGTGTAGTTTTATTTCCCTTTTATCATCTTTTTCTTAGTTGTTGTTTTTAGTTCTGCTCTTCTGGTGGAAAATCTAGTATGATATGAGGTTTATCTTTTATATGTGGATAGAACTTCTATGCTTAACTAATTGTCCTCTTTTGATGAGAAATATCATTTGGAGAAATTGTAAAAGGCATGCATTAATCAAATGAAACCTTTTGGCCATCAACTTGTGCTTAACAAACCAAACCTAATCAAACCAATACACAATTCTACATTCCAATATGTATAAATATGTATATTTTGTAAAAGTATCCTTTTACACATAATTGTATATTACTTAATAGGTTTATGCATGTTGGACTATACTAGTAATGCCGAAACAAACTTGGTTTTAAAATGAACTAAACTATGTGACATGACACATACTTATCTTATATTCATTAGGTTTTGACTAACCATAGATATTATATAGGTTCTTATGGTATTCATTTATAAATATTGTCTATTTGTATTGAGTTTATCATGTTAGATGATTTGATAAGTATAATGAAAAGTATCTGGAGTGTCCATGAAAAACAAAATAAACAACTTGTAATTTTCTCATATGCTAATTTGAAACCAA
Organism: Alisma plantago-aquatica; assembly: GCA_963693085.1. Classification (NCBI taxonomy): domain Eukaryota; kingdom Viridiplantae; phylum Streptophyta; class Magnoliopsida; order Alismatales; family Alismataceae; genus Alisma; species Alisma plantago-aquatica. Next base: position 338,383,733 of record OY856414.1, read on the forward strand.
ACTAAATGAAAAAAGTATAAATTAATAGTTCAACTTGGTTTCATTTTGGACCAGTCAAGTTTTTGGTTTGGTTTGACAATTTCACAAAGTAATATGTATAGTCTGGTCAGTAGTTAAAGTGGTAAACTAAACCAAACAATTTATGCCCTCCTTGGCAGATAGTGTGGTATTCAAATCTTAATCCGACATACAATCACCTGATTGGATATCTATGGGATATCATATGTTGACATCCATATCCAATCTGGTCAAATTTTAACACAATCCACAAAAATATAATATCTAAGTAGAAAATAATACATTTTAGATCAATTTCATATGTTGTATATACAAAATACTTATATTATATCAAATATATGTGATAGATGCTTATATTTTCATATTTTTATATAAACGACATATTTCTAATAGAATACACATAAATTTTTCAGATTTAGATTTTTACCTAATTTGTTGCACCAAAAAAATTGACACTAATCTGAAAATTTTCAGGCATGACGCTCGATATCCAATATTTGGTCCAAATTTGGAAGATAGTGAATATCTTTTAAAGTTCGAGATGTGAAGGAGACCAGATGTATATGCCTAACATAATGCTAAATAAAAAACCAATTTCCATGTGGTTGACACCGCCATGGTTGAAAATGATGTTAGATAATGATGATGTCCTAAGTATTAATAATTTTATATAAAACCAAACCAAGCAAATATACAAAACATCAGTTTGGTTTGCTTCAATTTTGGACTAGTTAACTGTTTGGTTTGGAATATTTTAGAAACCAATATGTACAATTTGTTTTGCAGTTTTAGTAGTAAATTGAATCAACCCACAATATGGCCACCTTCATGTACCTATTCTTATAGTGTTATGGAGCTAGCAAATAGTTGAGGAAGCCATGTGGGAGTTACACGATGAAATATGAAGTGTTCACCGTGAGTTAAAATGAGTTTCAAGGATGAAACTTTTTTAAGGAAGGAGGATTTGTAATGACCCATTTTAAGCTATAATCTAACTGAAGATTAGCTTCCATGACTATTAAATGATCTCCTTATTATTTGAGTTCATCTTAAAACCTAACTTGTGTTCAATGAATCAAAATAAGTATCACATATAAATTTACTCTCATATGTCATTATATTTGATAAACCCTAGATTGTATGTTTCTTGTGTAGTTGTCAATTTGTATAATTAAAGAATGACAAAAGTTAACTAATTTGTTCAATTAAACTTGAATCACTAGTACAGATAACACATTTAGCGTCGGTTAAGTAAGACATTTGTCATCGGTTTTGAAGCGACACCCAAGTGGGTGACACTAAAAGTAGACTCCTTCAACATTGGTTACATAACCGACGACAGAAAGCCATTCCCGATTACAATTTAACCCAAAAGTACCAACAGTTGGACCATAGGCGTCTGTTTATAGCAAATAACCAACATAATTAAGCATTTGTTGTTGGTTTTTTTTGTATTTAACCGATGCCGATGTTTTTTTCTTCTTATTAGCTCCCAGGCCTGCTGTCCGACTGGTCAGTAGGATGCAGAACCTACAGTTCAGTTATGAACAGTAGGTTTACAACATCCCTTTGATTTCAGCCAATAACAGGCCATAAACTTGCAAATATTGACAAGATGTATACAATTATATATTTTATATGGATCATGTGATTCACACACATGTATAATAAGAACATTTAATTTCAAATATGATTCATCACACACATGTAAAAACCTATAGTTCTATTTCATTCCTCCATTTCATATTCACACACATTGAGCAACATGCAGTTCCATTATTCATTTCATTCTCTTTTCACATTCACACACACAAAAACATTCATTCATTCCATCTTCACAAACACATGTATATAGATAAGACAATTAAAAAAAATCATTCAAACATCATATTTCAAAGTTGAACATGTTATTAAAATACTAATTATGACAACAAAGTTTAGAAAATAACATGACAGTAGCTAATTAAACAAGGAGGGCTTGTTGTACCCCTAAACATGTGCATATACGGGAAAGTAAATTTGTTGCTAGCTTGGACCTACTTTGTTGATGTTGCTGTATCGTGGAGCTCGTCGTTGTTAGATGAATCTGAACTGATGGTGATAGGGAAATGGACGGTACCAACAGTAGGAATATAAGGGAAATCGGGTGTGCTCTCCTCATTAAATGAGTCCAAATATGGATCATCCCCATCATCATCATCATCATCATCATCATCATCATCATCATCATCATCATCATCATCATCATCATCATCATCATCATCATCATCATCATCATCATCATCATCATCATCATCATCATCATCATCATCATCATCATCATCATCCTCAACATCATCGTCATCATCATCATCATCGTCATAATAATCCTCATCAAAATCATCATCATCCCTCATCATCCTCGTCACCATCATCCCTCATCATCAGCCTCATCCTCATCATCATCCTAATCAATTAATTCAATTCATTCTTCCATTTTGTGTTTATTCATTCATTATTAAACCCTAATTCAATATTAATCAACTACACAATGGTGGCATTATTAAACCTAAGTTCAAATCTAGTACCGATTAAACCATTCAGTGCACTGGTGGATCGAACTACAGGTTGTGGTGGTAGCGCTCGGAGGTGGAGGTGGCCGACGGGGCTGGAGGTGAAGGTGGCCGGTGCTGGAGGTGCAGGCGGTGGCGGTGACTAGAGTAGATGAAGGCAGCTAGAAGAAGGCTCCTCGATCCGCCTAGAGCAGGTGGTGGCGGTGACAGGAGGAGCAGCTGGTAGTGACGGACGATGACTAGATAGCAACAACAACTCCGGCGTAAGCAACTTCAAGCTAGTCGGGGCGGCGCGCGGAGGTGGTGAGCAGCTTCAAGCTCGTCGTGGTGGCACGCAGAGGCAGTGAGTAGGGAAGAGAGGTGGCAAAAAAATCGCCAGACCTAGCTATGGGGGGGGGGAGAAGACCGGGAACTAAATAACGAAGGGAAAGAGTCTAGCTCGCGCGCTGCTCATAAGTTAACTATCAGCGTCGATTATTCTTCTAAAATCGACGATAAATAAGGGAATGAATTTTTGCCTCACGAAGTATATTTAGTCGTCAGTTCTTTAACAAAAACCTACGACATATGAGGGGATAAAAACTTTCGTGGGGCTTGGCGCAGAACATGTATTGTTGGATTTTGCAAAACCGACGCCGAATTTAAAATTTTTCGCGGCAAATTGTTTTGCTGAAAAATTGTATTTCGCGGGTGATTTTGGATGTCAGTTTGGTTTATTAATAACAGACGTTAAAGAAAAATGATACCCGTGTCTTTTGTAAATCAGTTGGTCTTCACATATAGGTGTCAGTTGAGTTTATACGCCGACGTCGTGGACTATTGGCATCAGTTTTTCTGCAACAATCAACGACATCAAATGTGACGTTATACGTCATTTCTGTACTAGTGAATTAATGACTATAGTCAAGAATATTGGGATAAAAGGATAATTTATTAATGAAAATGAATAATAATTAGTCCTTAATCATGTTAAAGATGATACATAAGATAATTTTAGTGATTAAAGAAGATACTATATGATTTATGAATCAAACTATGGTCTAAGAATAGTTAGATGGTGTTTTTAAGATTTTTAATTGACTTACAAAGTCTAGGACACAAGTTGGCCAACTTCTCCAAATGCTTATTGGCTTTGGAGGTTGAAGTAGCCGCTTTGATCTAAGTGTGAAAAAAAAAACTTCCCGACTTCCTTATAAGTCAAAACCAAAGATTGGACCAAATTCTAATTATTTGGATAGACTTGTGAGGCTTTGACCCAACTTTTCTACATTGGCCTATGGCTCCCATAGACATTAGAATTCAAATGGACTTCCTAGAGGGTTGGTCGACTTGTGTATCTAAAAGAATAAAAAATAAAAATATGTTTGAAGTTGAAATTGGATGATATATAAAAGACCTAAAGTGGATCCTTTTGGCTGTAGAATGTCAATACATTTGTTGTTTGTCATCAAAACCCATCTTCCATGAATTTCACCCTAGATGGAGGATTCAATGTGGAATTTAAATGAATCAATAATCTTCCCTAAATCATTTGGAAAAGGAATAGCTATCAAGTTGTTGTTTTTCTCCTTACCATCTCCTTTATCCTCTCCCCAACCCTATAGGATATTCTTCCCCAAAAATTAGCAAGAATCTCATGGTTATTCTTCTTTTCTTACGTGAACTTCTTCTTCATGCTAGACTAGAGATCTAAAACTCAAATCTACTTAAAAGCTAGATTTTTTTGGAGCTTAAAATGAACCCTAGGAAAGGATCACAAATTATCCCATGGAATCAATAATAAGTGAGTATATAATCACATTAAGAAACAAATTAGCACAAATTCACATTTTTATACCCTAATTCATGCAAATTGGCAATTCCAGACATAAAAGGAAATTAAATGAAATATTTTTCTTATTGTTATTACTGGAGATTCAACTAATATAATGGTTTCATTCATCAAAAAACGAATCTAACTTATCAAATGAGTCCCTAATTACCTCAGTAACACATTTATTATTGAAATTAGCCTAACTTGAAGGAAATTGGTGGAAAATGCATAGAATTGGTGACATGGATGGGATAAGAGGTAAATCATGAAAGTAAATGTGAATCTCAAGTCTATATTATAGGTATGGATAAGAATAAATATTACTTTAAACAAGTATTAATTTACAATAGGATCATATATAATGAGCGCTCCATCTCCTTTTCTCATATGTTGATGGAAATGCACAAGAACTATACTATGGAAATTTGATTGAATGTTAATAAAATGTGTAAGATACTTACCATTGTAAAGAGATAAACTAATATTACTTGGTAGGTGCATAACGTTGGGAAGGATAAATTTGTAATATCTTGTAAAGGGTTGCATCCTTGAGAAAATGACAGGGAGTAGATTAAATCTTGAGGACCAATTTGTGGGGTGTTAGGGAAGTATAGCTTGGAATGAGACCCCAACTTTCTTAATGAGACTGAGAAGAAATGGTTAGAGGACATAGACCTCAATATAAGAAATAGTGAAATGGACATAGAATTATGCGATATGTGAGATGTGATATGCAATATGTGGCGTGTGTTATGAGGTAATGTATAGAAACTTGCACCAAGGTGTGGGAATGAGAATGTGGATATGATATAGACTCCGACCTAGCAATGTGACAAAGCTGAGTTGAGGGAGTTGTCTTAGGGTGGTCGACTAAAGAATAAGGTATGGGAGGTGAGTCTTTATTGTGAGCACACCATGACGTCCTCCACTAGGTTAGATAAAAGATAAGTACTTTTAGGGTGACAAATAAAATAGATAGTTGATGTGCATAAATCATATCAAATTTTAAACCACTTTTGGTTGCACATTTCACTCATTTTAACCATAATTCTACCCTCATTCATGCGAGAATGTTTACTTCTTGTCATTTTTACTAGTGACATGCTTTGAATTGCAAGTACCCCATATTTCACTCATATTGAAGGAAAAATGCCCAAAATCCGATCCATTTGGCATTTCTTAAGTTTCCCAAATTTCCAAAGTTCATTATTCAATAGACAACAAGCCACATGGCTTCTGTACTACTCCACATGGCGTGTGACTCTCAGATAAGAAAACTCCTCAGTCGAGCCAAGCTATTCCACAGGGCGTGCCATTTGCGATCGTGGGCCGACTAAAGATGAAACTGAATCTCACACAGTGTTGACTTATTCACACATTGTGTGAAGTGTATTTTCTAGTGCAAAAATTAGAAATATATGCTCCATCATTTTTATAACAAACGCACCCCATGGGAAGCGAATCACATATCATTTGGAGTGTTTTGAGAGTAGAGACGAGCCGTGAGCTGAGGAGGGGTGATTTGGAGAAAAAGCTAGGATTTTTCAAGTGAGGACCTCATCTTGACTCCATTTTTCTTCTCTATTCCATTTTGAAATTTAGGAGAAGAGGTTGCTGAAGCAAGGAGTGGTTGCAGAGATGAATCTTCATCCCTTAGCCGTATATTTCCATATGTTCTTCATTTTGACAAATTTATTTGTTATTTCTCTCTCCCTCTACTCATGTTCTAGTCAATGATTTATTGATTGTGCATGTATTTCATCACCATGTGTGGGTAGAACTCCCTTTATTAGGCATGAGAGAGTATCTCTCATGTCATGACTCATGTGAACTTGAATTTTATATTTTATATTAGTGAATCTTCTGTTTCGAGACAAGCTATGGTGTTTATTTTCTTGTGTGCGTGGCTGGCCATCATGTTTACATGTTTTATGCTTCTTCTTATATTTTGGGAAGAGATATTAAGAAGTAAGGAATAGATGTCTTGACAATGTGGAAGTGAAATCCTTGTCCAAGATTCTCTTGATCTGATTTTAATCATCCTCCAAGTGATTGGCATTTATATTTTCTTTCCTTTAAATTTGCAACATTAGTTTGATCTAAAACCAATCTTTTTATTGTAACTGGCCTAGATTGTAGAAAGTTAATAGTTTTATGCCTAGCTAGGATAGCTCCCTATGGTTTGACCTTAACTATTATCAATCACATATACTTGCGGGTGATTGACGGATTAAGACATTTAATTATTTAAAATTCGCTTCCCTTTGGGCAATCAATAAGTTTTTGGTGTCGTTGTCACGGAGCTATAGTATTTTTAGTTAGAGTATAAGTGTTAATTAGTACTCGAGACTAGGTCATCATTTTTCATCATTCATTTTCTTGGTACCTTTTAGTTTTGTGTTTCTCACTTGACTTTTGCTTTTTAGGTTGTATGTGGCATTCTAAGAGGGGTAAACGTCTATTTCTTATTCCCAAAGATTGAACATACCTTTTTCATCCAAAGGAGAGCAAAGAAGAGTGACAATTCTTCAAATGGTGAGGAATCACAACCATCTTTGCCCCACTCAACACCTTCACCACTACCTTCACCTGATCATTACTAAGAGACACACATGGAAGACAAACACTCACATAAGGAATTTGTTGTGCCTTCTGCCATAAACATTTGTGGAGCCATCGATCATCCAACTATTGAGGCTGATAACTTCACTATCAGACCCAACATTATGCAGATGATCCAACATAAAAAATTTGGAGGAACTCATATGGAAGATCTTAATCTTCACACAATCAAGTTTTTACAGTACATGAACACCTACAACATAAATGGTGTCTGTGCTGATGGGGTACATCTACTGCTGTTCCAATTCACTTTACAAGGCCGAGCCAAGGCATGGCTCTCTTCCTTGCCTAAATGGTCCATCAAAAGTTGGGATGAGCTTTTGAATGCTTTCATTGCTAAGTACTTTCCTCCTCACAAGGGCACACAATTACAAAGTCAACTCACCAATTTCAAGCAATAGGAAGATGAAACACTTTATGATATGTCAGAGGGATTTAAGGATTTGCAATACCTTTGTCTTCATCATGACTTGACCAATTGGTTACTGCTACAAACCTTATACAACGGGTTATTCTACAATACCGATATGACCGTAGATGTTGCTACAAATGAAGCCCTTATGAATAAATATTATAGGAAGGCATATGACGTCATAGAAGACATGGCACTCAACCATTGCCAATAGACCTTAGAAAGGACCAACCTACCTTTTTCATCAAGCAATGCTACTGAAAAGTCGGGCAGAAAGCACCCCATCGACAAAGTTGATCTTATTGCATCCAAAATTGATGCATTGTCATAAATATTTGAAAATCTTAGTACACATTTCATCCAAAAAGTTGAGCAAGGTTGTGATGCATGTGGAGCCCCCATGCACAATTCTTCTTCTTATTTTACCCCACTGACGTGTATTTTACTACGCGCTAAAAACGCAAGTCAACGCGTCGAGTAGTACATGCCTTTGTGAGGCCCGAGTCGAACACAGGGATACTCGGAATTGTTGGAGACTCCTACTAACTATTTGCGATCAGCTAAGCCGAATAACAAATTGAGGGTTGTTGTTAAAATTAGAAGAAAATAAAAACAAAAACGAAACAAACGATCGATTAAATGTTAATTTAATCAATTCAAAAGGGTATCTTTAGGATTGCAGTTTCACCGCGGGTTTTCATTGTATTAAATTCTATATAGCTACTCAATTTTATCTCTCTTTCCGGGTAGTGGCCTGAAAACAGAATTGCCCACTGTCATGGTGCAATTCACTACCTAGGTCTAGGTCGGTTCCACCGTTGTAGTAACCTATACCCTAAACTCGGTGCATTATGAACGATCTCTCAGTATCCACCATTAATTTTACACCACCTTGTTCAAGGGATTTATCAATTAATGTAGATTTCGTCTCTTTTCAGCCGTTAATTCTTCTTTCAAAGTGATTAAGGGCATTAGGTTATTATTATGGTGATCAAGCATAACAATATATGGAGAAAACGAAACTATACCACGGATTTAAGAGATAAGATATGAATTACTATTATAAAATTGTCATACAATGAATCCCCGGGCTACTCCCGGTCCTAAAGACAAAGGGGATTAGCCCCGCATGGTCATCTCAATGAAAGACAAAGGAGTAGAGAAGAAAAACATGGGAAACATGGAGCAAACTTGTGTAACCCCTGATACAAAGGTGTTCCTGGAGATCCTCCTCGAGAAACGTGCGTTTTGTAGTCTTCCGGCAGCAAAATCGCCCGTCGGAGGTGCCCGGATCGCTCGGTTGACGGCCTTCGTCTCTCGTCTCCTATCTCTCTATCTCCTTCTTGGATGTTGTGAAACACAATGTCCTCTCCCCCTCGGGCCGTCCGTGCTCTTCTTAGGTCATAGGACCACTTTACGGATCCGAAAAAGCTCAACCGTCGGATTAAAACGCTCCGTTTTAGTGCTGAAAATCGCCAGATCCCGACGCTGTCGATGGTATCGACCCCCAGGTCGATAGTATCGACATTTCATCAAAAAGCAACCCCAAAACGCGATCTTGGAAGGAATAACCTGTGCCATGGTCGATACCATCGACCTTGGGGTCGATACCATCGACAGCGTCGGGATCTGGCGATTTTCAGCACTAAAACGGAGCGTTTTAATCCGACGGTTGAGCTTTTTCGGAGCCGTAAAGTGGTCCTATGACCTAAGAAGAGCACGGACGGCCCGAGGGGGAGAGTACATTGTGTTGCACAACATCCAAGAAGGAGAGAGAGAGAGATAGGAGACGAGAGATGAAGACCGTCAACCGAGCGATCCAGGCACCTCCGACAGGCGATTTTGCTGCCGGAAGACTGCAAAACGCACGTTTCTCGAGGAGGATCTCCAGGAACACCTTTGTATCAGGGGTTACACGAGTTTGCTCCATGTTTCCCATGTTTTTCTTCTCTACTCCTTTGTCTTTCATTGAGATGACCATGCGGGGCTAATCCCCTTTGTCTTTAGGACCGGGAGTAGCCCGGGGATTCATTGTATGACAATTTTATAATAGTAATTCATATCTTATCTCTTAAATCCGTGGTATAGTTTCGTTTTCTCCATATATTGTTATGCTTGATCACCATAATAATAACCTAATTCCCTTAATCACTTTGAAAGAAGAATTAACGGCTGAAAAGAGATGAAATCTACATTAATTGATAAATCCCTTGAACAAGGTGGTGTAAAATTAATGGTGGATACTGAGAGATCGTTCATAATGCACCGAGTTTAGGGTATAGGTTACTACGACGGTTGAACCGACCTAGACCTAGGTAGTGAATTGCACCACGACAGTGGACAATTCTGTTTTCAGGCTACTACCCAGAAAGAGAGATAAAATTGAGTAGCTATATAGAATTTAATACAATGAAAACCCGCGGTGAAACCGCAATCCTAAAGATACCCTTTTGAATTGATTAAATTAACATTTAATCGATCGTTTGTTTCGTTTTTGTTTTTATTTTCTTTTAATTTTAACAACAACCCTCAATTTGTTATTCGGCTTAGCTGATCGCAAATAGTTAGTAGGAGTCTCCAACAATTCCGAGTATCCCTGTGTTCGACTCGGGCCTCACAAAGGCCTGTACTACTCGACGCGTTGACTTGTGTTTTTAGCGCGTAGTAAATACACGTCAAGTTTTTGGCGCCGTTGCCGGGGATACGGTGAATTGTTGGCACTTTGAGTGCTACGAGCGGCCACTCTAGGCCAATTTTTTTTTAATTTAGATTGAAACAACTTCAAATATTTTTAAATTGTTCGATAATTTTTATACTCGTCATAGCACTGTATTGAACTCGAATTTTCTCTTTTCAGGTACTGTGCATGGTGCAGACGCGTAGTACTGACTACGCGGGTCGCACACCAGAGGTTCCGCTGCCGGGACCAGAAGACGAGGGCGAATATAATCAAGACGAGCTGGAGGATATAAATTCTGAACACGAACACGAAGAGATGGACGAGCCACAGACAATATGGGAGAAGATCAAGGCTTCTTCCTCGTCCTCTTCCAAAGGGCCTATAAAGAAGCAAGTGCTGAATATTCCGAAATACAAGATTGATCCAGCTTTGATCAACTTGGTGAAGTCTAATGCCTTCCACGGGCTCAAAAATGAAGACCCCGTCGCGCACATAAGTCAGTTTGTGGAGAATTGTGATATGGTAAAGATCGATAGATTTCCACAGGACGTGCTCTACTTGAAGCTCTTCCCGAGTTCACTAGCGGGAATTGCGCGCGAATGGCTGCATAACTTAGATGATGAATATGTGGAGTCTTGGGACCACATGGTTGAGGTCTTCTTCGAGAGGTTCTTTCCGCCCGAAAAGACCAATGACATGATAAGAAAGATCCACAACTTCACTCAACAAGCAGGCGAGACTTATTCTGAGATTTGGGAGAGATTTTAGATCATGCTCAGGCGATGCCCGCATCATGGGCTGGATAAGGAGACCCAAGTGAAGATCTTCTATTTTGCTCTCTCCGAGCATGATAGAAGCAACCTTGATTCAGCTGGTTCCGGATTCTTCTTGAATAACACAGACACTCGATGTTGGGAGATCTTGAGGAATATGGCAAAGAAGCAATCCTGGGGCGACAGAGACGCCGTAGAGCATGTTCAGGCTGTGGGGGAGTCAAAGGCCATCAAAGAGTTAAATGATAAATTAGACCTTCTTGCTAAGAAATTGCTTGCCAAAGAAGATGCAGAAGACGATGAAGAAGCTCAGGTCAAATTCATGCAACAACAGGGCTATAGAAATAATGATTATGCTTGGAGGAAGGATAGGAAGTTCTCATGGAAGGATCCTAACAATTTCCTACAAGATCCGGATGCAAAGCCACAACCGAGAGCTGAAGATAAAAGCACCGAGTTGCTTCGTCAAATGGTGCAGCAGAATCAGGAGATGATGGCTATGTTTGGTAAACAATTGCAATCTCAAGGTGATATTCTAACCAAGTTTGGACAGATGCTGCAAAGCCATGGAGCACAAATGCGGGCATTAGAAACCACCGTGGCACAGATTTCTAGTGAAGTGGCAGCCATCAAGCATGCCAATCAATAGAAACCGGCCGAGAATGCAAACGTGGCCCAAGCACACCATCAGGTCAAGTATATTTCTGTGGTAAGCAATGAGGAGGAATCTCAGGTGCAAGAAGCTAAAGAGGAAAGAAAAATGACGTTTAATACGCATGCGTCACCGGCGATACCGTATCCACGCACTTATTATGGACTGCCGGGCGGAAACCCTTTCTTCAGAAAATCACAGTGAGTTATGAATATTGTATCTCCCTCTAGAGAAAAAGAACAATTGAAGGTTGTTTGTGCACGTGTGGAGACATCGAATGCGAGAGAGGAACCACAACAAGCCGTTACTATTGACGATGTCTCGCCAAAGCCCACGTCAGAGGGAGTAATTGAAGCAAGTTTAGGGGAGCTGGCCCCGAAAAGCTCATATGTGCCTCCTCACAAGCGTGTCAATGCGGCAGATGTGTCAAGTCGGGACAATCCGAAGCCGAAGAAGGAGCACCGACACTATAGGAAATTCTTGGAAATATTCCGCAAGCTGCATATCAACATTCCGCTGGTGGAAATGATTGAGAAGGTTCCCGCCTATGGGAGGTTCATTAAAGATATAATCAACAAAAAGAGGCGGATCAAAGATACTGATGTATGCAGGATGAATGAAATGGTGAGCTCAATCATTCTTGGGAGCTTACCAGAGAAGAAGAAAGACCCGGGGAGTTTTTATATCCCATGTTCAATAGGTGACCAACATTTTCCACAAGCACAGTGTGATTCGGGCGCCAGCATTAATCTTATGCCTCTGTCCACATTTCAAAAGCTTGGGTTGAAGGAGATAAAGAAATCGGTGGCAACGATTGAGTTGGCAGATGGGTCCATTGTAAGGCCATATGGAGTGTGCGAGGATGTACTCGTCAAGGTAGACAGGTTCATCTTCCCGGTAGATTTTGTTGTCATGGACATGCCACAGCTCCAAAGTTGCGAGATGCTATTGGGAAGGCCGTTCCAAGCTACAGCTGATGTTATCGCTGCCATTGGGAGAGGTACATTGACCTTGGGGATTGGACATGATCGAGTTCAATTCAAATTGCCACATGACTCATTGGAGACATCTCTTGACAACCCAGGTTAAAGGTATCTTTATGTCAAGCCTAGGACATTAAACAAGGGCGCTTGTTGGGAGGCAACCCAACTTTAGGTTCAATTTTATGTTTGGTTATGTTCTTTTATGTTTATGTACTTAGTTTTTGCTTAGGTTTTGATAAGTTTTGTAAAAATGGTACCTTAACTCGTGTTTTGAAGTGTGCAGAATGTTAAGGTCGATACTATCGACACCCATGTCGATAGTATTGAGTTTGGAGAAGTAAACGCTGAAGTAAAGTCGATACCATCGACCCTAGGGTTGATAGTATCGAGATTCCAGAAGATTTACAGAAAAATTGGTGCCAGTAAAGTCGATACCATCGACCCTAGGGTCGATAGTATCGACACTTTTGAGTTCCCAGGCTTTTAGATGCGTCGATGGTATCGACACCTGCAGGACAGCTACATAAAACAGGCCGTAAAAGGTATCGAAATGAGATTTTTTCGAACCGTTTTTTGCAGAGGAAAGATGGATGAAGCAAGTCACGTCTTAGAACCACTAAGACACAAAAATGGGCCACAAAAAGGAGGGAGATAGCAAACATCACTTGGTCTACTTGAGCATCTGACCATCCTTCTTCACCACACTTCAAAGCAAACGGTACCGTTGTTCCACCTCTTAAGTGAGAATGTTGACTATGAGGCCATAGTCATATTCAAGCTTAGGGGGGTGTTGGAACAACCCTCTATCTTAGTTTTTACTTACTTATTCATGTTGATTTTACTTTTGAGATATTAGTTGTTTTTATTTTTAGGTTTACCGCTTTTATAGGATCCACATCTATCTAGTATAATCTGTGGAGCAATAAATGCATGGTTTCAATTGCAAGTTTTACTCTTGGGTTGTGTGCACATGAAAATATGAGCATATTGATAACTTTTTGAGCTTATTCTTGTGAGTAATTGAGTGGCATAACTGAGGAAGTGCTTGGGTGAGTCAGCTTCAGGACACGGGGACATGAATGACCATCTTTATTGTCCAAGGAAAAGTGATTGACAAGGATGTTTCAGCCCAAACCGACCAAATGCTAACGTGACATTAGACTAAAGTTTAAGAGAGAAATCCTTTAGTTACCCTGTACACAGGTCTTTAGAGAGGGACATATGATATTTTCGAAAGGTTCTGTCAATTAGTCTTGTGATCTGATCCACCGCAATTTCATTCACACTCCACCATAAGAAATGGGAGCACATTACTGTCTTTCACTCTTTGACTGCATACCATGTAGATAGGTCTTGCATTACAACTATTTTCACATTTTTTGCATGAGAATGAAAAAAAAAAGATAGAGTAGTTATACATGCACATTATCCTTAGGTGCATGTCATAGTAGTTGCATAACTGTCATTATGTAGTTGCATTTACATCTTTTGAGCATATTGTACACCATGTATCTTATGTTACTCTGAAAACATTAAAGGTGATGAACTTGTTCCATGCCCTCCAAATAGAATGCTTCAGATGCACAAGTATGTAACAAGAAGTGAGCCCGACAAATAATTCATTGTCATCTATGAAAATTAGGGCTTGAAAAAAAATTTGAAAAAAAATTTGAAAAAAAAAGAGAAGAAAAAAAAATTGAGAAGTAAGTAGGAATGAGAGGGAGAAAGGAACATGTTCTCACTTACATACTAAGAAGAATAAGCACATGGTGTAGTTTTCTTAGATATTCCATCTCACCTTGAGACGGAATGATAGTGCATGCATCATTCTACCAAAAATGTAACATTAGGACATTTTCACTTGCATTTTGCATCATGATAGGTCATTAATTTTTGTATTGCATGATTGACTATTATGTGCTTCCATCTCTTCCACAACCACCTATCCCATCCACCCGTTGCTCTAATCGGTAGGCCACCCATGATATTCTCCTCATTCATTAATATCAGGAGATCTGCTTCCATTTAGATGGTAGTTAGGAAATGAGCAACGTAGATAGGAGATCACAAGATGCATCAAGTATGGACCTGATGAGTTTATCATATTAACTGCTTTAATTGATAGTGTTTCACTGATTGGGGGATAGGCATCTTTTACATAGGTCTTTGGTCGCCTGGATGGCAGTTAGTGTTCAGTGGTCAATGAGGGCCGGTTTGTGGAAAGAAAGTGGGGATGATGTAGATTCATTTCATGTATTTATGTCCTGTTGCTGACTTATCTCAACCAGATCCAAAGTTTTGTTGCTCGAGGACGAGCAAGGTTTAAGCTTAGGGACCTTGTTCAAGGGATTTATCAATTAATGTAGATTTCGTCTCTTTTCAGCCGTTGATTCTTCTTTCAAAGTGATTAAGGGCATTAGGTTATTATTATGGTGATCAAGCATAACAATATATGGAGAAAACAAAACTATACCACGGATTTAAGAGATAAGATATGAATTACTATTATAAAATTGTCATACAATGAATCCCCGGGCTACTCCCGGTCCTAAAGACAAAGGGGATTAGCCCCGCATGGTCATCTCAATGAAAGACAAAGGAGTAGAGAAGAAAAACATGGGAAACATGGAGCAAACTCGTGTAACCCCTGATACAAAGGTGTTCCTGGAGATCCTCCTCGAGAAACGTGCGTTTTGCAGTCTTCCGGCAGCAAAATCGCCCGTCGGAGGTGCCCGGATCGCTCGGTTGACGGCCTTCATCTCTCATCTCCTATCTCTCTCTCTCCTTCTTGGATGTTGTGCAACACAATGTCCTCTCCCCCTCGGGCCGTCCGTGCTCTTCTTAGGTCATAGGACCACTTTACGGCTCCGAAAAAGCTCAACCGTCGGATTAAAATGCTCCGTTTTAGTGCTGAAAATCGCCAGATCCCGACGCTGTCGATGGTATCGACCCCAAGGTCGATGGTATCGACCATGGCACAGGTTATTCCTTCCAAGATCGCATTTTGGGGTTGCTTTTTGATGAAATGTCGATACTATCGACCTGGGGGTCGATAGTATCGACTCCGGACAATGCAAAAGTGCCTGAAAAAGTGTCGAAACATGTGTATAAGTCCGGGGATTATATAAAATCATATAAATATGATAAAAGAAGTATAATTTGATGCAAAAAGAGTTCAAGGGCCAACTATAGTGAATTATGCAAATATAATCAAGAAAATGACAAATACATGCATAAAACAGATATAAAATAAGCCTATAAAAGTGACTCAAAACCCATGCATCACCCACAATGAATGTTGGAGAGATGTTGGAGAAAGCTAATGCAGTAAGGAGCTTTGGAAATAAGCAACCCTACAACCCCTATTTCAACACCTAAAATCCAAGATGGAGAGATCACACAAACCTTTTCCTATAGGAACAACAATCTTTAGAATCCACATCAACATAACCAAAACCAAAATAAAAAATAGTAAGCGGGAAGCAGACAACCCATGAACAACAACCAGCTAATACCAAGATTCTACAAACAACATAAGCTACAATCAGCTTCAACCTAAGTTGAGTTTGGAGAGCATGCTTGAAACGTTTGTGTCAACACAAATCCAAAAAAAATGATGATTTTCGTGTACATGGAAAACTTCTAAAGGATGCCATCACTTTACTCTCTTCAAAGGTAGACATCACTGTTACTCATGCAAAGATGCTAGAAAATCAGATTGCATAGAAAGCTCTAACAAATCAAAGAGCCTCTTCTAGCTCACTTCCAAGTAAATCAGATATGAATCCATGAGAATGCAAGTCTATTTCTCTAAGGAGTTGAAATGTGATCTAAAGACCCTTATTGGCATATGAAAAAGTAGTTGATGATGTCACTAATAAAGAAGATGAGGTCAAAGAAAAGCGAAGAAAGGACAATGCAACTAAAGAGTAACCTTCTTACATACCTACTATCCCATTTCCCAAAAGTTTGCATACAAGAAGGATGATGTCAAATTTAAAAAATTTATGGACCCTCAATAAAATTTATGTCAACTTCCCTTTGGTTAAAGTTATTGCTGAGATACCTACTTATAAAAAGTTTTAAAAGACCTCTTAACTAAGAAGTGAAGGATTGGTCAAGTGGAAACTGTTATGCTGTCTGAGAGGATGAGTTCCATTCAAAATAGGGTACTAGAGAAGTTTGACATTCAAGGTGCCTTCACACTACTGTGCAAGATTGGTGAGACAACTTTTGATAATGGTTTAGTTGACCTTGGTGCTAGTATAAGCCTTATTCTATCAACCTATGAGAGCAACTTGACATCAGAGGTATGAAGCCGACCAAAATGGCCATTTAATTAGAAAATCATACCATCAAATATATGAGGGAAATTGTTGATGATGTGTCTATCCAAGTGGGCACATTCTTTATTCCTTGTGACTTTGTTGTGTTAGACATAATCCTATCCTTTGCTCCACACAACTGATTATATAGTCTATGTACAAGAAGACATGATAGTAGGAGAAGAAACAATGTAATTCTCTATTCTATATTCAACGAAAGCTTCAAACAAAACAGAAGACATCTGCCTAGTTGATTGTATTGACAAGTTTCTAGAAGAAGACAAAGATTTTTCGAATTTCATTGTTGACTGTTGTGAAGAAAGTGAATCAAACAGCACCACATCTATAGAAATCCCAGACACTGTTTCTAATTCTGATCCACATCTACCTCATGAAGACGTCCCACCATTGAAAGATGATTCTTGTAAGCCTATCAAGGAGAACAAGGTAGAACTCAAACCCCTTCCATTGCGTCTAAGGTATGCTTTTCTTGATCCCGATTGTACATCTCATTTCATCATAAATGTTGATTTAACAAGGAACAAGAAATCAAATTGCTTGATGAATTTTGTTTTCATAAAGAAGTAATTTGTTATTTGATCGACAATTTAAAGGGTGTAAACCCCTCCATTTTCATGCATATAATTAATTTGGAGGAGGGTGCCAAACCATGTGTAAAACCTCCTAGGTGTTTAAATCAAAATATGTTTGAGTTCATAAAAAGGAAGTTTTTAAGTTAAAATAAGCATGGATCATTTACCCTATAAGTGACAACCCCTAGGTGAGTGCTATTCATGTAGCACCCAAAAAGGCTGTGCAAATGTCATTAAGGGGGATAGTGATGAACTGATACAAACTCATGTAGCCACATGATGGTACATGTCTATAGACTATAGAAGGCTAAATAAGGCAACCCATAAAGACCATTTCCCCTTGCCATTTATTGATTTGATGCTTGAAAGATTAGCCGATCATTCCTACTTTTGTTATCTCAATGGATATTCATGATTTCTTTCAAATAGAGATTTAACCAGTGGACCAAGAAAAGACAACTTTCACATGCACCTATGGAACCTACACTTATAGACGCATGCCATTTGGCCTTTGTAACACACCATCAACTTTTTAGCATTGTGTGATTGTTATTTTATCTGATTTCATCGAGCATACAATGAAGGTTTTTATGGACACTTTCAACATCTACATGAATTCTTTTGATGACTGCTTGTCGAACTTGTCTAAATCCTTGAGTGCTTAAAAAGGTTAACCTAGTACTAAACTGGAAAAAGCGTCATTTCATGGTACAATCTGGGGAAGTACTAGGTCATGTGATTTCTAACAAGAGTATTGAAGTTGACAGCATGAAGGTGGAAGCGATAAAAAAGATGTCTACCTCATCAACAGTCAAAGATGTCTGAAGCTTTCTTGGCCATGCATGATTTTATAGCAGGTTTATCAAGGATTTTGTTAAGATAGCCAAGTTGTTATGCTCATTGCTTGCAAAAGACATTGACTTTGTATTTGATTATGAATGTCAAGATGCCTTCAAGAAGCTCAAAGATGCTCTCATTTAAGTCCCCATCATTCAACCACCAGATTGGGATGCACCCTTAAAATGGATGTGTGATGCAAGTGACTATGCTATTGGTGTTGTACTTGGTCAAAAAAAGGACAACAAGATGAATGCAATACACTATGCCACCCAGACACTAGATGAGGTCCATATAAACTATGCCACAATAGAGAAGGAGATGCTATCCACAATATATGCCTTCAACAAATTCTGCCAGTATTTAGTGGGATCTAAGATTGTGGTCTACACAGATCATGCAACCATCAAATATTTGTTGAACAAGAATGATGCTAAACCTGATTTGTTGGATCTTGTTGTTTCAAGAATTTAACCTTGAGATCAAGGATAAAAAGGGAACTAGGAACAATGTTGTTGATCACTTTTCTAGATTGACTACAGATGCAAAGGATGCACTTCCTATTGATGATTATCTTTCCATTGAGAGGTTGTATGTTGTTGATACATCACAAGTACCATGGTTTGCAAACAACACCAACTTCCTTGCCACTGTGCATCCCCCTGATTTAACCTATCGGTAAAAGAATAAATTCCTACATGATGTCAAATTCTACTATTGGGATGATCCAATTGTTGGGTTTTACATGGTCAGAGTAGGCAGTGGAAACAAAAATTTTACTTGACCATAAACCCATAACCATCAGATCACATCAATATCTATGTAATGGGAAGAATGGTTTTAGCGAGATATACCTGGTCCTGAGGCTTTCTCAGTGACTATACCTCACAGCAAGTGTGGTCTTCAACCACCTATCTTTGATGACATCTATGCAGCTCCTGGTCTTGACCTGGACTGCGGTTGACTGTCATCCTCCTGAGTGGTAGAAGTCTCCCACCTCTATAGATACTCTACATGGACTATCAGAAACTATACTCATCCTGAAGGATGGACTAGAAGGAGTTGTCCCCTTCTATCAGCGTACTAGTCACCAACACACTCTCCCACTGACAGTTGCTTTTTTGCAGTTGTCTTTCCCTCATTGTTCCTCCCTGGACGGGTAGAACTTGCTTGAGCTCTCTTAGTTACCACAACCAGAGAGGACAACAACTTTGCAGAGCAACTGATGTTCTGAGTTGTGTCTCTGGAGAAGCCCCTTGTACCCCTCTATTTATAGTAGAGGGTAGGGTCAGGGTTCCTAGTCTGTGCGGGAGTAAAAGGATCCAGAATTTCCATGAACAATTTACACCGCAGCAGGCGAACCGGCCATTTCATAGCTAAAATAGTCATTTGGGAGTGTGAGCCGATCGATTCACTAGTGAACCAGTCGTTTGGGAGTGTGATTTGATCTGTTCACCCAATGAACCAATCGTTTCACTTCCTAGACCTACTTGCAATTGACTTTCCTTATTTGTTTCTAATTAACGCAAATATTAACTCTTGTCCCAATCGAATTGAACAAGTGAAATGAAAAACTTTTCTCACAAATCGGGAAAACCTAACACTACTTGTTTGGTCCAAGTGAATCAGTCATCTCGCTGACCATTAGTCGATCAGTTCACCTAGTGAATTGGTTGGTTGGTGGTCCATATATTGTAGAACACAGTCAATTCAATTCTCAATCAATCTGACACTCTAATTAGTTGGTTCAACACTTGAAATTGATGATTCTAAGTTAAGTCTATTGATTGAATGTTTGATTGAGTACCTAAACAATTTAGTAATCAATCCAAACATCATTCATGGATAAACTCCTCTTCCAGATTAATCCTTTGTGTGTGACCCTATAGGTCCCATTTCACATTGCCAGTGAATGTCCATAACTAGCTTATGACATCACAAGAAAATAGCAGTACCTAGTCATGCATCAGTGCTACCCAAGTGAAAAGGAAAGTTGGAGAACAACTTTCAATCCTACAGTCTATGATTGGTGTTCCAGTGAATGTATAATTCCTTTATCTCCGATGTCCTGAATGAACTCAAGGCATGGAGTCATCATCCTTTCAATGTTCATTCATGTTTCTTGAACTAGAGTAGAGTGCCTGAGAAATGTGTGACACCAATATCATATATTGATTCACATGTGCATGCACATGCCTATCTCAGTCTCACTTATCAAGTGGATTGGACACCATACTCCCTTAGAAGGGAAAAATCTCATATCTATCACTCACAATCTATCTCATGCGTCAAAGCCACCCAATCATCACCGTTATAACAACCCATGTTTCATGACTGCGCTTGGTGATGTCAAAGTGTACCCAATCACATTTGACGAGTGTAGTGATTTCAGATCTAAGAATCACAATCACCACCATCACTATGAGAGATGACTCTGACTGCCATGTCATGGTTCCATGTGTCACTCTCATGGTGGGTCTGTCTGATACACTATTCTCTAACATAGATCTATGTGCTTGGTTTGATATCATATATCATGACTAATGAGACACTGCCATTAGCCAACACACACTCTAGTCTTGATGTGTCATTGTTGTCTATCAACCTTCCACAATGACATCTGACTAGGGACATAAGAAGAATGTACATACTCTTAGCATCCATATGATCTCATTGTTCAGGTCCTCAACCTGAAGACATGCGTCATTGAGTATTTTCATTCTTTAAACATTCATTTTCCTCCATCATTTATCTCATAATTGATTGAGCTAGAATAAATAGGAAGCTTGCCTTTGATATTTATCAAATCAACCAGAACATATGCCAATCCAATCATCATATGATTGGATCTCTGGGCATACATACCAACAGAATCCCACTTGCACTTAGAGCCAATCACCTTCAAATCATATTCTTAGTGATCTCTAACCATGTTCCACATGTTTCTGTTGCACTAGTGCTAATCTAGTGAGTTAGCCATATTGTGCTTTAGTTAATACATTGCATGTTTCACATCTCCTCACTATACAAAATTTCATATGAGATGGAGTTGTTGTAATATGCTATATGATATTCCTTGCCTAACAATTAGCTTTATAGTTTGACTTAGTATTTCTACTTTGTCATTAATGGTCGAAATATCTATA
Organism: Alisma plantago-aquatica; assembly: GCA_963693085.1. Classification (NCBI taxonomy): domain Eukaryota; kingdom Viridiplantae; phylum Streptophyta; class Magnoliopsida; order Alismatales; family Alismataceae; genus Alisma; species Alisma plantago-aquatica. The sequence goes on from OY856414.1 coordinate 338,405,139, forward strand.
AGTTCACCTGTATGAACTTCTAGATCCATATAGTATCCTCTGTTGTTCATAACACAAGGATACTCAACATTCCTTTTACAAATAAATAGCCTTTTAATTTTACTCAGAACATTTCCACTTAACAACTCTTTTTCACTTTACAATTGAATATAACTTTTACATTTTGCACTTTGCGATCATATTTCTCTCATTTTGGAAGCTTGCATCAGTGTAACTAATTTACACTCAACTCTTCCTTTTATTACCATAGAACTAATCCTTTAATACTTCATAAGTACTTAAATAAGTTCTTTATGGTATTCCAGTGACTCTTACTGGAAGTAGACAGACATCCACTCGCCATGTCCAATACATACAAGATAACTGGATGAGCATATCATATTGTCATGTCCAATATATACAAGATGATGAATGCATATACATTTTCTTGTCATGTCTGATGCATACAAGATAATGTGATGATTATATACATGATAGATCCAATTGAGAATGCATAAGGAATCTATCTATGTGTTCCTATTATTCATAAGAATTTGGCACACTAGGCATCTGAGAGACTAACTCCATGTAACATGGACAAGTGTTCTCCCATTGAATTTTTACATACTGAACCCTTCAGCATAGACTGCCAATGTATGCTCTCTCTTTATTAGGTCAAGAGACTTTTGAGAACTATCTCTACAGGTATCTATTCCTATCACATAGACCATTTTTCTTTATTCCTTTAAAGAAGGTATTTCCATACCTATTTTGTTTTATTCCTCATCATCATGTGGAATATGAATACACTTCCCCTAAATTTTTATAATCATAGATCCCTTCTTTATTTGATATATCATACAAACCTTTTGACTATATAATCAAAGTAAAGACTCCAATTCTGAGGTGCATGTATTTAATCAATCATATTGATTAAACTCTTATAACTTATAGACTGCATTTGCATTATCAGAATTATAAAACCCTTCAGGTTGTGTTACGTACACAACCATATGTTATTCCTTCTAGGAATGTGGTTTTAATATCCATATCCCAAATTTCATAGTCTTTAAGTTCCAATAGCAAGCATGATCCTTTATGGCCTATAGCCACTGTAATTGATTAAACAAAATCATCAAGTTCAACACCTTCAACTCACTTAAATATATCTCAACCAATCAACTCTTCACATGTCATCCATGTCAGTCTTAACTCTTAAGACCCATTTACACTTATGGGTTTTATCCCTATAAGTGCTACCATTAAGGTCATACCTTATTTGATTCACATGGAAGTCATTTTGGATCTTATAGCTTCAAGCCATAACTCAAAATCTGGTTACTCTAACATCATCTAGATAAATTATTATCTCATCATCATATGACCAATTCATCACCTTTGAGTTTATAGGATATCATTATCCATCAAGCTCAATGTGTTTTCTACTAGATATATGAGGTGTATCTATTACATAAGGAACTTGAGATTCCACAACACTTGTGATTCTTAATCTCCTTCTGTGCCTTTATTTAGTGTAAAGCATGTTCTTTAGAAGAATTCTCGAAGATTAGTTATTTGTTTGATGATCATGCTCTTACTATGTAGAGTATGATTCCTTCATTGATTTAGACATCATTATGCCTTAATCATGAGTTCTCTATGATACACTATCATAGTTACTCACAAGGTCCTCAAACATTTGGTTTAAGTATCTCGTTCATTGATCATATCAAAGAATTAATACTTCTACCAAGTTTGTTCTTCATTTATGATATTCTTGAACATTTCAATATATTCATATTGGTATTTCATTAAATACCATATCTGAAGCATTAGCATTTATTCCAATAGGTATGTATATACATCAATAAGTATTATACCGAATAGAATATTCATTCTCCCACTACATCTAGTGAAGATTGACTTGTCATCATGCCCAATAAATAAGACATTCATATCTCTTAATGGTTCATTAACCAAGAGAGTCTAGTTTATCCATTAACATGGAACCTAGATATGAATTTCTCATTCATTTGTTTAGATGATAATGCTAATTAATTGTTTGATTCGTCAATAACTTTTAGGTATTATTTATTTTATCTCATGCATCAAGTACCGCAAGACAAATAAGGCATTTCCATAAAAGATCATATCTTTGAAATTGAAACGTGAATATTTATTGATAGACATCCTTGTCATTACAAGATGCAGAAATAAAATGTTTCTATTTATTAGCAAAATGAAATAGCAGTTCATAAATCTATTACATGCCCTTTGGGCTGAAGTAAACTAAAATGTACTTCTATCTATGGAAGCAACACTTGCTCCAATGTTGATGAGTGTTCCTTCTTGCTCCTTTCACAAAGGCCATTACTTCTTTTCAGATCCTGCACATCATATATGGCAGATCTATATCTTGGAATCATATATACTTAAGATAAAGAAGTATTTTCAGTCTATTTCATGATACCTGAGGTGGAGACTTCCATCCCCTCCTTCTTCTTCTTTAGTTCATCTATGTAGAGAGGACAATTTCTCCTCTAATGTCTTGGCTCATGACAATGGTGACATTTGCCTTCCTTGTTCACTCCTCCCTAGGATTTGAGAGTTGAAGATGACTTGGGCTATTGGCTAGCATCAAAACATTTCTTTTCTCTGCCCTTGCCCTTGCCCTTGCTTTTAGACTTTCCCTTCTTTCTACTGATCATCATCACATATTTGGGTTTGTATTTCTTCATTTGTACCTCGGCTGTCCTCAACATGCCCAACAACCCTGTAGTGACCTGTCAAAGTTGTTCATGTTGTAGTTCATCACAAACTGACTGTAGGATTCTGGCAACAATTATAGTATCACATAAGTAGCCAACTCTTGGCTCAGAGGGAATCCCAGTCGAGTTAGGTTCTCCACATACCCAATCATCTTGAGTGTGTGAGGATCTACTGGATCTCCTTCTGTTATGACACACTTGAACAATGCCTTGGAGACATCATATCTCTCTTGTCGTGCTTGGTCTTGATACATGTTCTTGAGATGTTTAACCATCTCAATGACGTCCATGTTATCATGTTGTCTTTGCAACTCATAGTTCATTGAGCACAACATCAAGCACTTCACATCAATGGCATCCTTGGTATGCTTCTTGTAAGTATCTCTTTCATCCTTTGGTGCATTGGGAGCGGGTTCTTCTGGCTTTAGTGTATCTAGGACATAGAACTATCGCTCTTGAGTGAGAACAATTCTCAACGTCCTAAACTAGTCATGAAAGTTGTTCCCATTTAACTTGTCCTTCTCATGGACCAATCACCAAAAATAGTGATTGTTGTTGGTAGCCATTTATTCTAAAAAAAGGAAATTTGCAATTTTAGTCCAAAACTCTTTTGATTTGATTTGATTTGAAAATTTACGATATTAATTAGGTCTTTCATTAATTATCACTCCCACTATTTTGATCAAACTAAAAGCCCTCACCATCAATTCGGAAGATTGCAGCGTAATACTTTCTAGTGAGCCAAGATCCAAAACAATTGAGTCATTACCCGACCAACACCAGCGTCCATAATCAATTATTAAGGTAGGTAACATTTACCAATTGCATCATATGTAATTCTTGGATAGATGTCATGCACAACTCCTTGCCATGTTTTTCTTTATGCCTCAAGGTGCTTGACCCGATCAAGGTCACCTTGTTAAGTCTGACCCAAAAGCCAACACAACGAATATGCACCCTATAAAGGCAGACCCACATATTCACCATCACACTTCCATGAGATAGACAGTGCACCATGCTAGGACGTGCCCACACTTAGTCGATCAAGCTTTTTACGTGTGCTACTTTTAGAATACATCTACAACTTAATATGTTTGTTGAGGGGTCTTAATATGATAAAGTGATGATTATGGCCATCCTATTGTAGTTCCTTATAGCCACAAGGAACTACAATCATCTAAGGTCTACATTACATGCAACATGTTATTGATGAAGATCTGTGCTTGCCAATCCGGGTTGACTGGTTCAACCTCTTAGTCGGTCAGTTGGTCTCCTCCAGCCACTCATCTGGCTCCTCCAGATGGTCGGCTTGTCTGGTCATCTGGGCTTCTTATTGGTCCACCAACTGCTCCTCAGTCAGTCATCTCGTCCCATCAAGCGACATCTTCAGTCTTTATCATAATAAGAAATAAAGCTAATCCTATTTTATATAATCTTTATGAAACCTCAAGTTACATTCGAAGGGAGCAAAGGTAGAAGAGAATCTAAAGTTATCTTGAGTAACATTCAGAATAGAATAAGAGGGCTCGGTGTGCCGATCGAGATGCAAACAACCATAACCAACCACACACATGCGCATAGGGTTTATAGGCCATAACCATGATATACATCCACTATCAAAACTGGTTTAGGGCGACACATATTGATTGTATATATACCATATCATATATGTATATATATATTAGTTTGGAATCATGTGGTATTAATCATATATTCACATTAGTCATTTAAATATTGACATCGTATGCAATAAATAAAAGGCGGTAAAACCAAAATCTAATCACATTGATTATCCCAAAACATAGAGTATTTATGTGTCTTTGATACCACTATTGGGTTTTACATGGTCGAAGTAGGCAGTAGAAATAAAATTTTTACTTGACCATAAATCCATAACCAACAGATCACATCAATATGTATGTAATGGGAAGGACTATTTTAGTGAGATATACCTGGTCTTGAGGCTTGCTCAGCGACTATACCTTGCATCAAGTGTGGTCTTCAACCACCTATCTTCGACGACGTCTGTGTAGCTTGTGGTCTTGATCTAGACTACGGTTGACTGTTGTCCTCCTGAGCGACAAAAGTCTCCCACCTCTATAGATAGTCCACATGGACTATCGAAAACTCTAGTCATCCTAAAGGATGGACTAGAAGGAGTTGTCTCCTTCTATCGACGTACTAGTCACTAACACACTCTCCCACCACCAGTTACTTTTCTACAGTTGTCTTTCCCTTAGTGTTCCTCCCTGGACGGGTAGAACTTGATTGGGCTCTCTCAGCTACTACAACCAGAGATGACAACAACTTTGTAGAGAAACTGATGTTCTAAGTTGTGTCTCTGGAGAAGCCCCTTGTACACTTCTATTTATAGTATAGGGCAGGGTCAGGGTTCCCAATCTGTGCAGGAGTAGAAGGGTCCATAATTTCTATGAACTATTTACACTGCAGCAGGCAAACTGGTAGTTTCCTAACTGAAACGGTCATTTGGGAGTGTGAGTCGATCAGTTCACTAGTGAACCGGTTGGTTGGGAGTGTGAGCCGATTGGTTCACCCAGTGAATCGGTCGTTTCACTTCACATACATGCTTGTAATTGACTTTCCTTATTCGCTTTTAATTAACACAAATATCAATTCTTATCTGAATTGAATTGAACAAGTGAAATGAAAAACTTTTCTCACAAATAGGGAAAACCTAACATTTCTCATTTGGTCCAAGTGAACCGGTCGTATTACTAACCATGAGCCGATCAGTTCACCTAGTAAAATCGGTCAGTTGGTGGTCCAAATTGTGCAAAACACAGTCAATTCAATTCTTAATCAATCTGACACTCTAATCAGTTGGTTTAACACTTGAACTTGATGATTCTTAGTCAAGTCTATTGATTGAATGTTTGATTGAGTACCTAAACACTTTAGTAATCAATCCAAACATCATTCATGGATAAACTCCTCTTCCATGTTAATCCTTTGTGTGTGACCCTATAGGTCCCATTTCATGTTGGAAGTGAATGTCCATAACTAGCTTATGACATCACAAGCAAAGAGTGGTACCTAGTCACGCATTAGTGCTACCCAAGTGAAAAGGAAAGTTGGAGAACAACTTTCAATCCTACAGTCTGTGATTGGTGTTCCAGTGAATATATAATTCCTTTGTCTCTTATGTCCCAAATGAACTCAAGGCATGGAGTCATAATCCTTTCAACGTTCATTCATGTTTCTTGAACTAGAGCAGAGTGTCTGAGATATGTGTGACATCAATATCATATATTGATTCACATGTGCATGTGCATGCCTTTCTCAGTCTCGCTTATCAAGTGGCATGGATATCATACTCCCTCAGGAGGGACAAATCTCATATCTATCACTCATAGTCTATCTGATACGTCAAAGCCACCCAATCATCACCGTTATAACAACCCATGTTTCAGGACTGCGTTTGATGATGTCAAAGTGTACCCAATCACATTCGACGAGTGCAGTGATTTCAGGTCTAAGAATCACAATCACAACCATCACTATGAGAGATGATTCTGACTACCATGTCATGGTTCCATGTGTCACTCTCATGGTGAGTCTGTCCGATATTCTATTCTCTAACATGTATCTATGTGCTTGGTTTGATATCATATATCATGACTAATTAGACACTGTCATCAACCAACACACACTCTAGTCTTGATGTGTCATTATTGTCTATCAACCTTTCACAATTACATCCGACTAGGGACATAATAAGAATGTACATACTCTTAGCATCCGTATGATCTTATTGTTCAGGTCCTCAACCTGAAGACATACATCATTGAGTATTGTCATTCTTTAGACATTCATTCTACTCCATCATTTATCTCATAATCGATTGAGCTAGAATAAATTGGAAGCTTGCCTTTGATATTTATCAAATCAATCAGAACATATGCCAATCCAATCATCATATGATTGGCTCTCTGGGCATACATATCAACACCAATATTGTTCAAACAAGGTACCAATTATTAATTTCCGCAAAAAATATGAAAATGGCTTCTGGCTTGGCTCTGTCGACTAGCGGCGCGACTCCGGCGACTCGGAAGGTAATGCTTCGTCTCCTCCATCGAAGAAGGGCGAGCATTCCTCTTTAGGCTCCCTCAGTGCGGAATCTCTCCTAGATCCTAATGCCAAACCTAGTACCATTACCAAGTCTTGGGCAGATCTGATGAAACCAAAATCCTTTGATACGTCGCTGAAGAAGGTAGACATCGAGATTCAAGGCCAGAAGCTGATATATCCATAGGAGGAGGCTGTTAGAAATGCGGAGCGCTGGAAGAACTATCTTGCAGGTTATATTGTTGGGTTTAAGCCTTTCCTTCCCACTCTTGAAAGGTATCTCTCGCAGATCTGGATTCTTATTGGAGAATCAAGGTTATGAACCATGGACAAGGCTTCTTCCTGATCAAGTTTTCTAGATGAGACTGATCTCCACAATGTCCTCGACGACGGATTCTATTTTGTCAAAAGTAAACCGATGGTCTTGATGAAATGGAGACCAGGTGAGGCTTTACGCAGGTTTAAGCTTACTGATATGCCCATTTGGGTCTGCATTCACAACCTTCCGCTTGAACTTTGGGACATGGATATGTTTTCAAGGTTAGGCTCATTCCTAGGCAACCCGCTGCGCACTGATAAAGCTACATTTGAGCTAAGAAATCTTGAGTATGTGAGATTGCAGGTCCTTATGCCGGCAGGGTCAGAGTTTCCGAATGAACTTGAAGTTGAAAGCGACAAAGGCAATTCTCATGTCATCAGCTTTGAGTTTGAGTGGCGGCCGAGTGTTTGATCTGTGTGTAAGTTATTTGGGCATAATGACTGTAATGTGATCGGGGCTGATAGGAACAAGAAGAAGATTTGGGTCCAAAAGAACACACGGTCTGAAGCCTTAAAAGCTACTGAGGTTGTGACAGTGCAGCAGAGTGTTTCACCTTCTGATATGCATACAGGAACTCAGAGTGTCGTAGGTGAGCAATTACCCTCTAAGGAGACAACTGCGACTCTGGTTTCAGAAGCAAATTCAGGTGGGGAGCTGCTCGCTATTGAAATCTCTAATGTGGAGGCCAGTGGTGAAGAAGATGAATTCCATGTCCCGAATGACTCGTTTGAAGATTCCTCTCTTAGTTTCAATCTTGATTCCTTTGAGGTATGCCAGTTTGCTCCAGGGGTTGTTGATTTGTCCACTCCTCCAGTGGTTTATAATGTGAGTACTGAGGGTGAGTTTGAGGTGCAGAAAGGTTATAGAATAAAGAAGGGTAAAGCCAAGACAAGAAAACATGTGGCTTCTAGCAAAGATACCGTCAATCAAGAGCTGCTTGCTAATAAATTTGATAGCCTGAAGTTAGATAGCAAAGAAGGTAATGCTACTGAAGTGTCCCAAACGAGTGAAATACTGGTCTCAAGAGGTTCAAATGGTTAAGTCTATAAATGTTCTTTCCTGGAATGTTAGAGGCTTAAACCTTAAAGCCTTGGCAGTCCAGAATAAAATAGGGGAGTTTAAGCCTAATATTGTCATTCTCAATGAAACTAAAGTGAGAGAAGCGAAGATGGGTAAGCTTATGTCTAAATTTTTTCCTGAGTATAAATGGATTTCTAACCACAACTCTCATGTTTTGGGGAGAGTGGTTCTCTTGTGGAAGGAGCATGACTGTACTGTAAATAAAATTTGTGAGACTGACCAATCTGTTCATGCTAGAATCTCGTGTGATGGCAAAGATTTGCTTGTTACTGTTGTGTATGGACACAACCCTAATTCTGATAGGGTCAGGCTTTGGAGGGAGATCGAAGATATCTATCCGTATATTGATTCCCCTTGGGTTATTCTTGGCGATTTTAATGCTGTTAGGAAAGTGAGTGAAAAGATGGGTCAGGACCCCCCTCTTATAAGTCCATGGAAGACTTCAATCAATGTTTTCTTAATTGTCATCTCTTTGAGCTTAGGCTTAATGGATTTCTTTTCTCGTGGGATAATCATCAAAGTGGCAAGGGCTTTGTGACTTCTTATATTGACAGAGTTCTATATAATGATAATTTCATGAATGAGTTCGATGATTTTAAAGGTATCCTTCACTCTAACACTATCAGTGATCATAAAATCATGACTCTTGATATTGGGGATAGGGTGAAGACTAAAACTCCTTTTAGATTTATTAATGCTTGGACTTCAAGGACAGATTTTCTTGACACTGTTAAGAGTTGTTGGAGCAATGATGTAACGGGTTCCCTACCTTTAAGCTTTATTCTAAATTCAAGAATCTTCGGTTTTTTCTTTCTGAATGGAATAAGACCCGTGTGGGTCACTTTTCTGACAAAGCCAAGGAGGAAGATTTTATTGATGCTGAAGCTCAACTTAGGTTGGATTTAGATCCGACCAATCTTATGCTCCAAGAAGATGCTTGTGTTAAAAGGAAGGCTGCTGTTGAAGCTAAACTGCAGGAGGAGTCTTTATTGAGACAGAAATCTAGAATTAGATGGTTAAAGGAAGGGGATTCTAACTCTAAATTTTTCTACTCTTCTATTAAGGTTAGAAGGAGCTTTAATCACATCAAAGCCTTATCCATTGATGGCACTGTTTGCACTGATGGTTCTGTTATAAAGAAGCATATTGTAGATTACTATATTGGTTTATTCAATAACTCCCATATTGTCAATTTGGACATTCTGGAGAGCCTTTGCTTTCCTAAACTTAGTGAGGTGGATTCTCTTGCTTTAGACAAACATTTTACTATCAAAAACATTATTGATGTTGTGAAGGGGCTTAATTCTGACAAATGTCCTGGACCTGATGGCTTTAATGGCAAGTTTTACAAGGATTGCTGGCATATCTTCTGTTCTGAGGTGGTAGAAGCTATTCTTGGTTTCTTTAGTTTGGGTAGACTTCTCAAGGAAGCTAATCGTACTTTTATCTCTTTTATCCCTAAAGCCACAGAGTCGAATGAGTTGAAAAATCTAAGACCTATTGCTCTATGCAATGTGTTCTATAAAGTTATCTCCAAGTTGCTAGCTATCAGATTACAGAATGTGCTTCCTTCTATTGTGAGTGATAATCAATGTGCGTTTGTGCATGGAAGAAGCATCAAGGATGTTGTTCTCCTCTCCAATGAGCTCATTCATGATTTTAACAAGAGAGGCTCTAAACCCAGAATGTGTCTCATGATTGTCATCACTAAAGCCAATGATATGGTTTCTTGGGATGCTCTGTTCTTTATTCTTCGTTCCATGAGGTTTCCTCACTGTTGGATTGTTTGGCTAAAAGAAATTTTTAACACTATGTCCTATGAGGTTTTGGTCAATGGGGAAGCTACTGGTTCTTTTAAACCCAATAACGGGGTAAGACAAGGTGATCCCCTTGCTCCTTATCTCTTTGTTCTTGTTATGCAGGTGGTTTCTCTCTTACTTGAAAAAGAAGTGAAAGAGGGTAACCTTAAACCTTTGAGGGGGTCTGACTCTCTTGAGATTTCCCATTTGATCTTCGTTGACGACCTTATGATTTTTTCTGAGGCTGATATCCAGAGTGCTAGTACCATCAAGAAGGTTCTTGACAAGCTGTATAGTTCGACTGGTTTGAAGATCAACTATGATAAAAGTGTGGTCATTTACAGTTCGGGGGTGGATAAGGATTCCATGGGTGATATTTTGGGGTTCAAGGAAGGCTCTCTCCCGATCAGATATCTTGGTATTCCTCTTTTTATTGGTAGGCTTAACAAAATTCACTGCTATCCTTTAGTGGACAGAATCAAAAGAAGGTTAGACAGCTGGAAAACTTCTCAACTGTCTATGGCTGGTAGGGCTGAGTTGGTCCATTCTATGCTCACTACTACTCATCAGTACTGGGCTTCTATCTTTCCCCTCCCTTCCTCTATTTGTGATGATATTGACAAGCTGTGTCGAGATTTCATTTGGGGGAAAACGGCCAATTTGAATCCGGTTCATCTTGTCAAGTGGAGCTCTATTATCAAACCTAAAGTGGAAGGAGGTCTTGGTATCAAAAACATCAGAGATGTGATTAGAGCTTCGGTCATTCTTAATAGTTGGAACATTGCCAAGAAGAAAGATAGTATTTGGGTTAAATGGATACATGAAAAATACTTAAGAAGATATTCCTTTTGGAATGTGCCTCTCAATGAGTCCTTTTCTTGGCTCTTTAGGAAAGTTTTGATGGAACGGGATGCTATTAGGAGTTTTACTGATTTTACCATTGGCAATGGTGAAGACACTTTTGTTTGGCTTGATCCGTGGCTGCCTAATTCCAAGTTTCTTGTGGAGGTTCTTGGCAAGCAGAGTCTTATTCATCTTGGCATTCCTGGAAATGCTAAAATGTGCAGTCTCATTCATGAAGGGGAGTGGCTCTTCGATGCATCCAGACTCCATGTCAAGTTATTTAATCTCTTGAATTCTCTGCCTTCTCCATCCGGTTGCTGTGATTGTATTAAATTTGTAGGAAAGAATGAGGCGAGTCTTAGGCTGGTTATGGACAGTTTGAGAGAGCGCTATGGTGCTAGACCCATTCCTTTCTTTGAGTGGCTCTGGAAGTATAAAGGACCCAGAAGTTTTCAAATGTTGGGTTGGAAGATTGGTCATGGCAGAGTTCTTACCGCTAATTATGTGAAGCGGTTGGGCATTAGTCTTGCTTCTAGATGCCCTCTTTGCAGGTCAGCGGAAGAGGACCTGGTTCATTTATTCTTCGGCTGCTTGCTCACTCGCTCTATTTGGAGTTGTGCCCGTTCCTCTTTTCATTTTGAGGTTCCTGGAGGTGTGGAGGATTTGAGTACTCTTCAGGGTAAAACTTTGCTGATGGTAAGCCTTTGTGTGCTTCACTGGATTTAGAAAGAGAGGAACGACAGAGTCCACAGGAACTTTGGAAGGGAATCTGCTGGTCTATGGTTGCTCATTTTGGAAGATATCCAGCGGCTCATTGACTGACTGGATGTTGCTGCTAAGTTGCTTGGAGCTGCGGTCTGTTTTGGCTTAGCTGATTAGCTGCAGGGGCCCTTTTGACTCATTCCTTCTTGGCTCATTCTCTGTTTTCATTTTTCTGCCCTTTAGTTAGATTCACTCTCTTGCTATACACAAGTTGAGTGTACAGATTTTTTATGTATAGAATTTTACAAAAATAGCAATAGACGAGCTGGGTTCACCAAAAAAAAAGACAATGCTGCAAGCTTTACATTAATAGAGAAAAGATAGAAAAGGGAGCCTCATGCTCCCTCACTGGACTCTAGTGATGAAGAAACAAGTCTAGTTCTAGACTCTAGATGGAAGACCTTTGTGGGAGACGTCCCGACATTTAGATAGTTTGTTTTGAGTCATTTCCTTTAGTGTAATTTAGTTTATAGTCTAATTTGGAATAAAACTTCATGGTGCTGAATTTCTTAATATTCATGTGGGAATATTGAGTATTGGATTATATTTTTGTAGGTAATGACCGATATTGTTTGGAAGAGTAAGAAGAACAAGGAGTTACTAGAATTCTGTTGACACACGGCATGTGGACCACTCCACACTGCATGTAACATATTTCTCAAATTCACCAAAGATCATAGGAATTGTGTCTTACAACGTGTTGGAGCATAACATGGAGTGGCCGAGATTAAAGAATTTAGATTCTACAACAAATTCAATAGCACGACGTGTAAACTTATCCACACACGTATGCAAATTGAAGTTTCACATATATCAGCCCCTAGGACGTGTAGCCAATACACATGCCGTGTGAATTTGTGAGGTAAATTGACAAGTTTTCGTAGGAGACATCCACTACGTGGTGTAGTCCAAACACATGACGTGTGTAGATTGAGTAGAAAAACTACCAAATCGGTAGCGTTACGGCGTGTGGGCATCTGCCATACCGTGTGATTTTTGCAATAGAGATTTCAAATTCGGGAGAAAGTAGCCCTTACGTAGTATGATAATGCACCACGATGTGTGCCTTTGCAGATTGGGGGAATTTACATAAACATTACGACATGTGATCATCCACTACGCCATGTCTGCAAATGGTTATAGGGTTCTGAAGCCCTAACCCGACTCATTTCCCCTCTCACCCTCACACCGTGTAAGATGCAACCCCAGCCGCCATCCCCGATTTTGTCACACATCATGAGACCTCCACTCCTTTTCCCTCCACTATCAGTCATCGTTCACCTTAGTCAATGCCATTCGCCTCAGACCAGTGCTGTCGACCTCACTCACATCATGTGGCAGCACAACCGCTGCACCAGCCTGAACGATCCGCCATCTCCAGCCTCACATTCAACAACAAACTACAAGCTGCAAGTCACCGTCCATGGCGTGCAATTTCTCAGTCACACTATGAAGAAGAAGAAGCCATAGACACACTGTAGGAATGCCATCCACACCGAGCACTCCTACGCCCAGCCGTTAAGAAAAAGGAGAAGCATTACATCATGCAGTGTGTTGTTACACTGTAACTTTGTCCAACACTTGAAAAAATGTTGAGAACCAAGATCTTTGCCAAGTGAGCACGCCCAGACCCCGAACTTACTTCTTCGGATGCGCCCAACTTATTAATGGTCCATTTCATGTGTGGAAGAATATGTCATATTTCACGGTCTTGTCTATCGTCGAGAAGCCCTGACCATGTTTGCACATCTAAATGACATGGAACGACTGTGTTTTTCAATGAATCTAGGGACTATGTTATCTTTCTCGGTATGAGTTTATGCTGTATAAATTGTGCTACCACATACTACTGCCCTACATATGAGTTTTTGACAACTTTTAAAATGGAGGTAAACCCAAATGATAAGCACGAGTCATTTGGTTTAATTTCATTCAGATTAATGAACAAACCATTCAAGATAACTTTTGAAAGGGCTTGCAACTTGATGGAGTTCCACTATAAAGGTAGTATCATCATGCTATAGGAATTTCATCCTAACACTTTCTGGAGCTAGATCACTGAAGAAACTATCTACAATCCTGTTTCTGCCAGGACATCTCACATTCATAACCCAATTCTTCATTACATTCACCATCTTTTCAGCATTGATGTTTTCGCACAGAAAGAAACACAAGGCGTGGTTGGTAAATTAGACCTATTTTTCTTGTGGGCTATGTTGCATAACTATAATGTAAACATCACATATCATTTTCTTGCACGAATAAAAAAGATACAGAAAGAATCAAAGGGAGATATCATGATAGAGGGTTTAATATTCAAACTTGTTATTGCTTTGAAGCTTAATCTATCTACTATTGATCACATGGATGGAGGAGAATGGGTCAATTGTGATTTTTTATTTCCTTTGGCTTGCTGGGAAAAGACAAGAATAGAAAATATTTTTAGAAGATCTACAATAAGTCCTCAATCATTCAACTGCCAAACATGGTCATCACGACACTCAAATACAAAGCCAACTGGAAGAATTTCTTGAATGAAGGATCTTCTATAGGTGCACAACCCGAGTTTTCCTCTACAAGAACTGATGTTCCCTCACCTCCTTCCATGGGTACACAAACAAATTTTACTTGGAGGTACCCAAACATGAGGCAGCTATATGGGTATGTTCAGAATAGATTTTATGAGTAGGATACCTGCATCTCTCAGCTCTCCTAGCAGGACACCGACTTGTCCCAGAGCATTGTTGACATCCACACTACGGTGACCAAGATGGACTCGTACCACATTTCTCAAGGTCATTATGGATACCTTCCACAACCATCACCGCCTCCAGTACCATCTTCCTACATGGCCATCATCGATCCAAACCTATTTCCAGAGTACCTCCAACCTTCCCATGAGGGTTTCGACCCTGCCTCCTGATGCACCTGAGGTATCTGGTTGTACATCTCTTAGGTTTGTTGTGAGAAGTGAGGACACTGTAAATTTCAAGCTTAGGAGGGGTACAACCAACTGATAGTTTTAGTTTTTACTTTTGATGTCATTTGATTAGTCATTTGCTTATGTCATTTAGTTTGTTGTTTACATCTTTGTACTTCTTTATACGTTCTTGCATGATGACGAGTGGAATTTTTTTTTGTGATCAGTATCTTCGCTATTGCTTGAACCGTTGGCTTAATTATATTAAGATAATGGTTGTAAAGAGTGGGACGTGATATGGGACACTCTTCAATGAATTGAATAATAATTCCATTCAATACCAAATAAGAAGGGAAGGGGGAATTTCATTCATTTTTTAATTATTATACATATTAGAGCATGAAGTTTGTAAGTAGTGGAGACATAAAGTATTACAAAATTACATGATGGTTCATTTACAAATGTTCTTCATCATAAAAGACAGAATAACAAAGTAAAAAAGGTATGCATGTAATAAATCCAATCACATACAAGACCTGTTACAGAGGGCATCCTGGCCATTCCAAGCTATCGTTAGGTCTAATACCATGTACACGATCTTTATGCATCCTTGTCTTCTAATATACCTACAACTAGGTGGACGGAAACATCACCCAAAACAAAGGAAATAATATAAGGTCAGCAAAGGGTTGAGTATGTACATATATTAAATACTTTGGGCATTATATTGGGTTATAAGTGCAAAAGAGATGTTCCCACAAGAAGGGGACTATAACCAATTAGGTAAGTTCAAAAAAATATTAAATAGAAATGAGACATATTAAAATCTAGATTACAATATGCGAATAAAAGTGTCTTGCCATAACAATTATCCACAATTCCAATTTAAAACAATAAACATCTACATGCTTAACAATGTAGACTAAATATATCTAAAACATGTCCATAACATCATTTGATCATGGCCTAAAAGAAATTAGGGTGAAAATGCACATCCCATGCAGAATATGCATGTCCTTTATAATTATAGTTGTCCATAAGTATTAGTATACTAAATATTCTAGTCAAACAAGCAACGTGCATAAATAGAGTGGTAAGACTACCATTATAGTGATTTTCTCATATAAGGACAATCAAAGCAGGGGGTCCAAGAACTCATATAAACATGATATTTTAATAATCACAGGAATATAATAAATCTAGATCAGGAATTATAAATGTCCAAAGATTTAGATTTTTAAAAGAATTAACAATTCAAAAGATGCTTCATTAAAAGATCCATATTTTAGTCAAATAATGCTCAAAATAAAATAGAAGATGCACATACCTGAATAATTATACTTACCCACAATGCCCCTACAATATATAATTTGTTCTTCCAAGGATTAATTCAATGTATAAGTATTTTATTAGGGTCAATGATGATTCTGATTAAAACTTAAAAAGGCCTTTCGAACACCAATAAAATAGTCACAACTTTTTCTGATCCGGAAAACCCATGTATTTATGTTTCAATAATGACAAACCAATCGTTATCCATGACTTGACTAATTAACTCAATTTCTGATTATTTAATAAAAAGAAAGATGATGATTTGAAGGATATACCATCGTGCCTTATTTACTTATTAATACTAGGCATAAACTTGTGCATAACACGATTGCCTTGGTAGACTACAATCAATAATTTATAGATTTAACTTTAAAAAAATAAAAAAATGCACAATACATATGTTAATAGGACTTTTCATATACACATGGACCGATATGTAATTTTAAAAAATAATGGATAAAATTACATCCAGTCACCTCTACGGGCTTTCCTATATAGTTTATATGAGTCTCCTAATATAATGTATAATTTAAAAAATTAAAGACAAAAGTGTGGTGTACACACACATGGACCAATATGTAGTTTCAAAAATAATAGAGAAAATTGCATCCAACCCCTCTGCAGGCTTTCCCATATAGTATAGATGTTATATCCTCAATTTTGGTAAAAATTAAAAGGTATAAATAGAAATCATGTTTTGATAGATGGGTTTCTCCAATGATTTTATTGGTGGAATAATAATAACTTTGATCACATTCGTGGCATTGGTGCTTGTGGCACAAATTGATAAATAGAAGGAACTCGTAATAATGGTTTCTATTTTGCCAATAAAGTGTCATGCTTTCCTTGACGGTTTATTATTGCCAAATCCAAAGTCTTAATAATAATATGATAATGCTTTTTCATGACCTTTGGATTAATAAGAATAAAAGGCAAGAGTTTTGTAGAAAGGATTGAAGGAGAAATATATTCTCTTCTAGAATTATTCCTTGTCTTTCCATGGTATTAGTTATCAGGGATAAGGTTGTCTTTAATGCATACGGAAAAGAGAGTTATGCATGCCTTGCCTTTTTGGCATATTGCTTGAATGCAATGTAGAGGATGAGAAAAGAAAGGAGAGAGAGAGATAGATGCCTCATGAGGTCTCTCTCCTTACTAGATCAAAAAATTAACAATGTTAATATGGGGAAAGGAAAAAAGAAAAGAACAAGGAAAGTAATTAATCATCTTCCTTTTTGTGGATCATGGTATACGTGTCTCTCTCACCCTTCCTTGCCTCCTACGTAGTACCCCTTAGGGTTTCTACTATATATATATATATATATATATATATATATATATATATATATATGTATGTATATATATATATATATATATAGATGAGACCATAAACTCTTGTCTCCACCTTAGATATCAGCTAACCTAGTCCCTCTTCCCTCCCCCTTTAGCACCCTCGGCAACCTAAGTCTTGGCCGACCAGGACGTTACCATCCTTGGTACAGAAGCACCGATGGGAACCCTAGCCATGACCAAGAGAGATGACGGAGAAGTAGGCGTTAGGTGGACGCAGATGGAGCCAAGGAGTATCCGACATCAGCGGCTGTGACTTCACAGAACAACCTACAAGAGACAAGGAGGCGACTCCATGAGGAGGTTGTAGGTCCGGTCTAGATCGCTGCTGACTGCCACAGTCTGGCCATGTCCGTTGAGGGTAGGCGGGGGGTTTCCCAAGATCTTCCCACATCTCGTCGCATGAAACGGGGCATCTGGTCCGTCGGCCGAGAGCCATGACGGCGGCAGGAATCTCTACGAGAGAGAGAGGCAGAGTTGTGGTCTGTGGATCCTGGCATCAACAGATCATAGGGCTTCTGGTTGTGAGATGAAGAAGGGGAGGCGATGACGCACCGAGGGATGGTGGTGTATGTTGTCGGACCGATCGGTGGCTCAACCTTCAGCTGCCCTTTCCGCTGAGAAGAGGAGGACCGTGAGAAGACTCCCGACTATGCTGAGAGCACGACCCGACCTAGAGGGGTCCGACAAAGGTAGACGCAGCCGATGGGTTATCTGGGCGGCGGCTGCAGTGGTCGCCGCTGAAGCCTGACCTCCGTCCGGTTGTGTGCGTCGTACGCGCCCAGGGACCCGTTGGCCAGAGGAAGAAGAAAAGGGGGTCGAATGACCCAGATGCCCAAGACAGATGCTTCAAATGGGAAGGGCGTAGGCATCTTTTCCAACCCAGGCCGGCCCAACTAAAAGAAAAGGGACAAACAAGTAAGTTGCTGACGTGTCAGCATATGATTGGTCTATTTGTCTTTATTTTTGCGAGAATTATAACTAATGATGGGTAACTCGGATTGCAACGTATAATACATGAAAATTAATCAGAAAAATGAGAGGAATCTAAATAAAATATTATCAGAATATTATTAAGCTTTCTGTTCTAAAAGTGTGTGTAACACATGTGTTAATGTGATTAGTATAAAGGAAAACCTAGAATTTCTTTAATATGATGCTTAATTGAGAAGATTAGGTTATTTGAGCTAATACCTGATCTTGTTATGTATAATGAAGAAATCATGGATAATGGACGATTCCATATTAGTAATCTTATTCATGTTGTTTTAGGATTCGAAACCAATGTGAACATCTTGATATATTAGAATTAGGGTTTGTCACCCTGATCCTTAGTCCAAACGAGAGATAACCTAAACCCTAGTTTAGGACCGAATTTAGATCTAATTAAAGTAGTGTGGATACATGGTGACACATATGTAGTATGCTTTGTTTCAGATACTTATTGATTACATGCTTTGTTGCTTGGATGTTTGGATGCACTCTTAAAGTACATATGATGTTCTGTATGGTTTCTGCGATGGCATAAGGTACGTGGTTACGCTTATGAATATGCATATCGAATTTTTAGATTGCCTATGTTTCTCGATGAGATTGAATGACAAATAAACTGCTTGCTTATTTATTTAGTTCTTGCAAACTATAAAGTTCTTATGAGTATCATGTAAATTAAATAACAATATTCTGAACCCTGGGTTAGACTGATCTTAAGGGTAATGCACACGAGCCCCGGAGGGACAGTGATTACACCTGAGGTAGTTGACCAGATATGGGTTAGAATATGAAAAACAAGTTTATTTTCTTATGTGCAAGATAAAGATGTTTTCTCATATATTACTTGTGATTATTGTTTGAACCCACGTACCAGTATAGAAATATACTGATCGCATATTTGTTTGTCGTCGTTTTAGGTATCAGACATACTTGATTCGTGGACATGAGGGTACAAATAGAGATGTTGAAGACACTACAGCTTAATCATGAAGGTTTAGTTTTAATGGTTTATCTTCACACCTGTATAATTAATTCTGTTAAAAGTTATGTAACTCCTTAGAGGAGCTTTTTATCTAAACATGTAAATATTTGATCATTAATGGAAATTGTTTACTATTTTGTATTATTTCTTGAATCTGATCCTGGAAGTTATGATTAACGATATGTGACTTTAAGGTCTTTTAGACACTCAAAAGTGCGGGTCGTTACATTTGGTATCAGAGTACAGATTCATCAACTAATACTTAATAGTTTATAATTTTCAAGAAAAAAATTTAATAAAGCATAAAGTATTTTTTAGGTTTCGCATCCCACATTTCGTCTACTTCTCATCTCTTTCTTAAAAATCTTTGAAAAGAAAATATTAATAAGAGAAGTAAAATGTGAAACTTAAAATCAATAATCAACATGGTGTGGTGGTATGGGACACTACCCATGTGAAAATTTAAAACCGGTAATCAACATGGTGTGGTGGTATGGGACACTACCCATGTGAAAATTTAAAATCGGTAATCAACATGGTGTGGTGGTATGGGACACTAGCCATGTGAAAATTTAAAATCGGCAATCAACATGGTGTGGTGGTATGGGACACTACCCATGTGAAAATTTAAAATCGGTAATCAACATGGCGTGGTGGTATGGGACACTGCCCATGTAAAATTTGAAATCATGAATAAGAAAGATAAGGGATGGTTGAGGGAAACCCAATCTCCCATGCATATGGGCATGAGGAGCATAAAACTTATGTGATAAGTCTTAAGAGACATAAAAAAACCCAATAGTTATATATTTACATGAAAATGAAAGGTTGAGTATAACTTGCTCAAACTCCTCATGATGTCTCTAGAAGTTTAGTGATGGTGGCCAAGCCCATGGAGGGGAAGGCCGAGGTAGCACCAAGCCCTAGAGGGAAGGTGACCCAAGTTCATTGAATGGACAGAGATCATGAGGGGGTATTCCAGAGATTGAGTAAACATGGGTTGATGATAAAAGTTTTACCTAATGAAAAAAAAAGATGTCTAAGAAACCTTTAGGGTTATTGAGCCAACCTGGGGTGGGTCAACCCAAAGAGTGGGAAGATGACCTATGAGGGAGGCAAAACCTAGATCTTGGGATCAGGTTGTGGCTACAGAGCTTAACCCCCTCCTATGAGCCAAGAAGGCACCCTAGGCTAGGACTTTCCCTTAAAAGGTAAGTGAATAAATGTAATTAAGTATTGAGATAACATTAATCCTCACCTAGAGTAGTGAAGAGTTAAATATAAAAAAAAATGAAAGAACTTAAATTCTTTGAACCCAAGGATGCCAACTCTGAGTGACACAGCTGGTCAAGCCCAGGAGGGAAGACCAGTAAGGCACCAAGCCCAGGAGGGAAGGTGGCCTAAGTGGACGACCAAGCCCAGGAGGGAAGGTCATGAAATGGTCAAGCGCAGGAGGGAAGACCAGGCGGGCACCAAGCCCAGGAGGGAAGGTGGCCTAAGTCCACAATGCAGTTGTTTAGGATCAAGCCCCTGGAGGGGAAGATCACAGAGTTCAAGCCCAGGAGGGAAGACCGACATGGCACCAAGCCCTGGAGGGAAGGTGGCTCGAGCCCAATGATGGGACGACACTACATTATGTGTACTCAAAAGAGAGATATGAAGGCAATGCTGGTTAAAGAATTAAATAAGAGAATAATGTGCTTAAAAGATGTGACATCTCAAAAGAAACCCTTAGGGAGGGTAGAGTCCTAATGAAATCCTAGGGTCAAGTAGGGTGTATTAGAGGTACATAGGACCGATGGGTTGGGAGTTGATATGTCCTGAATGCACATGACCAAGTGGTTGGGAGGTAACAGTTTGTTTGCCCTAGGCCCATGTCTCAGGAGGTTGGCCACCTACCTGATGTTCATGTGGCCCAGTAGGGTGAATGTAAAGACACTCCCTTGATGCATGAGGATGAGATCACTCCAAAAGTACCTATACCCCTAGAGACCTTGAGGATTTGGCTAAGGCTCATAATGACACATGAGATGTAAATATAAAAGAAGTCATTAAACTTGAGATAAGTTGTTCCCTAACTTAAGAGTAAGAAAAGGGACACTTGACTCCATGAGATAAAAGAATGTTATTAAATTAAGAGAAAGAAAGTTTTGAGTCATATAGAGTATGATTCAACTTAATGTGTGAAATTGAAAGGTAATGTGTGGATGTACTATCTCCGCTCTTGGAATGGAATGAACTTTGTATTTGGGCTGCAGTCAAATGCTTATTTCATCTCATTATGAGGGAGGGAGATTGGGTAAACACACGTAATGTTTAAAATTGAGAATAAATGTCTTAAGTCGAATGTGTAATGACATGAACTAGGGTTAGAGGTGTCACCTCACCCTTTGTGAAAATAATGAATAATAGGTTGGAAACCTAGGTGAAAAGAGAAATCACCAAGTGAAATTGAGATCACAAAATAAGAATAAAATCATCAAGTGATGACCACATGTGTATACTATAGATGAGGATATACTTGAATTTCAATTCAAGTGCCAATCTTAGTAATAAAATGAAAATTGACATACAATGGAAAAGTGGTTAAAGATGTCTAAGTAGGGTGCTAACCCTA
Source organism: Alisma plantago-aquatica (assembly GCA_963693085.1). Taxonomy (NCBI): domain Eukaryota; kingdom Viridiplantae; phylum Streptophyta; class Magnoliopsida; order Alismatales; family Alismataceae; genus Alisma; species Alisma plantago-aquatica. The sequence continues at coordinate 338,426,972 of OY856414.1, forward strand.
AGTTTTAAACATAAGATGGGTATCATTCACCTAGGCTTGGTAGGCCTGAATTTTGAGGACAAAATTCTTTTTAAGGAGGGGTGAATGTTATATCCTCAATTTTGGTAAAAAAATTGAAAGGTATAAATAGAAAACATGTTTTGATAGATGGGTTTCTCCAATGATTTTATTGGTGGAATAATAATAACTTTGATCACATTCGTGGCATTGGTGCTTGAGGCACAAATTGATAAATAGAAGGAACTCGTAATAATGGTTTCTGTTTTGCCAATAAAGTGTCATGCTTTCCTTGACGGCTTATTATTGCCAAATCCAAAGTCTTAATAAGAATATGATAATGCTTTTTCATGACCTTTGGATTAATAAGAATAAAAGGCAAGAGTTTTGTAGAAAGGATTGAAGGAGAAATATATTCTCTTCTAGAATGATTCCTTGTCTTTCCATGGTATTAGTTATCGGGTATAAGGTTGTCTTTAATGCATACGGAAAAGATAGTTATGCATGCCTTGCCTTTTTGGCATATTGCTTGAATGCAATGCAGAGGATGAGAAAAGAAAGGAGAGAGAGAGATAGATGCCTCGTGAGGTCTCTCTCTTACTAGATCAACAAATTAATAATGTTAATATGGGGAAAGGAAAAAAGAAAAGAACAAGGAAAGTAATTAATCATCTTCTTTTTTGTGGATCATGGTATACGTGTCTCTCTCACCCTTCCTTGCCTCCTATGTAGTACCCCTTAGGGTTTCTACTAGATATATATATATATATATATATATATATATATAAATGAGACCATAAACTCTTGTATATATATATATAAATGAGACCATAAACTCTTGTCTCCACCTTGGATATCAGCTAACCTAGTCCCTCTTCCCTCCGCCTTTAGCACCCTCGGCAACCTAAATCTTGGCTGACCAGGACGCTACCATCCTTGGTACAGAAGCACCGATGGGAACCCTAGCCATGACCAAGAGAGATGACGGGGAAGTAGGCGTTAGGTGGACGCAGATGGAGCCAAGGAGTAGCCGACATCAGTGGCTGTGACTTCACAGAACAACCTGCAAGAGACAAGGAGGCGACTCCATGAGGAGGTTGTAGGTCCGATCCAGATCGCTGCTGACTGCCACAGTCTGGCCATGTCTGTTGAGGGTAGGCGGGGGGTTTCCCAAGATCTTCCCACATCTCGTCGCATGAAAAGGGGCTTCTGGTCCGTCGGCCGAGAGCCATGACGGTGGCAGGAATCTCTACGAGAGAGAGAGAGGCGGAGTTGTGGTCTGTGGATCCTGGCATCATCATATCATAGGGCTTTTGGTTGTGAGATGAAGAAGGGGAGGCGATGACGCACCGAGGGATGGTGGTGTCTGCTGTCGGACCGATCGGTGGCTCAACCTTCAGCTGCCCTTGCCGCTGAGAAGAGGAGGACCGTGAGAAGACTCCCGACTATGCTGAGAGCATGACCCGACCTAGAGGGGTCCGACAAAGGTAGACGCAGCCGATGGGTTATCTGGGCGGCGGCTGTAGTGGTCGCCGCTGAAGCCCGACCTCCGTCCGGTTGCGTGCGTCGTATGCGCCCAGGAACCCGTTGGCTAGAGGAAGAAGAAAAGGGGGTCGAATGACCCAGATGCCCAAGACAGATGCTTCAAGTGGGAAGGGCGTAGGCGTCTTTTCCAACCCAGGCCGGCCCAACTAAAAGAAAAGGGACAAACAAGTAAGTTGCTGACGTGTCAGCGTATGATTGGTCTATTTGTCTTTATTTTTGCGAGAATTATAACTAATGATGGGTAACTCGGATTGCAACGTATAATACATGAAAATTAATCAGAAAAATGAGAGGAATCTAAGTAAAATATTATCAGAACCTTATTAAGCTTTCTGTTCTAAAAGTGTGTGTAACACATGTGTTAATGTGATTAGTATAAAGGAAAATCTAGAATTGCTTTAATATGATGCTTAATTGAGAAGATTAGGTTATGTTGAGCTAATACCTGATCTTGTTATGTATAATGAAGAAATCATGGATAATGGACGATTCCATATTAGTAATCTTATTCATGTTGTTTTAGGATTTGAAACTAATGTGAACATCTTGATATATTAGAATTAGGGTTTGTCACCCTGATCCTTAGTCCAAACGAGAGATAACCTAAACCCTAGTTTAGGACCGAATTTAGATCTAATTATAGTAGTGTGGATACATGGTGACACATACGTAGTATGCTTTGTTTCAGATACTTGTTGATTACATGCTTTGTTGCTTGGATGTTTGGATGCACTCTTAAAGTACATATGATGTTCTGCATGGTTTCTGTGATGGCATAAGGTACGTGGTTATGCTTATGAATATGCATATCGAATTTCGAGATTGTCGATGTTTCTCGATGAGATTGAACGACAAATAAATTGTTTGCTTGTTTATTTAGTTCTTGCAAACTATAAAGTTCTTATGAGTATCATGTAAACTAAATAACAATATTCTGAACCCTGGGTTAGACTGATCTTAAGGGTAATGCACACGAGCCCCGGAGGGACAGTGATTACACCTGAGGTAGTTGACCAGATATGGGTTAGAATATAAAAAACAAGTTTATTTTCTTATGTGCAAGATAAAGATGTTTTCTCATATATTACTTGTGATTATTGTTTGAACCCACGTACCACTATAGAAATATACTGATCGTGTATTTGTTTGTCGGCATTTTAGGTATCAGACATACTTGATTCGTGGACATGAGGGTACAAATAGAGATGTTGAAGACACTACAGCTTAATCATGAAGGTTTAGTTTTAATGGTTTATCTTCACACCTGTATAATTAATTCTGTTAAAAGTTATGTAACTCCTTAGAGGAGCTTTTTATCTAAACATGTAAATATTTGATCATTAATAGAAATTATTTACTATTTTGTATTATTTCTTGAATCTGATCCTGGAAGTTATGATTAACGATCTGCGACTTTAAGGTCTTTTAGACACTCAAAAGTGCGGGTCGTTACAATAGATGTGTCTCCTAATATCATATATAATTTAAAAAATTAAAGACAAAAGTATGGTGTACACACATAAGGACCAATATGTAATTTTTAAAAACAATAGAGAAAATTGCATCCAGCCCCCCAAAGGCTTTCCTATATAATATAGATGTGTTTCCTAATATAATATATAATTTAAAATATTAAAGATAAACGTGTGGTGTACACACATGTACCAATATGTAATTTCAAATAGTAATGGAGAAAATTACATCCATCCCCCTCCACAAGCTTTCCTATATAGTATATATGTGTCTCCTAATATGATATATAATTTAAAAAATTAAAGACAAAAGTGTGGTGTACACACATGGACTAATATATAATTTCAAAAAATAATGGAAAAAATTAAATCCAACCCCCTCCATGGACTTTCCTATATAGTATAGATGTATCTCCTAATATAATATATAATTAAAAAATTAAAGACAAAAGTGTGGTGTACACACACATGGACTGATATGTAATTTCAAAAAATAATAGAGAAAATTGTAGCCAGCCCCCTCCATGAGCTTTCCTATATAGTATAGATGTGTCTCCTGATATAATATATAATTTAAAAAATTAAAGACAAAAGTGTGGTGTATATAGACAAGGACTGATATATAATTTCAAAAAATAATGGAGAAAATTACATCCAGTCCCCTCCACGGACTTTCCTATATAATATAGATGTGTCTCCTAATATAATATATAATTTAAAAAATTAAAGACAAAAGTGTGGTGTACACACAGGGACCAATATGTAATTTTAAAAAATAATAGAGAAAGTTATATGTGGCTCCCTCCACGGGCTTTCCTATATAATATAGATAAGGTGTGATAAGGTGCAAGTGTCTTCAGCCTCCCACACGATCACACATTGTATTATATAGAGTTTTTTTAATAAGACCCCCTCACTTATCTAAAAATTCCGAAAAATCCCCTCTAGTTTCAAATATCCTAACAAACCTCCTACAACCCACTACATTGGGTTGCAAACTTTGCAGCACTTGCTTAGTTTTTTTCCTTCCAGCTTTTAGTCAAATGCAACTATGATTCTTTTATTTGTTTGGTGTATTTTTGAAAACAAGTTACATTTTTTCTCTCCCATTCTATCATCATGCAAAAAATGTTGGGTCCAAATATAATCATCTCATCTGCAACATTTTCAGGTCAGAAAATGTTGAGTGCATTTCTGATATTTAGAACATGAACTTGCATTAGTCTGAATTCTATAAATGTGTGTGCTAGCAGTTTTTTTTACTTGAGCGTACAATTTTGGGATAAAAAATTGGCTAGAATATTTTCAGATCAGACAAAATTTTGCGTTTATGTGAAATGGTTCAACCAAGATCCCATTTGGGCTTGTAATTTTGTAGAACATTGAACCAGTAACCGGATTGGATTCCATAATATATAAGCAATGACCTTTTAGGTGTGTTTTATTTTAGAAATTTTTATTTCGTTTACATTCCTCTCTTACCTCATCACTGTACGTTACATATCGGGTTTGAGTGTACTCAAGTCATTAGGACCGAAATTCAGACTAAGGTTGGTTCCGAGTCTAAATACCGAAAGTGCAACCAATCTTTTTAGTCCCAAAACGGTATAGATGACATGAGTATACTCAGACACGAAAAAATCACTATAAAAAATATCAGCTTTGAGTGTACTCAAGTCATTTGGACCAAAATTCAGACTAATGTTGGTTTTTGGTTTGTTATCAGAAATACAGTTAATCTTTTCACTCCCGGAAATGGTGCAGATGACATGGGTATACTCGGGTGTGAAAAAACACTATACAAAAAATATTAGAATTGAGTGTACTTAAGTCATTTGGACCAAAATTCATACTAAGGTCAGTTCCCGGTCTAAATACCAAAAACACATCCAATCTTTTCAGTCTAAAAAATGGTGCAAATGACATGAGTATACTCGGACGTAAAAAAATCACTATACCAAAAATATTAGATTTGAGTTTACGCAAGTCAGTTGGACCAAAATTCAGACTAAGGTCGACATCTGGTCTGAATATCAGAAATACAATTAACCTTTTTAATCCCAAAAATGGTGAAATGACATGGGTATACTCGGATCAAATAAATTTTGCACGGTTATAGAGTGGGAGATGACATTAAAAAATAAGAACTTCTAAAGTGAAACATTCTCAAAAATTCATTGGCTATATGTTACATAATTTAATCAGTTATTGGTTCAAAATTTTACATAATTACGGGCCCAAACCGACTCTTGGTTGGACTATTTTACATAAATCCAAAATTTTCTTTGACATGAAAATATTCTAATTTTTTATCCCAAAAGTAGCGCACTCAACTTTAAAAAACTGTTAGCACACACATTTACCGAAATTCAGACTGAAATCAGTTCATATTATGAATATCAAAAATACAATCGACATTTTCTGATACGAAAATAGTGCAGATGAGATGAGTATACACGGACCCTATATTTGATAGAATAAGAAAGAATCACAAAAAGAATATAATTTGTTTTATAAAATACACCAAATAAGTAAAAGAGTCATAGTTGCATTAGACTAAAAGCTGGAAGAAAAAAAAACTAAGCCGTTGCCGTGAAGGTAGGGCGTTAGGATTTGTGAAACTAGAAGGGGTTTTCTAGAATTTTTAGATAAGTGAGGGAATTTTCTGAAAAAAAAACTCTATTGTATATCACGAACCGAAGAGATAGGGTGGTCCCTGACTGGCGTGGACACGCGATAGAAATCCCAGGGAATAGCCCCCCTCCTTCTGGCCATCGCCATGGCTCAACTGGATCTCCGACCAGGTAAGGAACTGCCATTCCTTGCATCCTCAATCTCAAGTGAAGAGCCTGCAGTGCTTGGGACCTGAACGAACTCATTGGGATTTTGCTCGAGACCCAACGGTCACCTGAGCAGCGAGAACGGAACCGAAAACCAATCAGAGGAAGGGAGGAGGCCAGGAGTCATACAGAGAGAACTTGATCAGTATCCGATAAACTTCGCACAATCCAGGAGATGGGTTCAGTCGGGATCACAATCTCCTAACAAACCCAAGGAGTTCATAGACAAGAAATTTGTTGGCATTTAGTACGGGGTCTACGTATACGTACAGATGAAAGAAAGGACTGGGAAACGAACGTTTACCGCATTCAAATATTTCTAACGAACGAAGACAATTCCGGTGTCCTCACGTTCCTTTTTGTATCTTTTCCGCAGCTCAAGCACCTCCTTCTAGCACTGACGAAGGAGTTCCGATGAGTAGCAAGCCGCCGGGTAGGGAGGACCATCTGGGTAGTGCGAGGTGAGGAAGAAGGAAGAGGAAGATGGTGATGTGCGGATACTCATTGCACCGACAAATTGGTCTGCAGTGGTGTAAATCCTCATCACCAGGTTCGTTTTGCCAAAGGTAAAGGTCGGGATCGACTGTATAACATAGGGATACCTAAAAGGAATTGATTGTGGAGGAGTACCTTGCGGAGTCAGACTGTAGTTTAAAAGTTGTAACAGAGGTGCTAATTCCTGGAACCTACAGGAGTCCTCCCCCTCACTTGTATCCCAAAACCAGTGGGACTCTTCTTGAGCCCGACCTTCTCCTACCTCTGGATTCCACTCTATGGAATCCCAGTACAAGGAAATCTTTGTAAAACCATCTCCATGTCTTCCCGATCTGAGAGATCCCAAACTTTGTTGGGTTTCCTTTCCTACAAACTCCAGACAAATTGGGTCTCTACTCCATCCCATGTTTCAACATCAATGCCATTCCTATGACCCTCGAACTCTATAAAGGGACCCCGAAACAATCCGGTGACATCCACAAACTCGACGCATCCCTCGCCTGGCCCTGAAATCGCCTAGAATCCCTGCGAGCCTACAACTTGTTCTTCCCGTGAAGGTGTTTCTCGCTTCCCTATTTCCGCTCTGTGGGTTCATCAACCAGGAAACTCTAGCCATCACATCAATAAAGGGACCGTTGTCTCAGTTTTGTTTCTCCCCAAGAATCCTCTACACTTCCATTTTTCTACCTGTGTGAAGGTATACGATCTTCTCTGTAGTTTCCCCCTTCTTCTAATCAGCATGATTTCTGTGCACCCACAGGTGTAATCTGAGATTTGGTCAGGCTTTCTTCTGGGTTTTCTTGTCTCTCCCTTTGGTTGGGTGTCTCAGACTTGTACATAGATTTGATTTGCTTCAAACTTGCCCCATGTTCATTTTTTCTGCTCCATCACCTGGGCAGCCATGGCGGGAGAGGCTGCGGGTTCTCCAGAATCTAAGATGGCCCAAGCATGGGCATGTTGCCTTTGTATAGATGCAAGGGACTCATCCCCGATCCCGATTGACTCGGCCAGGTGTAGGTCAAAGTCTCGGTCCCAAGGTTGATGAAGATCGGGCCTTGGGGCCTTTGTTGACTATGCCCCAAGTGTGTGAATTCTGAGTTCACAAAGCCAAGGGCGAGAAGGTCTTTCTGACATGTTCGCCAACCCCAACCCTAATGGAGTGCAGCAATGATGTGGCTGTGGCCTGTTGGCCAGGTTTGGTCCCGCGTTGGATTGATTAAAGGTATATAATTTCTGATGTGTCTCATACAGTTTGGTCAGTTGATTAGAAATTAACAATAAATCAACCTTCTATCAGAAAAATATCTAAAAATAGTCATTGTAAAGGTTTTTTCAATGAGAAACATGGTCTCAGTGTTTTTAAACCCTAATTCCATTGTCTCTGGCCATGTTTCCCTAAAGGACCCCACTTAGGGTTTAGGATGTATTAATGATGATAATTAATAGAAATTATGTAATTTCAGGAGCTTAGGGTTTGCCCAAGATCATAAGGACTAAGTTAGGATCTACCTTGCTCCAGGTAAGCGGGTCATGCCATTATGCATGTATATCTTGGATGAATTGTATGTTAAGTATGATTTAAGGTTATGCTTTAAATTTCAAGTTAATGAATGAGATTAAGATAATGATGATGCCTCAAATTTTATTATTTGCTTGTTGATTGATATAATCATAAAGTCCTATGCTTATCACGGATACTCATTAGTCTATTTTTTTTTGCTCGGTAATACTCATGAGCATAGCATTAGACTAATGACTAATTAGACTACTCATTAGTCTAATGCTATGCTCATGTAATGATTAAGAAATTCAAGAAAGACTCATGTAAATCATGTAATGATAATTTTAAGGTTAAGAGAGAGAAATCCCATGATGATTAAGATAATGCAATTAAGTTGTAAATTGTTCCTCTTTATGTTATTTTGTCTTTATGGCATTGATGAGCACTTTGGTGCAACTAAGATGAGCCTTAATCGGCATGATGAGCACTTTGGTGCAATTATTGGATGAGGATAATTTACATTAATGGCAAGATAAGAGCATGATGTTAATGTTAAGTTAAGAGAATTAAGTAACTTATTATATGTTTCTCACAGTGATGGACCTTTATGGTCGTTATGGGCTTCCTAGCAATGATGGGCTTTCCGAGCATGATGTGTCCCACGGGGCAGTGATGGAGAGAACACATATAGTAATGTTTCTTAATTCATTGATGTAATGAAATCTAGAGTGTAATGAGAATTCTTAATGTTAAATCATGTCGAGTTTATTTCAATTCAAGTGTATATGCTATTTTCAGTTTTTATAACATGCATAGTGCCTCTTACTTATGTTGTTGCTTTGTTTCTCATGGTCGTGGGACGAGATGTCACTAGATCAAGGAGCAAGAGGAAATTGAAGTGATCCTTCAAGTGTAGCAGACGTCAAGGAGACTTTATCTTGGTGGGGTTCCATCTACCAATTCAATATATTATCTAGTTTAGTTTTTAGTTCATATTTTAGATTTTCTTAGACTGCATGTAGTAGGCTTGATATCAAGTTGAGATAGTTTATGTTTTCCCTTTTAAATAACAATGTATGAATCTATATTTTGAGTTAATGCATGGTGTTTCATTTATCTTATTGCTATGTATATCATGTTTTGTAATGTTCATCCAAGCTGAGTGGCCCATGTTTTGGACAACATAAGGTTTGCTTCCATTGTCATGTATGTACTTGGAGGGGCATTACATGCATGATGATGACAATCTCCTTACAAATTGGCTGAATGTTTTAATTTCATAGTTATGCATGATGTGATGGTATGGTAGTGAAATATCATATCTAGGATTCTCTAATTTCTAAATTGAAACTTAAACCCAAGCTATTTTATTGTTACTTGCCATTTAGCTATTTGTAATCAACTCAACTTTTGTATTTCGACCTAGATTAATGAAAGTTAACGATTTTACGCCTAACTGGCCTAGATCCCTGAGTTTGACACTCGACTACAATTGACCATGTACTCTTGTAGGTGATAAGGGAGTTGAGACCTTTCTTTTAAAAATCCAACACTAAGTAATGGGGATAGCTCTACATAGTTATACTATAGGTTGTTGGAAACTTAAAGCCCTAGAAATGGATAGTAAAAATACTAGGACAATTTAATTATAGTTAATAAGTCAATTGGAATCCAATAGGCATACTTCTATATGAACGAAAAATTCTTAGAAAATAATGTTGTGGAACCTCTACTTTTTTTAACTTAGACTCACATGAAATATTTCCTAATGTAATCACTACCCTATATGAATTAAATGAATGAATTAATGACCTCTACAGAACTAATAATAGAAAGAGAATATGATAGAACATTGGAACTATAATGTAGTGATTATCTATATGATAAGACAATAATATACATGGACAAGTAATGATAATCATACACATGTAAAATTTAAATATAAACCCTAGGAAGAGAGGCAATTGAAGATCCATTAAATAATAATAATAATAACCTAAATAAAAAAGGAAACCCTAATAAGAAAATTGAACAACATCCATGCCAAATCAAATGGTGACAAGATCATTATTCTTTGTAGTTGCCTCTTCATTAATTCTTAGAGCCACCTTTTGATGATGCAATCCATGGAGTTTTGGATAAATTGAGGTACTAGATTCTTGATTTAATTATTGCGTTATTTTGCTTTCCTCTTGGATTCCATATATCTTGTTTGGTGGTGAACCATAAATTATTTTACAAGCATTTCCTGCCTTTGAAGATGACCACCCCTAAATTCATTATAGTTGGATTTTGCTAAATATTAAGATAGTACTAGAATTGAATTTTTGGAGATTTAACTCCCTGGACTTTGGTCTTTTTGGGCTTTATCCCTTTAGAGCATTGGCTCCTAGAGGTTGGGTACGTCCCGCCGCCTGGTGCACGTGTTGTAATGGATTAGTTGTCCCCCAGTATACTGGTTGAAATAGCAGGCTATGTGTCATTTTTTCATAGATGATTGAACACATGGCATTGTAGTCATAGATAAAGAAATGATATGACATTGCTCAATCTTGATATTTAAAGTTGATTATTCGAAATATTCTTGAGATGTTGATACCTTGAACTTAGATAATTGTGCACAATTGCTAGCCTTGTGGAATTTCTATTTTGAAAATTTTACAGTGAAACATTGGTACTTGTTATTCTCATCTTTCTGAACTAAGTCCACGATATAGTCCCCCCTAGAATTGATTTCATACATGAGTCATATTTTGCACCTACTTTTTAAAAGCTCAAGAAATAGATTTAGTACCAGCCTAGCTGACCTATATTTTCCCTTCATGGGGTCCATGTGTGATTTTGATCCTTCTGAGAACTCATGGACAAATAATACAAAGAAGAACTAGAAGAGACGTGCATGAGTTGTCCTTTGTTGAAGACTAGATGGGAATCAATTCTTATTCAAAAAAATTATAATTGTAACACCCCTCCAATCACATATATACATTAGAAGAAGCAAACCCTATGTTGTCCATAACATGGGTCACTTGGCTAGGAGAAACATTACAAAACATGATATTCATAGAAAAAAGATAAATGATTCACCATGCATTAATATTGAACTTGATTCATACATTATTTATAGTTGAGTTCATGAATTAAAACTAACTACCAAACATTATTTATACATGAAGTTAACTATAAGCATTAGGATATTCTTTTGTAGATGGCATCCCACTATATATGTCCTTTGGAAACCTTTATCTATTCATTAAGATGACACTCATATGGCCCTTTCTTAGAAGTTTCTTTATACATGTGGGCATCGCACCCCCATCCATGCATGCAATAAGAATCACATCAGAGTAAGCGACATTGAGTATTATTATAACAACATAATAACTTGGCAAGAAGAAAAAAGCGTGAAACTAATTGAACAATATATTTGGATTCACATAACTTAATATTGGTGGTTGATTATAGTATCCTTGATACTTTTGCACCAATGGTGCTCATAAGGCCCCGTAGGATCAAAATTTACATGATGAGGATAAAATAATACAACCCATTACATGATTCATCATTCTCTTAGAAATAATTGACTTTACTTGTCTTTCACATAAACATGACATGAATTCTTGAAATAATTGCTCGAACTGATTCTACATGAACATGACATGAATTCTTGAAAAATTAATGCATCATAATAATAAACTAATAACTTTAGGGGATATTTCATGTAGTTAAGATTCAATTTGAAGCACCTAAATATGTATATAACTTATCTTGATCATCATAATAATTATAAGGCGATGCAAACCAATACTAAATACTTAAAGTACATGAACCCTCTTACCTCTCTCTTAGAGAATATCTTAGTTGTTCTTCTTAGTTTGATAAAACCCTATCACATTCATGGGGTTAAGGAACCCTAATTATCATGTTCAACCCAATAACATCCATTAACAATAATATTTGTTTTAGATTTAAGGGTTTCATGATTCTTTAAACCCTAATTACACTAAGCTTAATACTTCATAAAAACCAAAATAGATCATGTTGTGAAACCTAGTCCAACTTCTATATCTAAAAAACTAAGAAAAATTCATATAAGGATTCGACCCCATCTAATCTACCAATTAAAAGATATGGATTTTCATGCATCTAATCTACAAAAAGCCCTTCGTCCGCTACGAGCCTCAAAAAAGGCCACAGGCCTTGTTTCTGCTCGCTAAAGGCTACAAAAGTTGGCCCATTTGCAAAATTTTGCTACGAGCTTATTTTGGCGGGCCCTCGAAAAAGATCAAGCGCGCTAAATTATCCTAATCGGGCATTGTGACCCTGCTCACTGCTGATTTATTCTGCCGTTTCTTTTCCCTGGTCCTGCCTTCCCGATACTTCTGTGGTTCCTCTCCCATTCTGGCGATCATCGGCTCTCCGCGTGTTCGCCCCATAGCGCCACCAGCCAAGAGTGCGACCTATGTCAGACTGCTCTTCCAGCACTACGCTCCTGCTCGCCGGTTCAGGTACATGCACTAGCTCGTCTCCGTATTCATTCCGCCCGGATTGGGTCTGAGCAATCGTGTGGATATAGAACTGCATTTTGTCATCAGGAAGACTAATTGAGCTGTGGGTGGTGGTGACTAACTAGTTACGTGTTCGATCGGCCCTCACTGTGGATATTTCCTCTTCCCTTTCTAGTCTCTTTGGTTTAGTAATATGGACTATAGGTAATAAACCCCATCATGTATTCTTTCTATGTCCGAGCAGCATTTTGTATGGACTTTTCGTCTGTTCTGTTACCAACATTGCCATTATTTAAAATTTCTTCCTCTGTTTTGCTGTGATATCTTAATTTTAGTGGAATAAGAGAAGCTATTTCCATCCCCAATTTAGTTATCTCCTGCTCTCTTAAGGTTCATGTGATGGTTTTAGTGCAGTAAGTTTTTATTTTCTGTAGCTCTAATTTGCCAATTTCCTTCCTTGCTTTCTATTTCTCTTCCTCTTCATACTTTCCTGAGACCATATTTTCTATTGTTCTGATTTACGTTTACCCTATAGCTGAATCTGGTCCCAAAACTTTAGTCGTGTGTATGGATGCCTCAATTATTAGCATGTGCATAATCATTTTCCAGGCAGCTGGGTGAAACCCATGAGGTGGGGGAACAAATGTTATGGTGTATGAGAACATGACATTTTCTCATATATTATATTCAATCCTCCTATCGTCCTACTAAAATGTGTCGCTCATTTGATCTATTTAATCCAGTCCCTACTACTGATCAAATCAATTGTCTTGGTATAGTCCCTAAGTTATCAGCTAACTTTATCTCCTGCATTATCAAAGAGCTATAAAATGTAAAAAAAAGTTTGACCTTATGTCTAATTTTATTTTACATATTTGCCTTCAATGCTTTCTATTTTTCTTCCTACCCGTGCTCTTTAACTTCCTGTCTATTGTTGCTCTGAATTCCATATTTTTCTCACTATTGTATTTAATGTTCCTCAAAGCAGAGGAAGCATTCTAGGGATACAGTTGCAAATTATTGACTTAGATATCCCTCTATGAGTGCAAACTCTAAAATCAAATATATTATATGTGTTTTTATCCTCTCCCATGCTTTTGAATCCGTAATAATTTTTCGTCACACATGATATTTATATATATTAGTAAATTCCATGGATTTATATTTTTTCCGCATATACTAGTGGCCGCTCACTTTTAAATCCACCACTGACTTCACCATGCAAACTTCTTAGATTGTGAAGACTCTACAAGCTGTTTGCTTCATTCGGAAGAGGATAGTTGCGTGAAGTGTTTTCTTAGTCTATTTTTGGCAGATTCTGGAATCCTTGCTAAGCACATCTATCGGTAAAATATAAGGTATGCCAAATTTTGACCATTAATCTTTGGGAACCGCTCTTTCTTCATGCTATCTATGAAAGTTTAATAAATTGAATGTTCATGGAAACCTGATGTCTTTATTTACATACATTAAAGAATTATATAAGTGATGCATCTTTGCCTGTGTGGTGTTCGAAATCCAATTTTGATTGTCATTTTATACAAAAAGAAACCAATTTGATTTTGTGGATGGAAACATAGACAATACCAATTTAACCTTTGTTTGTGAGAACTTAGAGAATTAAATTACATTTAGTTATATGTCTAGTAATCCTATTACAATATTTTCTAGCTGTGGGTGAAAACAAACCTCATGATCAATATTGAGCCCTCTCATGTAGTAAATTAAATCGTATTTTAGTTTTTTTTGTAAATTATTGAACGGATATGGATTTTGTTCAAGATATAAACATGGTCTTTGAAACATAGAATTTTGTATTCCATGTCTAGATATGGAGAACCTAGACTCACACAACCAATCAAAGTTCATATTCTTTTCTTGGTAATAATCACAAATTTAGTATCCAAGATATGTTTGATCTAGAAATAAATTTATATCTCATTAATGATGTCGGAATTCATGTAAAACTCTACAATTGATCTAGAGTTAAAATTTATGTCTCATGAATGACATGCTGATTAATGTAAAAATCTATAAAATTAATATATAGATACTAAGAACTGTTTGACTAAAGGTTAGGAAATTTTAGAGTTAAAATTTATGTCTCATGAATGACATGCTGATTAATGTAAAAATCTATAAAATTAATATATAGATACTAAGAACTGTTTGACTAAAGGTTAGGAAATTTTAGAGGATATACATGAGCATACATACATACCTTTATACTCACTTGTATGCATGTCAAGAAACATTAGAGAATATATGTATATACATACATATGTACCCACTCATATATGAATACTAATGTACATATTCATATAGTTAAACGTATATTACACACTAAGTCATAGTTGTCTAGGCGGCTAGGTTTCTGCCATCATGACTTGGGATGCCAGTCTCCTAGCCGATCTAGACATTTTATTAATTTGATAAATTTAGAACTATCTTTTATACAAAGTTAGAAAGTTCCATAAATATATTTTACTAAGTATATTATATTGGTTTCTTGATCTTAGTCAATCTTAAAGTTACCTAGGTTGATCTGACCTAAGTTAGATCAAACCACGTGAATTTGACATAACTAATACATAATATAGGAACACCCACCCAAAATTGACATGATATAGAGTTTCTGAACTCAAAAACCTATAGTATTCTGATGTTTACAATCAAATGCTAGTTGGGGAATATGAATTATAGCATGTGAGACATTATGACATTTGTATCCACTACATGTTAAATGATACAACCTTCCCTAGTTATATAAACAAAGATGACCATGTACAACAAAAGTGGTATAATAAATTTTGTTTTCCTTGTCATAGGTCACACAATATGGTTTGCACCATAACCATTTATACTATTATTTGGTAAATAAAATAACCTTGCATTTCATTTTGATACTAAATAATACACACGATGCATCAGCATATATTGTTTTTATTTCTCGAGTTAAAATATGAAAATACACATGTATCGGTTTACTAATTAATCTTAAGATTTATGAAGACAAACTTTGGAATTGCATACATACTTACTTTTGTAAAATTAATTTTATTATAGATGGCATCTTATGCATATCCCTTATTTCTTTATTATGTGAATGTGATGTATTGATCTTATTAGTTCTCTATTTTGTTGTTTTCCTTTATATATGATATTCATCCTAATCATTTAACTTTACCCTTTTTAGTTTTCAATATGGACAATCAATACATTATGAACAAGAGTTGGATGTATAAGCCTACCTCCAAATATGAACGACGTAAAGATATAGATTTTCGTAGCGGAATAGATTGTTTTTTGAAATTTGCATCAAACCATGTTAATACAGTGGAGATGAGATGTCCATGTGCCAAGTGTGAGAATAGGATGAACAAAAATTCATGTATAGTTAGAGAGCACTTGATAAGCTATGGTTTTTTCCCTCAATATATCAATTGGATTTACCATGGAGAACAATACCAATCTAGTATGAGAACGGTTGACACTTTAAGGCATAATATTGTTGATGATGTGTATGAGATGATCAATGATGCTATGATACCCAATATAGATAATGATGTCAATGATGATATTGGTGACACCTTAATTTCTGAACATGATCCTGAAGCTATAAAATTTGAAGAAGTTTTAAAAGGAGCTGGTGACATTCCCACCTTTGCCTTTGTGTCAAAGTTGTTTAGCATCAAGTGTGATAAACATTGGACCAATAATTCTATGACAAATCTTCTAAAATTACTTTACTTGACATTTCCTAAGGGTAACAATCTTCCACAAACATGGTATGAATTTGATAAGATGATGTCGGTGTTGGGTTTAACTAAAGAAGTAATCCACGCTTGTCCAAATGATTGCATGCTATATAGAGGTGAGAAGGCAGAGTTAAATGAATGTTTGAGATGTAAGGTGTCTAGATGGAAGTATTTAGTTAAACAAAATGGAAAAAAATCTAGAGTACCAGCTAAAGTATGTCGTTATCTTTCTATCATACCAAGGCTGAAAAGAATGTATAACTCTAGTAAGACAGATAATTTAATGACTTATCATCACACTAGTACTAGACATCCAAATGGAAATATGACTCACCCCAGAGATGCACAACTTTGGCAAGATTTTGATAAAAGACATCCAGAATTCAGTAGAGAGCCTTGCAATGTAAGACTGATGTTATCATCTGATGGCTTTAGCCCATTTAATATGGCATATGGAAGTAGCACAAGTATTTGGCCAGTCATTCTTCTGAATTATAATCTCCCTCCATGGTTGATAATGAAACAATCTTATTTTATGATGCCTCTTCTTATCAATGGTCCAAAATCTCCTGGAAAAAATATTGATGTTTATTTGGAACCATTAATAGATGAATTGAAGTTATTGTGGATAGAAGGTGTCAATACATATGATGCTGAAAGGAATGAAACATTTAAAATGAGGGCAGCTTTGCTAGGTACCATTAGTGACTTTCCGGCATATGGTATGTTATCAGGCCAGAAAACAGGAGGAAAATTTGCTTGTCCTGATTGTCATATTCACACTGGCTCAATTTATCTACCCTATAGTCATAAAGTTGTGTATATGAAGCATCGTAGATTTCTTCCCATGGATCATCCTTGGCGCTACGATGCTCATCATTTTGATGGGACACTTGAGATTGATTCTGCTCCACAACCATTATCTGGTGAAGAGATTATTGACATTTGGAAAGATTGTGATAATATTGAATATGGCCGAGGGAAATTTGGGGAGACGGATAAAAATGATAAATTACCTACAGGGTGGAACAAACTTAGTATATTGTTTGAGCTTCCATATTGGAAAACATTGTTAGTCCATCACAATTTTGATGTAATGCACATTGAAAAAAATGTAAGTGAAAATATCTTGAGTTGGTTATTATTAAAAGATGGGAAAAGCAAAGATAACATCAAAGCTCGATTGGATCTAAAATATAAGTTCAACATTAGAAAATCTCTTTGGCCTAAGAAGAATAGATCAAATGGAAAGGATATTATCCCTCCTGCATTGTATAGTATGACAAGTGAAGAGAAGGACACTTTTCTTTCAATTCTAAAAGACCTTAAACTTCCATATGGTTTTTCAGCAAATCTGTCCAAACTAGTTGATATTGAAGAAAAGAGAATTCATGGCATGAAAAGTCATGACCATCATGTTTTAATGCAATATCTCCTTCCACTAGCATTAAGGAAGACTATATCAAAGCCGGCAGGAAAAGTGTTGAACGAATTGTCGGTGTATTTCAAGAAACTTTGTGCTAAATCTATTGATATTGCGACACTAGAAAGACTTGAGAAGTCAATACCAATAACTCTGTGCAAACTTGAAAAACTCTTCCCTCCTGCATTCTTTGACATCAGTGTCCACTTGACAACACATCTTGCAACTCAAGCTAAAATTA
This sequence comes from Alisma plantago-aquatica, assembly GCA_963693085.1. Taxonomy (NCBI): domain Eukaryota; kingdom Viridiplantae; phylum Streptophyta; class Magnoliopsida; order Alismatales; family Alismataceae; genus Alisma; species Alisma plantago-aquatica. The sequence continues at coordinate 338,444,752 of OY856414.1, forward strand.
TTGGGCCAATTCGGTATAGATGGATGTACCCCATTGAAAGATATTTGTTCAATTTAAAAAGACATGTGAGGAACAAAAGTAGACCTGAAGGCTCTATTGTTGAAGGTTACTTAAGAGATGAAGTTTCTACCTTTTGTGCTCGATATTTAGATGATGTTGATTCTATGTTGAATACACAAGCAATATATGAAGATGGTCCCATTGGAAATGGAAGCATTATTTGTCTTTCGGTGGATGAAGCACACCAGGCTCATAGATTTATCCTATATAATGATGATCTTATTGAGCCTTATCTAAGGTAAGTATTATTTTATTGATCTTGACTACAATTATTTTTCCGCACTTAAACATTTTATTATTCACTATAGGTTGCATGAAGAATACATAAAAACTAATCATCCTTGTTGGAGTGCTGATGAAATCCAGCTTGAGCAACATAAACATTTCGTCAAATGGTTTATGAATTATGTAAGTATGTTCAAGTCATATCTACACATAGGTATGAATAACACGATACATATAATATTATTTTCCTTTACAGGCTAGAGATTTAGCTCAAGATTGTGATTTAACAGATAAAGTTAAGTTTTTATCACAAGGTCCTTCAATTAAAGCAATGTCTTACCAAGGTTACTACATAAATGGATATAAATTTGAACCGCAATATGTAGAGTGCAAGAGAGTTACACAAAATAGTGGAGTATCAACAATTGGTCAAAATGATAAATTATATTATGGGATTCTTCAAGATATTTATCAAGTTAAATTTCCAAATTTAGATCCATATTACCTCTTCAAGTGTTTATGGTTTGACACAGAATCTGAAGAAGGTGTAAGGATTGATGATTTCAAATTAATATCTGTGGATACAACTAAGCTGGCTTTTGTGGATGAGCCTTTTATATTTCTCGAACAAGCACTTCAAGTATTCTATTCCTGAGATCCAGATGACGGTAACTGGAGTGTAGTGTGCCCATGGGTTGCTCGAGATACATATGATGTCCCTTCTTGTTTTTCAATGAATCAAATCACTCCATTTAGTGAGGCCGATGACACAATTGAATCATTTGTTAATGATAACAACAATGAGACCATATTAAATGAAGATGATGAATGTTGGGTTAGGTTAGATGTTGATCAATATACACCATCATTTGAGTTGGATGTGGGCATGATAGAAGAAATCACTTCATCAAGAAAACGAAAACGTGCTTTGGTAATGACATATTCATGCACATGCATTCTTTATCAAATTAAAATAAAAAAAATTCTTTCTAACACGTATTAATCTTTTACAAAGCCATGCCTCCTAAAAAGATGTCATTACACAATGTCATGGAGAGAAGCATTCATTTTGATCCATCTTTAATTAAGTCGTTGCATGAACTTCTAGGTATCAATGAATTTATCATTATTTATTTTCTGTTACACTAGAATAACATAAAGCATGACAACGATATTCTTTATGCAGATCATGTACCAATCAAGAAGAGATCAGGTTTTTAATATGTTGTATTTAGCTTCTGCATATTGTAGTATTGTGAAATATATAGTATCACGCTATTATACATTATATGATGATACATCGCAGGTCTTCAAGGTAGAAGCGATTTGCCACATTTTCCTTCCAAGAGAGCTGGCCTACAAGAAAATTCACTAGAAAAAGATTTACAAAGCAATGGAGGTAGTATTCTTGTTGCATATATATTTTGAAATGTACATACCTTAAAAAGTTATATTAAGAAAGTCATCTCTCAATGTAAGGTTCTAAGTTGCAAACTACTTCTAATATTCAAGCAATGGCAAGGAAAGACACCCACTTTGATAGCAATGGAAAAGTAGTCTTTGGATAATATTTTTTGTTAGGAGTATGTTTTTAATGTTGAAATGAAAAAGAAAAATTAAATTCTGAAAATAATTCCATGACACTCTATTACAGATTTTCAAGATAGAAGTGAAATGACACATTTACCTTCCAAGAGAGTTAAGCTCCAAGAAAAATCACAACCCAAAGAATTATCATGTAGAGGAGGTAGGTAGTTATTCCTATTGCCTCTAAATTTTCAAATGTAAATCATTATAAATGTTATTTTAAATTTTTTATTTATTGAAGGTTCTAAGTTGCAAACTACTTCCAATTTGCAAACTATGGCACGAGATGGAACTCACATTGATAACAATAGGAAAGGTAGTCTTGGGACATATACATTTTGTTAGTTGTATGTTGTTTTTGGTATACATGACATATTGAAAATCATAAAATGTTGAAAAAAGTTCCATGATACTCTATGATAGGTGTTCAAGATAGAAATGAAACTCCTCATTTTCCTTCTAAGAGAGGTAACCCCTAGAAAAACCACAACCCAAGGATTTTTCATGTAGAAGTTGATGTTATTCTTCAAATGTAAATACATTAGAAATATTATTTGAAAAAAATACATATCTATGAAAGGTCTCAAGTTCCAAGCTGCTTCCAATTTGCAAGCTATGCCAAGGGATGATGCTAACTTTAATAAAATCAGGAAAGGTAGTTTTTGGATAAATATGTTTTCCTAGTAGTACGTTATTTTTTGTTACACCAAGAAATGGTGAAAATAACTTCGTGATACTCCATGATAGGTGTTCAATATAGAAATGAAATGCCTCATTTTCCTTCCAATAGATGTAAACTCCAAGAAAGATCACAATCAAATGATTCATCTTGTCAAAGTGGTAGTTATTTTTATTATCTCTAAATTTTTAGTTGTAATACATTAGAAAAGTTTTTGGTAAATACTTCCATGATACTTTGTAACAGATCTTCAAGATAGAACTGAAAGACCTCATTTTCCTTTAAAGAGAGGTAACTTCCAAGAAAGATCAGAAGGTAAGAATTTTTTATGTAGAAGCAGCAGTTATTCGTATTTTCTATATATTTATAAATTTAAATACATTGGAAAAGATACTTGAAAAAAAAATGTATCTATTAAAGGTCCCGTGCTGCAAACTACTTCCAATTTACAAGATATGGCAAGGGATTATGTTAACTTCGATAGCAGTGGGAAAGGTAATCTTCAGATATATGTTTGTATAGTAGTATGCTATTTTTTTGTAGACATGACATGCATAAGATTATTCCATGATACTCCATGACAGGTGTTCGAGATAATAGAAAAAATCCACATCTTCCTTACACCAGAGGTAACCACCAAGAAATATCACAATTAAAAGATTTGTCGTGCTTGTCAATTTTAGTTACAATGGAGAGTTACATAATAAAATTATATATCTATGAAAGGTTCCAAGTTGCAAACTACTACTAATATGCAAGATACGCCAAGGGATGACACACACTTTGTTGACAATGGGAAAGGTAGTCTTTGGATAAATAAATTTTGTTGGTAGTATGCTATTTTTGGTTGAAATATAAATTGGTGAAAAGAATTCCTTAATTCTTTATGACAGGTGTCCAAGGGGATACCGACCACTTTGATAGAAATGGGAAAAATAGTATTATTAAAAGTAGAAACCTCCAAGAAACAAGGCAGGTGAGCGATTTATATTCTTCCAAAATATGCAACTTACAAAAAAACAAAAAGCATGTTTTATCTTTGAAAGGAGGTAATTCTTCTTATTTCATCCTATTCTAGATACTAATTATAAACATTTGGTTAATACATATTTTCAAAATTGAGTTTTTATCCATACAAGGTTCAATGCTAAGTCAAGACCATGTCGAGCATACACAACTAGAGCACATCATCCTTGATGAAAATGAAGGTATTCTTAAACTATATTTAATTAGGGGTATGTATATATATATATTAATTTATGTCAATCTCCATGATAGATGTTAAAGTTAGTAGTGATGTACAATATACTTCTTCTGTAAGATGTAACCCACAAAAAACAAGACTTAATGATTCATCTTTTAGAGGAGGTAATTCTTCTTGTTTCATCCTCTTTTTCTAGATACTAAATATAAACAATTTATTAGAATCATGTTTAAGAAATTGGATTGTTATCTATACAAGGTTCAATGCTAAGTCAAGCTCATGTGGATGCTACACAGTTAGAGAACATCCTCCTCGATGATAATCAGGAAGGTATGCTTGACTTATATTTTGTGCTTGGTCGAAAGAGATGTAAGAGTTTATCTTGAATGAGTTTATCTCTTAGGGAAATGTAAATCTTTCAGGATGAGTATAGTGTTAATTGTTCTTGTCCATTACTTCAAGGAAAAGTTTTCTTGACTTGTTTGGGCTGTTGATGAATATTATACTCTTGTTCGCACTCTATTATTTATTCTATCTTGATTGGGTTTATCTCTCGAAAAATCACAAGGTTGCAGCTACTTGTAGCTTATACATTTTTCTACTGTTCATGAGTGAGCTGAAACCTTATAGTAGGTGCATCATCTTGTTTGTTTTGGAACTCTCCATTTGATCCTTGAAGATCATGAAAGCAATTTGTTTCTGGACTATAAATATGCATTGGCTGAAAGAAGTTTTGATTGACAAATTTCTTTTCATGATAGATGTTCAAGTCATGAATGATGTGCAATACACTTCTTCAACAAGATGCAACTTACAGAAACTACATGATTCATCTTTTAGAGGAGGTAATTCTTCTTCTTTCAACCACTTCTTATGTATACTTACTACAAATGTTTTTTAGATACATGTTTTGAAAAATGAGATGTTATGTATCAAGGTTCAATGCAAAGTCAATGCTATGTGGAGACTACAAAACTTGATAACACTCTCTTTGATGATAATGAGGAAGGTATGTCTGTTTTGTATTTCTTTAGGGGTATATATATATATATATATATATATATATATATATATATATATATATATTAATGTTTCTCAATTTCTATGATAGATCATCAAGATAGGAGTGACGTATAATATTCTTCTTCTGGGAGATGCAATACACAAGAAGAAAGAGTGTACCATTCATCCTTTAGAGGAGGTAACACATTATATTTCATCCTTTTCTTATAGCTACAAATTATATACATGATAAGCACATGTTTTAAATGGCTGGTTGTCATCTATGTAAGGTTCAATACGAAGTCAAGCCCATGTGGAGGCTACACAACATGAGAACACCCTCCTTAATGGTAATGAGCAAGGTATGTTTTAACTATATGTTCTTAGGGGTACACATACATAACTATGTGCCAATTGAAATGACACTTGGATAATTTTTGTAGATGCTACAGTTTCTTTAGAAAATATATATGTTGATGACAATCAGGAAGGTATGCTATTTATTAACAGTGAGTGACTTGTATAACCATATTTGGTATAGTTTTGTGTTTGATGATGTTGTCGGTATGAAAATTTTCTATGCAAGGATCTCAAGTGGAAGCCCAATTTCACAATGTGCGCACACATGTAGATGGGACGCATGCTTATAATTTTGGTCAAGGTACCATACTTCTAGGAATGCAAAATAAAGAATGACTTTCGTGTGAACATGTTACATATCTAATCATAGCAATTGTATCCAGAAATCAATATTGAGAAAAGAAAAAGGGGATCTACAAAACTACAATCAATCGCCCCTAGGAATGGGAAGAAGCATGAATGTATTGTTAAGAGAGTCCTTGTTGGGGAAGGGAGACGTAAACTTAGTAATTTCTTGGGTATAATGGCCCGAGATAGTCATTATTTTCCACTAGATAAATGGTGGGGGAGGGAACATGAGATTGGATTTGAAAAGATAATGGTTGATGTGTGTGTAAGTATCAAAATTACTTTGATATATATGTTACCCTCATGTCTTATGAATAATCCATAATTATTGCTTTGCAGCGTGACTATGAGTTCTTGAATCCTGATAAGTCCAGATTGCTTTCATTTGAAAAGGTAATCCGTTTTTGTAAAAAAACTATCAAACAAGAGATAAGAGATTGGAGGCATGACTTGAAAAAATTTTATGATCCTGAAAAATCAATTGAGGAACAAGGCCAACACACACCTGATGTAAGAGTCACAATAGATGAATGGGTTTCACTTTTGTCCTACTGGTCCAAACCTACAACTAAGGTACTACTATCTTACTTATCATACGATAAGTAAACTACTACACTTGTCTATTTGTTCAAGAAGTTCATCCATTTTTATATACTATATATTAACCTTTATCTTATGTTTTCACATCTTATAGGCTGAGGCTGTAAGAAACAAAAAGAATCGCAAAGGTCCACACCCAACACACACAACAGGGTCAAAATCATACGCTGAAGTTGAACATGATTTGGTATTTATTTCTTAGTAAATTCTTAAAAAAACTAGAAATTTTTTATCATAATTATGGATGATTTATTTGTAGGTGGAAAATGGAGAGGATCCAGCATTATTCCGAGTATATATACATTGCCACAAAGACAAAAAAGGAAACTTTAAAGATGAATTAACAAAGGAGAGTTGTGTAAGTTTACTACTATTATGTGTTTGTGTGGCGTGTATGTTTTTATTTTATTATCTATGGTGTACATTTATCTTTAGGAAAAGTTGGAAAAGAGAAGTACCGAGCTTGGTGTGGAGAGCACTAGAGACCCGTTGCAATTTATCTCAGTTATGGATGATACCTTTGGCCCACATCATGGAGGCTGTGAAAGAGGGTTTAGTGCTGGGATTTATAGAAGAATATTGAGAGATGAAGTTACTATAGATGCAACAAATAAAGATGCAAATGTGAATATACATGTCCAACTATAAGATAAAGACCATGAGATACAAGAGAAAGATCGTGAGATAAAAGATAAAGATCGTGAGATACAAGAGAAAGACTGAATGATTGCAGAATTACTTGCTAAACTAGATCATCATAGTGAACAGGTGACACACAAAAGTCTTTCCATATAGTGCATTCTATATATTTGTTGAAGGAAAGCTAGTGTTATATCATATGATTAGACATGACATGTTATTCTTTCTATTTTTAGTTTGGAAGATCGGGTCCATCAACCATTTATGACCGAGCTCCGCAAATTTTACATCGGTCAAGATTCTACCCATCACCTGTAAGAGTTTTTTTAATGAGTTTCTTATTACTTTAATGTGATTAATTTGTGCAATTATTCTTACTGTCATGAGATGCTATGTTTTTCTTGAACTAGTTGACAAGTCTAGAATATATTAGTAGTAGATGGTCAATGTAGCCTTGAATATATATACGCATATCCCAATTTCTCGAAACTCCCATTTTTTACTTCCCATTCTTTCGCTTTTATTTTTTATTCCCACCCACATATGCCATAGTATGAAGTGCAATTACTTTCTCATCTTGCTTTTTCTTCCCTAACACAGACTTGGCAGTTTCCTTTACTACATCAACTTCTATTATCTTTCTTTTGTATCATCTCTCTTAAACTTGTAGATGTCCCAGCTATGAACTTTTTTCCTTATGCACATGCACTTCTAATTCTTTTATCATATGAAAACTTTGTATATAGAACTCATGCAATAAGGGATTACATGTTGTTACATACACAATGGATGTCTCATAGAATGTATCTCACCCACACCATGAGTAGTTATGATCTATGTTATGGGTTTAATGTGTAATCCCATGATGATCTTCCATTTGCTTCTCGAAGAAGACGACTAACATCAAACAACATGTGTGTGAAGTTGTAGGGTTCAATGAAGGGACTTTGGGCCACCTCCTAGCAGGGAAAACCTCATTTTTGGGCACTTAGGGCCTTCCTTGATCACCTTAGGTCCATGTTGAATGCCTAACCTACAAATCACATCTCATTTGTAGGCAGATGTTTGTTGACCAAAGACAAAATTCAAGGTTGTTCATGTATTGGGCTATGCAAGGATAACTACTGAAGACTATCAGGGAAAGACTACAAGGTGAAGCTCGAAACTTCATGTGGGGTGGGGGGAAGATGCATCACATGAATATGAGTTTTCTCACCCTACCTTTAAGTGAAGGTTCATTTTCTCTAATTCGTTACTATCCCCAACTCAATTTGGACATTATGGCTTAGAAAGAGATATAGAACTTATTTCTTGTCTGAAGAGGGAATGCACTGGAGATTTTCTAGTTTGTGGAAGCACATGGGCTTGGTGTTTGTATAACTTAGTTACCTCTTACCAAACTTGCCCAATAGGAAAACCACCCCAATTGACCTCGACACGAACCTTTAGGATGTTGTTAGACCTCAGCCTTGCATGGTTGGTACACTAATCTGAAGTCATGTATATCATCCCATGATGGTGTATTCAGATCCCTTCACAACTTTCCTACCTACAATGTCGTCCTTCCAAACTTGCCCAATAGGTAGACCACCCTGATTGACCTCAACACGAACCTTTAGGATGTTGTTAGACCTCACCCCACTGCATGGTTGATACACTAATCTGAAGTCCTGTATCTTGTCCCATGATGGTGTATTCAGATCCTTTCACAACTTTCCTACCCACAATGTCCTTCTTAGATGCTTGGTTCCTGGCCTAGCGTACAAGTTGTGCCTTCTGTCCTCAGGTTGAAGACAACAAACATATGCTCCTTCTCCTTTGCAACTTGACATCCCTGAAAAACACTAGAGGGGGGTGAATAGAGTTTTAAAACAATTTTAACAATTATTTAACTCAAACAACCAATCACAAAAATATTGGACAAGGGGACAAGGATTTAGAGTGGTTCCTACCTTAGCAAATACTAAGGCAGTCAGTCCACTACCCGGTTGCTTACCCAACCGGGATTTGGAAAGAATTTAATTTTATTACCTCGCAAGGACTTTACATAAAATTACAATTCTCTCCCTAAATCCTTCAAGCATCCTTCACCTCAAAGTAATCGCACCAACCTTGAAGCAGCCTTCACCTAGAAGCAATTGCACCAACCTTGAAGCAGCCTTCCTCCTGAAGTAGCTTCCCGTTGCAATAACCTTCTTGAAGTAGCTTCCCGTTGCGATAGCCTTCTTGAAGTAGCTTGAAGTCCACCTTCTCCTCCGAGAAGAACCTTCTCCAATCCGCAGCCTCCAACCCTAGGAGTAGCAAGGAGAATACAAAAGATACAAAGGAACAAGAAAGAAAACAGAAATTACAATACCACTTGTAGCTCAAGGCTTGATTTCCTATATCAAGCATTTTGATCTCCTAACCAATGTATGTAGAAGTGTAAGTGTTGTGGATAGGAGATACTAGCCTATAGGACACGAAGTTGGAGCAATGGGAATGAATAGCCAATGTAGGAATTGCTCTATTGCTCAAAATAGATTGCCAATGAGTATTCAATCTCAAGTGTAGCACACGTGTAGCTTAGGTGAGTTTAGGTGTCCTAAGGCATGTCCTATTTATAGGAATGACCTACAAGTGCTTAAGGACATTCTAGACACTTTCTAGGGGGTTCTTAGTACTCAACTAGCCGTTATGTGTCCACTAATTGCATTTGCAACGGCTAGTTAATTGACCCTGAAAAGTGCAGACAGAACTTTTCTCGATCGACAATTTGTCGACCGAGAGTCCTTCTCGGTCGAAGATTTGTCGACCGAGGGACCTCCTGGAGCAAGTGTTTACAACGTTCATTTCCAACTCCCAACCACTTAGTCTGCTGGGTCTAACGACTAGTAGGGTCTATTCTCGATCGAAGATTTTGTCGACCGAGAGTTTCTCGGTCGAAGATTTGTCGACCGATATTTTCTCGATCGACGATTTGTCGACCGAGAATATTACTGACTCAATGTATTCATTTACTAAGTGTGTGTATCAATGTGCAATTGTGATACTATCTTGGGGAATGGCCTATCTAAGTGTTGTGAGTGGATAGGGAAGATCTAAACGCTTGATTTACATGATATCTAATTACTTGTACATTATATACTTGTACAAGCATTTACATTTGATTACAATCATGAAAATAAAGCGATTTTATCAAATTGTTTCTTCCAAGTCTTTGTTATCCACCACCTTATATGCTTGTTCCTGAAATACTCAAATAGCACGTTAAAACCACAAGAATGAAATGTTTGTCATTATCAAAACAAAAGGGATTATGCTAATGTCAATTTAGCCAACAATCTCCCCCTTTTTGAAGATGACAAATATTTCCTAAATATAAAATAAGGAAATATAAATCATGTGAGTTTCATACATGAAGATTACCTTTTGTAGCCATTCTTGTTTTGCAAGTGGATGTTGGCCGAGATATTTTGAAACTCATATTTTTATTTTATGTTTTTGATTTTATATTATTTCTCCCCCTTTGTCATTTCAAAAAGATATCAAATATAATAGATTTTATTTCTCCCCCTTAATTTTATGCTATGCTCCCCCTTAAAGAGATATTCAATTAGAAAACAAGGGATTAAAGCAAAGCAATGATTGTTAAATTTAGCCATAATTTATTTCTCACTCATTTGCAATGTATGTTAAGCCTTGAAATGATATGAGTTCCTTTTAGGTTCATGGCATTTGTGTATTGATTTCTCATCCATTTTACAAGGGATGTTAAGCCCTAAAAATGAAATGAGAATTCTGTAATCTTAGAGTACACAAAAATTTCTCTAGCCAAATGCACGGGATGTTAACCCCTAATTTGTCTAGAGAATTCCTTTAAGAACAAGATATATCATTTTATGAAATTTGTTGATTTCTTCATAACCAAGAGTAAAAATACTAAGGTCATAATAGGCTTCAAATGATGTTTACAATATTTTTTGTACGCTTCTTAATCAAATAATCAAATTTGTTTTTATGAGCTCCCCCTTAATCTTACAATTTAAGGCTTCTAAGGTCACAAATGATTTTAAATTTTGATTTTGACCTTTATCAAACGTATACTAAGATTAAGTACAATAAAATGATGTCAATATAAGCATTTTGTCAAAGCTTATTTTAGGTCGCCCTTGACTACGACCATAGCGCCCCTTGGTCAATTTTAATTTCAACCAAGAGGCAAATTCTGCAGATTTCCAATTTAAACATTCATATGTGAAGTATAATTTCTGCAGATAGCTTTAAATAAATAACTATTTGAAGCATATTAAGATATACCTATTATGAAGACTTAATATGGGCATCATAGTGAAGTCATTGTCCTTGATTTTTCTAGAACGCATGTTTTACATTCATTGTGAATGATGTTTTCATAAGCTTTGCTATGGGTACATATTAAATCACATTTATTCTTATACCCTTATTTTCATATTAATCATAAGATTCTTTAGAGACATATATTTTGAAAGCAAGATTAATATCTTAAAGTCAAGATTTTTGCTTTTGATTTCTTAGAACAAACAAATAGATAAAAACATTAATATTTTTGTTCTAAGAGGCACCGTTTGGCTTGTCATAGAAACATCATTATTTTATCACAAGCTATGTCCACAATCATTGTCAAGATGCTTTTATGCTAATGGAATTTTCAATTTATCTGAATCACAATGATCAAGAATAATATCCATTCATGGTTTGTATATATGAATCAAAAATTATTTTAGACAAACCAATGAAACATAATGATCATGATGAGGCATATCCATGGTGTAATGATAGAACAATTGAAGCATATACAATGATCAGCATATAAATGCAATAATTATGATCATTTAAAACAAATTTCAATACACACATGGTTCATGTATAGATATTCCAAGGGTTACCATGAAAATAGTAATTTTCCCTTAACTTAAATCAAATATGATTCATAGATAAAAATGATCTCATATAAGTGTTCCAAAGATGATTTCCATAATTTGTGCATGTAAAACAGTTATTAACAGCAAATAGATAGCACATTGATCCTTTGTAGAATTATTCAGCAGACTTATTTCAGACTGACATCAGTAATCCTGCTCGGTCGATGATTTCTCGACCGACTGACTGCTCGGTCGAAGATTTCTCGACCGATCAGGTTTCTGTATTGTTTTCAGAACCATTTTCAGTAATTGTTTATAAGTAAATCATGAATGGTTATTTACTCAATTAAACAATTTGAAGACTCAGTTTAGTTGAGATAGACTTTATGAACATCAAAGGAACTTTTAGATCAAATCCCAACTAATTGTATCCAAATATTTATTAACAATTTAGCTATGAGTAAGGCAAAATTTTATTTTTGCAATTTTAAATATTTTGTATATATCCAAGTTAGATGTTTAAAAACTTGAATTAATTTATTATCCCATTATGTTGAGTTGAGATAGACATAGAAATATGCAACTAAGGTCCTTGGTCATATCTCAACTTAATTCCGTTCATTTAGTTTGGAGGTTTTGGAACCCATACCAACTCAACATCCTTTTTCTTGTATGGGCATGAAAAGGAGTAATGTCCAAGACGTAAGCAATAATGGCAACATATAGAATCAACCTCAAGTCTCTTTCTATGTTTTTGTTCTAGGTTGTTCTTTGGTACATATGTATATTTGCCTCTAGGTACATACATGGATTGACTCTCTAGTGCTTGTGTCCTTCTCCAACTAGGTTTTTGATGAGATTTTCCTTTAGGCTTATAACCTAGTCCTCTCCTTCCAATTTGACGATAATGATCACTTAAGATTTTATCGAGAATATCATTGTTACCCAAGCTACTGATTTCTTGTTGTAACTTAACAATTTCATCCATTCTCTTCTTGATATCCATCTTCGCTTGATCTAGATTAGATAATAAAGAATCTCTTTCTTTTACAATAATATCATAATCTAGATGTGTACACAAAATAGGTTGTTTTTGAAGATCATTTACTTGAGTTTGCAAATTTAACTTTTCTAGGGAAAGAAGATTGCAATTTGCTTCTACAGATTTTAGCTTAATATCATGATCTTCAATAATCTTTTTGAGATCTTCATTTTCAGATGTAAGAGCAAGAAGTCTAGCATTCAACTCATCATTTGTTTTATTAGATTTCTTTAATTTCTTCTTGCACTCAATATACTTATTATGTGTTTCTTCAAGACTAGAAATTAGCTCTTCTTTTGATAAATCAAGAAGGCTTACCTCTTCTTCTTCTTCATTGGTTGTAGCAATGAGACAATTTTTTGTGGACCTCTTTCTTCTTTTCTCTCCAAGGACAACCGATTGTTGTGTGGCTTGTTCCTAAACACCAATTGCAACTTGTTGAAGGTTGGTCCAAGTTGCTCCTTTGCTTGCGGTTGTAGTCACCACCCTTCATTCTTCAAGACCTGGTTAGGGTTCCTTGAAGCCTAGTCTGATACCAATTGAAAAACACTAGAGGGGGGGTTAATAGAGTTTTAAAACAATTTTAACAATTATTTAACTCAAACAACCAATCACAAAAATATTGGACAAGGGGACAAGGATTTAGAGTGGTTCCTACCTTAGCAAATACTAAGGCAGTCAGTCCACTACCCGGTTGCTTACCCAACCGGGATTTGGAAAGAATTTAATTTTATTACCTCGCAAGGACTTTACATAAAATTACAATTCTCTCCCTAAACCCTTCAAGCATCCTTCACCTCGAAGTAATCGCACCAACCTTGAAGCAGCCTTCACCTAGAAGAAATTGCACCAACCTTGAAGCAGCCTTCCTCCTGAAGTAGCTTCCCGTTGCAATAACCTTCTTGAAGTAGCTTCCCGTTGCGATAGCCTTCTTGAAGTAGCTTGAAGTCCACCTTCTCCTCCGAGAAGAACCTTCTCCAATCCGCAGCCTCCAACCCTAGGAGTAGCAAGGAGAATACAAAAGATACAAAGGAACAAGAAAGAAAACAGAAATTACAATACCACTTGTAGCTCAAGGCTTGATTTCCTATATCAAGTGTTTTGATCTCCTAACCAATGTATGTAGAAGTGTAAGTGTTGTGGATAGGAGATACTAGCCTATAGGACACGAAGTTGGAGCAATGGGAATGAATAGCCAATGTAGGAATTGCTCTATTGCTCAAAACAGATTGCCAATGAGTATTCAATCTCAAGTGTAGCACACGTGTAGCTTAGGTGAGTTTAGGTGTCCTAAGGCATGTCCTATTTATAGGAATGACCTACAAGTGCTTAAGGACATTCTAGACACTTTCTAGGGGGTTCTTAGTGCTCAACTAGCCGTTATGTGTCCACTAATTGCATTTGCAACGGCTAGTTAATTGACCCTGAAAAGTACAGACAGAACTTTTCTCGATCGACAATTTGTCGACCGAGAGTCCTTCTCGGTCGAAGATTTGTCGACCAAGGGACCTCCTGGAGCAAGTGTTTACAACGTTCATTTCCAACTCCCAACCACTTAGTCTGCTGGGTCTAACGGCTAGTAGTGTCTATTCTCGATCGAAGATTTTGTCGACCGAGAGTTTCTCGGTCGAAGATTTGTCGACCGATATTTTCTCGATCGACGATTTGTCGACCGAGAATATTACTGACTCAATGTATTCATTTACTAAGTGTGTGTATCAATGTGCAATTGTGATACTATCTTGGGGAATGGCCTATCTAAGTGTTGTGAGTGGATAGGGAAGATCTAAACACTTGATTTACATGATATCTAATTACTTGTACATTATATACGTGTACAAGCATTTACATTTGATTACAATCATGAAAATAAAGCGATTTTATCAAATTGTTTCTTCCAAGTCTTTGTTATCCACCACCTTATATGCTTGTTCCTGAAATACTCAAATAGCACGTTAAAACCACAAGAATGAAATGTTTGTCATTATCAAAACAAAAGAGATTATGCTAATGTCAATTTAGCCAACAATCCCGTGGAACTGTTCTATGGTCTGAAGGTTCATCCAGACATGGACATCATCTGTACTTGATTGAGATGCTCCCACAATGAGAATGGTATAGCCCGACCAACCTTGCTTGGTGGTGTTGTGTGTATTTTCTGTAACAACAGAAAGAGAGAAGGCATGACCAATAAAGACTGACAAGTGTTGAATCTAAGGCCTTATTTTGAGGGCAGTCCAAGCTACTGTAAGTGTTTAGAAGTGGGAACTGAAGATCTCCAAAGACGTAGCTAAAATATGGAGCTTAATCTAATCTAATTGGGCTTTTTTGTTTCTCGAGACAACTGTTTAGACGTTGTTAGACCATGTTGATCCCTGCTTAGCTTCTGGAATTTGCTATAGTTGTGATACCTGGATGTGGGTTACCCACCTAGTTTGTGAGATTTGAGTGTGTTGGCTTAATGGTGCCCCTTGCACCATTGACCTCTATTTAATGAGGTTCATGACCTTTGTTCCTTCATATATATATCTAAATTCATATGTGCTATATCGAAACAATAATTTTTTTGCACTTTCACCAGTGATGCTAAGCTTAGATACAGTTTCATAGTTTGAGATGGTTGATGGTAAATCCTGACATTCTGGGAAATAAATCTATGTCCCAAATGCTGAACTGTAAGGTTTAATTAATGAGCCATGAAGGAAGATTGATAAGAAAATGAATATGTACTTTTCATGTAAATTTCGATGGTTGATTCTTCACAAAGGGGAATGACTACCACAAGAAACATGTGGCTGAAACAATATTTATCTGTTTGTATTTTTCAATAGATAAAACATGACACGGCATGCGTTCTCATATATTTTATTTCATGTATGAATTTTAGGTTTAATGAAAGATATGGCTGCTCTTATCCTAGTGAAGCGCAACATCGTTTTTGGTGTGATTTGGGATGGCTAAATTATTATGGAGGGACAAAAAGTATGTTGGCGATAAAATGATATTTTTGTGATTCTGGATGTTGAATACAATATTAGATGGTATGCATTTTCTTACATCTTTAGTTTGCTGTATGCATTTCAGGTTTAGAAGGACATGGCTGCTCGCACGCTAGTGAAATGCATATCTTGCTGCAATAGCATCATCTTTTTGTGATTTTGAATGGCGAAAAGATCGCTTATGGAGCAAGCAGATGTGGCTGCATTTATCCTTGCTGAATTATCCATTTTGTTTCAAACACTATCATATTTTGGTAAAAAAATCATTGTGCGCAACACCTTCAATGTTGTACAACGTTCAGAGCATCAAACTCTTGAAGAATGTTCTCTAAAAAACACTATTATCAATGAAATGCTGTCTTGAAGGAAAAAACTTGTTTTATGAATTACTTGTTTGATGAGTTGATATGTTAATTCAGACCCAAGAGTACGAGTCTAATTGTCATACAGATTCCAAATATGTTATATGTGGATGATCTCTTATGAAGTATCCGTCTCGTTATGCTACATGCATTGTTGTAGCCAAGGTTTTTTTAATTATAAATTCTATTACATATAATTTGCTACGGGGGTCTATCTCGCCACAACAAATATGGTAGCAGAAATAAAGTGGCTACGAAATCAATGGCTACCAAGAAATTGCTACGACTTTTTGGTTCGCTACCAGTTTTATCCTAGTCATTTTTCATACTGCTACAAGAGTTCACGTAGGGGACCACATGTTTTGTACTAGTGATTTGGTCAGGCTTTCTTCTGGGTTTTCTTGTCTCTCCCTTTGGTTGGGTGTCTCAGACTTGTACATAGATTTGATTTGCTTCAAACTTGCCCCATGTTCATTTTTTCTGCTCCATCACCTGGGAAGCCATGGCGGGAGAGGCTGCGGGTTCTCCAGAATCTAAGATGGCCCAAGCATGGGCATTTTGCCTTTGTATAGATGCAATGGACTCATCCCCAATCCCGATTGACTCGGCCAGGTGTAGGTCAAAGTCTCGGTCCCAAGGTTGATGAAGGTCGGGCCTTGGGGCCTTTGTTGACTATGCCCCAAGTGTGTGAATTCTGAGTTCACAAAGCCAAGGGCGAGAAGGTCTTTCTGACATGTTCGCCAACCCCAACCCTAATGGAGTGCAACAATGATGTGGTTGTGGCCTGTTGGCCAGGTTTGGTCCCGCGTTGGATTGATTAAAGGTATATAATTTCTGATGTGTCTCATACAGTTTGGTCAGTTGATTAGAAATTAACAATAAATCAACCTTCTATCAGAAAAATATCTAAAAATAGTCATTGTAAAGGTTTTTTCAAAGAGAAACATGGTCTCAGTGTTTTTAAACCCTAATTCCATTGTCTCTGGCCATGTTTCCCTAAAGGACCCCACTTAGGGTTTAGGATGTATTAATGATTATAATTAATAGAAATTATGTAATTTCAGGAGCTTAGGGTTTGCCCAAGATCATAAGGACTAAGTTAGGATCTACCTTGCTCCAGGTAAGCGGGTCATGCCATTATGCATGTATTTCTTGGATGAATTGCATGTTAAGTATGATTTAAGGTTATGCTTTAAATTTCAAGTTAATGAATGAGATTAAGATAATGATGATGCCTCAAATTTTATTATTTGCTTGTTGATTGATATAATCATAAAGTCTTATGCTTATCACTGATACTCATTAATCTTTTTTTTTGCTCGGTAATACTCATGGGCATAGCATTAGACTAATGACTAATTAGACTACTCATTAGTCTAATGCTATGCTCATGTAATGATTAAGAAATTCAAGAAAGACTCATGTAAATCATGTAATGATAATTTTAAGGTTAAGAGGGAGAAATCCCATGATGATTAAGATAATGCAATTAAGTTGTAAATTGTTCCTCTTTATGTTATTTTGTCTTTATGGCATTGATGAGCACTTTGGTGCAACTAAGATGAGCCTTAATCGGCATGATGAGAACTTTGGTGCAATTATTGGATGAGGATAATTTACATTAATGGAAAGATAAGAGCATGATGTTAATGTTAAGTTAAGAGAATTAAGTAACTTATTATATGTTTCTCACAGTGATGGACCTTTATGGTCGTTATGGGCTTCCTAGCAATGATGGGCTTTCCGAGCATGATGTGTCCCACGGGGCAGTGATGGAGAGAACACATATAGTAATGTTTCTTAATTCATTGATGTAATGAAATCTAGAGTGTAATGAGAATTCTTAATGTTAAATCATGTCGAGTTTATTTCAATTCAAGTGTATATGCTATTTTCAGTTTTTATAACATGCATAGTGCCTCTTACTTATGTTGTTGCTTTGTTTCTCATGGCCGTGGGACGAGATGTTGCTAGATCAAGGAGCAAGAGGAAATTGAAGTGATCCTTCAAGTGTAGCAGACGTCAAGGAGACTTTAGCTTGGTGGGGTTCCATCTACCAATTCAATATATTATCTAGTTTAGTTTTTAGTTCATATTTTAGATTTTCTTAGACTGCATGTAGTAGGCTTGATATCAAGTTGAGATAGTTTATGTTTTCCCTTTTAAATAACAATGTATGAATCTATATTTTGAGTTAATGCATGGTGTTTCATTTATCTTATTGCTATGTATATCATGTTTTGTAATGTTCATCCAAGCTGAGTGGCCCATGTTTTGGACAACATAAGGTTTGCTTCCATTGTCATGTATGTACTTGGAGGGGCATTACATGCATGATGATGACAATCTCCTTACAAATTGGCTGAATGTTTTAATTTCATAGTTATGCATGATGTGATGGTATGGTAGTGAAATATCATATCTAGGATTCTCTAATTTCTAAATTGAAACTTAAACCCAAGCTATTGTATTGTTACTTGCCATTTAGCTATTTGTAATCAACTCAACTTTTGTAATTCGACCTAGATTAATGAAAGTTAACGATTTTACGCCTAACTGGCCTAGCTCCCTGAGTTTGACACTCGACTACAATTGACCATGTACTCTTGTAGGTGATAAGGGAGTTGAGACCTTTCTTTTAAAAATCCAACACTAAGTAATGGGGATAGCTCTACATAGTTATACTATAGGTTGTTGGAAACTTAAAGCCCTAGAAATGGATAGTAAAAATACTTGGACAATTTAATTATAGTTAATAAGTCAATTGGAATCCAATAGGCATACTTCTATATGAACGAAAATTTCTTAAAAAATAATGTTGTGGAACCTCTACTTTTCTTAACTTAGACTCACATGAAATATTTCCTAATGTAATCACTACCCTATATGAATTAAATGAATGAATTAATGACCTCTACAGAACTAATAATAGAAAGAGAATATGATAGAACATTGGAACTATAATGTAGTGATTATCTATATGATAAGACAATAATATACATGGACAAGTAATGATAATCATACACATGTAAAATTTAAATATAAACCCTAGGAAGAGAGGCAATTGAAGAGCCATTAAATAATAATAATAATAACCTAAATAAAAAAGGAAACCCTAATAAGAAAATTGAACAACATCCATGCCAAATCAAATGGTGACAAGATCATTATTCTTTGTAGTTGCCTCTTCATTAATTCTTAGAGCCACTTTTTGATGATGCAATCCATGGAGTTTTGGATAAATTGAGGTACTAGATTCTTGATTTAATTATTGCGTTATTTTGCTTTCCTCTTGGATTCCATATATCTTGTTTGGTGGTGAACCATAAATTATTTTACAAGCATTTCCTGCCTTTGAAGATGACCACCCCTAAATTCATTATAGTTGGATTTTGCTAAATATTAAGATAGTACTAGAATTGAATTTTTGGAGATTTAACTCCCTGGACTTTGGTCTTTTTGGGCTTTATCCCTTTAGAGCATTGGCTCCTAGAGGTTGGGTACGTTCCGCCGCCTGGTGCACGTGTTGTAATGGATTAGTTGTCCCCCAGTATACTGGTTGAAATAGCAGGCTATGTGTCATTTTTTCATAGATGATTGAACACATGGCATTGTAGTCATAGATAAAGAAATGATATGACATTTCTCAGTCTTGATATTTAAAGTTGATTATTCGAAATATTCTTGATATTTTGATACCTGGAACTTAGATAATTGTGCACAATTGCTAGCCTTGTGGAATTTCTATTTTGAAAATTTTACAGTGAAACATTGGTACTTGTTATTCTCATCTTTCTGAACTAAGTCCACGATATAGTCCCCCCTAGAATTGATTTCATACATGAGTCATATTTTGCACCTACTTTTTAAAAGCTCAAGAAATAGATTTAGTACCAACCTAGCTGACCTATATTTTCCCTTCATGGGGTCCATGTGTGATTTTGATCCCTCTGAGAACTCATGGACAAATAATACAAAGAAGAACTAGAAGAGACGTGCAGGAGTTGTCCTTTGTTGAAGACTAGATGGGAATCAATTCTTATTCAAAAAAACTATAATTGTAACACCCCTCCAATCACATATATACATTAGAAGAAGCAAACCCTATGTTGTCCATAACATGGGTCACTTGGCTAGGAGAAACATTACAAAACATGATATTCATAGAAAAAAGATAAATGATTCACCATGCATTAATATTGAACTTGATTCATACATTATTTATAGTTGAGTTCTTGAATTGAAACTAACTACCAAACATTATTTATACATGAAGTTAACTATAAGCATTAGGATATTCTTTTGTAGATGGCATCCCACTATATATGTCCTTTGGAAACCTTTATCTATTCATTAAGATGACACTCATATGGCCCTTTCTTAGAAGTTTCTTTATACATGTGGGCATCGCACCCCCAGCCATGCATGCAATAAGAATCACATCAGAGTAAGAGACATTGAGTATTATTATAACAACATAATAACTTGGCAAGAAGAAAAAAGCGTGAAACTAATTGAACAATATATTTGGATTCACATAACTTAATATTGGTGGTTGATTATAGTATCCTTGATACTTTTACACCAATGGTGCTCATAAGGCCCCGTAGGATCAAAATTTACATGATGAGGATAAAATAATACAACCCATTACATGATTCATCATTCTCTTGGAAATAATTGACTTTACTTGTCTTTCACATAAACATGACATGAATTCTTGAAATAATTGCTCGAACTGATTCTACATGAACATGACATGAATTCTTGAAAAAGTAATGCATCATAATAATAAACTAATAACTTTAGGGGATATTTCATGTAGTTAAGATTCAATTTGAAGCACCTAAATATACATATAACTTATCTTGATCATCATAATAATTATAAGGCGATGCAAACCAATACTAAATACTTAAAGTACATGAACCCTCTTACCTCTCTCTTAGAGAATATCTTAGTTGTTCTTCTTAGTTTGATAAAACCATGTCACATTCATGGGGTTAAGGAACCCTAATTATCATGTTCAACCCAATAACATCCATTAACAATAATATTTGTTTTAGATTTAAGGGTTTCATGATTCTTTAAACCCTAATTACACTAAGCTTAATACTTCATAAAAACCAAAATAGATCATGTTGTGAAACCTAGTCCAACTTCTATATCTAAAAAACTAAGAAAAATTCATATAAGGATCAACCCCATCTAATCTACCAATTAAAAGATATGGATTTTCATGCATTGGCCAATCAAAAAATGAGGAAAATCCACGTAAGTAAATTAACACTAGCATGAGTCTACTGAGCCAATATTGGCTTGCCACATGGCCCAGGCTCTCAGTGCTGAATACAACAAGTCCATTGATGAATATTACCAAAGTGTCCATATGGAGCGTTACAAAAAAAGGATGCGCCGAGGGTAGAACTGGGAAAACGTTCCCTATCATGTTCGATCACACCTAAAAATCCAAGTTTCTTCAAAAGCTTGATCCAAGTAGAATCCCTATGATCAAACTCGCGATCGATGATAATCTGGAATAGGAATCCATGACCAATGGCTTCCTTGTGATCCGCCAAACTCAGAGACCTAAAGGATGAAGCTTTCCACGACCTGGAGCTCCATCTCCAATCAACGCCATGATTGGAGGAGCGTGACAAAGCTGAAACCAAAAATCTAGACATTCACACAGTGACCATAAGTCATCGGTGAACCCATAAAGGCAAAAATATCATCGCGTTGAGCCAAGAACTGCTCTGTCTCTGGGGTTTCACAAAACGCGACGGAAATAGGGGAGACAAACCTCGGTCAGAAACCAACCTTTGAAGGGGGAACACGGGCACTGAGACACAAAAAATGTCCCTTGAGGCAAGGTGAGACCATTAAACCCCTTTCTGTGGTCGGAGGGACACAAAGGCTCCAAGGCGACTAGCGTCGGTGAGGAACACAACTGAGCTCTATAGGACCCAACAACTTAGGATTAACTAGAGCGAAAAAGCAAGCCGAAAATGATCGTTAGATAGTGTTGATTCTTACCATGTTTTTGATTTGGCCGAGATGAGCAGAGGCTTGAGAACCAGGATGTCGTCACTGGAGAAAAACTCAAGTAGGTCGAGGGTCTTCAAAGCACTAGAGAAGAAATTGGAAGGGGAGGAAAAATTTGTGTGTTTCGAAAGTCATTTTGGACCTATTATAAATAGGTGTGAGAGTTGGGAGAATCTTTTGTAAATCCAGGGTGGCTAGGGCAGTCCTAGCCCTAATGGGCATTTCTCTATTAGGGCATGAAGTCTTAAAGAACTCGGGATGAACATGTTCAAGTAGATGTGATAGAATAGATGGTGGTATTTTCCCGGGTAAGGACTCATTCAGGAAAGAGAGTCAGAAATAAAGGGGAGGGTCACACCGTTCGTCTCTAACCGAGACGCCTGCTCAAAGTAGGAGATAACCTCAAAGCCGCAAGATCCCATCTAAGGGTTGAAAAAGAGCTCGATAACTAAAGGGCAATGACACAGTGACCATAGGCAAGAATTAGAAAAATAAATGCGTGACCAGACTAATGAAATCAAAAACTTAGGTTACACGATCAAAAATCAAGATGTTTAATTAAAAACTATATAGAATCTTCTCTACTCGTGTTAGGGGGTCAAATGAAGTTCTAATGACTTCAAATTTGCACCACAGGTTAAACAAAGGGTCTAGAATCTTCCTGTATGATTATGTTTAGGTTTTATCTATCTTTTGTTCATCAAACTTACATATGTCATTATCTTAATGTATATTAATTAAAATGAATTACCTTTCCTTAGCGAGTTCTATTTTGAATCAAATTTTGATGTATGATGAAAAATCTCATTATATTTGGTAACTTGCATCAATGATTAGGATTTTGAAAAGAAAAGTTGAAAAATTGCACTAAGGACCCTAAACTTGTTTTATTTACAAATTTGGGATGTTATAATTCTACCAACCTTAGAAAACGTTCGTCCTCAAAATTTCTAAGTACTACCTACCTTAGGGTTTTACTTAGTATGCGCATGTTAATTCTCTAATATCATCTTTCAGTCTCATTAGCATACTTAAGACTTGACTTACTCGTAGTTAACATAATTTCATGAGAACTTGGTTAACTTGACATGATTTCATAATAAGATGGGGTTTTACTTGATTTGATATAGTCACTCTCCTGATTTCACCCACAATTCTCATAAGTCCTGTTAAGGCTCACATAAGGTCGGTTAAGGCTCACATATGGCTGGTGAAGGCTCACATAATGCTCCCATGGAGCTCATAAGGCCAATTGAGGCTCACATAAGGAAGGTTAAGGCTCACATAATGCTCCCACAGAGCTCATAAGGCCAATTAAGTCCCACATAAGGCCGGTTGAGGCTCACATAATGCTCCTACAGAGCTCATAAGGCCAATTAAGGCTCACATAAGGTTGGTTAAGGCTCACATAATATGATGGAGAGGACAATTATCAACATAACATGATTTCTTATACTAAAACATGATTTTCATAATTTCATAATTCATAGGCATGGTAGTAATACGTGATGTTCAATTTGAACACATAATCATAAAATAATAGAGAACATTATTTGTTAGCATGTGCATGATTTTTTTCCTTTGTATGCATGCTTGGTCTTATTATGTAACTAATTAGGTTTAGGTGACTATATGTCTCAAACTTTAATGTTGACTCTTATTTTCTTTGTCACCTATGGATACATGTCGACCGGTCATATATTCAGAGGTGACATGTTGTATTACACTTATCATAACACCACTCTAGTGCACATGTACCATACAACATGCATTAAAAATGGAAATACAAGCATGATATTACGCACATAACATTCCCTCTACAAAACCCCATGAGTCTATGTCCCATACCACAAATATGTGGGAAGAAGAGAGAGCATGCTATGTACAATTCTAGAGTTAACACAAAAATCCTGAAACATCTAGGCACATAACCCTAACCCTTATCTAACTTATGTCCTCTGACTAGACCTCTACTTTGATTTCCCATATGTTGAACGTGATCCTCTATACCTAGGGCTTCAAACATGTGAATCTATAGATTAATGGCCATCTACTCGTTGCTCTGATACCATATTATAATGCCCCTCCAAGCACATATATACGTCAGCGGAAGCAAACCCTATGTTGTCCATAACATGGGTAACTTGGCTTGGAGGAATATTACAAAACATGATATTCATAGAAAATAGATAAATGATTCATCATGCATTAATATTGAACTTGATTCATACATTCTTTATAGTTGAATTCTTGAAATGAAACTAACTACCAAATAATATTTATACATGAAGTTAACTACAAACATTAGGATCTTATTTTGTAGATGGCACCCCACTATATATGTCCTTTAGAAACCTTGATCTATTCATTAAGTTGACCCTCATATGGCCCTTTCCTGGAAGTTGCTTTGTACTTGCGGGCATCGTGCCCCCAGCCACGCATGCAATAAATACCACGTTAGAGTAAGTGGCGTTGAGAATTATTATAAAAACATAATAACATGGCAATAAGAAAAAGTGTGAAACTAATTGAACAGTATATTTTGATTCACATAACTTAATATTGGTGGTTGATTATAGTAACCTTGATACTTATGCACCAATGGTGCTCATAAGGCCCGTAGGCTCAACATTTACATGACGAGGATAAAATAATACATTACATGATTCGTCATTCTTGGAAATAATTGACTTTACTTGGATTTCACATAAGCATGACATGAATTCTTGAAATAATTACTCAAACTGATTCTAAATGAACATGACATGAATTCTTGAAAAAGTAATGTAGCATAATATTAAAATAATAACTTTAGGGGATCTTTCATGCAGTTAAGATTTAATTTGAAATAAATAACTAGGCATATAACTCATCTTGATCATCATAATAATTATAAGGCGATGAAAACCAATACTAAATTCTCAAAGTACATGAACCCACTTACCTCTCTCTTAGAGAAGATCTTAGTTGTTCTTTTTAGTTTGATGAAATCCTATTACGTTCATGGGGTTAAGGAACCCTGATTATCCTGTTCAACCCAATAACATCCATTAACAATAATATTCATCTTAGATTCAAGGGTTTCATGATTTGTTAAACCCTTATTACACTAATCCTAATACTTCATAAAATCCGAAATAAAGAATGGCCTAAAACCTAATCCAACTTCTAGATCTCAAAAAACTGAGCAAAATCCATATAAGGATCGACCCCATCTGATCTACCAATTAAAAGATATGGATTTTCATGCATTGGCCAATCAGAAAATGAGGAAAATCCATGTATGTAAATTAACACTGGCATGAGCCTAGTGAGCCAATACTGGATCACCACATGGCCCATGCTCTCATTTCTGAATACAACAAGGCCATTGACAAATATTTCCAAAGCATCCATATGGAGTGTTACATAAAAGGGATGGGCCGAGGGTAGAACTGGGAAAACGTTCCCTACCATGTTCGACAACACTTGAGAAATCTAAGTTTCTTCAAAAACTTGATCCAAGTAGAATCCTTGTGATCAAACTCGCAATTGATAATAAACTGGAATAGGAATCCATGACCAGTGGCTTCCTTATGATCCGCCGAACTCTAGGACCTAAAGGATGAATCTTACCGCGACCTAGAGGTCCATCTCCAGACAACGCCATGACTGGAGGAGCTAACAAAGCTGAAACCACAAATATGGACATTCACACAGTGACCAGAAGTCCTTGGTGAACCCACAAAGCTAAAAATACCATCGTGTTGAGCCAAGAACTGCACTATATCTGGGGTTTCACAAAACTTGATGGAAACAGGGGAGATGAACCCTGGTCAGAAACCAACTTGTGAAGGGGGAACATGGGCACTAAGACATGAACAACGTTCCGTGAGGCAAGGTGAGACCATTGAACCCCTTTCTGTGGTCGGAGGGACACAAAGGCGCCAGGGCGACTAGCACCGATGAGGAACACAACTGGGATCTATAGGACCCAGAATCTCAGGATTAATCAGAACAAAAAAGCAAGCTGAAAATGATCGTTATATAGTGTTGGTACTTACCACGCTTTTGATTTGGTCGAGATGAGCGGAGGCTTGAGAACTAGGCTTCCATTGTCGGAGAACAACTCGAGTAGGTCGGGGGTCTTCAAAGCACTAGAGAACAAATTAGAAGGGGAGGAGAAATTTGTGTGTTTTAGAAGTCATTTTGGACCTCTTATAAATAGGTATGAGAGTCGAGAGAATCTCCTATAAATCTAGGGTGGCGAGGGGAGTCCTAGCCCTAATGGGTGTTTCTTCATTAGGGCATGAAGTCCTAAAGAACTCAGGATGAACATGTTTGGGTAGATGTGACGGAACGGATGGTGGTGTTTTCTTGAGCAAGGACTCATTGGGGAGAGAGAGATGGGAAGAGAGGGGAGGGTCGCATTGTTCGTCTCTAATCGGGACTCCTGCTCGAGGTAGGAGATAACCTCAGAGCCGCAAGATCCCCATCCAAGGGTTGAAAAAGAGCCTGATAACTAAAGGGCGTGTGACACAGTGACCATAGGTGAAAATAAAAAAAAATGCGTGACTAGACCAATGAAATCGAAAACTTAGGTTACATGATCAAAAATCAAGATGTTTAATTGAAAACTATATGGAATCTTCTCTACTCATGTTAGGAGGTCAAATGAAGTCCTAATGACTTCAAATTTGGATCACAGGGTAAACAAAGGGTCTAGAATCTTCCTATATGATTAGGTTTAGGTTTTGTCTATCTTTTGTCCATCAAACTTACATATGTCATTATCTTAATGTATATGAATTAAAATGAATTATCTTTCCTTAGTGAGTTCTATTTTGAATCAAATTTCAAGGTATGATGAAAAAACTCATTATATTTGAGTAACTTGCATCAATGATTAGGATTTTGAAAAGAAATGTTGAAAATTTGCACTAAGGACCCTAAACTTATTTTATTTACAAATTTGGGACGTTACAATAATCTTGTGTAAAGCTTCCGTAACTCTGATGTAAAAGTATGATTGTAATAAACATTGTTTATATTTTTGATATTATTCTATACAAATTTGATAGTAAAGATCAAGGCTTTATACGTTTAAAATGTGATTTGATTTGTGATCATCAAATTCCCCAAATCTTGAACCATTGATTGTCCTCAAGCAAAAAGAATTAGATATATGAGTAAACATAAATACATGGGCACAAATTAGATCCACATGAATATGAATTGGTAGATCCCGAAGTGACAGTTTTCATCAACTAGAGAGCATTTAGTAGAAATAAGATGATAGGGAAAAAGATATGATGATTTTCTACAAAGTTCAAGTGACTTTTAAATAAATTGAAGTGAGAATTCTTTCATCCTCCTGCAATGACATTGCTATCTAAGAAAAAAATTAATTTGATTTCGATGTACTCGACTGCTAATATAGACTTACACGCACGTGGAATACCATTTGGGGATTTATTTCTCTCTTTCATACATAATCCCCAACTTTCATTGAGTTGGTGGAAAACGTGGGAGATTTAGCCATCTTTTGTGGAGTTAAAATTTTCAACTGAATATTTGAATTATCTCCCTTTTATGTGATTTGAGCTCCACTTTGGAACCACACGGGTCTTTTGATAACTCACCTTCACTATTATTTCAAATCATGCAGGTGGATGTTTATTTTGTGAAAATCTCAAGTAGAGCGGTGAAAATGCATTATAGGGTTGGCAATGTCATCTTATTGCTACTCACAGCTATAAAGTTGAGAAATACAAGGCATTTGAATCATTATATGGTTTAAGAGTATGAGTGAGAGAATTGTAATTCATGTTTAGCCAGATACCTAAATATAGAGATGAATAGCCATGATTTAAAAAAAACAATTAGGGTGATTCATGCCTAACTGTCATCATATAGCCATTGTAACATACTCAATCCTAAACATATAGGTTGATCCTCCATTCTTCTACGCCCCTAGTCGACTATGTTGTTGTCCAATCTCTTCTTTATCTCTTCTTGACCCTTTTTCATATAAATATCTTTTAGTACGCATAATTCTCTGATTTAGGATATATTAGTCTTTGTTGGGATCTTTTATCCCTAATTGACTCGTTAGTATCCCATGGACATAAAATATTTGGATGTAATGACCCAATAATTGAACAATGTGAAATTGGTGAATAATAATACTAAACTATAGTACTTGTAGTAATTATTACCCTAGTGTGACCTTAAGATCTTAGAGTGAGATGGTTGAGGGCAACTCCAAAGGTTTACCACTTTTAACCAATAGCATGGGCTTAAAACCCTAATTAAATAAATAAGTGTAAGATGGGGTAAATATACTCAAATAATATTAAATTGCAAAACTGAGTGGAAATTTGTGTTCCTCACACCCAAATTAGCTAATCTACCTATTTTGAGCATAATCGGATATCAAAAACACCTTTAATGGTGGTTTAGAAGTAAGGATGTAGTTATAATGGTTTATTTCATTTCAATGATGTATCACACTGATTTCTGTCTAACTGGATATCCTTAGCTGTCTCACATCACATGTCACGTGGACCACTTTTGGGTCGGGTACTCGGAAGGTGGACTACTTTTTCCCCTTCCCCCGACTTCCCCTCCGCACGTAACTGGTTCAGCACCCCAACCTCGTCGTTATTGTTCTCTTGCCACAATCAATAGATTTCTTCGGCATTAGATCCGTCTTCCCATCTCGAATCCAAAAGCCCTAACTCACACACTCTCTCACCCCAGACACAAAGAGCCAAAAGGATCGTCCGACCTTGCCTTCGCCTCATGTCACCTTAGGGTTTTACTTATTCCATGTATACAAACTTTCTAATATATCTTAAAGTCTCATCCTCGTGGTAAAACACTATCAACATGTGGGTATACTACTAATCAATCTATCTCACCATCATTGACATGAAAAAGGACCTTTCTACCACTTATCTAGGGGTTATAATTCTAACATGAACCCAAAATACTTATCTATGTCAAATTATCCACCCTTTGTATGCATGCTTGGTCATACTATGTATCTGATTAGGTTTAGGTGACTATATGTCTCAAACTTCTAATGCTAACTTTTTTTTATTTATTGCCTTTGAATACATGCCGACCATTCATATATTTAAAGGTGACATGATTTATTACACTTATCTTGCACCTCCCTCATGCACATGTCCTATAACACATGTACTTGAAAGGAAAAGACAAACATGATTATGCATATAACATTCTCTCTACAAAATCCCATGAGCATGTGTCCCATACCACAAACATGTGGGAAAAAGAGAGAGCATGCTATATACAACTCTAGAGTTAACATAAAAATCCAATACATCTAGGAAGAGAACCCTAATCTTTATCTAAACCTTTGTTTCATATCTAAACCTCTACTTTGGTTTCCCCATATTTTTATCTTAATCTTCTATACTTAGGGCTTAGAACAATGTGAATCTTTAGCGTAGTGGTCATCTACTCGTTGCTCTGATACCATATTGTAATGCCCCTCCAAGTACAGACATGACAATGGAAGCAAACCTTATGTTGTCCAAAACATGGGCCACTCATCTTGGAGGAACATTACAAAACATGATATATATAGCAATAAGATAAATGAAACACCATGCATTAACTCAAAATATAGATTCATACATTATTCTTTAAAAGGGAAAACATAAACTGTCTCAACTTGATATTAAGTCTACTACATGCAGTCTAAGAAAATCTAAAACATGAACTAAAAACTAAAGTAGATAAACTATTGAATTGGTAGATGGCACCCCACCAAGCTAAAGTCTCCTTGATGCACTTGAAGGCTCCTTTCAATTTCCTCTTACTCCTTGATCTAGGGATATCTCATCCCACGGCCATGAGAAATAATGCAACAACAAAACTAAGCGGCACTATGCATGTTATAAGAACTAAAAATAGCATATACACTTGAATTGAAATAAACTTGACAGGATTTAACATTAAGAATTCTCATTACACTTTAGATTTCATTACATCATGGAATTAAGAAACATTACTATATGTGTTCTCTCCATCACTGTCCCGTGGGGCACATCATGCTCAGAAAGCCCATCATTGCTAGGAAGCCCATAACGACCATAAAGGTCCATCACTGCGAGAAACATATAATAAGTTACTTAATTCTCTTAACTTAACATTAACATCGTTGTTCTTATCTTGTCATCAATGTAAATTGTCCTCATCTAATAATTGTACCAACGTGCTCATCAAGCCGTTTAAGGCTCATCTTAGTTGCACCAAAGTGCTCATCAATGCCATAAAGACAAAATAAAATAAAAAGGAACAATTTACAACTTAAGTGCATTATCTTAATCATCATGGGATTTCTCCCTCTTAACCTTAAAATTATCATTACATGATTTACATGAGTCTTTCTTGAATTTCTTAATCATTACATGAGCATAGCATTAGACTAATGAGTATCAGTGATAAGCATAGGACTTTATGATTATATCAATCAACAAGCAAATAATAAAATTTGAGGCATCATCATTATCTTAATCTCATTCATTAACTTATAATTTAAAGCATAAACTTAAATCATACTTAACATGCAATTCATTAAAGATATATATGCATAATGGCATGACCCGCTTACCTGGAGCAAGGTAGATCCTAACTTAGTCCTTTTGATCTTAGGCAAACCCTAAGCTCTTGAAACTACATAATTTCTATTAATTATCATCATTAATACATCCTAAACCCTAATTGGGGTCCTTTAGGGAAACATGGCCAGAGACAATGGAATTAGGGTTTAAAAACACTGAGATCAGATTGCTCTTCGAAAAACCTTTCTAACGACTATTTTTAGATATTGTTTCTGATACAAGGTTGATTTATTGTGAATTTCTAATCAACTGACCAATTAGTATGAGACACATCAGAAATTATATACCTTTAATCAAGCTAGTGCGGAACCAAACATGGCTAACAGGCCACGACCACATCAGTGTTGCACTCCATGCGGGTTGGGGTTGGGGAACAGTAGGGGTGAGCAAATAATGGTCCAGACCGCAAAACCGGACCGGATTGCTCAATTCGGTCCGGTCCGGTCCATTTTGTGTTCGGTCCGATCCGCGGTCCGGGAATTTCGATGAGTTCGGTCTTCGGTCCGGTCCGGTCCGGTCCGGTCCAGACTGTAGATTGACTTTTATATAAAATTCATGTATATTTGAAGGTGTATTCTATAATAATTACAAATAAAGTACATATATAATCAATGTTTGATACTAAAGTTATATTTAGAAGTGACTAAGATTATCAACTTTGTACAATTAAATAAGTTGTAAAACATGTAAAAAATGCTAAGGTCCGATCCGAAATACCTTCTCACCCTTGGCTTTGTGAACTCAGAATTCACACACTTGGAGCAGAGTCAACAAAAGCCCAAAGGCCCGATCTTCATCAACCTCGTGACTAAGACTTCGACCTGCACCTGGCCGAGTCAATCGGGATCGGGGATGAGTCCCTTGCATCTATACGAAGGCAACATGCCCACACTTGGTCCGTCTTGGATTCTGGAGAACCCACAGCCTCTCCCGCCATGGCTGCCCAGATGATGGAGCAGAAAAAATGAACATGGGGCAAGTTTGAAGCAAATCAAAGCTCTGTACAAGTTTGAGACACCCAACCAAAGGGAGAGACAAGAAAACCCAGAAGAAAGCATGACCAAATCTCAGATTATGCCTGAGGGTGCACAGAAATCATGCTGATTAGAAGGAGGAAACTACAGAGAAGATCGCATACCTTCACACAGGCA
Organism: Alisma plantago-aquatica; assembly: GCA_963693085.1. Classification (NCBI taxonomy): domain Eukaryota; kingdom Viridiplantae; phylum Streptophyta; class Magnoliopsida; order Alismatales; family Alismataceae; genus Alisma; species Alisma plantago-aquatica. The sequence goes on from OY856414.1 coordinate 338,476,574, forward strand.
GAAAATTGGCAGTGTAGAGGATTCTTGGGGAGAAACAAAACTGAGACAACAGTCCCTTCATTGATGCGATGGCCAGAGTTTCCTGGTTGATGAACCCACAGAGCAGCAATAGGGAAGCGAGAAACACCTTCGCGGGAAGAACAAGCTGCAGGCTCGCAGGGATTCTAGGTGATTTTAGGGCCAGGCGAGGGAGGCGTCAAGTTCGTGGATGTCAGTAGATTGTTTTGGGGTCCCTTTATAGAGTTCTGGGGTCAGAGGGTTGTCGTTGATGCTGAAACATGGGATGGAGTAGAGACCCAATCCGTCTGGAGTTTGTAGGAAAGGAAACCCAACAAAGTTTGGGATCTCTCAGATCGGGAAGACATGGAGATGGTTTTACGAAGATTTCCTTGTACTGGGATTCCATAGAGAGGAATCCAGAGGCAGGAGAAGGTCGGGCTCAGGAAGAGTCCCACTGGTTTTGGGATACGAGTGAGGGGGAGGACTCCCGTAGGATTCGGGAGTCCCAAGCGGACCCTGACTGTGTCCGCGTGACACAACACATTTGAAGAAATCGATTTTTTTTTGGCTATAGTCCATTATTTAGATAATTAGGTGATTAAATGATTATTATTTTTTACATTAAATTGGAATATTTAGAAACATTAAAAAATAACCAAAATTAATGTCTTATTTCATTGGACCACGAGGAGTCCAAAAATAATTTTAATTTCCTTATTTGACAAACCCAAATATCTATATATCTCATTTTAGGATAATCATGACTTAATTATATAGAACTATTTAAAAAAATATTTGGGACTCATATTTTGGTAAAGGTCGTACATTATCAAGTTTATTTCATACAAAAAAAATAGGTTCAATATCTGCTCATTAAATGGATCAATTTCACTTTTAACCCTACATGTATCACACATTAACTAATTAGGGTTACATTGAATTACAATTATATTTTTAATGTGAAATCATCTCTGAAATTAGTGGAAGCAAGCTTTATACATTATAATTAAATCTCTTCATTGCATTAGGGTCTAGTATAACATCTAGTTTGAAATCTAACAAATTTCATGTTTATTTGCATTGAAGTCCTACATTTGAATTTAATTACTAGAGAAAATTCATTTTTAACTCTAAATTCATTTTACTCAAAATTTTGGATGTTACAATTCCACCCACCTTATTTAAATTTCGTCCTAAAAATTTTCTCATACTACCCACCTTAAGGTTTTACTTATTCCATGTATACGAACTTTCTTATATATCATAAAGTCTCATCCTCATGGTAAAACATATCAACATGTGGGTATACTACTAATCAATCTATCTCACCATCATTGACATGAAAAAGGACCTTTCTACCTCTTATCTAGGGGTTATAATTCTAACATGAACCTAAAATACTTATCTATGTCAAATTATCCACCCTTTGTATTCATGCTTGGTCATACTATGTATCTGATTAGGTTTAGGTGACTATATGTCTCAAACTTCTAATGCTAACTCTTTTTTTTAATTTGTCACCTTTGAATACATGTCGGCCGTTCATATATTTAAAGGTGACATGATTTATCATACTTATGTTGCACCTCCCTCATTCATATGTCCTATAACACATGCACTTGAAAGTACAAGACAAACATGATTATGTATATAACATTCTCTCTACAAAATCCATGAGCATGTGTCCCATACCACAAACATGTGGGAAAAAGAGAGAGCATGCTATATACAACTCTAGAGTTAACATAAAAACCCAAAACATTTAGGCAGATAACCCTAATCTTTATCTAAACCTTTGTTTCATATCTAAACCTCTACTTTGGTTTCCCCATATTTTTATCTTAATCTTCTATACTTAGGGCTTAGAACAATGTTAATCTTTAGCTTAGTGGCCATCTACTTATTTCTATGATACTAAATCGTAATGCCCCTCCAAGTACAAACATGACAATAGAAGCAAACCATATATTGTCCATAACATGGGCCACTCAGCTTGGAGGAACATTACAAAACATGATATACATAGCAATAGGATAAATGAAATGCCATGCATTAACTCAAAATATAGATTCATGCATCGTTCTTTAAAAGGGAAAACTGTCTCAACTTGATATCAAGCCTACTACATGCAGTCTAAGCAAATCTAAAACATGAACTAAAAACTAAACTAGATAATCTATTGAGTTAGTAGATGGCACCCCACCAAGCTAAAGTCTCCTTGACGTCTGCTACACTTGAAGGCTCACTTCAATTTCCACTTGCTCCTTGATCTAGGGAAATCTCATCCCACGACCATGAGAAACAAATCAACAACATAAGTAAGCGGCACTATGCATGTTATAAGAACTGAAAATAGCATATACACTTGAATTGAAATAAACTTGACATGATTTAACATTAAGAATTCTCATTACACTTTAGATTTCATTACATCAATGAATTAAGAAATATTACTATATGTGTTCTCTCCATCACTGCCCCATGGGGCACATCATGCTCGGAAATCCCATCATTGATAGGAAGCCCATAACGACCATAAAGGTCCATCACTGCGAGAAACATATAATAAGTTACTTAATTCTCTTAACTTAACATTAACATCATTCTTGCCATCAATGTAAATTGTCCTCATCCAATAACTACACCAAAGTGCTCATCAGGTCGGTTAAGGCTCATATTAGTTGCACCAAAGTGCTCATCAATGCCATTAAGACAAAATAACATAAAGAGGAACAATTTACAACTTAAGTGCATTATCTTAATCATCATGGGATTACTCCCTCTTAACCTTAAAATTATCATTACATGATTTACATGAGTCTCTCTTGAATTTCTTAATCATTACATGGGCATAGCATTAGACTAATGAGTATCAATGATAAGCATAGGACTTTATGATTATATCAATCAATAAGCAAATAATAAAATTTGAGGCATCGTCATTATCTTAATCCCATTCATCAACTTGGAATTTAAAGCATAACCTTAAATCATACTTAACATGCAATTCATCCAAGATATATATGCATAATGGCATGACCTTCTTACCTAGAGCAAGGTAGATCCTAACTTAGTCCTTTTGATATTGGGCAAACCCTAAGCTCCTGAAATTACATAATATCTATTAATTATCATCATTAATACATCCTAAACCCTAACTGGGGTCCTTTAGGGAAACATGGCCAGAAACAATAGAATTAGGGTTTAAAAACACTGAAATCAGATTGCTCTTTGAAAAACCTTTCCAACGACTATTTTTAGATATTTTTCTGATACAAGGTTGATTTATTGTGAATTTCTAATCAACTGACCAATCAGTATGAGACACATCAGAAATTATATACCTTTAATGAAGCCAGTGCGGGACCAAACCTGGCCAACAGGCCACAACCACATCAGTGTTGCACTCCATGTGGTCTGGGGTTTGGGAACAGGTCAGAAAGACCTTCTCACCCTTGGCTTTGTGAACGCATAATTCACACACTTGGGGCATAGTTGACAAAGGCCCAAAGGCCCGATCTTCATCAACCTCATGACTAAGACTTTGACCTGCACCTGGCCAAGTCAATCGGGATCGGGGATGAGTCCCTTACATCTATATGAAGGCAACATGCCCACATTTGGGCCATCTTGGATTCTAGAGAACCCACAACCTCTCCCGCCATGGCTGCCCAGGTGATGGAGCAGGAAAAATGAACATGGGGTAAGTTTGAAGCAAATCAAAGCTCTGTACAAGTCTGAGACACACAACCAAAGGGAGAGACAAGAAAACCTAGAAGAAAGCCTAACCAAATCTCAGATTACGCCTGTGGGTACACATAATTCATGTTGATTAGAAGAAGGGGGAAACTACAGATAAGATTGTATACCTTCACACGGGTAGAAAATTGGCAGTGTAGAGGATTCTTGGGGAGAAACAAAACTGAGACAATGGTCCCTTCATTGATGCGATGGTCAGAGTTGCCTGGTTGATGAACCCACAGAGCGGCAATAGGGAAGCAAGAAACACCTTCGCGGGAAGAACAAGTTATAGGCTCGCAGAGATTCTAGGCGATTTTAGGGCCAGACGAGGGAGGTGTCTAGTTTGTGGATGTCAGTGGATTGTTTCGAGGTCCCTTTATAGAGTTCTGGGGTCAGAGGGTTGCCGTTTATGCTGAAATATGATATGGAGTAGAGACCCAATCCATCTGGAGTTTGTAGGAAAGGAAACCCAAAAAAGTTTGGGATCTCTCAGATCGGGAAGACCTGGAGATAGTTTTACAAAGATTTCCTTATACTTCCATAGAGAGGAATCTGGAGGTAGGAGAAGGTCGGGCTCAGGAAGAGTCCCACTGGTTTTGGGATACAGGTAAGGGGGAGGACTCCCGTAGGATCTAGGATTCCCAAGCGGACGCTGACTGTGTCTGCATGACACAACACATCGAAGAAATTGATTTTTTTTTGCTATAGTCCATTATTTAGATAATTAGGTGATTACGTGATTATTATTTTTTACATTAAATTGGAATATTTAGAATCATTCAAAACTAACCAAAATTAATGTCTTACTTCATTGGACTATGAGGAGTCCAAAAATAATTTTAATTTCCTTATTGGACAAACCCAAATATCTATATATCTCATTTAAGGATAATCATGACTTAATTATATATAAATATTTAACAAAATATTTGGGACTCATATTTTGGTAAAGGTCGTACATTATCAAGTTTATTTCATACAAAATTTTTAGGTTCAATGTATGCTCATTAAATGGATCAATTTCACTTTTAACCCTACATGTATCACACATAAACTAATTAGGGTTACACTGAATTACAACTAAATTTATATTGTAAAATCATCTCCGAAATTAGTGGAAACAAGCTTTATACATTATAATTAAATCTCTTCATTGCATTAGGGTCTAGTATAACATCTAGTTTGAAATCTGACAAATTTTGTGTTTATTTGCATTGAAGTCCTACATTTGAATTTAATTAGTAGAGAAAATTCTTTTTTTAACTCTAAATTTATTTTACTTAAAATTTGGGATGTTACAATGCCCCTCCCGATGACATGAGATGGTTCTCTTCATAGCATAACACTCCCGTGTTTATGATAGATTCGATCACAATCTAAAAACCTCAACATACCCTAGCCATTCCCATGGTCAAGAGCATATTTCCATGAATCCTACTCCCTACTACCTCATATATCCTCCCGAATAGTACAAGAAAGCATAAAACATGTATAAAAGGTGGCTAGCCAAACATACAAGCAAAAAATAACCGTAGGCATCCATGGAGAAGCAAATTAACTAACATTAGATATAAATTTGGAGTTCACATGAGTAATGGCATGGGAGCTAATCTCCCATACCCAAGAAAAGAGTACTACTCATCCATAATAGAGATGAACAAACACATTGCAAAAGTTTTAGAGTTTTGCATGGCTAAAGAGAAGAAAAATCTAAAGGAATCAAAAGTGTAGCCAAGGGGAAGTAAAACTCTGACTAGAGGATGAGATTCCACCCTTGGAGTTACTTCAACTCAGACAATCCTCCCTCCCAAGAAGCTTGCGTGATAAGAACAACTCTGTTGCACCTTTGGTGAAGAAATGAAGTAGAATGGAGGTTCTTTCCCAAGAAAACCTCTTCTTCCACCCCAAAATCACCTTCCTCTTCTCTAGAACTTCTCTTGGATGAAAAGTGCTTGCAAATGATGAGTGATAACTGCCCAAAAAATTGTATTTGTCTTTCAAAATGAGGGGTCATTGCTTCTTATTTCTGCAAAAACAGATAAAGACACAATGTGTCTTTGAGGAGACACGACGTGTCTCATCGTGTAACTTGTCGACTAACTATTTTTGCATGAGAAATAAATGGCATGTTTAGTTAGAGACATGCCATGTAGTTGTCACTGGAGTTGATATGGGAATAAGGAACACGACGTGCTCCATTAAATACACACCCATGTGCGTTGACAACACGTCGGAGTAGGCCTCTGGATTGTGAGGACACACCATGTCTTAATAAGGACACATCGTGTCATATGCTCTCCACTTTAGGCATTGAGGTTGTTGGAATCTTACACACCCGTGTGTTGAATAACACACAATGTGTTATTTGTCGAGTGAGACTTTCTGAGAAGTTACACGTCGTGTCTTAAATAAGACACACCATGTTCAATGATGTTTCTTCAAGAATGAACTCCAAATCAGCTACAAATCGAGGGGACATCCCATTGAGGTCAGATTTGAGTTGGGTTATCTCCAATTTGGCATTTTGAACATGTGTCTGCAATCAACATCATGCAACAAGTAAAATAACTAAAAGATGACAAGTTAAACATGATTAAAGGCTAAATGAACTGAATTTGTGTGTAGATGTGTGCAAAAAGTATATATGAAATGCGCACATCAAATCCCCCTAAGCTTGAACTATTGCTTGTCCTCAAGCAAAAAGAGCATAGAACACAAATGAAGGAAATGCAAAGCTCATGTACAGATCAAATGAAATGGAAGATATAAAAGGGGTCAAGCCAACCATAATTTTCAGATTCGTACTCATAGCTTTGGTTTCAGATTAAACATCTAAGAAAGAAAATTAAGTTAAGAAAGGATGGTAACACATTAAATGAAGTAGTCAACTAGGCAACACTAGAAGGAACTTGAATGACTAGGCCAAACAATTAGTGAATATGCAATAAAACCTTCAACTATTATTGGTGCAAATGGTGGAATCTTGGTTAATGTTAGCAAACTTTATCTCTCTCTTCTTCTTCTCCCAAAAGATATGATATATCATTGGTGATCTCGACACTCGGCTGCCAATGTAGGCATTTGCATACAAGCAACTCCAGTTGGGGCATTTTACCCTCTTTTAGGACATATCACATAACCGTCGTGGCCAGATCAGATGTACACTAGGTTAGTATGACATTTGGGCGGTTTTAGACACCTTTATGTGGTGAATAAGGTGAAGTGAACCAAAAAGTAAGTTAAAATTGGTGGGGGGGTTCACTTATTTTTCTCAAAACAGAAGAGAGTTAACCAAATTGTAACATCACCTGGATTCCATTCATTTGTTTTGAAAAAATTTCACTGAAAGGGGTGGTTGTAAAATCACTGAGAGTTTGGAAAAATTATCCTGTGTTCTAAATAGTGTCACAAAGTTGACATATCCATAAAATTTGTTACCAATTACACATATTAGGCAATCCATGATGAAAAAGATGAAATTTCAGGCTACAAACATAAATCTAACATTTAAACATGTGTTGGTGACCATGGAGTTTTATTTGATTCATGCATGCTCTTACAACTTCTTCAATTGAAAATTTTGATAAGGGAGGACAAGATAGCAAGTTAGTTCATTACAAAAAATGAGCCTCACATCATACTAAACTTTCCAAGAGAAAAGAAAAAACTAAAAATAGAAACTAGAGGCAAAAACTAAAAAAAAGGAAGAGAAAAACAACTAAACAACTAAACAACTACATTACCAGCCGGTTGCACCCTCCCTAACTTTGAAATTTGTAGTGTCCTCACTGTATCAATCAAACCCAAATTAGATGCAACCGGGTACTTATCATGCATGGCATCAGTAGGAAGGACCAACACCCCCGTGAGCATCAGGAAAAACCTAGTTTATAAGATCATCATCATCCAGAATGTCGACCGACATAGGATGTGGAGTGGGATCGGGCTGCGGTGGCAGAGGTGCAGGGTGGTGCGGTTGAGGCATTGTATAGTGGGCCTGAGAGATATGTCACATATCCATGCGCTAAACCATGTCATGTATCATAGAATAATGTTGCCCCATCAGGTCAAGATGGTTATACAAATGGTCAAACCGTTGCTAAACATAGTTGTAAACATGCCTAACATCAGGCATCACCCAAGTGTACTATGTCTAAGTGATGGTGGAGGGTGGTGGTGCACTGTGCGGCTGGAGTAGCTTGATCTTCAGGTGTAGTAGCTTCATCATCTTGGCTACTAAGATCAACCTTCCAATTGTCCTTGTTTGTCAAAGTAATGTTCTCCCAATCAGGTAGGTCTATGTACTGATCATTGTTAAAATATTGCCTGAACTTGGCATCATTGTTGGGGACCCTACTGATCATCCCTGCAAATATCATATATTGAATGTCCACTAGGTTCCTACCTTGTGCAGCTTCTCGGCCGGTCAGGTCCACTTCAAGCTTGGTGGTAAGGAGGGTAATTAACCCCCCACACATGGTGTCCTCAAATTCTCTCTTCTTGATTTTCTTATGTCTAGGAACCGAGTGAGGATGAAATAACATATATTGATTTGGAACTCATAGACCATACCCCATAAAAATAACAAATCTTGGCTTCCGCACATGTCGTATGTTTCTTTCTTGGCGAAGATGCATGTGCTGAGGAGGCGATGGAGGTAATGAAAAATGGGGTTATGGATAGAAGAAGCCTTGGCCTTAGCAGCGTAGTGTCTCTATTCATCTGTGAGCTCATTCTAGAAAACATAACTTTCAAAAGCGGGAGGGTAGACTACAGCACCCCCATATTTGCATTCTAAAAGCTCACAGAAATCTTAGAATGTGATTTTGTAACTCCGACCCAGAAGACGAAAACTAATGAAGGCGTAGGGCTCGAGCATGTGCTTTGGGTCCTCCTCAACCTTAAGAATAGTAAGGAATTCATTAGTGAGGGTAAGTTTTTGTTACCGAAAAGTAGATGTACTCAAGTCCAATGCCTTTAAGGTTCTCCTTGATCTCATTCTTGGACCCTAGATCTTTAATGGTATCTTCGCAAGCAAAACAGGTAGGGAGGACCCTACACAAGATAAGGAATTGATATGTTGGGTCTTCTTCTGCCATCACCCTAAAATGTATCGAGGAGATGTAGTGTGGAGGAAGAGCTGGCATTGCACTTGCGATTTGATGTTTGCTTCAAAGGCGCCATTGCTGCTGAAGATGTTGCTGAAACAAACTTGAACACGGCGTGTATGAAGGGGGACACGTCATGTATCTGGACAGGAGGGGCTTGTAAATGGGGATAGTACACGACCTGTGTTTCAGAAAACACGATGTGTACCTGGAGTGTTTTAGCGGTTGGAGGTTGAAGATGATGGCACTTTCACACAGCGACAGCTCGGTTGCTTCTGGTGTTTTTTTTGAAAGAATGTCAAGAAGACAAAGATGATGGAGGTGCTTCTCATGTGGTCTTTCTTGCTAGGATAGAGGTGGATTTGAAGCTTGTGTGCTTGCGGTGACTTCACAGTTGTATAGAGCAACGACGACGATGCAACCTTCTTGTTGAGGAAGCCTTACGACGGAGGGGGTGCTGATGGTTGAGGAGGTGGTGGTTTCCTCGTGGAGCGACGACGTTGCATGTAACATCCCAAGATTTGTGTCCTCAGATAAAATGATCTTAAAAGGAATGTTCAGACTACCCATATCATCAAGGTGCACCTCCTTTCTAGGGAGCCCATCACTAAAGAACTCCATAGTTAAGCATGCTCAGCTTGAATTAGTACTAGGATGGGTGACTAGTCGGGAAGTTGATCTTAGCTTGCGTGTCAGTGTGGAAAAAGTGCGCAATTAAGACTAGTGGTGATTTGTGGGGCCAGTCGTCATTCCTGAAACTCTACTAGAGCCTAGGGTAGTGGGCCCTGGTGTCACAAATGGTATCAGAGCTAATTCCCCTCTAGTAGGTCGGGCCCACATGGGCATGTGGCATGTCGATCTTGAGCTGTGCGGTCCAGGCACGTTGGAAAGGGCTATCCATGGTGATTCAGCCACCCTTGCACTGGTATTCCGTGATTGGGAACTGGGTGTCCATGGGCCATTCTGGGTCTGCACTGAAATGGGGAAATACTATGAGGCCATATGGTTGAGCCGTGACGAGGATGTCAAGAGTCTAAGTGGGGGAGATTGTAACATCCTAGGATTTGAGTCCTCAAATAAAATGATCTTAAAAGGAATGATCTGACTACCCATATCACCAAGGTGCACCTCCTTTTCAGGAAGCCCATCACTAAAGAACTCCATAGTTCAGCGTGTTTAGCTTGGAGTAGTACTAGGATGGGTGACCAGTCAGGAAGTTGATCATGGCTTGTGCGTCAGTGTGGACAAAGTGCACAGTTAAGGCTAGTGGTGGTTTGTGGGGCCAGTCGTTTCCTAAAACTCTACTAGAGCCTAGGGCAGTGGGCCCAGGTGTTACACTGTAGATGCAGAAGCTTCTTGCTAAGGCGGCCGCACAGCAATAGCGGGAGCTTGATCTTGGTTGAGGAGCAATGATGGTAGTAGAGCTTGATCTAAAGGTGGTGGTGGCGCACACGGTCTCAGAATCACACACAGCTGGTTGAGAGTGAGAGTGAGAGAGGCGGCTTGAAATTAGGGTTAAAAACCCCTTTCTCTTCCTTGGACATGGCGTGTCTTTTTGAGGTTGTCTGCTTGTTTTTGAATAAGATTTGACTACAGAGTACACGGTGTGTATAAATTAAAACATGACGCGTGAGATTCCAGAAATCAAAGTTGAATTCATTTCCATAGATAACGACACGTCGTATGCAAATAAAGACACCATGTGTGATTTTTTTTATAAAGATAGCTTCATTTGAACAAACAAAAGGACACGGCTATTCCATATAAAACATGTCGTGTGAGTTTCAGATATATGCATGGTGTCTTCAAACTGATAACGACACGTCGTGTGCAAATAAAGAAACGATGTATAACATTTCAGTTGGAATTTGCACACCCCTTTACCTGATATCTACATGTTGTGTCAAATAAAGACATGTCGTGTGTTATTCTATGAAAACTTAGTGCTTTTGAGAGACTGGTAGGACACGTCGTGTTTGATTAAAAACACATCATGCTTGATTCAAACGAGTGTTCTTTGTGATCACACACGCCTTATGAAAAATGGCACACATCATGTACTTTTTAGAATTTTCATAGTCGTCCCTTCTGTGGTTGACGGCATGACGTCTAAAATCAAGACACGTCACATCTTTCTGAATTTCTGTAGAAATTTGTCTTCTTTAATCTGTACTTGCAGAGATGATGATATGTATCTTTGAGAGTCTACATTATTACATTTATCCATGACAAGTTTATTTTTTAGAAAGATAGCTTAATTTGAACAAACAAAAGGACACAATGTGTTCCATATAAAACATGTTGTGTGAGTTTTAGATATATGCATACTGTCTTCAACCTGATAACGAAATGCCGTGTGCAAATGAAGACACGGCGTATAACATTCCAGTTGGAATTTGTGCACCCCTTTACCTGATATATACACATCATGTCAAATAAAGACACGTTGTGTGTTATTCCAGAAAAACTTAGCACTTTTGAGAGATTGGTAGGACACGCTGTGTTTGATCAAAAACATGGTGTGCTTGATTCCAACAAGTGTTGTCTGTGATCATACACACCGTGTGAAAAATGGTCCACATCATGTACTTTTCAGAATCTACATAGTCATCCCTTCTGTGGTCGACAACATGACGTGTAGAAATTAAGACATGTCATGTGTTTCTAAATTTCTATAGAAATTTGTCTTCTTTAATGAGTTTCTACAGAGATGATGATATGTATCTATGAGAGTCTACATTATTACATTCATTCATGATAATTTTATTTGGGGAATTGAAAAAGTTCCTGACTGATACTAATTAATGAAATCTATCCTAATGTGGGGTCAACTCCCAAAAGTTCCTCCATTTAAAGTCCATAGTAAGACTCTTCAACTGGTTGATCAAGCATCTTGGAGGGAGCAAGAGGCTCCCTTATCAATCTCCTCTCCTACAGTATACAACTTGCACCTTTGCATTTAACCTTGAATGTTGATTGCTTCCCTTAAAGCTCCAATGTCCCATATGAAAAGACTTTCAAGACTAAGAGCGGTCCAGACCACTTAGATCTCAATTTTCTTGGAAAAGAACTTGAGTTTGGAATTTAATAATAGAACTTGGTATCCTTCTTTGAAATCTTTGACCTTGATTTTTTGTCATGCCATCTCTTTGTTTTTTCTTTGTAGATCTTGGCATTCTCATATGCATCCATTCTAAGTTTTTCGAGCTCCTAGAGTTGCAACAATCTTTTCTCTCCTGCTTTCTTTAGGTCATAGTTAAGGAATTTGATCGTCCACAATGCCTTGTGCTCCAATTCTACAGGTAAGTGACATGATTTTTGTAGAAAATCTTGAAAGGAGTTGTCCCAATTGGAGTTTTAAAAGTTGTCATGTACGTCCATAGTGCATTGTCTAGCTTCAGTGCCCAATTTTTTCTTGAGCCGGAGATAGTCTTTTCTAGAATAGCTTTTAGTTGTCTATTTGAGATCTCCACCTGACATGATGTTTAAGGATGATAAGATGTGGACACCTTATGCTTCACTCCATACTTGCTAAGCATGTTGTTAAAGTTTTTTCATTGAAATGGCTTCCACCATCAGATACTATTGCTCTTAGAACTCCAAACCTGGGAAAAATAATCTTATGGAAAAGTTTTATCACTGACTTTGCATATAGTGCTTGAGTGGGGATTGCCTCTAACCATTTGGATACATAATCACAAGCTACTAGGATGATCTTGTAGTTGCACGAGGATGGAAAGGTTCCCATATAATCTATGCCCCACACGTCAGAGACTTCTATTTCCAGGATTGAATTCAATGACATTTCGTCCCTCTTTGAAATCCCCCCAGCTCTGACAATTGTCACAAGCCTTGACAAATGCGTGCACGCCACGGAATAGACTTGGCCAATAGAAATCTGATTGAAGAATCTTAGTTGTAATCTTAGTCACTCCAAAGTGTCTGTCATAGAGAGAGGAATGACAATATGAAATCACACTAGCAATATCTTCATTGGGAATTCATCTCCTAATGAGTACATACACACATTTCTTAAATGATAAAGGATCGTCCCAATAATGGAATTTGACATCATGAACTTTTTCTTTTGTTGGTATGTGAAATCAGGTGGAAGACATCCAATGGAAAGATAATTTGCAAAATCAGTGAACCATGGCATAACAAGAGAATTTACCACATAAAGCTTCTCAATAGGCAATTTGTCATCAATTGGAACCTTGTCTTCAACACTAGTAGAAAGACATGAGAGATGGCCAGATACATTGTTCTCGGTCCCTTTCTTATCTTTGATTTCCAAGTCAAACTCCTATAATAGAAATATCCAGCAGATGAGGTGAGGTTTGGCGTCTTTCTTGCTCATAAGGTACCTTATCACAGCATGATATGTATATATTATGACCTTAGAACCCACTAGATACTATCTAATTTATCAAAGGCATAGACTATGGAAAGCACCTCCTTCTCAGTAGTAGCATTGTTGATTTGTGCATCATCTAGGGTCTTAGTTGCATAGTGTATGGCATGGAGTTTGTTGTCTTTTCTTTGTCCCAAGACTTCTCCTATAGCGTAGTCACTCCCAACACTCGCAATGCACATTACTTCAAAAGGAGCATTCCAATCTGGTGGCTGGATGATGGGAGTTGAAACTAGGGCATCTTTCAACTTTCGGAAAGCAATTTGGAAATCATCATTGAACATGAACTTGTCATCTTTTGCTAGCAAGGAACATAAAGGCTTTGCAATTTTTGAGAAGTCCTTTATAAATCTTCTTTAGAAACCTGCATGTCCCAAGAAGCAGCAAACTTCTTTCACATTGGTTGTAGTTGACATCTTTTCAATAGCCTCCAATTTATCTTTATCTACTTCAATTCCTCTACTCAAAATAACATGGCCTAGAACAACCCCTGTCTGCACCATAAAATGGCACTTTTCCCAATTAAGCACGAGGTTGAATTGCTGGCATCTCTGTAAAACTTTAGTTAGATTCAACAAACAATCATTAAAGGAATTGCCATAAACACTAAAGTTATCCATGAATATTTCCATTATCTTTTCAATGTAATCAGAGAAAATGGCCATCATACACCTTTGAAAGGTTGTGATATCATTACAAATCCCAAAGGGCATCCGCCTATACGCATAAGTTACATAGGTGCATGTGAAAGTAGTATTTTCCTGATCGAGTGGGTAGATGGGAATCTGAAAGAACCTGCTATACCCGTCAAGATAGAAAAAGTAGGAGTGATGAGCAAGCCTTTCTAGCGTCAAGTCAATAAAAGGTAAAGGGAAATGATTATTCCTTGTGGCTTTAAAATTTTATGTAATCAATGCACATTCGCCACCCAGTGACGATTCTTGTTTGTATTAATTCATCATTTTCCCATTTTATTATAGTTGTTCCTCCTCTCTTAGGTACAACATGTATAGGACTCACCCAAGGACTATCACTTATTGTATAAATAATTCTGGCATCTTTAAGTTTGAGGATTTCCTTTTTTACAACTTCCATCGAATTTTGGTTTAGTCTCCTTGGGGTGGGGTCTATTCATGGTTTGGCATTTTCCTCCAAAGCTATTCTATGCATACATCTAGATTGGTTGATTCCTTTGAGGTCATAGATTGAGTAACCTATCACATCTTTATAGCTTCCAAGTTCTTTTGAGAGGTTTTCTTATTGATCATTATTCAATTCAACATTTATAACAACCTGGAGAGGTGAAGTTTGGGCCCAAGAAAGCATACCTTAACCCCAGTGGGAGGGGTTTTAATTATACCTATTTGTTTGGAGTTGTGGTATTGCTTTCCTCACTCTTCTTTGAATCTTCATCACTTGGTGGGATCTTCAAGGTTTCAGGAATTTCCTCATTGAAAGTGACATTTGCATCTTCTACTTCAAGATCATCAAGAGTAATCTCAACAAAATTCTTTTCTTCCTCAAGCAGTGTATCAATAGTATCAATAAGACAAAGGTACTCCTTGGAGAAGGGCGCCTTCATGGCATCATAAATAGAGAATACATGTTCTTTGTCTCCAACTCTGAGGGTGAGTTTTCCTTCTCTAACATCAACTAGACAACCTAAAGTACGTAGGAAAGGTCTTCCAAAGAGGACTGGATTGGTTGGGCCCTCATGCATGTCTAAGACTACGAAGTCACATGGAATGAAGAACTTCCCTATCTGTATGGGGAAGTCTTCAATCACTCTTCTAGGATGCTTGATTGAGAGATTAGCTAGATAAATTGTCATTGAGGTCGGCTTCAAATCTCCCAAGTCCATCTTTTCCCACAAAGAAATAGGAATCAAGTTGATGCTACCTCCAAGATCAACAAGGCCTTTAACAAAAGTAGAGTCTCCTATCTTTCAAGGGAGAGTAAAGGCACCTTGATCATCTAGTTTTTCAGGCATACAGTTATGGATGATAGAGCTTAACCTATTAGACAACACGGCAGTCTCGACTTGACCAAATCTTCTTTTCTTTGTTAGGATGTCCTTCAAAAACTTGACGTAGGAGGGCATTTCAGCTATGATTTCAACTAGAGGTAGATTCACATACAACTTGTTCAGAATGTCCATGAACTTATTGAACTTCACATCATATTTAGTGTTAGCAAACCTGTGTGGGAAAGGGGCATTGGGCTTGCAAGAAGAATCACCTTGGTGCAGATTTCCAGTAGATTTCTTCCTTTGATTTTCAACAATCTCCTCAACAATAGTGTCAACAACCTCTTCAGATTTCCTTTTGGAAGGCGGTGTAGACCCTCCTATGACTGCTCCACTCCTCAAAGTTATAGATTTACAAGTCTATTTGGAATTCATAACCGGTTGACTGGGCAAAGAACCGAAAAATGTTCCTTGGTTGGCTAAAGCTTGTTGAGCTATCTGGTTCTCCAACATCTTGGTGTGGGTAACAATACCATCAACTTTAGAAGACAATTGTGTGATAGCATCCTTTAAGAGATTTCCATGTGCCCAGAACTCGTCGTTTTGCTAGATTTGTGTGGTGAAAAAAGTCTCAAGGAGGGTTTCCAGGCTAGATTTTTGTGGTGGAGGAGTCACTTGTTGAAGTTGATTGAAGTTCCTATTGTTGTTTTTGTAATACCCCGGTGGCTGTTGATGATTGACATTCATTGGTTGACGATTGCTCACAAGTTGTTGACCTTGACCTTGACCTTGAGCTTGACCTTGACCTTGTTGCTGGTTCTATGAGTTGTTGTACCTGTAAGAAAAGTTTGGATGGTCTCTCCATCCTGGGTTATAGGTTTCAGAAAAAAGATTGTAGGCTTGTTTGTTATTGAAATTGCCTACAACATTGACTTGTTTTGGTGACTCAGTGCCATTCAGCTGCAGTCCAAAACAAGAAGCAGAGTAGTGGTCGGATGTTCTACACGCCTCACATACTTTCTCAACTGCTTGAACTGAGTGAGTGGTCATCTTTTCAAACTCCTGATTCAAGGTGTCAAGTTTGGTTGCAATCAGGTCCACAACGTCCATAGTGTGTTTTCCGCTGGACTTCTCACTTGATGTCGTGGAAGAGAATGGTTAACTAGTCCTTTCAGAACTCCACTAGATGTGGTTGAGTGCCATATCTTCAATAATGGCATAAGCTTCACTATATGACTTGTTCATCAAGGATCCATTTGCAGAGACATCAATGGACATACGGGTGTTGTAGAATAACCCGTTGTAGAAGGTTTGCAGTAGCAACCAGTTGGTCAAACCATGGTGAGTACATAGGTGTTGCAGATCCTTAAATCTCTCCCAGGTTTTGTAAAGTGTCTCACCTTTTTGTTGCTTGAAGTTTGTGATTTGGTTCCTCGGCTGGGTTGTCTTTCTAGGAGGAAAATACTTAGTGAGAAAAGCATTTAGCAATTCAACCCAACTCTTGATGGAACATTTATAGCCATGCCTTGGCTTGGTCTTGTAAGGTGAACAGAAATAGGAGTAGGCATACTCCTTCAACTGGAAGATCATTGATCTTAAAGGTGTTCATATATTGCAGAAACTCTGCTATGTGAAGATTCAGATCTTCCATAGGATTTCCCCAAAGAAATTCTATTGGATCATCTGCATGATTGTAGGGGTGATGGAGAAGTTGTTGGCCTCTATTACAGGATGATCTAAGGCCCCACAAATATTGATGGCAGCCAACACAGTGAAATCTTTGAGTGGATAGTTGTCCTCCATCTCTGATTCTTTAAGAGGATCAGATGAAGGTAGTGGTGAAGGTCAAGATTGCGTTGATGAAGGATGTGATCCCTCCAAACTTGAAGAGTTTTCACTCCTCTTTGCTCTCCTGTGGATACTAAAGGTTTTCTATTTCTAGATCTAGAAAGATTGATATATGTAGACCCCTCTTAGAATAATGAATGCAACCTAAAAAGTAAAGATTGAGTGAGATTCACAAAAGCAAAGAGGTACCATGATATGAAATACGAAAATGATGACTTAGTCTTAATTACTAATTAACTCTTCTACTCTAACATTAGATATAAATTTTGAGTTCACATGAGTAATGGCATGGGAGCTACTCTCCCATACCCAAGAAAAGAGTACTACTCATCCATAATGGAGATGAACAAACACATTGCAGAATTTTCAGATTTTTTCATGGCTAAAGAGAAGAAAAAGCTAAAGGAACCAAAAGTGTAGCCAAGGGGAAGTAGAACTCTGGCTAGAGGACAAGATTTCACCCTTGGAGCTGCTTAAACTCAGAAAATCCTCCCCTCCGAGAAGCTTGCATGATAAGAACAACTCTATTGCACCTTTGGAGAAGAAATGGAGTAAAAATGAAGTAGAATGGAGGTTCTTTCCCAAGAAAACCTCTTCTTCCACCTCAAAATTGTGTTCCTTTGTTCTGGAACTTCTCTTAGATGAAAAGTTCTTGCAAATGACGAGTGATAACCACCCAAAAGGTTGCATTTGTCTTTTAAAATGAGGGGCGGTTGCTGCTTATTTTTGTAGAAACTAATAAAGACATGATGTGTCTTTGAGGAGACACGACGTGTCTTGTCGTGTAACTTGTCGACTAACTGCTATGGCATGAGAAATACATAGTGTGTTCCATTAGAGACATGTTGTGTAGCTGTCACTGGAGTTTATCTGGGCATAAGGCACACGACATGTTCGATTAAATACACGCCCGTGTGCGTTGACAGCAAGTCGGAGTAGGCCTCTGGATCATGAGGACATGTCGTGTCTTAATAAGGACATGTCGTGTCATCTACTCTGCACTTCGGACATTGAGGATGCTGGAATCTAACACACCCATGTGCTGAATAACACACCATGTGTTCTTCATCGAGCGAGACTTTCTGCGAAGTTACACGGCGTGTCTTAAATAAGACACGATGTGTTCAATGTTGTTTCTTCAAGAATGAACTCTGAATTAGCTTCAAAATCGAGGGGAGGTCCCATTGAGGTCGGATTTGAGTTGGGCTATCTCCAATTTGTCATTTTGAATGTATGTATGCAATCAACATAATGCAACAAGTAAAATAACAAAAATATAGCAAGTTAAGTATGATTAGAGGCTAAATGGAAGGCAAAATGAACTGAATTTGTGTGCGGATGTGTGCAAAAAGTAGATATGAAATGCTCACATTACTTAGTTACTTAAATTTTGTACGTCTCTCTAACTACTATAAATGGGTTAATAAATATTGCTATGTTTTGGATCTAGTTTTCGTCTATGTTCTAAATTATCTTGTAGTCTAGAGTAGGTTCCTCACATTATCAATTCATCCAAATTACTACTTATATAGCAACTTTGTCACTAAGTTTCTTTCTGTCAAATACCAATTTGTTCAAAATATGAAAATGTTTATAAACACACCTTCAAGATCTATTTTGTATTTCTAAATATTATCTTCCATATATATAGATATGTATGTATGCATGTATGTATGTATGTATGTATGTATGTATGTATGTATGTATGTATGTATGTATGTATGTATCGATGCTTTTAAAGATAGTAGATAGACTATCTTAGATTAACATGCCTTACTTATCACATACCTTTATGCATATCTAAGTTCATCTATAGTTCATCTTCAATCATTGACTTTGTTCATATTTTAAATAAATTAGATACATATATTGAATTTCTAGACTTGCTATCTAGCTATATACCTATGTACCATATATTTTTACTGGTATCACTATATTGATATCCATACATACAACTACATTTACTACTAGGATCATTACTGCACTATATGGTGTGTAACATGTTTAGGTATCTTCCTATAGCTTATTATTACAATGGGTTTAATCTACTGAAAGCAAACCTTTTATAAAGATTTACTACCTATTGTGCATTCTAATATGAGTACATACTCTTTCTTTTAAATTATAACTATTTTAAGTTACATATACTAAGGGTTCTGATTATCATTTTACATCATGCACTTTCCATTAGATAGGTAATAATAGATCTGTTACTAGTATTGACTTAACTTATTCATATTACAAACTTTCAATTTGCCAATTAGGTTCTGCCATAAACATGTGCAATTCAATTATCGACCTGTTGCATGTTGTTATACATACTTTGCTAGATGTTCAAATATTATATGGTTTGATGGTCAGATCCTTGCTACGACTAAGTTACCATTTATGTTATGAGTTGTATTAATAAGAGACAATTAAGATAAGATCATTGACTACTGACCTGCTAGTTGTCTGAGCACAACTGATCTCTAAGTAGGGGCTTGTAGGAAGTCATGCTTCTTCTTCTCACATAAACCATCAGTTGACAACTTCAAGAAGACCATCGGTTGATTACATGAAGAACAACATCGGTTGATAGAGTCCAAACTTCCATCGGTTGTGGCACTTAGTGCCACCATTGGTTGACAACATGAAGAAGACCATCGGTTAATTACATGAAGAACACCATCGGTTGATAGACTCAGAACTCCCATCGGTTGTGGCACTCAGTTCCACCATCGGTTAACACCATCGGATCATGGCTGACAAGAGCCATCGATTGAGACTCAAACAACCATTGGTTGATGGCCTAAACTAGCCACCAGTTGTGGGGCTTAGAGAGCCCATTGGTTTTCAACAACAAGTTAGAAGATTTCTTTTAAAACAAAAGCAAAACCATCATTTTTCAAACCAAGAAAATCATTGTTTGAGCTACCACATAGAGACATTAAATACCATTGAATATGGGAACCCTAACCATCAGTTATTAAGGGAGATAGCATGCACATCAGTATGCTCCAGATACAACATCTGAAATAGTAGTAAAGAGACCATCATCAGTTGGTACACAGAAGCCAAACAAAACAACAAGTGAATTAGGTGAAACCACCATTAAAACCCTAAGTAAAATCATCATTTAGAACCACTTAAAGTGAGTATTAAATCCAACAACCTTAGAGGAGCATAGACATCAATTCTAGGTACTAGAAGAAGTCTTAAAACAAAACCAAGTGCCTCCATTGGTTATCACAAGGGCTCAACCATCAGGTGATGAAGCAAAAGGGGAAACCAACTCTCAACACATATAAAAAGACCATCGTTTGCTAAGGTTAGGGTAACTATCAACCATTAGTGGACAAGGAAACATAACCTTTGGTTATAGTGTTCACTAGAGTCATTAAAACAGCAACAAAGTATGTACCGTCGATTATTCATAGGTTCCAAATCATTGGCTACCAAGAAAAGAAGGAAAATAGTTCATTAACACATAGAAAGAACCATCGTTTATGACCCCAATGGTACCATCGGTTCATGGTTATACAAGGCCTAAGGCTTCTTCTACCTCAGGAAGGTTGTGCACCAGATTTCAAGTTCATCTAGGGTTATAAACTACTCAAGGAACAACACATAAAATTAAACCCTAGGCAAAGATAGCTTCTTTATGCATAGAACTTTGTTTTGAAGCAAGAACATATATAAGCAAGGTAGTAGTAAGCAATAAACGTGGCGAAAGTTATATAACCCGCCTATAGGAAGAAGATGCATTTCCAAACAGCAAGAAGGATCGACTAAAGGAGGAAGGAAACCCTAACTTAGCATTCCACACGTCCAAGCACTCTTCTTCTCCAAGAAAAAGAGCCAACCCTAGGTCAAGGAAGCAAGAAAGAAGGGTTCTTTAAGCTTTAGAACAATATTTACCATGAAAAACCATGGTTCCATCCAATAAGAAGGAAGGAAGAGGTAGGAAATCAATATAAACAAAGGGAAGAAGGGATAAATTACTTGCTTAGGTTAAAAACAAGCTTAGGGAGCTTCACAAACCCTAAAGGAGGGTAGATCCATGCTTTAGGCACACATGTAAGAAGTTCGACCACCTTCTTCTACCTTGGGCACCCTATTCACCACCAAACAGGGTAAGACGAAGCTATAAACATAAAAGAAGAGATAAGGGTCCAAAGGATTCGTTTGGGTGTAAGAGGGAGGGTACATAAAGCTAAGGATAAGAAGGAAGAGAAGCTTGAGGTGTCCAACTAAGTTGCCACATGTCAAAGTTCATCTTGCATGTTAGACAGAAGGTCCATCCGTTGTTCTTCCACCTAACCATAAATTTTTGGATCTAGAAGGACCATAGACAATCATACCTATTCTATCCATCGGTCTTCACCACTTACAAGAGCCATCGGGTCCCACACTTAGCCACAAAGTGCCAAAAAGGAGCAATCTGCCCCACCATCGGTTGAGGGCCTTCAACCACCTCAACCATCGATTGTTCCACTTATAGGGTGAATAATTGACCTCCAAACATCTAGGGGAACCATTAGTTGCCACCCCTACAAAGCAAAACCATTGATTTCCATGGTTACACACCTAGCAACTCCATCATCCATGCATAGGGAGAAACCCTAGTTCTCACCTAAGTTCTCACCTCTCATCAAAAGGTACAAAACGTTCGCTATGGCACAATAAGCTCAATAATGATAAGAAAACATATAAGGAACATACATTATGTGAAAATTGCAAAGAAAACCTCATATATGGGTAAATTGTAGAGAAGTCCAAAATGTGCACAAAATTACATAACTTGTACAAATAGTTCCCAAACTCGACCAAACTTGAAACTTAAGCTTTTCACATGATATCAAAGCACTTCATATGGGTTGGTTGATGTTTTAAGACCCAATTATATTAATTAAGCATGTTCAAACATTTAAGCAAGGTTAGGGGTCTCACACCAACAAATTATCTTGATCCGTCGGTCAGCCCCGAGTTGGATAATGTTGATTTTCCAATTACTAGATGTTTCAGGAATGTTATGTAGAAAACCAGAAATAAGGTGGATTTTGAATAAAAGCCAATGAAGTATGAAGGAGAGAGAAAAGGTTTGAATTCAGGATTATTCTTTGTTATTATCCAAAAGATAAGTATTTTTTGTGATAAAAGGTCGTTGAATATTAGTGGGAAAAAGGGAATACTTTATTTAGGTTAATTCAACTGGGCAACTTATAGAAATGCTTATAAAAAAAAAGCAGAATTGATGGACAAATTGGACTTAAATCCTGATAAAATATATTCTTACCCTCGAACCCCTTCAGTGGGTGGTAGATGAGTAAAATGGATGGTTTAAATAGGCAAAAAATATCAAAAAGTATGGAAATATGAAAAAGGTGAAGAAGGCACTACTATAGAAAAAGCCTTTGGCGTCGGTTATTTAAAGCCTTTAGCGTCGGTTTCCAAGTGACACCCAAGTGGGCGCCGCTAAAAGTTGACACCTTCAGCGTCAATTTCTAACCGATGACATAACCCTTCCTGCCACCGAAAACGCGCCAGTAAGGGAACTATAGGCGTCAGTTCTTAATGAAAACTGACACTATATCATGATCAAAGACATCAGTTATTAAATAAAAACTGACGTCATAACCCTTTCCGGCACCGAAAATGCACCAGCAAAGGAACTATAAGCGTCGGTTAGTACAGAAAACCGACAGTATATCATGGTTAAACACGTCATCTATTAAACAATAACCTACGCCATATCCCTATCAGCACGGACGTGCCTGATAGCTGTCGGTCTTACTGATAACCGACGCCAGCCATGGAAGAGACGTCGATTTTTTGCTAATAACCAACGGTGTCGGTTTTATACAAATAACTGACGCCTATGTTCTGATTTTTTTTCTTATTAGTTTGCAGGCCTGTTGTATGGCTGGTCGCAGGATATACAAATTGTATTTCAGTTTTAAACTGTAGGTTTACAACATCCATTGATATCAGCCAACAACAGGCCACAAACCTACAAAGTCATTCACATTCAGACACATGTATTGATCAGATACATGTAGAAACATGCAAAGTCATTTACATTCACATTCAGTTCCATTCATTTCATCTCTTTTCACATTCAGACATTCATTATTGATCAGAAAAAGTCATTCACATTCACACATATGACAATTCAGAAAAAGTCATTCACATTCACACAAAAATAATTATGAGAACAAAGTTTAGAAATATCATTCTTTATTCATCATTGTCATCAGAACCCTAATTATATTAAAAAATTCCCACTACTTGTAGGGATTTTGCACATTCTTCTCTTACAACATCTAATTCCTCCCTCGTATAGGGAGTGTGTACATCTAATAACTTTCCACATGTGTTGAAGTCAGTTTTAAACACCTATACAGAGAATGGCATATATATATATATATATATATATATATATATATATATATAATTAATAATATATAATAAGATTGATATATCTAATATTATCTAATGAGACTATATATAATACCTTCTGTATAGTATCGATTTTCATTGCGGCATGTTTGATGATTAGGTCCATAAATCACATCATATAGTAGGCACATGAACAACCGTTGTCTTGTGTAGCACACTATAATTTGAAACATACAAAATATTCAAAAATACAAATAAGCACAATTCACATAAACAATATATATATTAGAGTCGGGAAATTACTTTCACATTCTCCCAAATTAGTGGTTGATTCTTTTTCCTGGGGACCTTTCCTCCAGCTTTTTTGAACTCTTGTAAAGCCCTACATGTTAATGTAACACATTAAATTGCATAATTAAATAGTAATGTAATAACAGATGTTAACGGATATAAAAATATAAAATATTTCTCACGAGAATAATGGCCTTTTCATTGCGTGTCCATATAATGTATTTAATTCATTCCCCGTAGGATCTAGATAATAGACAATGAATGTCTTGGGGACAATAACTAGTAACTCCCAATGCCTACCACTACAGGTAAGAAAGTTAAAAATTAATAACTCAAAATCCACAATAAAATGTAATTTTCTTAAGTCCAAATTATAAGCAAAGTAAACTTACTCGACATTGAATGGAGCTATTATCACCGTCTTCTTATTTTTACCAAAATATTCAAAAGCATCACAACAATATGAAGTAACTAAAGAAGGGTTTGTATATACAAGACTAATCAAAGATGGAACCAAAAATCCCACATGGGAAAATGCATAATATGTACATATCCTATGTAAGTGGCTGCAAAACATGTATTATGTATGTATTAATGATTCAGCCCTATTTTAGGGCTTCATCTTGTGGCATTTTGCATTTCAATCACATATATACCTATTAGATTACATGTTATTTCCCTTAATATGCATATTTGTGTAAAATGCACTTATGGACATTATTTGCATATTTTTTAGGTACTTGGATGGATGAGAGAGATGGAGGGGCCTAAAGAAGGCCCCATAACTCCCCCAACCTACCCCTAGTGGCCAAGAGTCAAGCTTAAGCAAAGAAGTCCATGGATAATGAAGTTTGAAGCTCAAAGTACAAGCAAAGCCCCCAACACGACCGTGATAACACAGAACGGTCGTGCTGCAAATGAAGAAATCATAGGAAAAATCTCAATTTTGAAGTAGCTGCAGAGCATACTCTACCATGACCGTGCCACGCAGCACGGTCATGTTGCGACCACCCACCACGGCCGTGCCACCCAACACGGCCGTGCTACCATCTCCCACCACGGTCGTTCCATGTAGCACTGCTGTGCTACCCGATCCCACCACGGTCGTGCTACCCTTAACCCACCACGACCGTGGCCATTTCAACCCAAAATCGACCAAAACCCTGTAACTTTGATGGAATAAACCCACGACTGTGCCCCATCCACCACGGTTGTGGCCTACCCTACCCACCACGGCCGTGGTGCCCTACCATGGCCGTGCTACTCACCAAACCCACCTAGTTTTCACTGCTTTACCCATTTTGCCCCTACTTGACCTAGTGCTTCCTCCCCATGCCTATATATACCTAGGTGGCGCCTGGGGCACGAGGTTAGCTACCTTCCACCACCTCCTAGCTCCCCATTTTTCCCCTTAGCCATCCCACACCATTTTCACCTCCATTCCACTCCATTTCACCAGTTCCACCACCAAATCACTAGTTTAGACTAGTTCCTACCCATAATCCCCTTCATTCTTCACCCTTGCACCCTAGAGGAGGGAGGAGGACGACCTGTAGCTACTGGAGAGGGGGATTTCAACCACTACATCGAGTTCCATGGCCACCTCTATCTCTTTCTTCTCTCTCCATTTCTATGAGTAGCTAGGCCCTCGTGGGTGGGCTGTTTGGGGGAAATTATGTTACTTTGATACCATGTTGGGGGAAAATGACATGTAAACATTGTAATTCCATTTGTTAATGATTATATTTTATTTGCATCTCATTCTCCATGGATTTCTTGCTGGTTTGTATGTGGAATCACCTAGGAATTTAGGCAAATTGCTTATATGTGTGAATTTTGGGATTTGCCCCTAGGTCTAATTCTTGGATCCCTAGGTTGTCTCACATATTCCTACATCCAAATCAATCTCCATAAACCTAAGTGAGAGATCTAAGTAGCTAGATTAGGTAATTCTAGTGCAATTAGCATGGAGCCTTCTCAAGGCTAGAATGTGGGGGAATCGGGGTCCAAAACCCTAATCTCACCTCCCCATTACTACCCTCGGCCCCTAATTGCCCTAGGAATGCCTAATCTAGAAACCTAGACTTGATTAGACTCTAATTGAATTGTACCTAATCCCTAACCCAATTGAGCCTCGTAAGGGTAGTGGGGGGTGTTAGGGACTAGTTCCCCTATGCACAACCTAGCATATCCATGGCCAGTTAGTAGCTTAGGTTAATTCATTAGACTCTAACTTATTGTTTGGTTTAGATAATCTAAATGGAATAATAATGTTCATATGTCACCCCCAACTTAAGTGATAAGTTCATACCCCTAAACAGCCCACACTTCTCTTTACTGCTTGAAACCCTAGTTTTGTGCTTGCTTAGCTTAATTAGTTCTTTCCTTGCTTAGTTAGCTTCTTGCTTTGCTCTTGGCTTGTTCATGCTAGTGTAGCTCTTTAATTGCTCTTTCACTTCTCTCTTCCTTGCCTTAGTGTAATTTGCCTTTTCATACCTAGCTTAGCCTTTCCTTGCTTGTTTAGTCCTGCTCTAGCTTAGGGATAACTTAGATTTCATTCTTGCCTTTAAATTGCTTGTTTGTCCATAGTAGTTTAATAATCAAATCACCTTCAAACCCTTAAACCTAGTCTCTACAGTAGGAACCCAGCAAGACTAACCTAGCTCCAGTGCCCCCTCTTTTCCCTATGGATCGACCATGTACTTGCCACCTTCCTATACTACTACACGACCTCGTGCGCTTGCGGGTGTAGTGTTTTAGTGTGAGTAAGTGTTAAGTTAGGTTTATAAAATTTGAAAGCAAATTCCCATCATGTGTGTTCTGACCTCGTGGGGCGCATTTAGTCGGGTCAAATCGGCTAGCATGTTGCACCTCTAGCAGAATCGCACCAATTAATATATAAGAAACCAGATCACCGTATATAAAACAAGGTATACAGATATATAAACAAGATCTCACCATATACACACCTCTATCATAGTTGTGTTCATCCAATCATAACAAAACAACTCCAAAATATCTTGTAAAAATAGTTTTTTTTTCGTATGATTGACCTGCATTAATACCTATGCATTAATATGTATGCAAAACTTGTATAAATAGATTATTACGTATGATTGACCTGCATCCTCCTCCGGAATTGTAATATTTATAGGGCAATTTCGATCATGTTCATCGATCCATACTGCCATACCCCTACAATTAGGACCTAATGAGGCGTGTAGGTCCCTTGGAAGCCAACTTGGTAGTTGAGGAGGTGGATGTGGAGGTCGAGATGTAGCGGGTGTCGTCTTTTTGACATGTATATATAATTTTAGATCAATTGACTCATATATACACACTAACAAATTAACGTAATGTAAATTTATCATACAATATTAGTATAGACAACATCTGCTTTGGGCCACATTATCACTCCGCCCAAAGAACGCTTTGATGCCCACACCAGCGCCTTCACCCCTAACACGTCCAGGATGCTCTGGGTTACCCGAAGCAACTGTCAATTCATCTCTTGTGCCCTCAGGGATGAACTTTCCTTCCTTCCTCGACTCATGCAGCTCCCGCTAATCGCCATCAACATAAATTGGTAAGTAAATATAACAATAATCAATATCGATCGATTGATCTAAGAGTTGAATTTTACCATTTTTGCAGCCGTCTCAGCAGTTGCAGGCTTCGTTATATATCCCTTCTTGTTTTGCCTCCCAACTATCCACATAGCATGGCGAGGCAGAGGTGCGAGACCAATAGAAGAGGACTCCTGAGTAGCAGCAGACTGAGTAGTAGACTCAACATGTAGTCTTTGGTGAACGCCTGCATAGCCTCTTGGACCCATTGTGTGGTCATGCACATTCAGTGCACGCCTTGCTCTTTGAGCATCACTGATAGCCTTGTTAGTAAGCACATTGATTTGGTTAGTAACACTAAAGGTTAATCTTAAATAGGCGAATACATAAGAACGTATATTAATTAAATTGGGAGTGGCGCTTAATACCTTGAATTCATTCGTTTTTCTTTGGGTAACAAACTCCTCCCAGTCTTTGGTGTCCAGGTAGTTCCATTGCTCAGTGGCTGCCTTCCTAAATTTATTTTTTAAAGAGAATACAAACAAAAATTATTAGTGTAGAGTTAGTCAAAAAGTGATTAATGTCTAGAATTAGAAATCAATCAAGAACCTCTTCTCAGCATCGCGTATGTAATCTCAGGTGAGATTGTCCTATAGTTCCTTAAGAACTTTATGCCAGGATTCAAAAATAGGACTATAATGGTTGCGAGTAAGAACCCCAAGATATGAAATAAATGAGTTGCGGTTCACTCCAGCTAGATTTCCTGCATGATCGAAATCCACAGCCAGTTTGGGTCCATTGCCCCTTTGCTGTAGTAACTTGTTCATCATTGTGATGCCCCTCACTTTCTCAATTTTTTTTGTTGCGCATCAAGTGCCCCAATTTCTTCAGGGGGTACATCACCAACCTAAAATTTGACAAAAAAACACACTTACAGGATATAACTATAAATGAACATATAGATAGAAATCTCAGGGATATATTTTTAAAACTTACATTGTGAGGCGGCGCATTGACGTCCTCACCCTCACGGTAATCATCAGCACAGTCATCATAAGAATGCTCAGCCATCTGAAAGTTTACATTGTAAAGTTGTAAAGTTCACATTGTAAAGTAATTCACATTTTAAAGTTCACATTCATAAAAATAAAAACATATAAAAAAATATAAACATGCATGCCTCTAATATTACGATCTTTTATCAATTAACAATCCTTCATTGTGATCTCCACGCACATACAAGTCATAATTAGCTTCAATATTTGGTGGTGTTGGCAACCCAACTGAGAATGGACTGGAGTCAACATACTTATCATAGTAATGTTCTTCATCTATAGGATCTTCAATGAACTGTCTTTTACCATGAAGAACAACCGACGATTTATCATTTGCAGGATCATCGATATAAAATACTTGTTTTGCCTATGATGTCAATATGAATGGTTCACCCTTCTCGCCAATCTTTTCAAAGTTCACTAATGTGAAACCCAATTCATCCACTATAACTCCTTTGGTGTTATCAACCCAATTACATTTAAAGAGCATAAATCTAAAATCTACATAGTCAAACTCCCATATGTCTTCAATGACACCGTAATATGACATTTTAGCTTCACGTGGACTCTTATCCTTTGCACTTACAAAAAATAATGAAGACGCTTGAAGGGTGACCCCACTATTTTAGACGACACTCTTATCATCTTGATGCTTTATATAATATGAGAATTCATTTATGTCAAACCCTTCATAAGACATAACATTCAATTTTAGTTTAAAGGCAAGGCATTTGATAGTTTCAGTAAAATTATCTGGTGTTTGAGATAGTTGATGTAAGACTTTATCTTCAAACCACTTAATAAATGTCTTGTTATGCTCTCTAGCAAGCCACATTGAATTGGTTTGAGGATATTGTCTCTTGATCAAATTGGTATGTTCCTAGATATAAGCACTCACCTCGTCGATGTTGTGTAAAATATACAAGTGACCTTGTTACAACTGCTCACGGCTGATTACTTTCATCCGTGATTCCAAAATTCATTTGCCAACATGCTCTTCAATATTCTTGTCATTAATAAGAGCGTCATTAGTACTCAAAAAGTCATAGAAAAAATCCATAACCTCTCTCGCCACATAACCCTCAATAATACTCCCTTCAGGTCGATAACGGTTTCGAACATCACCTTTAAAAATGCTCATGTATTGTTCAAAGGGATACACCAATGCAAGAAAATTGGTCCCAACATTTTCACTTCCCTAGTCAAGTGGACAACAAGATGTACCATGATATCAAAGAACGAAGGAGGAAAATACATCTCAAGCTGACATAGGGTAACAACCACTTCTGTTTGCAATTTATCGAGAGTATCGGGGTCAATAACTTTGCTGCACAGACTGTTGAAAAAGAAACAAAGTCTGGTGATTGCAAACCTTACATGCTTCGGCAATATAGATCGAATTGCCATGGGCAATATTTGTTACATTAGAGTGTGACAATCGTGAGATTTAAGACATATAAACTTCATATCTTTCATTGATACCAATGTACAGATGTTGGATGAGTAACCTTGTGGCACTTTGTCATTTACCAAACATTCACAAAAAGCTTTCTTCTCCTTTCTCGACAACATGTAACAAACAGGAGGTAATTATGTTCTCCGATCGCTACTAACTACTTCTATTAATTCTGTCCTTATTCCAATTTCATGTAGGTCCATTCTGGATTTTATCCCATCTTTAGTTTTACCTAATATATTCAACAGAGTACCGATGACACTATCACAGATATTTTTCTCAACGTGCATGACATCGATATAATGCATGACTTCCAAAGAACTCCAATAAGGAAGATCTCAAAATATTGACTTCTTCTTGAATAAAGATTTGTCACTTTGTGTGGCCATCGTACATTGTGATCTCTTACCAAATTCATTGGTAAAGTCTTTTACTCTTTCGTAAACATCCTCCCCTAGTATAGGTTTAGGTGCACTCCGTTCCTCATTCCGTCCATTGAATGCTTTATGCAACCTACGATATGGATGAAATTTTGGAAGAAACCTTTGATGACCAAGATATACAGTCTTTCCGCCGTGTTTTAGTCATATTGAATCAGTGTTCTCTTCACATATAGGACACGCTTTAGATCCTTTGACACTATATCCAGACAAATTCCCATATGCTGGAAAGTCATTCACAGTGCAAAACAACATAGCGTGCAAACGAAATGTCTCTCTTCGTGAAGCATCATAGGTCATCACACCTTCACCATGGAGTTTCTTCAAGTCATCAATCAGAGGTTCAAGATAAACGTCGATATCATTTCTAGGTTGTTTAGGGCCCGATATCAACAACGACAGAATAACGTACTTATTTTTCATACACAACCAGGGAGGAAGATTGTATATAACAAGCATAACTAGCCACGTGCTATGTTGGCTGCTCAATGTCTCGTACAGATTCATCCCATCTATATAAAGCCCAATCCTTAGATTCATGACTTATTCACCGAATTCAGGGTACAATAAATCAATCTTCTTCCACTGTGGGGAATCAGACACATGTCATAGGATCACATCATTATTTTTCTTAACATCTGCATGCCACCTCAAATTCTTCACATCTATCAGATTGGCAAACAAGCATTGAAACTGTGGTATTATAGGTAGATACCACATCACCTTGGCAGGAGAACTAGTTTTGGACTCCCCTGAAGTCATCAATTTATACCTTGATGCACCACATTTGGGACAATATTTCAAATCCACGTAGTCCTTTTGAAATAATGCACAATCATTCGGGAATGCGTGTATCTTCTTGGCCTCCATTCTCATTGGGAACAACAATTTCTTTAACCAGTATGTTGAGATTGACAGCTCGTTTCCTTCAGGAAGAATTTCTTTCAAAAAAGACAACAATGACGTGAAGCTTTTGTCGCTCCATCTATTGTTAGCTTTCAACTTATACAATCTCAACACAATGCTAAGCTTCGTCAACTTACAACCTATGTATAACGGTATCTCAACATCATGCACAATGTTTCTAAATATGAGAGGTGGATCGGTGTGCTCTACCCCACAACTATCCAGCATCACATCAATGATGTCTACTGGAACTGGTTCGTTCACATCTACGTCATCAGAGGCAATTTCTTCTTCCACACAAGCACTTCTATCGACATCCACTGATTTCAAGTTTGAAATAT
Source organism: Alisma plantago-aquatica (assembly GCA_963693085.1). Lineage (NCBI taxonomy): Eukaryota > Viridiplantae > Streptophyta > Magnoliopsida > Alismatales > Alismataceae > Alisma > Alisma plantago-aquatica. Next base: position 338,508,087 of record OY856414.1, read on the forward strand.
CTCCATGCCAGTGCCATTCTTTATAGCTTTGTACAATTCCGTTGCACATGACATTACTTTTGATTTCGTCACCAGTGCTGACTTTCAAGTTGTTACTACAATGCCTACATGGACAGTAGAACCTATCTCCAGGTTGCTTCCTATGTTCTTCGGTAAATATAATAAACTGATCAAGACCAGAAATAAACTCTGGGGTGCAGCGATTTGGAATGGACATCCAGGATCTATCCATTCTATGATCAAAGAGAAAACAAGTATATATTAGAACAAGATTAGGGTCTAGGGTTAAAAGATTAGGGTTTATGGTTAAAACTTTAGGGTTTAAGGTCTTATATATAATAAATGTGTACCACCTATCCCATTCTTGAACACCTAATCTCACTAGTAAGTGTATAATGTGTATTGGGTTTTCAAGAAAATTTCGGCATCATTTCCCCGTTGTTCTCCATATGTACTTGGAGAACAACGGGGAAATGCTGCCGAAATTTTCTTGAAAACCAAATACACATTATACACTTACATTCTAAGTGAGATTAGGTGTTTAAGAACAGTCTCAAACTAGGGACTATCCAAAATTTACTCCTAATGAGTAAATCTTGGACGGATTTCTAGGCCAACAAAATATAACACTAGTCCCTTGTTCACAACCCCATTCACAAAACATGTCCTTAATACAACATTATTTAAAAGATATGATGTTCATGTGACATCAACTTAGGGTTACAACAACATAGAGAGAGAAAGTACTCTATCAACATAATAATCACACAAAAGGCTATGTACCATAATCTCTTACTTGCATTAGGGTTAGGTTAAGAATTATAACTGATCTTGTCATATATGGTTAGAAACACTTGATGAATAATTGAAGTTTTAAGATTAATAATATTATTCATGTTGATTTAGTGTTTTGAAACCATGGACATCTTACTATGATCTTAATGCTAGTAATATGATCAAAAGCAAGGAGGCCCAAGTTGCTAGCAAGTGCAGCCATGTGGTGATGGTCCCTTTAATTTGAGTTAGAATCACCTCAACCGTGTCCAAAATGATGGAAGAGAAGAAAACATTGATGTGTAGTGTGGACTAGTTAAGTTGTATACAGTTGGTTGGTGAGCATGTGATAGATACAAGATCCACATGACGCCCATCATTCATCAGACCATCAGTTTGCAAATGGGGCAGCTGTCCTTAGGTATAAGAAATTAAGAAGAAGTTTTTCTTAGGTAAGAGTATGCTGACCTTAGGCGGTGGAGGGCAGGGAGCAGGCGGAGGAGGACGAGCAGGTCACAGTCGGGATTTTGGGCAGCGGCGAGTAGGGAGCCGGCGAGCACAGTGTCGGCGGAGGCGACCGGGGAGTAGTAGTAGTAGGGAGCGGCGGGCGGCGAGCGAGCAGGGAGCAACAACAGCAGAAAGCGGAGGCGGCGGGGGAAGGGCGACAGCGGCGGCGAGCAAGGAGAAGGAGCGGCGCGGTGGTGGAGAGCAGGGAGTGGCGGGCGGCGGCGCGTAAGGGGGCGGAATCGCCAGACCTAAGCTTCAATCGCAATGAAACATAGAAAGGGGAAGAGTCTGCTTCACGCGGGTGCTATTAAGTTAACAATCGACGTCAGTTACGAATAACCAACCGACACCTACGCTCAATGATAGTCGTCGGTTTCTACTAGAAAAACCGACGTCTATCGACATATGCTGACAAAAAAAATGTTCTCGAATTCTGACCATCGTCGTTGGTTACCGTAGAAAATCGACGCTAAAGGGAGGTGAAAATTATCACACAGACAACGCGGGAAAACACATCGACGTCGGTTATTGCAAGACAACCGACGATAAAAATGTGCCCAATTTCTGTCTCACGAAAAACCTTTAGTCATCGGTTAATTATTTAATAACCGACATCATATTTTAAATTTTGGAGGTAATTTTTTTTTTACTGAGAAATTTGGATTTGGCGGTCGATTTTAGGCGTCGGTTGCTTATTAAGGAACCAACGCTAAATTAAAAGTGATACTCGTGTCTAGTCACTCTTCACAGATAGATGTCGATTTGTGTATTCAACCGACGTTGTAGGGTTTAGGCATCGATTTCTTGTATACAACTGACGCCGATAAATGTGACGTTATAAGCCATTTCTGTAGTAGTGAGGCCTAACTGTGGGAAAAAGTGAGACATGTGAAAAAAGTGAAAAAAATGTGGAAATGTAGGACATGTATATAATTGTGAAAAGATGTGTGAAATGTTGAAAATGGAATGAACTCCATTAGCTAAAGAATTAACATTTATTGTGAATTTATCCCGAGTGGGCAAAAATGGAGTGTCATTAATATGTTGTGTAAATTTTTATTAGATAAAGTTCAACACAAGCTTCTCAAATTATGTTCCTATCTAAGGACATATTTAGTTGAAGGTAAATGAGATACAAATTTAGAATTCTAGATCAAGAAGGCAAGCCATGGTTAGCTCAAGTGGAATGGGGTTTTTTTTGTAGTGGAGGACTTGTGCTTGAATTCCCTTAGGGGCAGATTTTAGGGAGAAAATTTCTTGGCATATGCATCGGTCAGAGGTTAGCCTTGGGACAACATTTTGTTATATAGGATGACTTGCCACTATGTATACAGTCTTGGGATTTACAACATTAATGTTGGTCTATGTGGCCTTGTTTGAGGGGGTTCTTTGACATCACACTAAAAAGTAATGAAGAAACCAAATTATGTAATTTTTTTTCTACTTTATTTGTTTGGTTGGGCACTAACTAAATTAATAATTTGTATTTTTTCTCCATGATAGGAAGCACACTCAATGGTATTATTAGATTTTACCAACTAAAATCTTACATATTCATTGGGCTAAAGTTGTAAACATGGACTAGAATTTAGTTCATTACACTTATATTTCACCGGTCGGTAATGTAAAGTAGAACACACATTTATTTTTCTATCAAAGTATTTGAATCACGTTTAACCCAACTAAGGAGATAAAATGTATAGCGTATATGTTTCGTGTGGGTTTCTATATTACATTGAATCAACCAGTCTCTAAGATATATATGGTTGACCTTAGTAGAAATGTGTATCTATGTATATATGATTGTAGAAATCCTTACCTTTGATCCGTCATTTGACTGTTACATGGGCTGGATATGGGCCAACATTTAAAAAATATATGGCACAAGCCCGACCTGTTATCCATACAATATGGACTTAGGTATGGGCCAAGCAAAATCCAATATGACCTGATCCGATGTTCATTCCTAAAGTGTCGTTGACAGAGACCATAGAACCAGTTGGGTTGTGAAATGTGACGGGTATTGTGCCAACTTATTTGGTGCCTTCGTTTATATCAACAGTTATTATATTGACTGACAAATGAAAACTTGGCGTATAAGCGGGAAGTTATTTATTGCGATTAAGAAGTGCATGAGGAATGCTAAGGGAAATCCTTATCAGATTTAGATAGAAGAAAGTTGGGAGGGGGAGATTATATCTATGAAAAGGAGAGATTATGTTTACTCCACCGAGACACATTGAGACATTGTACGAGACCCCATAAGCATAAATCCATGAGAACAAATGGACCATACTTGCCGTACCAACGATAAGGGATATTGACTTTGACTTGTCTCGCTTTCCAATCTACCATACTACTAGACATAAATAACCCGCGCGTTGCAGCGGACAAGTATACATTAAGAATTCTGCATGTTTGAGTTAAAATAAGAATGGAACATGAGCTCCAACTGATCTGCAAGGATACATAGAAGGAAAGATGTAATAAGAAATTATAATAGAACGTGACAGCTTACTTTGACCAGACAATAATATTGATTCATGTAGTAACTATCCATGTTGGTTGGCGGTTAATGCTAACGTCATCCTGATTCCTGAGTAGCCATTTAATGGGTACATTTATAGGCAGCAGATAAGAATGAGATCATAGAAACAGGAGTAAATATCATTAATGACACAGTGATTACATAAGTCGAGGTTAGAGTTTCCGGAAGTGTGTGTTTCTCATAGAAGAAAGCACAAAAAGAAAGAGGGAAAAAGTAAACTAACAGACTTCCTGTGAGAAGTAACCCCCATCACCATCTGAGGATTAGAGGATATCAAGATCAGGATCCCAGACCAATCCAACGACTGTAACAGCTCCCCCAAAAGATTACAGAAAGATAAAACATTCAAGCGCAACCAGCGGGTTCTCCAGGGTCTCCTCATCGTCCCCGTTGTCACCCGTCGCCGCCTTATGCTGCTCCGAGGACGGCGCCTCAGCCGCCGCCGTATGCTTAACTGCCGGATTCTCTAAGCGGCTATCATGCAACTCACTTGTGCGGGGGCGGCGGGGAGGCACCCTAATACTCGCCTTCCCCGGCTGCGCAGCCTGCGCCACTCGCACCAGCCCATTCCCAGTTCCGGTTCCTCCATTCACTGACCGGTTTCCCGTCGACATGACCCTCTTCGCTGCTGGGGACACAGACCTCCTACCCGACCTCTCCCCAGGGTCTCTCCGACCCAAACGTGGTGCTATCGGCTGACTAACTCGGTCCCCTTCCCTACAGCTAGACAATGCTCTCCCGAACGCATACTCAGTTGCTCCGCCCGAATCGGCCCTCCTAGCCGGCGACCGAGAAGATCTGCCACCAACGCCGCCGCGGCGGGGTTCCCGCCTCGGCACTGTGAGCTCTCCGGACAAAGACCGCTTTTTTCGGTACCTTGGCCCGCCAGATGCGCCTGCGGCGTTGGCGGACCTGTGTTCCACCACCCTCCTCTTGCTCTCCTCCTCCATCTCGCCCCTGTCGGTGAATGTGGTCGAGACGGAGACGGTCTCACTTACGCTGCAGATCTCGGACACCTCCGTCTCCGGCTCGGGCTCCGGCTCCACCTCGGCCTTCCCATTAGCGATGGCCGCGGATCCGGCGGTCGGGACCTCCCCTAGCGGCGGCATCGGGAGTTTCGCGAAGTTTTCCCCGGATTTCGGGGGCTGAGCGTTGGGAATGGTGAATGAGGGTTTCGGGGTCTCGGAAAGGACCTCCTTGACCACGGGCTCTTCGTCAGGAGACGACGCTCGGTCCTGCCGGCCACAGTGGTCGCCGTGACCCCGGCGGCGGTGGAGGCGGTCGTCGTCTTCCCCTTTCGCGGTCTTGCCTCCAGAACAGCTGCTGAGGCAGGAGCCCATGATTCGCCCCTTTTCTTCTACTGCATTGCTTGTCCGCGAGGAAATGCAGCGATTACAGGCCGGAATTGACGTCTGAGAGGGCGTGGATTGGGGGTGATGGTAGGAGTTTTCCTGCGATGGCGAAGTAGGGCAGCAATGGGGAAGAAGACAGAAGCTGGAGGGGAAGGCGATGGACTTGTCTGCTAGGAGGCAAGGTGGTGGTTTGTTTATTATAATTATATGCTCGGGAGCAGCGAACAGTAGCGGCGGTGTTTTTTTCTGTCTTACTACCGGGTATCCTATTTCTATATATCCGGTGGGGCCTATGACTCAGATGTCTTACGCTAATGTCTTATTTTGTTGGTAGGATCAGTTTACATGATCTTGACTATTTTGCCAAAACAGGTAAATCCGTTGGTATCGGTTTTGATAACCAGGAAATCTTGAACTCTCAAAGCTGCATTTGAAAGTTGTTGATTGTTTGTCCATTAGGATATACTGGCTAGATGCCCACTATTTTCTAAAAAAATAAATTTTCTATCAATGTACAAAGATCGATTTATATTAAATGGCTTACGGTGAAAGAATATTGGGCCTATATGGAATGAAGTTTGTGCATCTAAAAAATGTTGACTGATCCAAGCCCAAAGGAAATATATGGATTTTTGTGCAAAACAATATGTATCTTCATGTTTCGTTTGGTTAAAGTATATCTCAAGTGAGATTTAGAAAACAAACAATTCGGGAGTGAATAATCAATGAAAGATTTAGATGCCAAAGAAAGCAATTCATTAAAGTTGCTTGTTATGAACAACGCATGATATTGTTGTCTTGAATAATGAATCTTGATTTCTAGTGTTATTTGGAAATTAAGTCTGCATTAAACATTATGTTTTGTCTATTCTTTATTGGAAATTATGTTACTTGATACCATAATAAATATTATTATTGCATTTCATATTCTCTTGATGCATCACGTGGAATGGAAAGTATATAGTTTGTAGTATACGTGGAAATAACATTATATTCGAGGGTGAATGAAAAAAGGTCTTGCGTAAATCATCTTGTAATTAACTGCTTATTTGTATCAATAATTATTCCTTTTTTTAATAATCTATGAGATATTTATTGTTGCCAACAACATTTGAAATGTGTTTCCCATCATGACATGTTCTCTTACTGAGTTAAGTGGATGGAGAGAATACTCTTTGTTTCTATGTCAATGAATCTCTCTTAGAGAGGACTATATCAGACCCACCCCAGCAGAATAAGCCTTGGGGCCAGACACGTGGTGGCAAGTCACTTTGTACTACACCCAGTAGTGTGAAATGTAATCGTAAAGCTAGCCCTTGCCCTTTAGTATCATCTAATGGTTAATTGTGCATTACATTTAAGATCACACCTTTCGACACTTTGTTGGAGATTATATATCTACAATAAACATGAGCAACAATATACATATTTTGTAACATGTTCTTGTGATGATTTCTAAATATTATAAATCATACTTCTAGTATTGTATATTGAAATAGCAAGATATGCAGTAAAGAAAGGGAAAAATAAATTGTATTCGAGTAACTAGATAATATGATGATTTATGAAGTTTCTAAAATAAACCAACATTCAAAGCATAAACTACAATGCCAATTTCAATGGCTCAAGTTCAAGTTAACATAATAACTTGGTTATTGAACAAGTACTTGGAGGTAGTACGTTCACAACATCATGGTGTGTGTGTGTGTGTCTGTGCATGTGTGTGTATATGAGTGTGTGCATACAGGTGTCAGGGTGTGCTCGTGTATGCCTGTGTGTGTGTGTGCGTGTGTGTGTGAGCATGAGTGTGCATGTGTATGTGTATGTGTATGTGCGTGTGCGTAAGCCTATGTGTGCTTTTTCTCAAGTATGTGTGTGTGTTTGAGAGAGACAGACAGACAGATAGACACACACACACACACACACAGAGAGAGAGAGAGAGTTTGGATGTGTGTCAGCACACACAGGTGTGCTTGTGTGTATGTGTGTGTGTGCATGTCTCTTTGTGTGTACATATGTGCATGTGTGCTTGTGTGGGAGATGTATTATCTACATATAAATCTTGATTATAACAAGCTTAGTACTCTTGTTTCTATCAAATACTTTAATAAATAGGGTGTCTCATTCTAAATGATTATTCCCCTAATTTAATGAAATAAAATCTTGTTAATATTCTTAATATCTAATAAAATATAATATATTTAATTGATATTTTTAAATGTCTTTATTGTTTTTAATGCATTTTTTATCATTGAATGCTATATCTCATTTTAAAAAAAATCTACAAATCCAACCAAAAATCATGTCTAGTATATTCATACAAATATAATTTGAGGGATTTTAGTAGCCATATATATTAAAATTTCGAGGGTTATAGATCTTTGATATGAAAATACAAGAAGTTGCCTCTATAGATTTCCATGGTTCATTGATTCTCTAACAAATGATCATTTTTAGGTGTTGATTCGTCTTCAATTTCTATCTTTAGATGCACTCATTTTCATAACTCTGTCAAGATCTCCATATGTGTTAGATATGTCCTCTTGCTCGAGTTCCCATGCTAACAATGGCTCCCTAAGGATCTTCACAGAGATACAACTAACATTACAACACATGTTATCTAGTTGAGACTGTTTGATTGGTTGGGATGATGTGCTCGCAACCTTCACCTCTCAGTGACACTTGTGAAAAAAAATAGACAACCACACTTTAAGTTCTCACCCTCAAGAACTTCTTCAAAAAATTTAAACAACCACACTCCAAAGTGATTTCATAAATCCTTGTATTGTTTTGTTAGTTGTGCATCTACAGAAGTATCACACTTTGAAATATTAGATGCAAATATATTGTGAATTCCATTGTAATGCAAGACAACAAATGATAAGCACACAATAAGTATGTATATAACTAAGAAAAAAAGTAAATTTACTATAGTTTTCATTAATATAAATGGATCTATAACTATCATTATCACTAGGATCAAAATCATTAGTAATTAGATATTTGTTTCATCCTTTGAAGCATCTATTGCAGAGTTTACCTTCTTCTTCTTCTTCTTAACCTATAATATTGAAAGAATGTTTTCATCTGACAACCAAAATATAGTGTACAAAACCAATGATTCGATGAGAACTATATGTAGCATAAATCACTTTTCATGGTTCATAAGCGTTTCCTTATAATGGTTTGTAATCTTAACCATACTCACACATGCATTTACTTCATTGCCAGAAATAAACCATGATACACATTAAACATCAAATCGTATTGATACCTTAGCATTTTGTCATAAGTCTGTCATACTTGTGAGGTATTTCACACCATTATGTCTCGCATGTTTCATAACATTTCTTGGTCATAAATATTATATCATTCATTTGCATCAATTTATATTATACCTTTATTTTAGTTGATATTTTTTATTCATTTTACGTGTCCATACTCATTCATTTCACTTAATGTAATTCATTCAATTTGTTGTCTCTTATTCATTCATTTCACATGATCTTGCATATTTATTAGTGGTGTCAACTCTAGGCTCATCCTACTCATTACTTTATTTTCATGCTTATCATGAGACATTTCTTATCCATGTTGATGATATATATAGTTTTTGTTGTCCATTCAACATAAGTGTTCTCATTTCCAAGGCTTATCTGACATGGTGATTTCTAGTCCAAGATTGCAAAATATTCTTGTGTCGTACATTCTACAGTTAATCTAGGGAGAAATAAGTGAAGTCAAGAAGTTAACTAGTCAGTGTCATAATTGAAAAAATAAAAATGAGTTGGATTACCTAGGAAGTAGAAATTAATGTCTTTGTGGTTAGTTTATACTTTTTTTATCTTTTTTTACCATATTTTCTAGAAACTAATAGGTTTTGTATAAATATATGGATTCTCATTTTACATCATATCTTGGTAAGTGTATAAAAATTGATTGACTGATAATACTATCGAATCTACTCTAATGCAGTGGGATATTAAAATTTGTGTGAAAAATGTTGCTCATTTATCTAGGAACTTGCACTCTAGCGTATTTTTTAATAAATGTATTTCATATCACATATTTTAGTTTGATTGAGAAGTGATCATCTGACTTTATTTCCTTTAGACATTGATATCAAATTATTCTGTATTATTGTTTTTATTCTCCTCATGATTTTGATTGCATGTATCATTATTTTATTGTATCTCCCACTTGGAGAGATTTCACATCCAATATGATGAAACAAACGGTGGGTTTCACAAAGATCATATGATAGTGGTACCGAAATAGACAACTACACCACTACATTTCAAGATTACACATTGTGTTCCTTATCAGTTAGCCAAACAAAAAAGTTGCAGAAGTTATATGCCATAAAGCCTCTTTTACTACATGTATGGATACCCTTGCCCCTTACTGACATATGGAGCACATGGTATAATTCCTAGTTACATGTTGTGTACCTCCCAAAGAAATCCTAAAAAAGTCATTGCTTGATCCACAACACGGAGTAAACCTCAACTGTATGATGTGTAATTGCCTATGGGAGGAAATTCCAAAAATCAAGGAAATTTTATCATATAAATACAACTGAGTTTCATCCTAGAGAAGAATTAAACTAAAAATAGGTCAAGAGATACAATAGACATACAAAAAGAGAGAAGACAACAATTTGCAACCTATTAGAGTGTGAAAAGAGAAGTGGGAGCAGATCTTCTTCATCGATGACCTGTCATGCTTGTCTCCCTCCATGGAAGACCTTAGGAGAAGGAATGATTAATATAGATAGTGATCTTCAATCAATGACTCCATTGATTTATCAATTATCTCTTCTACTTCACTTTCATCTTGATTGCAATTTGTCAACCCTATGATATATTTTATGAAAAAATTGATTTATGCCTACATGATCACACCATGAGCGAGTAGTTTGCCTAATTAACTTGATTGATGAGAGTGGTTAGGATAAATGGTGGGAACACCACGAGGTTTAGAACTTACCTAATGATGAGAGTGTTAGGCGTTTACTAGGCCGAACCATGTATTGACAAAAGTGATGCACAAACCACTTGCTTCATTGTAAGGAAAAAAATTATTATTCATTATTGTATTGTTTAACATGATATGCATAGTTAGTTGAAACCATTTCTCAATATATTTCCCTTGATATCTAAAACCAGTTAATCTTGGTTTTAATTATATTTCATTATTTGTCTTTGATTCATAAAAACCACCAGTCAACTTTTAAAAAGACCTAGCTTGTTAAAAATTTAGAAATTATGTGCCTAATAATGTCATGTCTTTTTGGAACAACATATGCTACTTTGATATTGTATACTAGTAGGGAAAATGAGTTGAGTCACATTATAAATTCAAAACTCATGAAAATAGAGCAAAAAGTTTTTGGCATCATTTCGGGACCAGATAGCCTTGTTAGAGTACAAATTCTAATAAAGAAGTAAGACTAGGTCAATCAACAATGCTATATTTACTCATCCATATTGACCATCATCATTCATTTCATTGATTTCAATCATTCCATATATACCATGTTGTAATTTATTTCTGCATATTCCTCTTCATAATTCTTCACTAATCATATGTATTTTGATTTTTGGAGTAAATTATTCCATTGTGTATGCCACACACGACAAAGAATAGCCCCATGATTTCACTTCTATCTGACCCAAAAATTGACCACACCTTGAGCAATCTCTAGAGATTATGCAGAACTGTTTCATCCATTCCTTCAATAAGTTTTAGGCAAGAAGTACTAATTTCCACCATGGCTAAAATCTATGTTATAAAGGACTTTGTCATCCCTTCAACAATCAATATGAATGGAGAATTCATATGTCCAACGGTCTAGAAGAACACCTTTTCTATTAGTTCATATGATGGAAATGTTACGAAAAAAACAATGTGGAGGATTATCCATTGAAGATCCAAACCTATGATGCAACCCTCATTTAGGACTTTATTTTTTGTCATTTTAATCTTTAATCACATTTGAACATGTTAGGATGCATATTGTTTCCCTCAGTAAAAATATCATTATCAAATGCACTTACACATTTTCTTTCTATGTTTTTAGGTATAAAATATTCGAAGGAAGGGAGAGAGAGGATGAACCTAGGGTTTTCTACACCCTTGGATGAGGCTTGGATCATCCCCCAACCTACCACCAATGGTCAAAATTTGATCCAAAATAATGAACAACAGGAAGAAGGATTTTGGAGCCAATATGCACAATTGAGCCCTCAAAATGAGTCATGCAACAAAGCATCAAAATAATAGTTAACATCCATGGTTGAAGAATCTACAACAAGTCATCCACCACAACCATGGACAACAAAATGATTGTGGTGTGCAAGATGCATCATGGTCGTGCCAACCAAAATGTCCATGGTGGGAGGCTTCAAAGACAACCAAAATGAAGAAAATGGTCAACACCCCTTTCCTCGTGTCACCACCTACCCACCAAAGCCGTGGTGCCCACCAAAATTGTTCTATAAGACTCCCAAACACCCAAATTCAGTCTGACATTTTCACCTTGCTCATTCTATTCCACCACAACTGTCATCCACCCTTTCACCACGACCGTGCAGCCCAAAACTGCCGTGGTGGCCAACAATCCTAACTGATCTCTTTAATACTTATTTTCCTATTCTTCCTCCGCTTAACCCTATGCTTCTCTAGCTAATATATATATATATATATACCTTAGTGGTGGTTGGGAGTTGTTGTCAACACTTATTGTCACCCACTCTCACATTCCTTGAGCCACCTACTCCTCCCACCTACTCCTATCTCATTTCCATCATCTTTCATCTCAAAACCCTAGTTTTCTATGATTTTGGCCACTTCTAGTCACCACTCCACGCTAGCCATCCATCAAGGAGGAAGGAGGACGTGCACCTATAGCTAGAGGTGAAGAAGAAGGATTCTTCACCAAGTTTCTATGCCTATCTACTCATCTACCCATTATTCTTTTTCTTTTTTCTTTTCGTTATGAATAGATAAGTCCCCTATGTGGGTTGTTTGGGGTTAAAATGTGACTTTGATACCATGTTGTGTGGAAATAATATGTAGACCCTTTGATTTTATTTGTTAATTATTATATTCTAATTCTATATCATTTTCCATGGATTACTTGTTGATTTGTTCTTGGAAACACATATGTTCTAAGGGACATGGCTGACATGTGGCTATTTTTAGATTTGCTCCTAGGTCCAACTAGTGGATCCCTATCTAGCTACCCAGCTTCCCAGATATATATCCACTCTCCCACACCTAGATGTGAGATCTAAGTAGCTAATTTGGAAGCACTTAGTGCAATTGGCTTGGATCTACCTAAAGGCTAGATGGTAGGTTATGTGAGGTGAAATACCCTCATTTCCATCCTCCATTACTACCCTTGCCCCCCATCTCCCTAAGAGATTATATCCTAGAAATCTAGACTTGATAGGATCCTAGTTCAATTCTACATAAACCCTAATGCAAATGAGCCTCAAAAGGTCGCATAGGGGTGATAGGGAGTAGTACCCCTATACACACCCTATTCCATCCATGACCAATTAGTAGTTTAGGGAAATTCTCTTACATATTATGATTCCCACACCTAGGTTATAGTCACATTACCCCAAATGGCCCAAACTTCCATTAATTGAACAAAATCCTAATTCTTCTCTTTCTTGGTTAATCCTTGCTTAGCTAGTCTCTTTACTTGCTTACGTAGTTGTTTGTCTTTTTCTTGGTAGTTAGACATTGATAGTATAGTTAGTGTTACTTGTGATTTCTTGCATTAGTATTATGTAGTTAGTTGCTAATCTAGTCTTCTATTTTTCCCCCTAAATTCCTTATCTAGTTCCTTTGTTGCCTAGTCAAGCTAATTGTCCTCTTTAGGTAGGTAATTAGGATTGCCTTGCTATTGTAGTGTTAGTGTTAGTATTTCCTTGCTTGCCTTAGTCTAATTTCCTTTTTTCCTACTTAGATTTCCTTGTCTTGTTAATTAGAATTAACTGTCTAGGGTTAAAGTAGGTTTTATTCTCTCTCTTTCTTAATTTCTTATTTGACTGCTTTGTGTAACTCAAAACCCAAGCTAAAACCTTCAACTCTAGACTTTGCATTAGGAAACTAGACATAAAAAACTAAGCTATAGTCCCCCCTCTCTCCCTACAGATCAACCCCTAACCCTCCACCTTCTATGCTACAATATGACCAATTGTGTTTACAGGTAAGTGTTTGAGTATTTCAGCATGCCCATTGGGGTCTAGAATATTTTTTAGCCCAAGTGTGTGTATCCCACACACATACCAATCTTTCTAACACCATTTCCTAGGAGGTAGTTGCTTGGTCTAGATGGTTTGTTTATCTTTGACTTTTCCTACAGCCCTCACCATTGTTATTAATTATTCTTTGTGTTACTTTTGCAAACTTGCTTGCTAACTTGTCTTCTTTTGATTGGTTATGCCTTGTGCAGGTGACCATTGTCGCATGTTTGGATGCCATTCTTTTTCTGTCAAACTTTGTTAGAAGATCTTGAGATTGGAAGGCAAAGTAAGAAAAATCAGCACAACCAACATCCAAAGGAAGAGATGGAAATAGAAACCCACATGGTGAAGATGAGGAACATTATCCCCCAACATATCCTCCATCAGTGCATGCTACTAAATGACTATTTCATGTTAGGGTACTACAACTCTCCAGTTGCTACTAGAGTTTATTGGATGCTAGGAAAACAATTCCCAATTCCACCAACTCTTCTTGAACTTCTCGCTACATTCTATGAGTTTGAAAATAAAAATCCATACAAGCACATAGATACCATTTTAAGGATACTTTCTCTACTTTTAGGACTCCTACAGCTACTGATGACTCTATTTGTCTCACCTTGTTCCCCATCTCTCTTAAGGACAATGCAAAGGATTATTATTCTTCAAAGACTAAGATTGTCATTTGGGAGGCAATGGAGAATGAACTTAATAAGAAATTGATCCTACTACCAAGTTGGTCAGATGATAAGAGACATCATTTCCTTCAGTAAAAAATAGAATGAGCATTTTCCTTATACGTGAAAGTGATTCAGAAGTTACTACGAGATTGCCCCCACCATGAGGTGCATATATGACAACTAGTTCGATCCTTCTACTCCAGACTTTCTGAGATGGGTCATAGAGTGATGGACTTGTCATGTATTGGTACACTTTTAGCCAAACCTCCTAAAGAATCTTGGCCTCTTCTTGACCGTTTGGATGAAAACTCAAGACATCGAGCTTCAAGTGTGGATGTGCATTTGATTGAAACTAGACAACTTCACCTCCTCACACAAAGGAAATCTCCAAGCCTCAAGTGATGAAGATCTTGGCAGACATGACAAACCTAATGAAGACTTATGTGGGAGTCCCTTCTAGTCAATCCACCTAATCTATTCAGTCTACTGATGAGGAGGTTAATGCACTCCAATCCTATAGAACCCACAATAGCCAAGGTTCGATATCCAATTCTTACAATTCAGAATGAAGGAATCATCCAAATTTCTCATGGAAGCAACAGGGAGACCCTAGACAAAGGAACAACTCAAGATTTGAATAAGAAGTGATTTGAAGGTTAAGGAACCTAGATGAGGGCAAGAAATAGTTGTCCACCCATGGAAACAACATTAGTAGTCTTGAGAAAATATTAGATTAGATCTCTCTATTGCTTGCCTGTCGAGAGGAGGGGAGACTTCCCTCCCAAACTTTGGCTATCCAAATAGTGTTATTTGATCAAAGGGTGCTCCTCAAGCACCTACATCACACCACAAGGGAAAGTGCCAACTTTGCAATAATACCATGTTTGATCATCTTGGGGAAAATTTTAAAACAAGGAGCATAGAGGAATATGGTGTAAATCAAGGGCTTACCTTCCTACCACACAAAACTTTTAAACGATGATATACTCAACACGATATATAAGTTTAGAATAGTAGGGTAATTGGCATGGAGTTGTGGTATACAGTCACCAAGAGGGTGAGAGATCACATGGATTTTGAAGGGTAGGGTATAACCAATGCAACTATTATGTGAAGAACAATCATTTTGACAAGTCGGCGCCATGACCTTGTTGTGTGGAATAGTTTGTAGTTTTTTCTTTCATGAAGTTTTTCACTAAATTCAATTATTTATCTTAATCTTTCCTTGACTAGATCCTCCATGTATCATCTTTACATCAATGTACCTGTTCTAACATGATTCACAAATAGAGAAACCATCAAGTATAGTGTGTGTGTGTGTTTCTTGGAAGTGAAGAAGAAAAAGTATAATAATAAATGGGTTTTGAGAAAGAGAATCTCAGACCAAGATGGATGGCCTCCCACTAGTGCTATGTTTTATGCCTTCAATCATGCTTGGAACTACTTTCATCATCAACTATCCACAAGCAAAGTGTTTCCATCCTCATCATATGTAATCTTCTCACCACATGTGTGGCATCCAACTTATAAAACACAAGATTAACTAAGCAAAAGAGAATCATTTGCAGCGGATTACTAAAAATTACTAAAAATTAAAACTTTTTTGCAAAGAGATCCACACATAGGAAATCTTTTTCATCAAGAACCAAAGTATAATATTTACATTTTGTTCTATAAGTACACAACATGTACCAGCTCTTCTCGAGGATTACAACATCAACTGTCCTATTCAACATTATACACAGACAACATAAAACCTCAAGGCATCAAGCCAAAATCTCAGATCAATTCAATAAAAACACTGACTACTGACTCCGAGGACCTGAGAGTACAGAGACAACACATAGGACATTCTAACTATATGACTAGATAGGCAGTATCTCCACCTGAGATATTAATGTTGTCCTTGATGCTGCTGCTGCTGTTCTTTCTCTGCTAAAGGTTTCCTGCCTCTTTGTCTGCGTCCACCTAAAAACATTAGATCCCACGGGGGTGAGACAATTGTAAATTGTCCCAGTGGGAGATATAAATCTCCGCCAAACATTATTATTGCAGTTATATACATAAAACTGGACATAGGATATGCAGTTTCAAGCATTCTCATCTTAAAGCATTGTAACTATCTATGATAGAACAATAGATCAACTTTTCTCTTAATAAGGAATAGGAAGAACATGTATATCATTTATCCTCCATATTATACCATCATGTCAAACTTCTCTTGTGACACTCATTATCTTGATGTGTCACCCATGAGACATTCTTGTTTCAACTTATTGGCCTTAGCCAATCTATTAAACAAACTTTGGTTATATTGGACATCAGAGTATGCATCATCATGTCTTATTTAGGCATTGGTCTATGCCAATCCTATATAAATATTCCATGCATTGGATTACACCAATCCTGTGCAACTAGTACAAGCATTAGACTTATATTATTCCTGTGTATCCATTCCAAGTATTGAACTATGTCAATCCTGTGCAACTATTCCAAGTATTGATCTATGTCAATCATGACTATCCTAGGTATTGATCTATGTCAATCCTGTGTAACTATTCCAGGTATTGATCTATGTCAATTCTGTGTAACTATTCCAGGTATTGATCTATGTCAATCCTGTGCAACTATTCCAGGTATTGATCTATGTCAATCCTGTGCAACTATTCCAGGTATTGATCTATGTCAAGCTCTAGACCCACAAAACCTACTGTGATTTCCATGGAGATTGCATCAATCAACCAAATCGATAATTGTAAATAGAGAAATGATCATTATTTGATGGGGAATTGAATGCAATAACAAAGTTAGGGTTTCAAGTTATAAAACCCGCCTCCAATTGAGCTCCAAATCTCCAAGCTCATGCCAACAATGGTCGATGAAGCTTTTGCAACTCCCCCTAAGCTCGTCCTCAAGCTTTTGGTTGGAAAGAATGGCTAGGGTTGAAGAGGAGATTGAAATAAGAAGAAATCCATAACTTATTTTCGATTTTCACCATGGAATCAAGGTGAAATGGATCAAGAACCTTACCAACAGGTTAGGGGTCGTCCTACAGGTCCTCCCTAGCTCCCTTGGTCGGTTTCCAAGCAAGGATAAGAAGTGCAAATGAAAAGCCTTTCATTTGTCTTGTAAAGGGTCTTTTTATAAGAAATTCAAGGAGAGAGAAAGTGTCTTATAAAAATTCATTTAATCCCAAAAATGGTGCCACCTCTTCCCCCTCAACTTCCTTAGGGACGAGGCTATCTTATTTGCCTCTTATTCCTCTCAATTATCCATGATATAAAGAAAAGCAAATCGAGCACCTTAAATCATATAATATTAATATCCATATGTGAGTGGATATTTCTTTTTCTTATAAAATTGTGAGTGAGTTATCCATTCCCTTGGATATTTTCGTGGTCCTTGCAAGGCTCAAGGATGTCCACGCACATCAGAATCCAACCATTTTAATTTTGGTTGAAGGCCCTTTAATTAATACATTTATTTTTGCCCTAAACCGAATTAGGGTTTCAATTAGGATTAAATCTTGATTATTTTAATATCAAGATTCTCTCCCCTCCAACTTAATTCAAATGAGGCGCCCCTCTCATTTTCTTTGCTCTACATGATACCAAGAAACATTAAGGACCTTATTGAAGTGGTAATTTGCATATTGAACCCTAGGTTTTGGGTAAATTGCACTTTATACCAGAACTAGGTTTTAATGCACAAACATTGCTTTATCAGCTCTTCCTTGGTACTCAGGCTACCACAAGCCATAGATTTGCATCATATTCATTCTCATGATTCTTCAATACACGAGGAACATCTTATCATGCAACATTTGCAATTTAACCCCTCAACTTGGGTAATTTGCACTTTAGTCCAAAATAAGCAAATATTACTTCAACATTGTTCAAACAGGACCAAAATTGAAACATAAGTTTCTCATGAGACCTAGTTACTTTTCACAAGATAATATTAAGCATATAATCATCTTTCTTAATCAAAACACCTAGGGTTAAGGCATAACCCAGGTCAGGGATGTTACAAATTATAAACCCCTAATAAGGATTTCGTCCCCAAAATCCCAGATAAAGAGAAACAGATATTATCCATGCATCATATCATCATGTACTCACATAACACCTAATTATTACGGGGACATCATAGAGTTTTGATCAATACAAAGTTATTACATATGAGTTTATCATGGAATGATTCACATTGAACATATACTCCCATGTTCCTTATTTAATTCAACCTTTCTCATACAAGATTCACCATTATATTCTGTCATTCACTTGGGACTATAAGTCTTTTTATGCTTTAATTGTGTCACCTTACCCGATGACACAACACAAGCTTTCCTTATTACATGCACTAAATATCTCATTAGTTGTGCATTTTCTTACCATAAGAAGAGGTTACATATCAACCAAGAACTTTTCTCAAGGATATCTTCAATTGTTATGTTTATGAAAAACATAAACCCCTAACATGTGATGTTCATATTATTTTACATGACTAATTTGATTTCATAATTGACCATTTCACATATTCAACATAAACCATCTATTATTTCTTAGATACCAGAATCTCTTACATTGGTATCTATCACATGTATTAAAAACACATCACTTATTTATCTTCCTTTCATCTTGGGACATTACTTGTTACATATATTTTCATCTTGGAGCCAAAGTTCAAGATAAATTGATACCTTTCTAAGTATCCATCACATAAACATCTTTATATTATGCACATCAAGTGTCCTATGACCCACTTGATTGCCATGTCCCTGAGAGAAAAGAAAACAAGGAATCATATTCCTCATACAAACATGCTCATCTGAGGTTATCTCAGATTTCTCTTTCTTATGCTTAGAACAGGACATATTTATTCATTCCATGCTTCTTATTTCATGATACTCATTAGATTGTATCAGAATGACTGCTTGATCAGGGCAATCAAAAAGATTACAATCTAAGAGTTTCCATACTCACTTTATCATCAATAGTTGTATACCTGGTCAGGGTATATAAATATTGAGATTAAGTAGTATGAACTTTTTATACTATCGTGTTCCTTCCTTTTCATATTATCACAAGTATAAGATTTAACATTACTGGGTTTTTACCCAGGCATCTCTTCAATACCTCATCTTCTTCTCATAGAGGTAAGAGCAACATGAACATCTATAATGTTTATTATGCAAAATATAAGTCCTCATAGGACTGATCAAAGACAGCTCAATCAATTACCTTCTCAATTTAACTTAGGAAATCATAAAAAGACATATAAGAATGACATTATTTTGACTAACCTGTCATGATTCGTGGATTATTCACTGCCTCAGGCTGATTCTGCCTCAGAGTTTGATTCACCATAACATTTCTGGCCGAGCAATCTCTTGCCAGATGTCCAACCTATCTACATAGGTAGCAAATTCTGGGTGCCAGGTATGGTCTAGAGGGTTCTTTACCCTTTCTAGATGACCATTGCCTTGATGCACTAGGTCCTAGTTGTACTGGTGGTACCAAAATCTTCCCCTTTTTGGAACTATTAGGCCTCTGTCCCTGGATTTGGATAGGACTTTTCTCAATTCTCTCTTCCTTTTTCTTTGTTGGACAATTCTTTACAATATGTCCAGGCTTTCTACACCTATAGCAAATTCTGCTTTTGGGTTGAAATCTATTCCTTCCTTCATTATTTATTGATTCAACAGGTTGAGGTTGAGCACAAACTTGTTCTAAGTCCAGAACTTCATCAATTCCCATTGCTTCCACCTGTTGATGTGGATTACGTATTCTGTTGATGTCCAAAACATCATCATTAGGGGATGGTAATCTAGGTTGCACTACTAGTGCTCGATCCACTAAATACATCATGGTTGCCCTAAATTCCCCAATAGTGATTCCTAAGGAAGGGTTTCTTATCATAATTGGATTAGCTAGGGGATTCTCAGGCAATTGTCCCTCTCTTGCCTGCTCCCCTGCACCTCTTCTTAGTGCAGCATTGCTACTTTCTGCAACAAACTCCTCATGTGACCCAGTCATCTTTAAGTTCTTCTTCTCCTATATGAGCAGAAGACACTATCAGATACACTGGATGACACTACAACAGACTCTACTACCTTAGTCCTATGTCTATGTAGACTCAGCGAACCTAGAGCTCTGATACCACTAAATTGTGGCATCCAACTTATAAAACACAAGATTAACTAAGCGGAAGCGAATCATTTGCAGTGGATTACTGAAAATTACTAAAAATTAAAACTTTTTGCAAAGAGATCCACACATAGGAAATCTTTTTCATCAAGAACCAAAGTATAATATTTACATTTTGTTCTATAAGTACACAACCTGTACCAGCTCTTCTCAAGGATTACAACATCAGCTGTCATATTCAACATTATACACAGACAACATAAAACCTCAAGGCATCAAGCCAAAATCTCATATCAATTCAATAAAAACACTGACTACTGACTCTGAGGACCTGAGAGTACAGAGACGACATATAGGACTTTCTAACTATATGACTAGACAGGTTGTATCTCCACCTGAGATATTACTGTTGTCCTTGATGTTGCTGATGTTCTTTCTCTGCTAAAGGTTTCCTGCCTCTTTGTCCGCGTCCACCTAAAAACATTGGATCCCACGGGGGTGAGATAATTGTAAATTGTCCCAGCGGGAGATATAACTCTCTGCCAAAACATTATTATTACAGTTATATACATAAAACTGGACATAGGATATGCAGTTTAAAGCATTCTCATCTTAAAGCATTGTAACTATCTATGATAGAACAATAGATCAACTTTTCTCTTAATAAGGAATAGGAAGAACATGTATATCATTTATCCTCCATATATACCATCATGTCAAACTTCTCTTGTGACACTCATTATCTTGATGTGTCACCCATGATACATTCTTGTTTCAACTTATTGTCCTTAGTCAATCTGCTAAACAGACTTTGGTTATATTGGACATCAGAGTATGCATCATCATGTCTTATTCAGGCATTGGTCTATGCCAATCCTATATAAATATTCCATGCATTGGATTACACCAATCCTGTGCAACTAGTATCAACATTAGACTTATATTATTCCTATGTATCCATTCCAAGTATTGAACTATGTCAATCCTGTGCAACTATTCCAGGTATTGATCTATGTCAATCATGTGTAACTATTCCATGTATTGATCTATGTCAATCCTGTGTAACTATTCCAGGTATTGATCCATGTCAATCATGTGTAACTATTCTAGGTATTGATCTATGTCAATCCTGTGCAACTATTCCAGGTATTGATCTATGTCAATCCTGTGCAACTATGCTAGGTATTGGGTGTGTGGTATTATTCTAGGTATTGGGAGTTAGCCAATCCTGTGTTATTATACCAGGTATTGGGAGTTAGCCAATCTTGTGTTATTATTCTAGGTATTGGGAGTTAGCCAACCCTGTGCATTCCAGGTATTGGGAGTTAGCCAATCCTGTGTTATTATTCCAGGTATTGGGAGTTAGCCAATCCTGTGTTATTATTCCAGGTATTGGGAGTTAGCCAATGCTGTGTTATTATTCCAGGTATTAGACTATGCTAACCATGTGCCTCTATTCCAGGTATTGAACTATCTCAATCCTGTGATTTTATTCTAGGTATTGATCTGTATCAATCCTGGGTAACCTTTAAAATATTTTGTTACCTGTCACTAGGCAACAACCATCCTCATAGCTCATAAGGTCCATAAAGCATCTTATCACCTCTCACTGGGCAACATAACATATTACTTCATGTAATACAATAGTAACACCTCTATTCCCTCAATAGGGTTAGGGCTTACTATTCATATCATATTATGATTTCTCATGTCCCATTACCCAACTTAGGGTTAAGGTTTCCCATCTCACATTAGGATTTCATAGTTATCAAAGTATATCAACTTTGAGATGCTAACTGTGAAGTCTTTCATATCTTGATGTATCACTTACCTCATTACTTCCAACTTTCTTGAGTTATCAACTTATCTTGGATTAAGGTATTTCCCATCTTAATCCTTTCATCCACTAACCTATCACTCTTACCATGAAGTGCATAGGTTATACATATGAATGGTCCAACTATCTTTAATGATGTGGGCTCATCTCAGGTTAAAGCATTACTTGCTATAAGGGTATTTACAATCAATCACTTTAGGTATTTTCCCCATCAATGTATTAGTTACCATTTCATTATTTGAATTAGGGTTTCCCATATCATTACTCTTTAATAGGGTTTAGGGTTTCACATACTATCGTACTTCATTAGGGTGAGGATTGCATATAACATTACCCTTCATTAGGCTTTCACATCTTATTGCCTAAAATTAGGGTTTACTATTCATCCCAATAAGAGTTTCTCATAGCATCACCCTTGATAACACCAATTTCTATGATGTTTTTGACCCTTATTTTGTTATCAAAACTACCCTTTTAACTGCTTTCCTCTCCTTTTATATGTACTTTTGCAATAATTGGCCAAACGATGCTCTTAATTCAATATTTCCATCTTTTGCAGAGTTTTCCTTCATTTTGGACTCATTTGTCATCAATAAGCCGTCTCGGCCCACAAACATGATTCCACCTGCATCGGCCTTCCAGCCGGCCGATATGCACACTGCCCAACAGGGTAGCGCAATACACGGACGCATGACATAAGGATGCCGCGCAAGGAGGGACTAATGGACGATACGCCTAACTACCCGACAGGGAGCCGGGCTCGCCATGACAACTGAAGCTTGTCGCATGACACAGGCCACCCACCGACAGGCGCCTCCCATCACGTCCACCGACAGCTAACATCCTTGTGTCGGGCGATACTAATATTGACCATCCACCGACTCTGCAATAATAAGAGCTAAAGAAGGACACGTGGCGCCCTGAGCACCATAACTTCCCCAACCGCTGCCTATAAATAGCAACTACAGGATGCCGAAAAGGGAGGTCGGGATAGGTCAGAACGGATCCGAACTCTACGCAAGTCACCTCAGGAAAGTTGCGAAGAGCTAGGGTATCGTGCCTCAGTGCTTGTGTCGGGCGATTCCAGGTGGGCGCTTCCCCATCCCGAGAGGGAGGGAATGGTTCACTTAGGGTCATCTCAGGCAACACTACAGGCCGATATTGGCCGACATGGATCCCCGACATAAGTGACCGATACTAGAAGCATCGCTCTAGCTCGACACGATACCGGATCCTAATGCGCGTTGCTCGTCACGGCGTGTCGCCCGAGAGGGTGCCGCCTGACATGAGTGCATCGGGCCAGGGTTCTCACACGATACAGTTCGTCCGTCATGGTGTGTCGCCTGAGAGGGTGTGCCACCCGACACGGTTGTATCGGGCTAGGGTCCTGCCTGGTATTGGGCTGGAGGGTCTGTTGTAGTCTATCGTCCTTCTATATCAAGAAGGCGACATCTATCTTTATTTCAGTCATTTATTTCTTTTACTTATGCAATGTAATTAGAACCTTATTTGTTTATGGAAATAGAAGAGTTAACTACCTGCTGCTTGGTATTCCTTGTTAGGTGATTTCTTTGTTTAACATCTGAACTCTAGCTTGTATGTTTGGATCACGTTTCGATTAGCTACCGAATCGTGTTTTCCCATTGCAACAGCCTCGAGAGAGGTGTTGTGGCTCTAGTGTTTGGTCCGATTCTGGAGTACGAGAGTGCCCGGAATCTGAGTTGCTTTAGTAACCTTTCCACTCTAATTTAAGTCCAGCAACCTCGAGAGGGGTGTTGATTCTTGTTTAGAGGTACCCGCTCTGAGAGGAGGGGTACAAGATGTTTCTGTTGCCGCTTGTTTCATCGAAGTTTTCTCCTTGGTACCTTGCTTTAGCTTTAGTTTTATCTCTCTGTTTCTGTTGCAAGAAAAATCCCTAAAAACTGATAAATGCTTAAAACCTAAGTTTTCCTTGTAACTCCAGTTGGAGATAGGGTTTTCTTTTGTTTTATCGATCTCGTTCTGCTGTTCCCTTTTGGGAATTTTATCATCTCTTATCCTTGTCGGAGTGTAGCGTGTCAATTCCGAGATTCTCAACACTACCACCCTTGTCCCTGTGTTTGACCCCGTATATCTACTTTGATCCCGTAAACAAAGTTGTGGGGGCCTAGAAGGTTTCGTGTTATAAATGTAAAAGCTCGACTACCTCAAATATGCCTCCAATTTTAGGACGCGTGATTTAGGCCGGTCAACCCTCAATTAGGATTTCACACTGAATCAACCTCAATTAGGGATTCACATGGAATCAACCTCAATTAGGGATTCAAATTGAATCAACCTCAATTAGGGATTCACATGGAATCAACCTCAATTAGGGTTTCACATTGAATCAACCTCAATTAGGGATTCACATGGAATCAACCTCAATTAGGGATTCACATTGAATCAACCTCAATTAGGGATTGGGGTTCAACAACCTTCTTGATTAGGGTTTCATGATCTCTTTATTATGTATCATACCCTATTCATCACATGATCACTACTCATGTATGAATTCCTTTCCATCATCCTTTCAACTTGATTAGGTTACATCAACCCTTCAATCAAGTACATACAATTATGATTAACATAATGTACCAAATCATTGTTCTTATAGGCAATTAGAGTTTATCCCTTAATTGGCACTAATCACTTAGGTACTATTAGGGATTCAACCTTTGTACCTTCATTGATTATCATTACTAATCATCATTGGATCGATGGATCATTCATCATCTTAATTCTCAAGAGATTCGATTACATTGGACCTCCATTACATAAAGTATCCAATTGAATTGATCAATTGAATCTTCAATTACAAAAGGTGTCCAAGTGGATTAACCAATTGAGTCCTCGATTAATTTTGACTACTTGAGCCCCAAACGGTCTTGGTCATTCAAAGTTCAAACGGTTTGAAACTATTTGGTAAAGGTGGTGCTTGAGACCGTTTGCTAAAGCAAGTACTTGAAAACGTTTTCTAAAGCACCTTTTGAAACCGCATGGGCTCAACCGGTTTGGGATCGTTTGGTCCCAAACTATCTTGAGACCGTTTGGTCCAAACCTCCTCAAAACCGCATGGACCAAAGATGGTCTCAACCTATCAAATCGATTTGGGGTTCTCAATGTTGATTCCTTCAATAATTCATGTAACCAATATTCAATTGGACCCATCACCATAATTCAATTGAGTTAATTAGGTCATACTTCAACTGATTTGATCTTCAATTGACCCTCAATTGATCATCAATTAGGGTTTGAATCAACTGAGTTAGGTTTGGAATCGATGATCCTTCAACAATAATCAATGTGAGTCTAGTTGCTTTAAAACTATTAGACCATCATCCAAATTGGACATGACCTGACCCCAAACGGTCTTGAGGTCATTTGGATGACCTCCAAATGGTCGTGAGACTGTTTTCCCATGTCAACATCAAAATCCAAGTCAATCAATCAAAGTTTGGATCATTGGATTGATCAATAAGTCAGCATTTGATTGCACTTCAACTTAGTACCTTTAGATCTTTAAACACCTAACCATAGTCAACCCTGGACGTTCAAACGGTCTTGGGTGACCCCCAAACGGTCTTGGGATTGTTTGTATGACCTCCAAATGGTTTGGATCCTAGGATTGGTCACCAAATCAACACTTAATTGTATTTCAATTTGGTATCTTTGGACCTTCAAACACTTGAACAAACTTAACCCTAGACCTTCAAACGGTCTTGGGTGACCCCCAAACGGTCTTGAGACCATTTGGGTGATCCCCAAATGGTTTTGAAACCGTTTGGGTCAATCAACCCAAAGCATCAACTCATTCAATTGCAAAATCAACACTTAGCCAATTAGGATTTATACCATATGTTTGAATCTTCAAATACCTAACCATACTCAACCATAGACCTCCAAATGGTCTTGGTTGACCTCCAAACGGTCTTGAGACCATTTGGGTGATTCCTAAATGGTTTTGAAACAGTTTGGGTCAATCAACCCAAGTTTCAAACTCAAGCACTTATGAAATCAACACTCAACCCGATTAGGGTTTAGGCGATTGATGGACCTTCAAATCATGAACTGATTGGAGTTAATCAATAATAATTGGTGGGTCTTTAACCTAGTTCATTATGAACAAGTCCCCAAATGGTCAACCCTGGTCAACATCACCAAATGGTCTGAAACTGTTTGGTCTCATGCGGTTTGGTGAAACCGTTTGCTACTAAACGGTTTTAAAACTGTTTGCTTCCAAAACACAAACCGTTTGGACATTTGATTGAAACCGTTTGGTCTAGATATTTTGGGAGGTGTGTGGTTATGATGATGTCATCATCATCAAGCTCTAGACCCACAAAACCTGCTGTGATTTCCATGGAGATTGTATTAATCAACCAAATCGATAATTGTAAATAGAGAAATGATCATTATTTGATGGGGAATTGAATGCAATAACAAAGTTAGGGTTTCAAGTTATAAAACCTGCCTCCAATTGAGATCCAAATCTCCAATCTCACGCCAACAATGGTGGATGAAGCTTTTGAAACTCCCCCTAAGCTCGTCCTCAAGCTTTTGGTTGAAAAGATTGGCTAGGGTTGAAGAGGAGATCGAAATAACAAGAAATTCATAATTTATTTTTGATTTTCACCATGGAATCAAGGTGAAATGGATCAAGAACATTACCAATGGGTTGGGGGTCATCCTACAGGTCCTCCCTAGCTCCCTTGGTCGGTTTCCAAGCAAGGATAAGAAGTGCAAACGAAAAAGCCTTTCATTTGGCTTGTAAAGGGTCTTTTTATAAGAAATTCAAGGAGAGAGAAAGTACCTTATAAAAATTCGTTTAATCCCAAAAATGGTGCCGCTTATTCCCCCTCAACTTCATTAGGGACGAGGCTATCTTATTTGACTCTTATTACTCTCAATTATACATGATTTAAAGAAAAGCAAATCAATCACCTTAAATCATATAATATTAATATCCATATGTGAGTGGACATTTCTTTTCTTATAAAATTGTGAGTGAGTTATCCATTCACTTGGATATTTTCGTGGTCCTTGCAAGGATCAAGGATGTCCACGCACATCAGAATCCAACCATTTTAATTTTGGTTGAAGGCCCTTTAATTAATACATTTATTTTTTCCCTAAATCGAATTAGGGATTCAATTAGGATTAAATCTTGATTATTTTAATATCAAGATTCTCTCTCGTCCAACTTAATTCAAATGAGGCGCCCCTCTCATTTTCTTTGCTCTACATGATACCAAGAAACATTAAGGACCTTATTGAAGTGGTAATTTACATATTGAACCCTAGGTTTTGGGTGAATTGCACTTTATACCAGAACTAGGTTTTAATGCACAAACATTGCTTTATCAGCTCTTCCTTGGTACTCAGGATACCACAAGCCATAGCTTTGCATCATCTTCATTCTCATGATGCTTCAATACACGAGGAACATATTATCATGCAACATTTGCAATTTAACCCCTCAACTTGGGTAATTTTCACTTTAGTCCAAAATAAGCAAATATTACTTCAACATTGTTCAAACAGGACCAAAATTGAAACATAAGTTTCTCATGAGCCCTAATTAATTTTTACAAGATAATATTAAGCATATAATCATCTTTCTTAATCAAAGCACCTAGGGTTAAGGCATAACCCAGGTCAGGGATGTTACAACATGATCTTCATCCCAAGGGTCGTATAAAACCTCAAGATTCTTTCTTTTGACATTCTCTTCTTCAGGGTCATCATCATGTATCTCAAAGTAGTGGTCCTCATCAATTAAGTCTTGCCTCTCCTCACTGGTGAACATGTATATGTCTATCTTCTTACTCAAGTAGGTGACCATCAAAGTGCTGGCACATACCTTGATCTCCACATCAGTTGTGGACAAAAATGGTTTTTCCAAGTTGATGTGAATATTCATAGCTTTCAGCTCAGTGCCTCAAACAAGAAAATCAGTTAGGTATACTACATTTGAAGGTGGTATCTGATATGGTGGATTAGGATTTTTTAGGATGTAGGATGGTTTTTAGGAGACCTTTATACTTTTCCAATCATACTTTTTACTTGATTTGCATACATGCATGCATTTAGTTCATTTTCTTTCATTTTTGCGTAATTTTTTTTTTATTTTTTTCTCTTTTTGCCATTCCATGCCATGCATTGCATTTTATGTAGGTTTCTTGTAGTGTTTGTGTTTAGAATCTACTTATTTTCCATTTATTAATTTCTACTATAGGTTTTGATGTGATTTAGGGCAACTCGGCATCATTTTCGCCAATTTTTCCCAAACTTGAAATTTCTTGCCTAAAAGCATGTTTTAACCCAATATCTGTATGTTGAATTGAAAATATTGACGTTTGACATATACATGTCATATTCCCATGGTCTATTTCTAAATGGTCTCAATTTTTGTCTTTCTACATGTGAATCACCTCTTTCATGCTGGTGAATGTTTTGGTTAAATCTTGATCTAAGCAATCTGCAAATGCTTAAGGTTTGTCAAATATCATGATAGAAACGTGATTTTTGTACTTTCTCATTCATGTGGTTTGACATTAATTGATAAAGTACGTGGGATTAGTCTTCATGTAGGATATCTAATGTCCTCCTTTGACTCATTTTTCTTTCACCACTTCTTACCTTTTTGTCTCATGAAAGGATGCCAAAGAGAAAATGTTTGCCTTAGCTGCCCTCCAAAAGTTTGGGGGTGGGCATATCTGTATCCCCTTTGCTTCACTCTTACCACCATATGCCCTAACTACATCAAGGGCAAATAATAAAAATCCAAATAGAAAATAAAAGATGCTCCTATGTAATAGCACCTAAATAAAAAAAGAGTGCTCATGTATAATAGCACTCCAATCTCTTACCATAACTCCTTTATTCTGTTTGAATGTCCATTGAGCTAGGTACATCAATCCTAGATCATTTCACCCTTTTGCACATCCATGTGTACTACCAAGAGTGGTTTGAGAGATGAATGCATGAAGGTAAACCATCACTCCTGTGAATCTTTGATCATCACTATCATGAAATGGTTTACCTAAAGCTATGTGAGAACCATATGGATTGATTGTGTATTATGTGCCCTATATTTAAAGTCCGAAGGCTTAGTGCTTTGATCACAATTCGCTTGTGAAAGAGCATAAGAAAGAGGTGGAATACATGTAATTAGTCATCATTGAGCCCATCTAGTCGATATATGTCTATTTCAATGCTGTTTTCATTTATTGCTTGTTGAAAATTGAAGAGAGATTGAGTTGGAGCATACTTAACGACAAGTTGTTTTAGGTTTGGGTGGTGATGCAGTCCACATTTAGGGCTTCTTATTGTGTCATTTTACTCTTTAATCACATATAAACATGTTTGGACACATATCATTCCCCTCAATAAGTGTAGTATTATTAAATGCACTTATTGTTTTTCTTTGTATTCTTTTCAAGTACTTGAGCAATGAATCGGGTGGAAGGGGGAGAGAGAGGAGGATCCTAGGATTTCTACATCATTGTTTGAGTCCTAGATAACCTCCAAACCTACCAAAAGTTAAAAAAAATGATCCAAAGTAAAGAACAATAGGAAGAAGGATTTTGGAGATAATATGTATATATAAGCCCTACATGGCCATGTGACCGGCCTAAATCGCGCGTCCTAAAATTGGAGGCAAATTTGAGGTAGTCGAGCTTTTACATTTATAAACCTGAATCCTTCTAGGCCCCCACAACTTTGTTTACGGGGTCGAAGTAGATATACGGGGTAGAACACAGGGACAAGGGGGGTAGTGTTGAGAACCCATAATCGACACGCTACACTCCGGCAGGTATAAAGAGATGATAAATTCCCTAGGAGGGAAGCATAAAGATGTCACGAACAAAACAAGAAAACTATCTCCAAGTGGAGTTACTAGAAAGATTTTAGGTTTAAGCATTTAGCAGTTTTTTAGGGGTTTTCATGCAACAGAAATAGAAGGATACACTCGGAGCTAAGGCGAGGTACGAAGGATAAAACTGCGGTAAAGCAAGCGGCGGTAGGACCAATCATGTACCCCTCCTCTCGAAGCGGGCACCTCTAACAAGGCATCGGTTCCACTCTAGGGGTCACCGGACTCAAATTAGAGTGGAAAGGTTACTAAAGCAACTCCGTTCCGAGCACTCTCGTACTCTAGAATCGGACCAAACACTAGAGCCACAACACAACTCTCGAAGTTGTTGCGACGGGAAAACACAATTCGATAGCTAAGCGAAACGTGATCCAAAACATGCAAGCTAGAGTTCAGATACCAAACATAGTAGTCATCCAACATATTGCACCAAGCATAGAGCAACAAGTAAGTAAGCATTTCTTTTTCTATAAGCATTAAAGGTCTTAATTACAATGCATGAGTAAATAATTAAATAACAAAATTAAAGATATGTGTCGCCTCCTTGATGTAGAAGGATGACAAGCTACAGTAACCATCCCGCCCGATATCAGATAAAGGGCCTAGCCCGATACAGCCGTGTTGGGCGGCACACTCTCTCAAGCGGCATACCGTGACGGGCGATTGTATCGCTCAAGGACCTGGCCGATATGCTCAAGTCGGGCGGCACACCTCTCGGGCGACACGCCTGACGGGCGGAGCGTATCGGGTTCGTTATCGTGTCGGGCATGGAGCTGCGTATCCTACTGCTGGGCGCTAGTGTCGGACACTCGTGTCGCGTATCTACATCGGCCGATATCGGCTCCCAGTGTCGCCCAGTACAGTCCTAGGTGAACTAATCCCCTCCCTCTCGGGATGAGGAAGAGCTCACCTAGTGTCACCCGGTACGAACACTGGAGCACGATACGCCTGCTCTCGCAGCCTCCTCCGAAAATCACTCGACTATCCGAAACCTGAAGTGACCAAGCTTGTCCGAATTGTCTAAGCTGTCTTTTCGGCTCCCTGTAGCTGCTATTTATAGGCAGCTGGTCGGGAGCAGATATGGTGCTTGAAGCGCCACGTGCCCTCCCTTCCGCCGTTCATTTGGTGGTCGGCTGACGTGGGTATCACCCGGTACAAGGAGGTCGGCTGTCAGGCGTCTTGGCGAGGAGCGCCTGCCGGTGGGTGGCCGATATTGCGCGGCACATGGAGTAGTTGCGGCGCGCTTGGCTCCCCGTCGGGTAAATAGGTGTGTTGTCCATCAGTACCTTCTCGCGCGGCATCCTTGCGTCGCGCGTCGTCGTATCGCGTAGCCTTGTCGGTTAGCGTGTGTATCGGGCGTCAGGGGGCCGAGACAGTCTTGGACTTATTTGCGGGCCGGAACGGCCTTATTGGTACTAATTGGGCCAAACAGGGAGGAAACTCTGCAAAAGGTGGAAGTATTGGATTGAGAGCATTGCTTGGCCAATTATTGCGAAAATGCATATAAAAGTGAGGAAAACAGCAGAAAAGGGCAATTTTGATAACATAATAAAGGCCAAAAATATCACAAAAATTGGTGTTATCAACTCCCCCAAACTTAGCATTTTGATTGTCCTCAATCAATATTTAAACTTTATTTTATGACGCTTCTTCTTGCTTGGGAAAACTTTTCTTGTTCAAAAAGTGAAACAAAGATCGTAATGCCTTAAAGATAATGTTGTTTCAATACGAACAAAAGACTTAGTTTTTCCTGCCTTATTGTTTAAGTAAGATTTTTCTCTACAGCTTCGGCGAGACTTTGTTGTATGATTCTGAAGTTAGCTTACACACCAAACAGCTTTATTTTTGGGGCAGAAAGTTGTGTATAGGGTAGGCTAAGGCTTTTTGGGTTTTCTTCTTATTTCCCATCGGTCCATCCAGGTAAGGGTCCGTTAACGGGCAAGTGGTCCCTGCAGTCCAAGCCAGTTGGCTTTGGAGCAGTGATTTCACATCCTACGTACCACTGCCCCGGATCTACCATGCCTAAAGATGGGTACTTTTGGAAAACAAGTGTGTGTATATTTTTTTCTTTTTCTTTTATTGGGGCACAACTCTCATGCTTTTATTCACTCTCATAAGGTTTCTCTCCCTTTTTAGGATTTTTGTCGGGTAAGGGAAACAAAGAGATTCTTGCTGTTTGGGCAGCTTTTTCCTTTTCCATACTCATCTCTTAGCTGTCTGCGAGATTATTATATTTTTGAAAAATTTTGACATAGCAAAACATATTCTTTTGTTCATTTGAAGCAGCATTATCAAAAAGATATAACAAAACTTGCATCACATTAAGCATACAGAAAACAAACTTTGCAAGCAGTTGCATCAGGGTTTTTACTAATATAGCGACTTTGTACATATGCATGGGAACAAAATAAGCAAAATTTTTCAAAAATTTTATATGAGCAAGGGTGGAAGCACATGAGCATGGGTACATATATGTGATATAGAAGAACAAAATGGCACAAGAGAATTTTTATACCTCCTTCACTGGTACATGGGTACCCCCCCCAAACTTATCCAATACTCTGTCCCAGAATAGTGAAGAAAAGGGTGAGTTCATGTTAGTCCAGTGAAGGTTATTTAGCGGGTTCGCTTGTGCCTTGTAGAAGCTGCAATATGCTCCTTTGCTGCCGCCTCCTTCTTTTTCATTTGGAAACAGCTTCCACAAGTGCGGGCACTTGTGGCTGCTTCATCCTTATTAAGTAGCTGGAACCGGGATGCCCAGGTTCCTTCTGGAGGTCGCCGGAAAAATGCTTCCCCAGCTCAGCCTCCATTTTATTTCCTAGCTCAGCCGGAACACGCGCAATAGCTTTCGGTAGACAGAGAGCTCTTGTGCTGTCCCGGCAGTCATCGGGGCTGTACTCATGCTGTCTCTGTAGTTGGCCCCAGGCTACTACAGAAGACAGACTATGATAAGGAATTGCCCCTCTTCGGGGTGCTGACGTTTCTGACCGACAGTTGTTGCTTCAACTGCGGCATCCATTCTGCCTGTTATCAAGTTCATCAACCATTATAGATTGTTAGATAGAAAAGTTAAAGAAGCTCGATAATGCTAGACTTATTTCGAAATCCGAGTATCGTCCGTCAAAAGAAAGCATAAGTCGATACAAGATTGGGCGATACGAGGAGGGGTTGCACGACACAGCATACCTCCCGATACGGGTATATCAGGCGATAAGGTCGCCAAAGAGCAACTTCCCGACAGAACGTCACAAAAGAAAAACGTGCCGCCCGATATGGCGTATCGGGCAAACACCATCGGTCGTTATGTCGTGCATAACTGTGCCGGGCGATACAAAATTCGACAAGGCTCGTGATCCCGATAGGCAGCGCGCGACAGGAAAAACTCGTGTCGGGTGATAAACCTATCGGGGGATAGCTTGCTGAGCGATAAGCATGCCGGGTGATATGCGTGTCGGGCGTTACCTTTGCTCATAGGAGCCATCGCCCGATACCATGGTGAAGGCAACTGGCCGACACTGGAGCAGAAGGGCGGACTACTGCATGCGTTACATGTGGCTAAAATGAGTAAAGTGTGACTGCCCGGCATGGTGAAATCTCCGTTCTTATTTATAGGCAGCTCGGCCGGGGCGAAACGGACATCTCTGGGGCGTGCGTCGGCCAACGGGTCAGGCGGTTCCTGAGACGATGGTCACATCAGTCTCATTAAGGGCATTTATTCTTATGCATGATAGGGTGCACGCCGCCCAGGAACTCCAACCGTCACGACCGTTGCGATGCCTTAGAGACCAAAGCCCGATACGAGCGGTCTTGCGCGCTAGCTAGGTGGCTGCCCGTCACGATTAAAACAGGCGGCCGAAAAACCGATGCTAGATGAAGGAAAAACATCATTGGTTTAGGGTTAAACCCCCTACCTCAGAAAAATTATTACAGCGGTGGCCCATGAAACAGAGTCAGCACATGTGGCGCATGCACTGACTCGGGCCTTATTACATGACATAAAGTTTGTTTTTGCGAATAATAGAAAAAAAATGCATCCTACTCTATGAAAGAAAGAAAAACTCAGGCTGCCTCCCGAGGAGCGCTGAAGTTTGCGTCGCCAGCTCAAACGGTGTTGGATCATCTTGTTCCACCCCTGGCTGTGCCCATATCCTGCAGGTCGATCTCTGCTCTCCTGACAAAGGCCTCATCCTCATAGAATCTTTTCACCCTGTGCCCATTCACTTGAAATACTTTGGTCAGATCGTCTTTGTCGTAAAGCTCCATCATTCCGGATGGGTATATTTTTGACACGGTAAATGGTCCTGACCATCTCGTTTGTAACTTCCCAGGGAAAAGAGGAATAGAGGACTTGAATAGCAAGACCTTATCCCCTTCGCTTATATCCTTTCTCCTGAGATGGGCATCATGCCACAACTTCGTCCTTTCTTTGTAGATTTTTGCATTTTCGTAGGCATTCAATCTCAGCTCTTCGAGCTCTTGAAGCTACAAGAATCTCTTTTCTCCAGCTTTGTCGAGGTCCATATTTAGGAACTTGATTGCCCAGAGGGCCTTGTGTTCCAATTCTAACGGTAGGTGGTAGGATTTTCCGTAGATGAGACGGTAGGGGTGGTTCCAATGGGTGTTTTGTAAGCGGTGCGGCAGGCCCAAAGTGCATCGTCAAGCTTCATGGACCAATCTTTCCTTGTTCAGCTGACAGTTTTCTGCAAGATTTGCTTGATTTGTCTGTTAGAAACCTCTACCTGCCCTGACGTCTGGGGATGGTAGGGTGTAGCGATCTTGTGCTTCACTACGTACTTGTGCAGGAGTGCTTCAAACTGTCTTTCTCCAAAGTGAGATCCTCCGTCGCTAATAACTGTACGCGGGACGCCGAAGCGAGGGAAGATGGTCTTTTTGAAGAGCTTGATAACCGACTTGGCGTCGCAGGTTTGGGTGACTACCGCTTCCACCCACTTCGATACATAATCCACGGCTACGAGTATGTACTGATACCCTCAAGATGGGGGAAACGGCCCCATATAGTCGATCCCCCTTACGTCAAATATTTCGACTTCAATCCAGCTTGCCATTGGCATTTCGTCCCTCCGCCCTATGTTCCCCGTAAACTGGTACTCTTTGCAAGCCTTCACAAACTGTGCAGCGTCTTTAAATAAGGAGGGCCAATAGAAACCTGATTGTAGCACCTTTGCAGCTGTTCCTTTGCTGCCTAGGTGACCACCATACGGGGAGGCGTGGCATTGCTTCCGGATGTCTGCGGTTTCTTCTTCTGGTATGCACCTCCTGTATAAGTTGTCAGAGCATCTTCTGAACAAGAGAGGATCGTCCCAGTAGTAGTTTTTAACTTCCGCAAAAAGCTTCTTCTTCTGATTGTACGTTATGTCAGGGGGCAGTTCTCCGCAAGCAAGATAATTGCAGATGTCTGCAAACCAGGGTAGACTTTCTTCTTGGGCTTCGGCCAACATAAGGGCTTTGTCGGCGTAGTCCTCGTTGATAGGAGGCCCTCTCTCTTTCTCAGTCACGATCCTTGATAGATGGTCTGTGACCACATTCTCTGCGCCCTTCTTGTCCATAATTTTGTGGTCAAATTCTTGGAGCAATAAGGCCCACCTCAACAGTCTGGGCTTTGCATCTTTTTTTTGCATTAAGTATTTTATCGCCCCATGATCTGTGTATACTTTGACCTTTGCTCTGATGAGATACGACCTGAACTTATCAAACGCGAAGACGATCGCGAGCATCTCCTTTTCAGTTGTTGTGTAATTTACCTGGGCTTCGTCCAACGTGCGACTCGCGTAGCAGATCACATGGTGCTTCTTGTCCTTCTTTTGCCCCAGGATTGCTCCAACCGTGTAGTCGCTTGCGTCACACATCAGCTCAAAATGTAAACCCCATTCTGGCGCTTGAAGGATAGGTGGTGATATTAAAGCATTTTTAAGGACCTAAAAAGCACTTAGACAATCGTTAGAGAAAATAAATTCAGCGTCTTTTACCAGAAGATTGGACAACGGTTTGGAAATCTTTGAGAAGTCCTTGATGAATCTTCGGTAATATCCCGCGTGCCCGAGGAAGCTTCACACCCCCGTCACGGATCTTGGTGGAGTAAGATTGGATATTGCTTCAACCTTGCTTGCGTCCACTTCGATCCCACGCTTCGATATCTTATGCCCGAGGACGATGCCCTCCCGCACCATGAAATGGCATTTTTCCCAGTTTAGAACTAGGCTGTTGTCCTCGCACCTTTGAAGAACCAATGACAGATTATTCAGACAGCTATCAAAGTCCTTCCCATAGACGGAAAAATCATCCATGAAAACTTCTACGATGTCTTCTAGAAAATCCGAGAACATCGATATCATGCATCGCTGAAAGGTGGCGGGGGCGTTGCAGAGTCCGAAGGGCATCCTTCGGAAGGCATAAGTGTCGTAAAGGCAGGTGAACGTTATTTTCTCTTGATCGTCGGGCAAGATGGGTACCTAGTAGAAACCTGAAAAGCCATCAAGAAAACAAAAGAAATCGTGATG
Organism: Alisma plantago-aquatica; assembly: GCA_963693085.1. Taxonomy (NCBI): domain Eukaryota; kingdom Viridiplantae; phylum Streptophyta; class Magnoliopsida; order Alismatales; family Alismataceae; genus Alisma; species Alisma plantago-aquatica. The sequence continues at coordinate 338,544,610 of OY856414.1, forward strand.
CGCTAACCTTTCGAGGACTTGGTCAATAAAAGGTAGCGGAAAATGATCCTTCTTTGTAGCCGATTTAGCTTTCGGTAATCTATGCACATCCGCCAGCCAGTGACGGTCCTAACCGCCACCTTGTCACCTTTCTCACCCTTAACCACCGTCATTCCGCCCTTTTTGGGCACTACGTGGATCAGACTTACCCAACTGCTGTCGCTGATTGGGTAAATGATCCCTGCATCCCTAAGCTTTATTACCTCTTTCTTGACGACCTCCTTGAGCATCTGGTTTAGTTTCCTCTGGGGTTGAACCAGAGGCTTGGCAGATTCATCCAAGTTGATGCGATGCATGCACAGGGCGGGGCTAAGGCCTTTGATATCATCTACTGAATATCCTATAGCCTTCCTGTGGAGCCTTAACTCCTCAAGGAGTCGGTCCAGCTGGTTGCTCGAAAGATCGACGTTTACGATGACGGGGTTTCTCTGCTCTTCATCTAAGAACTCGTACTTCAGGCCTTCGGGCAATGCTTTCAACTCTGGCTTTGGTCTGGGTGCCCTTTCCTGAGGCTCCTCCTCAAGAGAGGCATACATCACAGACTCCACCTCTGTATTCCCTTCTTGCAAATCTTCATCAGAAAGGTTGAAAAGGTTGAGATGCTTCATGACCTTAAGATCTTTGAGGTCGGGATCTTGACAATTTATAGCCCTCAAGAGGGGGTCTACTGTCTGGATATCCTCCTCTACTTCCTCGTAGAATTTATTGTAGCTATCTGCGAAACATGCTGATTCGGAGAGGGATGGGCTCTTCATTATTTCTTTCAGCTTGAAGTCCATATGGTCATTTCCGACCCTTAAAGTGATCATCCCCTCGGAAACATCAATTAGCGCTCTCCCTGTCGCCAAAAAGGGGCGCCCAAAGATGATCGGGCAACGGGGATCTTCAGCTGTGTTGATGACGACTATATCGCAAGGGATGAAGAAGTCGCCAACCCTGATCGGTACATCTTCGACAATGCCGAAAGGTCTCTTGAAGGTGTGGTCTGCCAGTTGGATCCACATGTTAGTCCGAACCATGTCGGTCAAACCCACCCTTTGTGCGAAACTTAGGGGCATGAGGCTTATACTAGCCCCCAAGTCTGCTAGACCCTTGCGCTCGACGTTGTCTCCGATGGCGAACGGGATTGTGAAAGCTCCGGGATCCCTTCTCTTATTTGGCGCGTCGGGATTCAAGAAGGTGGAGGAGGCGGAAGCTAAATACACTGTCTCTGTCCTTCCTCCCCTTCTCTTCTTTGTGATAAGGTCCTTGAGGAACTTGGCATACATAGGCATCTCTTCCAATGCATCAAGGAAGGGGACTTCAAGATGCAGTTTCCTGATCGAGTCCATGAACCTCTCATGACGCTTCTTCAGATTTGCCTTTATCAGCTTATACGGGAACGGCGGCCTTGGGGCGTAGGAATTGCTCCCACCAGGTAGCTCGTCTGAAGGCTTCCGTGCTGGCTCTTGAGCTTCTGCTTGTCCACCTTCGCCCTCTGTTGGAATGGTGCTCTCAGACCTCGGTTCAGGTTCCGGTTCGGCTTCAGCAGTGCGCTCCACCGTCTTCCCAGACCTTAGTACCACCATTCTTGTAGTTTCCGGGTAGGAGAGTGTCTTTCCCGTAGGGTTCTTCATCAGTGCTGCCAATTGGGCCAATCGTTGATCGACTCCCCATTGGCACATCTGCAGACTCGCCATCTGGTGTTGCATGGAATTCTCAACTCCGGGGCCGGGAAGCACACCCTGTACCAGTTTGCTGATAATGTTGTCCTGCCTTTTTATGTAGGCTGAAAGCTGACCAACTAAGCTAGGCTGGCTCACCCTCTCACCTCGGTCCTGACATTCACCTTCAAGAAGAGATTGCTCACAATGAGACATGGTATCAAGACTCGGTGGAGCATGTCAGTTTCCAAGGTTCCTGTAAGAGCATATAAAATCAAGTTAGAAAATTGAATTATTTGGCTTAGGCAAGGAATAATAGTAATGAAAAAGGAAATGATAAAAGAAAAAGTGTGCTCTCAAGCTTATTTCTAAGCTTGAGGCACAGGAGTGTAGTTAGTGGATTCAGATTCGTCAACAGTACCGTCTTTGCCTTGTCCCCGGCAACGACGCCAAAAAGTTGACAGGCCTAAATCACGCGTCCTAAAATTGGAGGCGGATTTGAGGTAGTCAAGCTTTTACATTTATAAACTCGAATCCTTCTAGGCCCCCACAACTTTTTTTACAGGGTTGAAGTAGATATACGGGGTCGAACACAGGGACAAGGGGGTAGTGTTGAGAACCCATAATCGACATGCTACACTCCGACAGGTATAAAGAGATGATAAATTCCCTAGGAGGGAAGCATAAAGATGTCACGAACAAAACAAGAAAACTATCTCCAAGTGGAGTTACTAGAAAGATTTAAGGTTTTAAGCATTTAGCAGTTTTTTAGGGGTTTTCATGCAACAGAAACAGAAGGATACACTCGGAGCTAAGGCGAGGTACGAAGGATAAAACTGCGGTAAAGCAAGTGGTGGTAGGACCAATCCTGTACCCCTCCTCTCGAAGCGGGCACCTCTAACAAGGCATCGGTTCCACTCTAGGGGTCACCAGACTCAAATTAGAGTGGAAAGGTTACTAAAGCAACTTCATTCCGGGCACTCTCGTACTCCAGAATCGGACCAAACACTAGAGCCACAACACAACTCTCGAAGTTGTTGCGACGGGAAAACACGATTCGATAGCTAAACGAAACGCGATCCAAAACATGCAAGCTAGAGTTCAGATACCAAACATAGCAGTCATCCAACATATTGCACCAAGCATAGAGCAGCAAGTAAGTAAGCATTTCTATTTCTATAAGCATTAAAGGTCTTAATTACAATGCATGAGTAAAGAATTAAATAACAGAATGAAAGATATGTGTCGCCTCCTTGATGTAGAAAGACGACAAGCTACAATAACCATCCTGCCCGATATCGGACAAATGGCCTAGCCCGATACAGCCGTGTCGGGTGGCACGCTCTCTCAAGCAGCATACCGTGACGGGCGACTGTATCGCTCAAGGACCTGACCGATACGCTCAAGTCGGGCAGCACACCCTCTCGGGCGACACGCCTGACGGGCGGAGCGTATCGGGTTCGTTATCGTGTCGGGCATGGAGCTGCGTATCCTACTGCCAGGCGCTGGTGTCGGGCACTCGTGTCGCGTATCTACATCAGCTGATATCGGCTCCCAGTGTCGCCTGGTATAGTCCTAGGTGAACCAATCCCCTCCCTCTCGGGATGAGGAAGAGCTCACCTAGTGTCGCCCGGTACGAACACTGGAGCACGATACGCCTGCTCTCGCAGCCTCCTCTGAAGATCACTCGACTATCCGAAACCTGAAGTGACCAAGCTTGTCCGAATTGTCTAAGCTGTCTTTTCAGCTCCCTGTAGCTGCTATTTATAGGCAGCTGGTCGGGAGAAGATATGGTGCTCGAAGCGCCACGTGCCCTCCCTTCCGTCATTCATTTGGTGGTCGGCTGACACGGGTATCGCCTGGTACAAGGAGGTCGGCTGTCGGGCGTCTTGGCGAGGAGCGCCTGCCGGTGGGTGGCCGATATCGCGCGACACATGGAGTAGTTGCGGCGCGCTTGGCTCCCCGTCGGGTAAAGAGGCGTGTCATCCATCAGTACCTTCTCGCGTGGCATCCTTGAGTCACGCGTCGTCGTATCGCGCAACCTTGTCGGTTAGCGTGTGTATCGGGCGTCAGGGGGCCGAGACAGTCTTGGACTTATTTGTGGGTCGGAACGGCCTTATTGGTACTAATTGGGCCAAACAGGGAGGAAACTCTGCAAAAGGTGGAAGTATTAGATTGAGAGCATTGCTTGGCCAATTATTGCGAAAATGCATATAAAAGTGAGGAAAACAGCAGAAAAGGGCAGTTTTGATAACAGAATAAAGGCCAAAAACATCACAAAAATTGGTGTTATCACCATGGCACAAAGCATTAAAATTCAAGGTTCAAGTAGCTACGACAAGTCATCCACCATGGTTGTGACCAACAAAATAGTTGTGGTGTGCAAGATCCATCACAGTCGTTCCAGCCAAAACAATCATGGTGGGTGGCTTCCAAGACAGTCGAAATGAAGAAAATGATCAACCCCCTTCCTCCAGCACAACTCGAAAGCTACCACAATCATTCTACTTGCAATCCAAGAACCCAAATTCAACCTAGCATTTTCACCCATTTCACCTTGCTCCTTCCATTCCACCACAAACATCATCTAATAGTTTCACCACAATCATGGTGCCCTAACCACTCGTGGTGGCTAGCAACCCTAACTAATCTTTTGCACTACTATTCCTATTCTAACCCACTTAACCCTATGCTTCCCTAGCCACTATATATACCTTGGTGGTGGTTGGGATCTGGTATTAGCACTTATTTCCAGCCACTCTTGAATTCATTGTGCCACCTACTCCTTCCCACCCACTCTCATCTCATTTCCATCATCTTCCACCTTAGAATCTAGCTTTTTAGGGTTTTGACCACTTCCACTCACAATTCCATGCTAGCTATCCATCATGGAGGAAGGAGGACCTACATCTACAACTGTGGTGAAGAGGGAGGAGTCTTCATCGAGTTTCTATTACTTTCTACTCATATACGCATCCTTCTTTATCTTTTTCTTTTGTTGTGAGTAGCTAAGCCCCTTATGTGGGCTATTTGGGGTTAAAATGTGACTTTGACACCATTTTGAGGGAAAATATTGCATAAACTCTATAATTTAGTTTGTTTATGATTATGTTCTACTTCTTTCTCATTTCCCATGGATTTCTTATTAATTTATTCTTCAAAACACCTAGGTTCTAGGGGAAATGGTTTATATGTAGCAATTTGGGATTTTCTCCTAGGTTCAACTAGTGGATCCCTAGATATCTACCCATATTACCACATATATATCCACTCTCCTAAACCTAAGTGCGAGATCTAAGTATCTAGTTTAGAAGCACTTAATGCAATTTTCATGGAACTACCTAAAGGTTAGATGGTAGGTGATGTGAGGTGAAATACCCTCATTTCAACCCTTTATTACTACCCTCGACCCCAATTTCCCTAAGAGATTCTATCATAGAAACCTATACTTGATTAGATCCTAATTGTATTCCACCTAAACCATAATCCCAGATGAGCCTCTCAAGGTTGGATAAGGAGTGATAGGGAGTATTTCCTATATACACACCCTATTCAATCCTTGGCCAGTTAGTACTTACCAGTAATTCTCTAGCATATAACTTGTTGTTTGGTTTGATAATATAAATGGATGAATAATACCTACATGTTATGACCCCCGACCTCGGTGAAAGGGAAGGGCGACACAGATATATATGTAAGAGAGAGGGGAGGAAGAGAAGAAGTACAGAAGAACTAAATGAAAGAGGAGGAGGACAGTGGACGACGTCTGTTACTGGTGGTTCTGCGGGCAGCATCAACACCAGAATCATGTGTGTCGTGATTGAGAAATGGGTAATGAACGAGGAAGCGTTACATGGAGTGTTTTAATGAATTATGGTGTTAATGTAATTAAGTTCTGTTCTTTTAACTTATGTGATATAATTAGGTGGTCAAAATAAGTCTACTTGATATGAAAATGGGTAAGTTGACTAATCAAGACATGATTAATTCAATTTCAAGGTCAGTTTCTCCTTTCAATTTCAAGTTAAGTATTCACTAATTTAGTTAATGCCTTTATTTATAAATATTATTTTGTATTTATTGAATTTCATTGATGAATAAGAGTTGGAATAATTCTAAAGTGCAAATTTAGGGTCAAAAGTAATTTATTGATGTGTTTGTACAATTAATCCATAATTCAGGTCTTAATTAATAGATATATCATTAATGGTGTAGTTTCTTTGATTAATAAGACATGATTTAATTAAAATTAGAGAAAAGTGATTTGTATTAGCATAATTGAAAAAGAAATAAAATAATGAAATATTAGAGTACAAACCTAGATTCAAGTATGTTACACTCTCTCAAGTACTAGATAAGGAGATAATTTACACAAATTTCTATGGCCCTAGAGAATACTTGATTGATGCATGGGAAAGATATAAGAAGCTCCTTTACTTATTGCCACACCATGGCATCTCATAGGCACCATCTCATAGAGACTTTATATAGGGGTATCGATGAAGACACCAAGAAATTACTAGACTCCTCGTTTGAAGAAAATTTCATGCTATAAAGCTATGACAATGAATAGTGAGTTGTTCATCATGGGGTACAATATTAATCAAACTCAGACCAATGACAAAGAGGTGTGCTTAAGGTTGCCATGGAATAAGATAGTTTGGAACTCAAATCAATTGTTGAATCCTTTAAAGAAATTGGGAATAAAACTATAGTGTATAGAATCCTTCTTTAATGCATATGAGAGGAGATGCCAACTATGGTAGCAATAGGTGAAGGCTACCACACTTTTCTATGAGGCAGGAAAGGTCAATGGACAAGCTACTTTGGAATGTTAGTTTCTTTTTTATGTCATGATGAAAAAATCACAATCCCAAGGAGAAAATAGTCAAGTAGAGGACCAAAGTCCATTCACAACATATTGGGACACATCTATTGTTATATGAACCATAATAAAACCATCATGGGTTCTAGTCTTGGAACACAAACAAGGATAGGAAAATAATCAAGTTTGAAGTCCTCCTAGTTTCCATAATAAGAATCAATAGAATTTTAAAAACCAAGGTAACTTGAATCATGTCAATACAATCAAGGGAATAAATTTTGGAATCTAAATCAAGGGACACAGACATAAAAGAGAGACCAATAGGGTTTCTTTAGACTAATATGAATTATCATCACTTTAAAGTATACTACACTCTCAACAAACCCTGATAGACAACTAGTAAGCTCATAATATGTCTATGGTGTCCCAATTGACCCAACTCAGTGCCAACCTATGCTGACTTGATATTTCTTTTTTTGGGTAGCCTGAGAACAACCAAAACTCAAAACAATTAAAGGAAGTTGCTTCACATTTAGGAAAAGTCTATTAGGAGATAGTTTCCACACGTACAATGCCTATAGTGATTGATGTAAATGAATATGACTTTGTAATTGTACCAAAAATAGTTATACAAGATGCATGGTTGAAAGACATTGTTGGCATCATAAATACAGAGAGGACAGGCGGTTGATACAATTAAGTGACTGGACTAAATCACACGTCCAAAACGGAGCGGACATAGAGTAGTCGGACTCTTAAAATAGTAACCCGACACTTAAGACCCACAACTATTATACGGGGTTTGATGTAGTAATCGGGGTCGAACCACAGGGATAAGGTTAGTAGGTGGTAAGTGACGTGGCAAATATTGCACTAACAAATTCACTCGGGGTTGAAACCCCCGCGCTTTTACCAAAACCTCATGCAATAATACCACCCGCAAGAGAACGGGTCTTATTGTAGTATAGTTAAGGATCGAATCCCAAAGGACAACGTTTTTAAGAATCTTTGTCAGTCAGATCTAGCTCAAGAAATACTAATATTTAGAATGATTGATTGGTTTGTGGCTAATTAAACTAATTGTAGGAAAGTAAGTGAGCAGAATGAAGGTTTGTTCTAGATTAAATGATATGGAATCGTTGGGATGTTATCGGGTTTCACCACCACTGTACATGCAAACACATCCAAACACATAACATCCAGGCAAGCATCTAACTATCCAAATGGAGCTGTTGTGAACCCTCTGCGAGGATAGACTCACATAAGCGTCACCTTAGACAGTCAATTTCTCATCACCCTCCAGATCATTCACTTACGGCTCCGCATATACAACATCCAAGTGAGGCTGAGGGCCCCCCTTGTGGGTAGGTACACAAAAGTGTCACCATGGGATAGATGGCTCGTCCCCTCACAGATCACACACTTGCGACCTCAAGGAACCCTATCAGATCTCTCATCAAGGAGTCAACCGTTCTAACCAACAAGCAAGTAGGTGATTAGTCTGCAAGCAAACATCGACGATAAATGAGGAAGATACAAAATCCAACTAAGGTTGCGTCCCCCCATTGCGGGTAGGAACACAGAAGAGTCACCGTGGGCTAGATGGCTCGTCCCCTCACGGATCACACACTTGCTACCTCAAGGAATCCCATTCCATTTCTTGTCTGGGAGTCTACCTCATTAATTGACATTCTACGCTATGAAGAGAAGAACAAGATGGAAGCAAATAGGTAATCAACTACAAGCATATCAATTAGCAATGAAATGAAAAGTTGTATACATTGCCATGGAATGTTAAATGAAAAGACATGAAAGCATGGGCAGTGGGGCTAATTCCCACACCCCACCAAAAGTGGACTACTCGCTCATGGTGCGAGAAACAAGAAGAAGAAAAGAGAGGGAAGATTCTACCATGAGCATGATGAAGAAGGTGGGCGCAGCTCGATGAAGATGATGCGGTCTTCTACGTTGTGCCAGGGTAGATCTGGATGAGGAGGAGGAACCGCCAAGGTAGACCGGGTAGAGCTTCTTCTCCACTGTCCTTCTCTTCTCTTCTCAGTCTCCTTGCTTGCAGCAGGAGGAGGTGTGGGCATCGTGGCAATGGCTGTAGATGGTGGAGTGGCGGCGGTGTGGAAGGGAGACTGATCCTTTCCCAAGTAGCCTCTAAGCATCCTTGAATCGATGCCAAATGAGGACCCTTACGGTCCTATTTATAGGCTTGGATGGGGTCTTCACATTTTCTGCATGAACCTACTCCAAACGGTTTGGAGCAAACAGTCTGGTTGAACGATTTTGAGCAAATGGTCTTGGAGACCGTTTGACATCCAAATGGTCTTGGAAATCCACCTTCAAACGGTCTTGCAGATCGATAGAATGACCAAACGGTCTTAGGAATGACTTGCCTATCGGTCTTGAGGCCGTATGGCGCCAATCGGTCTTGAAACCGTTAGTCACCAACCAGTCTCCTCTTGCTGGCTTCAAATGGTCTTCAGTGGTCATACGACCTTGAGGGTAAACGGTCTTGGGACCAAATGGCTCCAAACGGTCTTGGGTGATCATATGGTCTTGAGGGAAAATGATCTTGGGACCAAATGGATCCAAACGGTCTTGGGACTGAATGGCTCCAAACGGTCTTGGGACCGAATGGCTCCAAACGGTCTTGGGACCGAATGATCTTTTCTTGCATGTCCCAAATGGTCTTCATCCAAACAGTCTTGGATCTTTGTTGTCCAAATGGTCTTGAGGACCGATGGCCATCAAACGGTTTCGTTGTCCAAACGGTATGGCGATGCAAATGGTCTCGAAGACCGATGGGTTTCAAACGGTCTTGAGAACGTTTGACCTCATGCGGTTTTGAGACCGTATAAGGGGGAATGATGGAAGGGGGACTGTGTGGGCAAAAGGCTAAGACCGAGAGGTCAAAACTGAATGGGTAGACCGCTAGGACAAAATGTTTGGTGAAACCGTTAGGTGAAGACCAAAGTTGAGAGGATCTTTGAATGAATTCCATATGATGATTGAACATCATCAAGACCTGCACAAAATCAATATAAATATAGTTAATATTCTTGATAATTGAACCAATTAGGAAATTTTGTGCATTTTGATATTTAGTAATTGAAATAGGATGTATTGAATAAAAAAGAGCCCAAGAAGGTGACTGGAAATCATGATGAATATGCATTCATCAAAACACCCCGAACTTAAACGTTGCTCATCCTCGAGTAACACAAAATCTGAAATAGTCGCCAAATGAATACTTTCTGATCATGTGATTGCGTCCTCTTCTCATCACGATTGTTTCATTTCTGCTTAGTATGACTACGCATCTCAACTTCTTAAGACCACTGAACACACCTTACCATATCTTCGTTCCTGATTTTGCTTTCCAACTTCACTTCCTCCTCACTTTTTCCAACAATAAGCATGTCAAAGAGGTTCGTAAAAGTCCAGAGATACCCACAAAACAACAAGTGTGCATCTGATCTGACACTGGTGTATTTCAGGGTGGTGGAGGCATTTATTTATGCCTTTAGGTAGAAAGAGGAGTGAAGGGAGGTATGGAAGGAAGATATAAATCTCTCCTCTATTTGACTCGAGATTTTTATTATATTATTTGCAATTTCATTGATTGCATTTTTTGTGTGCGAATGTCTCCTCTATTCGACTCAAGATTGCATTTCTTTTTGTGTGCACTTTGGCACCTTTTCTTGGTGGTACACCCCTATTTAATTGCGAGGGGTATGGAAGAAGCAGATATAGAGGGAAGTGGTGTGCCACCCCGAACTTAGGGTTTGGCACTATTTTGGCTATTTTTGTTTCTTTTTTATGAATGGAGGGGTATGAAGATGATAGAAGAAGTGTAGAAGAGAGTTCAGATCAGATGCAACTTGATTTACAATTCCGTGCACCAGGTAGTTCTCTTTATTGTACTCTGCTCAAATAATGACTTGATGGGGATCCGATGGAGATTTCATATTGTTGTTTCACTAGTCAGTTAGGAAGCATGATGTGTTTGATCCCTATCAGATCGACAGATACTTGCCATTTTTGCATAAAGATCATGATGTTAGGATTCATAAGCTTCAAAAGATGATTTCAATCAAAAGGCTAGTTTTCAGAAGAAGGTCCTTTTGAGGATCTATTTCGAATAAGGAGGGTGTAATGATTCAAAATGCATAAAGATTAAAACAAAAGGTGTCAAAACTTCATCAAGTTTCTATGCAATTCTTTGAAAAAAGTTTAAATTTTTTGAAAATTTTGGGTTTGGTAAATTTTGGTCAAAAATGCAACAATGAAATCTTAAGTCTGATTTAGATGGGTGAAGGTGGAGAGTAAGATATGTACCACCCACCCTCCACCCCAAACTTAGAAATTTGCTCATCTCGAGCAGACTCTAAATCCGATATGGAGGGGAAAATTAATTCTGGTCAGACCACAAGATGTGGTTGCATTCTAATCAGCGTGCATCCTCCATCTGAAAATCTCAAAAATAAAGATTCATCAGAACTAAAGATGGCATCTCATGATGAGATTTTTATTTATTGCAAAATTTTCTAAAAAGAAGAAACAAAATTAAGAAAAGTTTCTAATTCAAAATTAAAACTAAATACGAATTTATTTATCGGGTTGCCTCCCGACAAGCGCTTTTGTTTTACATCGATGGATTGACTGTATTCCTTCGAATTTTATGGTGGATTGTAATCTGGTTTGGAGCGATCCAGTGATGCATTGATGCCTGTGTCAGCTGAGGTGAAATATCTTTTCAAGCATTGGCCATTAGCCACAACATCTCTTGACTTTTCACTCCATAGAACGAAAGCACCATGCGGATAGATGCTCTTAACAATGTATGGTCCAGTCCAACGGGAATGGAGTTTCCCTGGGAATAGCCACAATTTTGAGTTGATCAACAGGACTTGGTCTCCCACTTGAATGTCCTTCCTCTTGAGATGACCATCATGCCACAACATTGTGCGTTCTTTATAGATTCTAGCATTCTCATAAGCTGTCATTCGGAGTTCTTCCAGCTCTTGGAGTTGTAGAATCCTGGCTTGGCCTGCTTCCTTCATATCAAAATTAAGTTGTTTAATTGCCCACCATGCTTTGTGTTCAAGTTCAACAGGAAGGTGGCAGGTCTTTCTAAATATTAATCTAAATGGTGTAGTTCCAAGGGGAGTTTTGAAAGCAGTTCGATAGGCCCACAATGCATCATTGATTTTCATTCATCAATCCTTCTAATTGCGACCTACAGTATTTTCCAGAATAGCCTTGAGTTAACAGTTATAAACCTCTACCTGTCCACTAGTTTGTGGATGGTAGGGTGAGGCTACCTTGTGAGTTGCACCATATTTTCTTAGCAATGATTTAAAGCTTCTTTTCAGGAAATGAGAACCTCTATCAGAAATCACAGTGTGTGGAATTCTGAATTGGGGGAAAATGATATCTTTGAACATCTTGATGACAAGTTTGGAATCACTAGTGATGGTTGGTATGGCTTCAACCCATTTTGAGACGTAATCCACCGCCACTATGATGTATGAAAATCCATTGGAAGATGGGAATGGACCCATGTAGTCCACCCCCAAACCTCAAATATCTCGACTTCTTGCCACAAATTCAGTGGCATCTCATCTTTCTTTGTTATATTTCCTGATCTTTGACATTTGTCACATGTTAAGACAAAGTCATGGGAATCTTTGGATATGGTTGGCCAAAAGAATCCACATTGCAAAACCTTCAAGGCAGTCTTTTTAGAGCTCATATGTCCTCCAACTGGTCTTGAGTGACATTGGTCCAAAATAAGTTGAGCTTCTTCTTCGGTGATACATCGTCTATATAGGCCATCACACAGAGCTTGAAGAGGTACAACTCATCCCAGTGGTATTGCTTTGCATCATGTAGGAATTTTTTCAGTGTATTTCCGGTGCATTCGGGGTGAATGACACCCGTATCCAGGTAGTTCACATAGTCTGCATACCAAGGGATAGCCTCTGAAACTTTCATAAGTTGGTCGTCTGGAAGAGAATTGTTGATGGGGATCTTCTCAGTTTCCAGGGAATGGATGTGACTGAGGTGGTCTTCCACGACATTCTCTGTACCTTTCTTATCTCTTATCTCAAAATCAAACTCTTGTAAGAGGATAATCCATCTAATTAGTCTAGGTTTTGCATCTTTCTTTGCCAGAAGGTAACAGATAGTAGCATGATCCATGTAGACGATGACCTTCGAACCAATTAGGTAGGATCTAAACTTGTCAAAGACATAGACGACTACCAAAAGTTCTTTTTTGGTAGTGGAATAATTCCTCTGAGCTTCGTCAAGTGTCTTCGATGCATAGTAGATCACATAGTGTTTCTTTTCTATATATTGGCCCAAGACATCACCCACTGCGTAATTGCTTGCATCACACATAATTTCAAAAGGATGGTCCCAATCGGGAGCTCTGATGATGGGTGTGGTTGTAAGGGCATGCTTTAGTTTGTTGAAACTTTTAACACATTCTTTGTTAAAATTGAATTCAGCATACTTTAGTAACAAATTTGTCATCGGCTTGGTTATCTTTGGGAAGTCCTTTATAAACCGTCTGTAGAAGCCTGCATGACCTAGGAATCCTCGAACTTCCTTTACATTGATAGGAATAGAGAGCTTGGAAATCACTTCTATCTTGTCTTTATCAACTTCAATTCCTCGATTATTGACCCTATGGCCGAGGACAATGCCTTCCTTCACCATAAAGTGTCAATTCTCCCAATTCATCACAAGATGTGCTTCTTCACATCATTTGAGAACAAGGGAGAGGTTTTCGAGGCATGAGTCAAAAGAATCTCTGTACACAGAAAAATCATCCATAAAAACTTCCATGATTGTTTCAGTTAGACCGGTGAATATAGCTGCCATGCAACACTGGAAAGTTGCAGGTGCATTGTAGAGGCCGAATGGCATCCTTCTAAATGTGTATGTTCCAAATGGGCAGGTGAAAGTAGTTTTCTCTTGGTCATCTAGATGTATGGGTATTTGATAGAATCCAGAGTAACCATCGAGGTAACAAAAATATTCTTGATGAGCCAATCTTTCTAATACTTGATCAAGAAAAAGCATCGGGAAATGATATTTTCGAGTTTCCTTGTTTAATTTCCTGTAATAAATGCACATCCTCCACCCTGTGACTGTTCGAGTGGGTATGAGTTCATTGTTTTCATTTTGTATCACAGTAGTTCCACCTTTCTTTAGGACTACATGCACTGGACTCACCCATGGTGAATCTGATATCAGATAGATTATCCCAGCGGTAAGTAGTTTAATGACTTCACGACAGACTACTTTCTTCATATTTGGATTCAATTTGCATTGATGTTCAATAGTTGGATTGTGATCTTACATCATGGGGATTTTGTGCATACACAACGCTTGACTAACTCTAGTGAGATCGCTCATCTTACAACCGATTTCTTTTCTTCTTTCCTTCAATTCCTTCAAAAGTTTGTCTTCTTGTTCTGTTGTTAAATTTGAATTTATAATAACGGGGTAGACCTTGAGTTCATCTAGAAACACATATTTCAACCCTTATGGTAGGGGTTTCATTTCAGGAGCTTATGGCTCTTCACATGCTTCTTCAGTAACATTCACTACTTTTAGTTCCTCAATCTTGGCTTCAGGATCTTCTTTAGCAGAATTGAGGTGGACAACATAACTTTTCACTTGTTGGTCATCTGAAATGGATGCATTTGGATTAGTCATATCCACTTCTAATGGATCATCTTGTTCATAATCCTCTTATGTGAGCAGTGACATCTACTCTATGCACTCAATCAAGTAGACTTCTTCTTGCATGCTTGGTCTACACATACTTTCAAAAACTTTGAATTCAAGAGTCTCTTTACCTAATATGAGCAGCAAAGTTCCTGCTTCAACATCAATTAGGGATCTTGTAGTGGCAAAGAACGGACGACAAAAAATGAGAGGTTATCTGGAGTCTTCCTTTATGTCCATTATGACAAAATCACACGGGACATAGGAATCTTTGCCCACCTTGACCAGTACATCCTCAATGATTCCTAAAGGTAAAGTCACAGTGTTATCTGCAAGTTGTATTGTCATGCCGGTTGGGAGAAGTTCAGAAAACCCTAGCCTTTTGCAAAGGCTAAGTGGCATGATGGAAATGCTAGCACCAAGATCTGCCAATCTTTTCTTACATGAAGAATCACCGATATGGCAAGAGATTCCAAAAGATCATGGATCTTTCTGTTTCTTAGGCATCTTACTCTGGATGATATCTGAAGTGGTTGTTGCTAACTTTACTATCTCATATTCCTTAGTTATATATTTCCTTGTGAGGAGAGACTTTAAGTACTTTGTCCATGCTGGTATTTCAGCCAGCGCATCTAGGAAGGGTATATCAACATGAAAAAAATTTCATGGCTTCCTTGAACTTATTGAATTGAGTGTCGAGCTTGGTCTACTTCAAACGAGCTGGGAAAGGTGGATGTGGCTTGTATACTGGTACCTATGGTTCTAGTGTTTCAGTTTATTCATTAATGGGTTTTTCAAATCTTGGTTTGGCTGTCTTATCAGCAGTCACTGGTTCTTTTGGTTGAGACTCAGGTGTTGTTGAGTCTTAAACAATCATAGGTTCATCCTCATCTGTAATAACCACATATGTGTTGACAGTAGGATTAGAATAGTCTTTTCCTAACCTGGTAGTTACAACTTTCAGTTGTTCGGGATGCTTAGGATTGTTTTCTGGTTGGCCAACAAAGGCTCCAATAGGTGGTTTCATACTAGCTTCCAGTTGTGCTAGTTGAGATTCAATAGCTTTCTGATGGGCTTGCTGGTTAGCTATCATAGTTTGCTGGCTAGCTATCAATGTTTGTTGCGATTGTAACATCTTTTCAATGGTCGATAGCTTGTCATCAGGAGAGTTGGGGCTAGTTTGTTGTCCTTGTTGTTGGTTCTGGTAAGGGTCTTGGTTGGGGTTCTGAAATTGAGAATTATTCTGATAATTGTTGAAGTTCCTATTTTGAAAGTTTCCCCTAAAGTTTCCTTGATTTCCAAAGTTTTGTTGTTGGTTATACTAGAATCATGGTGGGCCTCGTTGCTGATTAGTTGAACCAAGTTGTCGCAAGTTTTCTGCTCCTGAAGGATTTCCATATTGAAAACCATGATGGTTCCTATTTTGATTCGGGTTGTAGTATCCTTGACCAAGAATGGTGTTGACGACATTAAGATTTTCTAATTGACTATTATCTCCTTGTCTGCATGCATTGGTTAGAACAACATCGTAGAGAACATTACATGCCAAAGTGGAATGATCAGTACCTTTACATGCTTCACAGAACAGTGAAGCTGACTTGATCTGTTCTTGTTGTTGAGGGGGTGAATGTCTTCTTTTGAAAGTGGCCAGGGATGATTCAATATGGTCTTGCTTTACAACTAAGAGTTTTAGGGTTTCAGCGATAGACTTGTACTCGGGAGTAGCTTCAGCCATAGCTACTTTCAAGACTCCTTTACCTACAGATCTACCCCAATTAGTTTGATTTTCAGCTCCAAGGGTGATGACCCTCCATGCGCTGTCATAACTTTGATGCATGAAGTTTCCTCCAGATGAGGAATCTAAAAATATTTTGATATCATCGTCCACACCCATATAGAAAATTTCGATGAGTTGGTTCTTATGAATTCCATGGTGTGGATACTTGCGTAGAAGCTCTTTGTATCTATGTCATGCTTCAACAAGGGTTTCTCTAGGGACTTGAGTGAAATTCGTTATTCGGCCTCTAATTTCATAGGTGAGGGACGGAGGATAGAAATTTTCCAAAAAAACATTTTGGAGTTGTTCTCAGGTGGTGATGAGTATTTCACTTTGCAATGAATTGTACCAACTTATAGCTCTATCAACAAGGGAATACTTGAAGAGACGGAGTCGAATGGCATCATCGGATATTCCATTTTGCTTTGTCATGGCACATAGATCGATAAACCTTAGGAGATGTACCTGACTATCCTCTCCGTTCTTACCATAGAATGAGTTCTTTTGAAGCAGGGTGATCCAATGTGCTCGGATCTCAAAATTATTAGCATTGATGGGAGGAGGTTGAACTGGATGATGAACGTCAAAAACTTTAGGGATAGAGAATTCCCTAAGATCCTTTTGTAGTTCTACTGCTTGTACTGCTAAGATTTCTTGTTGAACAGTAGCTCGAGCTTCTTGCATGAGCCTCTCTCTCTGTGCATTGAGGGCTTGAGCTACCCTTTGAGCTATCTCCTCCTCTTGAACCATTCTTGCATGGTTTTCTATATTTTTATGATGAAAGTTCTGATCTATCTCTGGGTTAAAGCTGGCAGTGAGTCCGGGACTATTCAAATGATGCATGCACTAGTCCTGAAATAGAAATATTTGAAGTAAGTTTAATGGAATGGAGTGAAATTCAAGTAGATGATCGATTGTATCAAAAGAAAAACAAGATCCTAGATTAGCCTTAAAAGAACTAGATTTGACTAACTGATTCCATTGTCCCTGACAACGGCACTAGAATTTGACGTGGAAAATATCACACTAACAAATTCACTCGGGGTTGAAACCCCCAATCTTTTACCAAAACCTCATGCAATAATACCACCCACAAGCGGACGAGTCTTATTGCAGTAAGTTAAGGATCGAATCCCAAATGATAATGTTTTTAAGAATCTTTGTCAATCGGATCTAGCTCAAGTAAGACTAATATTTTGAAGGATTGATTGGTTTGTAGTTAATTAAACTAATTGCGGGAAAGTAAGTGAGAAGAATGAAAGTTTGTTCTAGATTAAATGATATAGAATTGCTGGGATGGTATCGGGTTTCACCACCACTGCACATGCAAACACATCCAAACACATAACATCCAGGAAATCATCTAACTATCCAAATGGAGCTGTTGTGAACCCTCCGTGAGGATAGACTCACATAAGCGTCACCTTAGGCAGCCGATTTATCATCACCCTCCAGATCATTCAGTTACAGCTCCGCAGATACAACATCCAACTGAGGCTGAGGGCCCCCCTTGCGGGTAGGCACACAGAAGCGTCACCGTGGGCTAGATGGCTCGTCCCCTCACAGATCACACACTTGCGACCTCAAGGAACCCTATCAGTCCTTCATCAAGGAATCAACTGTGCTAACCAACAAGCATGTAGGTGATTAGTCTGTAAGCAAACATCAACGATAAATGAGGAAGATACAAAATCCAATTAAGGTTGTGTCCCCCCCTTGCGGGTAGGAACACAAAAGCGTCATCGTGGGCTAGATGGCTCATCCCCTCACAGATCACACACTTGCTACCTCAAGGAATCCCATTCCATTTCTAGTTCAGGAGTCTACCTCATTAATTGACATTCTACGCTATGAAGAGAAGAACAAGATGGAAACAAGAAGGTAATCAACTACAAGCATATCAATTAGCAATGAAATGAAAAGTTGTATACATTGTCATGGAATGTTAAATGAAAAGACATGAAAGCATGGGCAGCGGGGATAATCCCCACATCCCAGCGAAAGTGTACTACTCGCTCATGGTGCGAGAAATAAGAAGAAGAAAAGAGAGGGAAGATTCTGCCATGAGCATGATGAAGAAGGTCGGTGCAGCTCGGTGAAGATGATGCAGTCTTCTACGTCATGTTGGGGTAGATCTGGATGAGGAGGAGGAACCACCAAGGTAGATTGGGCAGAGCTTCTTCTCCACCATCCTTCTCTTCTCTTCTCAGCCTCCTTGCTCGTAGCAGGAGGAGGTGTGGGCGGAGTGGTAATGGCTCAAGATGGTGGAGTGGTGGCGGTGTGGAAGGGAGACTGATCCTTTCCCAAGTAGCCTCTCAGCATCCTTGAATCGATGCCAAATGAGGACCCTTGCAGTCCTATTTATAGGCTTGGATGGGGTCTTCACGTTTTCTACAAGAACCTACTCCAAACGGTTTGGAGCAAATGGTCTGGTTGAACAGTTTGGAGCAAACGGTCTTGGAGACCGTTTGACACCCAAACGGCCTTGGAAATCCACCTTCAAATGGTCTTGCAGATCGATCGAATGACCAAATAGTCTTGGGAATGACTGGCCTATGATCGGTCTTGAGACCGTATGGTGCCAATTAGTCTTGAAACCATTAGTCACCAACTGCTCTCCTCTTGCTGGCTTCAAACGGTCTTCAGTGATCATATAGTCTTGAGGGAAAACGGTCTTGGGACCAAATGGCTCCAAACGGTCTTGGGTGATCATACGGTCTTGGGATCGAATGACTCCAAACGGTCTTGGGACCGAATGGCTCCAAACGGTCTTGGGACTGAATGGTCTTTGTTTACGTGTCCCAAATGGTCTTCATCGAAATAGTCTTGGATCTTTGTTGTCCAAACGGTCTTGAGGACCGATGGCCATCAAATGGTTTTCATTGCTCAAACAATTTCATTGTCCAAACGGTTTGGCGATGCAAACGGTCTTGAAGACCAATGGGTTTCAAACAGTTTTGAGAACGTTTGACCTCATGTGGTTTTGAGACCGTATAAGGGGGAATGATGGAAGGGGGATCGTGTGGGCAAAAGGCTAAGACCGAGATGTAAAAAAGGAATGGGTAGACTACTAGGACAAAATGTTTGGTGAAACCGTTAGGTGAAACTGTTAGGTGAAGACCAAATTTGAGAGGATCTTTGAATGAATTCCATATGATGATTGAACCTCATCAAGACCTACACAAAATCAATATAAATGTAGTTAATATTCTTGATAATTGAACCAATTAGAAAATTTTGTGCATTTTTATATTTAGTAATTGAAATTGGATGTATTGAATCAAAATGAGCCCAAGAAGGCGACTGAAAATCATGATGAATATGCATTCATCATTAAGCACACAAAGTCTCACACTCATTTACTATGGATAAAAGGGTAGTTTAAACAGGTGTTCCCAAAGGAACAAAGGTACTCAAACCAAAGTAAAGCAAATAAAACAAAGATAAGAAGAACAATGCGTAATAAAAGAAGATGTAAACGAAGATATGGAGGGAAACTTGGATTGGGTTTCACCTACTAAGACTTCTCACCAACATGCAACACCATCTCTCCCTCTCGTATACTCCTATCAAGATTACAAGAAATCATGCATGGTGTCTATTCCCTTCTCTCTCGAGATAAGGATAGATCTAAGTCTAGGGGTAACCTCTCTCTCGAGATGACTACACAAAAACCTCATAGAAGAACGTATGGTCTCATGCTTTAGCATTCCAACATCATCATGCATTCATACTACTCCATAACACAAGATAAAAGTGATATTACGCTCTTGAGATATCAACAATTAAACATCACAAGATGGTATATAAACATACAAGTGAAACATTAAAACTGGTGTATGGAGATAATATTGACAAGAGTATATATATTCAAAATGGAGAGACAATATACATGTTGGGAGAGCCTTAGTGGCTACTCCCAACCCAAGTTAAGATGTTTAGACACACATGTTCACGGGAAGCATAACGACATTACAAGAAGATAGATACATCAAGTTCCAAAAAGTGATGAGGGAAGTACAAGGAGATGGAAGTGAAAGATCTAGATGGAGAGAGAATAATGTGAAATAACTCAGTACTTCTTTAGATCTAGATCCAAAAAATCAATGGCATGGACGGTCTTCTTCTCTCGAATAAAATGGAGCCTTCACTCTTCTCTCTCCTTAGCTTCCACCTTTGGAGATCCAAGACTGATTGGATGGATTGAGATGAGTCTGGAAAATGACAATATTTTGTGGTACTATCAGATCTGATCTATGATATGATCATTTGACAGGTCGGGTGGGTAGCCTATTTATAGGCACACTCCACTGATTTAACCCCTCGACCGCGTTCGAGGTCTGGTCTTGGATGAAGCTCGATCACGGTCGAGGCTTTATTTCTATTCTTATCTCAGTCGAGGTCAGTTGAACCCCTGCCTCGGTCACGGTCTGGTTGGCTACCTCCTTGGGTGAGGGGCGCAGTCGAGGTCGGTTTAGAAACCCCCCTCAGTCACGGTCTAGCTGACCACCTTCTCGATCGCGGCCTGGTTGTTGTGAATTTCTGTAGGACCACGGTCAAAGTCGAGGTGTACCTTGCCTTGAAGAAGTCGAGGTCGTGGTCTTTAAGTTGGTTTTTAAAGTTTGAAGTCTTAGTGCTTTGATCACAATTGGATTGTGAAAGAGCATAGGTAAGAGGTGGAATAAATGTAATTAGTCATCATTGAGCCCATCTAGTCGATATATGTATATTTCAATGTCGTTTTCATTTATTGCTTGTTGAAAATTTAAGAGAGATTGAGTTGGAGCATTCTTAAGGACAAGTTGTTTTAGGTTTGGGTGGTGATGCAGCCCACATTTAGGGCTTCATATTGTGTCATTTTACACTTTAATCACAACTAAACATGTTTGAATGCATATCATTCCCCTCAATAAGTGTAGTATTATTGAATGCACTTATTGTTGTTCTTTGTATTCTTTTCAAGTACTTGAGCAATGAATCGGGTGGAAGGGGGAGAGAGAGGAGGATCCTAGGATTTCTACATCATTGTTTGAGTCCTTGATCACCTCCAAACCTACCACAAGTGGACAAAAATTGATCCAAAGTAAAGAACAATAGGAAGAAGGATTTTGGAGCTAATATGTATATCTAAGACCTACATGGACATGGCACAAAGTGTCAAAATTCAAGGTTCAAGTAGCTACAACAAGTCATCCACCATGGTTGTGACCAAAAAATAGTTGTGGTGTCCAAGATCCATCATAGTCGTGCCAGCCAAAACAATCATGGTGGGCGGCTTCCAAGACAGTCGAAATGAACAAAATGACAAACCCCCTTTCTCCAGCATAAACCAAAAGCCACCACAATCATTCTACTTGCAATCCAAGCACCCAAATTCAACCTGACATTTTCACCCATTTCACCTTGCTCCTTCCATTCCACCACAAACATCATCTAACAGTTTCACCACAGTCATGGTGCCCTAACCACTCGTGGTGTCCAACAACCCTAACTAATCTCTTGCACTACTATTCCTATTCTAACCCACTTAACCCTATGCTTCCCTAGCCACTATATATACCTTGGTGGTGGTTGGGATCTGGTATTAGAACTTATTTCCAGCCACTCTAGAATTCATTGTGCCACCTACTCCTTCCCACCCACTCTCATCTCATTTCCATCATCTTCCACCTCATAATCTAGCTTTTTAGGGTTTTGACCACTTCCACTCACAATTCCATGCAAGCTATCCATCAAGGAGGATGGAGGGCCTACATCTACAACTGGAGGTGAAGAGGGAGGAGTTTTCATCGAGTTTCTATTGCTTTATATTCATATACTCATCATTCTTTCTCTTTTTCTTTTGTTGTGAGTAGCTAATCCCCTTAGGTGGGCTATTTGGGGTTAAAATGTGACTTTGACACCATGTTGAGGGAAAATATTGCTAAAACTCTATAATTTAGTTTGTTTATGATTATGTTCTACTTCTTTCTCATTTCCCATGTATTTCTTATTGATTTATTCTTCAAAACACCTAGGTTCTAGAGGAAATGGTTTATATGTAGCAATTTGGGATTTGCTCCTAGGTTCAACTAGTAGATCCCTAGATATCTACCCATATTACCACATATATATCCACTCTCCTAAACCTAGGTGTGAGATCTAAGTATCTAGTTCAGAAGAACTTAATGCAATCTTCTTGGAACTACCTAAAGGTTAGATGGCAAGTGATGTGAGGTTAAATACCCTCATTTCCACCCTCCATTACTACCATCGACCCCAATTTCCCTAAGAGATTCTATCCTAGAAACCTAGACTTGATTAGATCCTAATTAAATTCCACCTAAACCATAATCAAGATGAGCCTCTCAAGGTTGGATAAGGGGTGATAGGGAGTAGTTCCTCTATACACACCCTATTCAATCCCTGGCCACTTAGTACTTACCAGTAATTCTCTATAATATAACTTGTTGTTTGGTTTGATAATCAAAATGGATGAATAATACCTACATGTTATGACCTCTGACCTCAGTGATAGTCATGCTACCCCCAAACAACCCACACTTCCATTAATTGATCAAAACCCTAATTCTTCTTTTGCTTGGTTAATGCTTACTTAGCTAGTCTCTTAACTTGCTTACTTAGTTGTTTGTTTTGTTTGTGGTAGTTAGACCTTGCTAGTGTAGTTAGTTATATTTTATTCTTGCTCATTTTGTTCTTATCTAATTAGTTTCTAATCTAGTCTTCTAGTTACGTTTTGTCTAAATTGCTAGTCTAGTTCCTTTGTTTCCTAGTCTATCTAAGTGCCCTCTCTATTTGATAATTAGGACCATCTTGCTAGTTTAGTGTTTGTGTTAATATTTCCTTGGTTTCCTTAGTCTAATTTCCTATTTTCCTTCGTATCTTTCCTTATCTTTTTAATTGGAATTCACTGTCTAGGATTAAAGTGTTTTTCTCTTGGACTCTCTTAATTGATTGTTTGACCACTTAGTTTAATTCGAGACCCAATATAAACCCTTAAAATCTAGACTCCATATTAGGAACCTAGCCATAGTGAGCAAATCTCTAGTTCCCCCTCTATCCCTACGGATCGACCACTAACTTGCCACCTTCTATGCTTTGATATAAACCCATGCTCTTGTGGGTTAGTGCTTGAGTATTTGAGCATGCCCATTAGGGTCTACAAATTTTGTTATCCCAAGTGTGTGTGTCCAACAAGTGCACCAACATCCATGTCACCAAGTTATTGCAATATCTTTGGCACCTTCAAGATAAATAATGTTCCTACTTATGGAGTGTGTCAACTTTTGTTTCTTTTCACATTTTGGGATAGAGACAAATATTAGCTATTATCTCTACCTATGAATTCAATTAACACTTGTGATGATTTACTAAAGGTTTATCCAGCTAAAATACTAACATGGGAGAAAGACTACAAATTTGAGGAATTCATTGACAAGTTTTGTTTGAAAAGTCCAAGGGACCTTGTATATTTCCTAGGGGAGATTTAAAGATCTCTAGCATTTGTCTCAACACCATAGGATAGAGAAATATCGATGCAAAACATTATATAAGAAATTTTCATTAAACACACATCAAGTGTCTAATTCATCTGTAAGTGTCTCTCTAATGAACAAAACTCTTGAGAAAACCTATGATGTTACTGAGACATGGCCTTGAGTCACTATCAATGGGACTCGGTGTACACACCCGCGTCTTCTAATTCTTCAGCTACTACTAATCAAGGAGGAAAGTGAAGTTTTGATGTCATTAATATCCTTGATGCAAAGATGGATGCAAATACTTAGAAACTAGACTGATTGTCATCACAACAAGTTAGTATTGATACTATAAAATTTGTTACATGCAGAAAGAGCAAGTTACTCATCTTCTTCATGCCCATCTCTTGATGCATCCATGAAGAAATGCAAATTTGTATTGAACTATGGGAACAAGCAACCTTATGATCCATTCTCTAATACTAACAAATCCAAATGGAAGGACCACCCAATGTGGCCTACCCTAACTATAATAGTGGTAATAGAAAAATTAATTAGAAGCTATGACAGCCATAGAAGCTGAAGAGTGAGTTATAATCACTCACAGAGACATTTTTGTCAAACCAACATAATGAAAATGATGAGTTCCAATTGTAAGGGAAATCCATGAAGGACGTGCTACAACATCTTTCCAACAAAGTGAATGGGATATACAATCACTCAAGGATGTTAGAAAATACATTTTCACACTAGTATTCTTCATCTACATCAAAGGCCCTAGTGGGAGCCATACCAAGCCAACTAGAAACAAACATGAGGGGGACACATCCCCCTCTATGGGAGCATAAATAAATTTCAAGAGTTTACTCTAGACTATAAACATAGGGCCTCAATGGATTCACCTTACAATTAAGACTTTGACTTATTTAATTGTTAGTGTACAATGTTCCATTATTGTTATCAATATTTGTAAATAAGTACACTCCAATGATTGTAGTTGAGTCTATTCAAAAGATTCTTTTTATGAATCATTACTTGCATTACACATGTAATATTCATATCACAAGGAGGTGGAGAAAATCATAATACCAAGTTTTTCTACTCATTGTGTAGTGTGTTGTTCCTTTTCCCGGTGTGTCATATTGTATAGATTGTCATTAAAATGAGTATATCACCAACTAGAGGTGTGTTATTCACATTTATGACATGTATACTTTGGATATTTTTTTTAGAAAAGGGCCTTATTGAAAAACATTTTGTAGTTTCCAATTACACAACACGTTGAAAAAGTTCACACTAATCCATAGTAGAAAATTGATACACCACATAAAAGTCGCTTAAACAATGTGTTGTTTGTCAAATTGGGTTTTCTAGAAATATATGACAATGGAGTTACGTATTTAAAACTCAATTAAATTGGGTATACGCATACGACCAAGGGTTAAACCCCTATTGTCCTAGATCATCTATCAAGCACACCCACAAATTGACTATACACTATGTTTTTAAGGAACTCTATCATATGAGAGCAATGAGTGACTCTTTCAACAATGTCACATGATCCACCCTCACCCTCTCCATAATATACTCTGACCACCAAATTTGTGGTCAATCTGTGATGTTGTCATTGTCACCGCCACCTTCTCTTTATCCATGAAAATTTCAATCACCTCACGGGAGATTGCACTCCACCACTGCCTCCTTTGTAATATTTTCCATGACCTCCTCATCCACATTAGTCAATAGTTTTTCATCTATTTTGTACACATCCACCACGGTCATCATAATCCATTTCTCCTCTAGAACACCCCCTTTTGATTCCAACATAGATATATATTCTAATTCAGCTGGAGTCGAGCTCAGTAGCTCCACTTTGGCACTAATCAGAACCTCCTAAAAATGTCTCTAAACTACTTCATGATGTGTAGCTTGAACTTTGACATCGTGTAACATCATATGGATCAACATTTCTATTGTAGATACTTCCATCAATTTTTTTTACCATTACCATCACATCCTTTTACATATCAATCCTATTGTCTCCAGGGAAGTAAATTGTGAATAGGTCTCACACTAAAGTTGAGACCTTCTACCTACACCTCCTCATCATATTTTTATCTCAAATTTGATGAGGATATGATCATACATGACAGTTTTGTGACTAGATATATAATCAACACCCTATTATCATGTGAGATGATGATTGAGAAGTTGGGCATCAATGATGATACTTGGTATTATTTAGAGAAGATAGATATCTCCAATCCATACACTATAGATGTTTACTTCTAGCCCAAGTTAAATTACAAGTTTCTCACCATGGTGAAGATTTAGTCCAACCTAAAGAATCTATCTAATCATTTGGCCTCATCTTGTTCCATTTCCTAGATGTTGAGAATAATATCACTATTCAGAAATTTTGTGAGCATATGCAATTTAAATATAGTGAGAGCATCTAAATTACACGTAAGTTCAAGAGGCATGGTTTCTAGTCTTATATCACATATGGGAGTGATTAAAATGACATGTATGCAAGTGCCTCCCACTTCCACAACCATGTTCTCTATACATCCATCACATGATTTGTATCCCACTAGTAGCGAAGAATGAGGCCCAAGGAGTTGTTGGTCATAATGAACTTTTTTGTGGGTGATTTGTCATGATTATAAATTCAACATGTTCTCATTTTAATCCAAAAGTTTATAGAGTCCTTCAAGGGCACCATTATGATTGGGTGTGTAATCACTTAGTTTGTGCTAAAATTGAATGTTGTCTTAGAACTATTGAGCATCTTCCAAGATCAAAACTGGTTGATCACATTTTATTTCTTTTGTCTTACTTACGCCATTCCCCAGTGATGATGAGAAATTCCTCTGGTAATTCTATGGTCATAATTAGAAGTTCTTGGAACTTGCTGACAAGGACAAAACTATCTTGGAAAAGTGGGGGAATTGGTGCTATACTTTTGGCTTGGATATAGAGGGATGTCCAACTGAGCACTACGCATATAGAGAGGGAGATTATTCACAACCTTCACCTTCAGTCCCGACCTGTACATGTTCACTATTGCCTCATTCCACCAACACACATATGGATTACACCTTGGCTTCACTTGATATGGCCACATGTATGGGGACTTACAACATAGCTTGATGAATTCATATTCAACTTAGTTAAGTCACATATCTAGACTAGATTTCCATGTGTTTCCTTTGGTTATTGCTTTACTCAGCTTAAAATAGTTAGTTTCTAAATTCTTATTTTCATAATTTTATGGAGCAATTCTCGTTTTATTGTAGGAATTGGGAAAAACCAACTCAAGGACCTCAAAAATGATGATTCATGTCTGATCAATGCTGAGTGGATCCATATCCCCCATGTCTAAGCATTGGTAGATGATCCTATGAACAATTCCAAGAAACCCCAATTGAGTGACTACACTCCCCAGTTAGTGATTGGATCATTTTATTAAAGAGAAAGAAACAATATTACCAATCGGCCAATTGTACATGCCAATCAGCCCACTAGCTAAATGGTAGAAAATTTTAGTAGTGGAATGACCTTTTGACTGATTGGCTCTATAGTCAACTGAATGGTCCTTGGAAATATCCTACTAGGTACATGCAAATCATTTGGTTCCCAACTGAGTCAACCATTGAGAACTCTTTTTAAAAGTATCATGAATAGAGAGTCGACGGGCTTGAGGATCTAGTCATTTGGTTTACAAACAAGAATGCAAACCCCATACATTTTCTTGACCCGTCTACAAGTCACCTGACTAGGGTTCCAAACTTGCAATAACCAATTACTAGTCACCTAATTGGCCATCCATCGCCTGAATGATATCTTTCTAGCATGCATTTTAAATGGCATAGTATGGCCAATTAAGGGATAAATGGGTGGTCCCAACAATACAAGTATATAACCAATCCATCATAATGATAAGACTTTGAAGGTTTGGAGCATGGAAAAAAAGAGAAAAATTATGTCTACCTGTGAGTTTCTCATTGGACTATTTATCATGTCAGAGTGTTTGTCATCTTTCAGAGATAATGACTTGTGTCCCCAATACTTTATAATAATGTTTTATTCATATTCTCTCCACTCTTGTGATACTACTCTAACCATGAGTGAGTAGTTTCCTCACTGGGGTGTAGGGATTATCCCTATTACCTATATTTTGAACTTCTACATTATGAATTACTATTCATATGAACTATTAATTTGATATTGGTTTTCAATGCATGCCCTATAGATTGATATCTTGTCTTTTGTTTCTAGTATAATTATAGACGCGAAGACATTGAAAACTAGGATTAAAATCAAATGATTATCATTGAACCCAGGATGAGACATTGGAAGGGCATTCTTTGGGGGCAAAAGTAATGAGACCTCGATCCTATAGGAAAATATGTGCTCGTGAGTTTCATACTCTATAAGGATACAAAATCTATTTGGTCCCAAACCTAATAACCATATGAGTGAGTAATGCAATGCAAAAGAGTGGATATAGAAAGTGATGGTGTAGATTAATTTACTAGTATTTCCCTCAGGAAGCAACACTAAAGGATGAAAGGTAGAATTATATTAGGGACATTTCCATCCCTAAAGCTACATATGACCACCATCATGTTGTTCCATCAACCATCATGACTCTACCGTTTGAGATCTGGTAGTAATGGGTCAATAAGATGTTGAACATTTCATTCACCAATAATAAGGGTGAAGATTTCATGATCACTGTCAGAAATTCCTTGATCTATATGAATGAATCAAGCAACATGGAATTTTTGAAGATGCCATCAGGCTCTAATTGTTCAATTATTCCTTTACTAATAAGTCTAGAAGTTGGTACAACTCCATGGAGGGAGATAACATCACAACATGGGAAGGGATCCAAACTAAGTTAGTGGAGAAGTTCCACGTGCCCCCTATGTACATAACTTTTTCACCCTAAGGGTGGTACATAAAATGAAAAGATTACATCTACTTACACATAAGACCATATGTAGAGGATAACAAGCTATCTCAAGTTGTCCTTACATTCACCAATGATCTCATGATCATCTTGAGTCTCTTCCCTATAAAGCACCTACACCTGGATGGAGGAGACACCCAAAAAATAGGAA
Organism: Alisma plantago-aquatica; assembly: GCA_963693085.1. NCBI lineage: Eukaryota > Viridiplantae > Streptophyta > Magnoliopsida > Alismatales > Alismataceae > Alisma > Alisma plantago-aquatica. The sequence continues at coordinate 338,573,253 of OY856414.1, forward strand.
AACGAGGTATGAATCATCAAAAGCTAAGTATGTACATTTGAAGATTAACTAGGAATCAAATATTTTGAAAGTAAAGTAAGATGTTCCCATAAAAAAGGGGCCATTAAATCTAGGTAAGTTTCAAGGAGAAGTCACAAGAGCATGAATTTTCAAAAGAATGAGGCAGTATAATTACGTAGTTAAAATCACAACTCTTGCCATTATCAACCATTCAATAACATAAATGTTTGCATGTTGATATATCTGACTGAAGTAACTATAGTAGGGCCATGACACCACTGAGTCATCATCCTAAGTAAAATGGGTAGAAGTAGCACACACTAGGTGGAATTAGTGCACCTCTGTATATGTCAAGGTGAAAGTAGCACACCTCGGGCGGAAGTAGCACACCCTAATGGTTACACATAAGCATCTATGAAAGTTAAACCAATCAAATTATATAACATTCATAAATAGAGTGGCAAGATACACTTTTCACAAACTTATAGTGGCATGATTTAAGCGCAATAGCAGGTGGGGTCATTGACCCAATTCAACATGATAATAATAATTTCAGAAGAATAACAATAAGTCCAATTGAGAGTATATGATTTGTTCAACAAATGAAACAAGAGAAAGTATTTCAAAATCTACCTCATTATAGGAAAATTTAGTCATATAAATGCCCAATTATAAATAGGGAGGATTACATACCTTATCGTCATGGTTACCCCTATTTCTAGGGATGAAATTTATCATTCGTCCATCTCCACCTAAAAGTATTTTGTACACACATTAGCATAACTACCCATTCAGAGTTGAAGGTATGTCTAAATGTAGAATAGGTTGTGTAAGGTCATGTTAGGGTTTAGGAGTTTCATATGTGTTTGTCATAGTTATAGAAGGTTACATATACCTACGGTTCTAGTTATTCTTTATCAGTATGTATAATCGAGGTTCTTTCCCACAATAGCTATTTATCTTTCTATCATTATGTTTCTCTACATAAGTTGAAGTATCTCAAGACTATATTAAGGATTATTATGTATTTATAATTATATGAACTTTTAATATGATTATAGATGTTGTGAAATGTGACTCCCTTTGCCACACAAAGTGAGATTACAAAACAAAGCGAGGAATTACCACTAATGACAATATTACTACAAAATAGGGGAAATTCAAACCATTTGCAATGCAATAACTCAAGAGGAAGTATTTCATAAACAATCATTCAACTCAGGCCATCTATATTCCATATATGCCAAAATATGTTACACATCATGCTCAAAGGATGTTAAGCCAAAACTATTACAAATTATGACCTATTTATATGTACATGTCATTTCTATACACTCATGGCATAAAGACAAAATATGTGTGTCGATATACAAAACAACAAATCTCCCTAAAGACTTGACTGTACAGGGATGACACATAGGACTCTACTATAACACTTTAGCATCATATCGAATGTCTAATAGTTACTGCTCTCCTTGCTGCTCAACACCTGCACCATGACCTGTACCTCCTCATCCACGACCATATAAGAAGTTGTGGAACCCACACAGTGAGAACAAATGTCCTAGCAAGAGATATAACCCTTCACGACCAACTATTATAAGCACAATAATATAATAGAACAATTCAAATAGTGCATGTATTATTATTTGAACAGTTTAAATAGTTACAACTGAGATGTAGAACATCATATGCTTTTAGAAGGAATATGAAGAACGTGTTTAACTATTATAAATTAGATAGTACACGAAATAAGGCTTGGGGTCATCCAATGTGATTCTTATTGGACCTTAAGAAAAAACTGTACACGGTTGTATTACAACTTTCATTATTATGCCTTGAGGATTTGACGCATACCACTCAAATCCAAACGACCACTGTTAAGTCAAAATTAGTACCATACAATATTTATGGAAGAGTCAGACTCCATGGCCATCACCAACACTACTTGGTCATTTTGAGTCTGTAATGCAACAACGTAACAGTCAAACTACTAAACAACAACTTATAGTCAAATCTATAGTCCTATAAACAACAACTCATAGTCAATGCTATGGCCCTATAAAACAACTAGTCTACCTTGATACATGGTACAACATTAGAGAATAGGCTCATGCATGACAGTTCCATAATTAAGTATTATACCACTATATATCAACAATTTAAGGATACATGGAGATGTCTCCACTGGTACCCGACATATTCAATAATATGCGCTCTGAGTTTCCCGTAGGAGTTACTCATTTCACCATCCAGTTATATACTGACATTGAAGATGGGTCTATGGTACATGGTAACTACATGATAAGGGTTTCACTTGATTAGATATTCCAATAGGGTACCTTTTAATGCATCAATCAAGTTACAACATATACAATATAAACAAATTCTACAAAATTATTGATAAGATACAACTTTAGAAGATACAAAACATACAAAGTGAGAACTTGTCTCATTATCACATGACATTTGTATCACAACCATTACAAGATCATCGCCACTATCACATCTCTATGGGATATAAATCCCTCAATACTATTTCTAGAGGATTCCACCTCAGACTGTACTCAAGGCACTTGTCAGGTCATTAGACCTAATCACATTATTTTTGTACATTCAATATCACATAATATTTCAACAATGCTCATAGCCACCACCATGTATTGTATAGGGATCACCATGGCATTCTCATTGCCATGACATTCATCTCACCTACAAGTTAGTGTTACACAAGTAGGAGAGAGAAAATATCATTATTAAATAATGATATTCAATAATATGAGTAAATGTATTTTACATCTCAAGATTAGGGTTCCATATCATTTCTCAACTAGTAATAATTCCATTACCTCCAACATTGTTGGAGAGTACTAAGGTTAAGCACTATTGTTAATGATTAACCATTCATAATTACAACACCTTATGTAGACCACTTCACTATATATTTACCATGACATACATATATGTATAGGTGTCTCGACCACCCTCAACACATGTCACAACTGAGTCACTACTACATGGCCACAACCAACCATTACACATATTTGTCTCAACTACCACCACATATATGTGTCTCGACCCTCACACATCAAGTGTCACGACCGAGACACTTCAACATCGTCACAACCGTAGGTGTTACAACCATGACACCACCTAGGCATGTCGTCATGACAGTGACACTAGGAGATATCCTAATGGGGCATTGCGATCGTAACTCCACCAAGGGTGTCATGATTGAGACTCATCAATGTGTGTCGATCCTACTATCACAAGGTGTTACGACCAAAACCCATTGGCGTCATGACCATAACCAACTTAATCTTGACTTGCTACATACATGACACAACCTAAACATGCGTCTCGACCATCATACTTAGCCATGTTGGCCACATCATCATTCAACCGACTGTGTGACCATGCAACAATGTTGCATCACAACTAGCAAGGTGTAGCGACCACCCTTAGGGTTTAGAGTGTTGTGGTCAAAACCACCACTTGTAAGGGTGTCGACCATGATGGAAGACCAAGGGCTGTCTTGATTATAGGTCATGTATATGCCCAACACCATAACAGGTCCAAGCAAGGTCAAGACAAGTGATCAACACCAAGGAATACCAAACGTCACTCAAGTGGATTTCTTCATTCAAAAGTGTTTATCAAACCCTAGAACATGATCATAGAAGGTTATCAAAATAGTTATGTTTAAAGAGATAAAAACCAAGAATTTTATGCATGTTAACATACTCAAAACCTACTATTATTCATGGTAAACGAACCATATATTAGGTATTACCATTTCATAGATAATGATCCAAAAGAACATGCCAATATTTCGTTCATAAAAAAACTGGGTACTATGGTTTTAGAGTTCATAACAAGAATAATACTTTCGATATTACTACAAGATTAAAACCTAAACTTTATCATTCCTCCTACCATAAATATTTTTAAGATCTGAAAACAACAACATATGTCCGGTTTAAAATGCACAAAATAGATGTGGGAGAAGTTATATAACACACCTGATATGGAGAGAACCAATCTCCTAATATCACAGGCTCCAAGAACTCCAACCAAGATTCAACACTTTGGCAAAAGGATCACCTAAAAAAGAGAAAGACACCATGGTCAAAGGAGATCTTAAGGAAAGAGGTCAAACCCAAGAAGAAGAAAGAAGAGGTCTTCTTCTCACTCAGGCACCATCATGTCAAAACATGATCTACGACCCTTGTGAAGAAGAGATCTCCAAGAAAATCCACCATGGATGATCCATAGTCTCATGGCCTTGAAGGAAGAATAAAGAGATTTTAGAAGAGGGGAACATGTGATCAGGAGTTAAGATTGTAGGGTTTTGTGGAGAAAACATGCGCGGCGGAAGCATCAAAATTCCACTCAACCCGAAACAGGATCTCGTCGACAACAGTGTATTTAGAAGGAGTGTTTGCGAGATATACCTTATCACGGAGTAAGTCCGGCGATGTCTCGCTGCACGACGGTGTGCAACGACGCCTATCTACACGGACAAAACTTCTCTCCCATTTGTTGTCGTAGGAATATCCGGCGGCGCTCCTTTGCGTGCAGTGATGTACGCTGCTCGTAACACACACAGATGGTTGTTGATGTCCTCCGAACGCATGCGTCAAGCATCTGCGTCTCTACTTCGTCCACGCGGATGGACTGGAACTCCACGTCGCGCTTCCTAAGCCGGCGAGAAGAAGTCGTGTCTGTGCGGCGGTGTGCCAGCGGTACGTTTCTCTCCTTTCTCTCCTAAGGACGGTGACGGCTAGGGTTTACATAACTGAGCGTAAACTGAAAAGCCTCTCTCAATATCTTATATAGATATCGGCCATCAACCTCCTTTAAATAGGAGACGAAGGGAAGTAGGGTTTCCTAAACCCATCGGTAAATAGAAACACTGCGTTAATTAAAATGCTCGTGGATTAATTAGAATATTCTGGAATTCATTAATTAACCAAATAATCATATTAATTGATCAATTAATATCTGACTCCATGCAATCGCTTGGGATGGCTCTATGGGCATATATACCAATAGAATCCCACTTGCACTTAGAGCCAGTCACTCCAATCATATCCATTACATAAACATTTTAGTAATCAATGTGATTCGGAGCAATTCCAATCAAATTCACAATTATACTCCTATTCCAACACATCCTATGCGTGTGACCCAGTAGGCTCCAAATTACCTTGGTAGTGATATCCATAATCATATTATGATTTCACAAGCAATGATTGGTATCTAGCAAGACTTCATTGCCACCCAAGTAATTGGAGAAGTTGGAGAACAACTTAACCTATCATTCATGACTGGTGTTATAGTGATTGTATAGTTCCTTTATTGCTGATATCCAGATTGAATTCGAGTCATGGAATTGTTATCCCTTTCAACGTTCAATCCATGTTCCTTGAACTAGAGAAGACTGTCTGAGATATATGTAAGCTCAATATCACATATTGACTCACATCAGCATGGCCATGCATTTCTCAGTCTCGCTTATCAAGTGGACATAATATCAAACTCCCGTAGGAAGGACAAATTCCATCTACATCACTCACAGTCATCCCCATGTGTCACAGTGCACCCAAGCACCATCTTTATGGCAATCCTTATTCAGAACCACAGTGGATGATGTCAAAGTACACCGAACAACATGTGATAAGTGTAGTGACTTTAGGTCTAAGAACCACAATCACCACCATCATTATGAGATGTGACTCTAACTACCAATCATGGTATCCATGTGTCACTCTCAAGGTGGGTCTATCTGATACACTGTTCTCTAACAAGTATCTATGTATTTGGTTTGATTTCTCCATATCATGGATAATGAGATTCTTCCATCAACCAACATACATTCTAATCTTATGTGTTATTGATGCTTATGGATATTTCCGCAATAACAACTGATTAGGGACAAAACAAGAATACATACTCTTAGCATACATATTATATCACTGTTCAAGTCATCAACCCGAAGACATATGTCATTGAGTATATTATTCTATAGACATCTATAAGTTTTATGGTCATCTCACAATATAAAACACAAACATATAGATTGGAAACTTGCCTTTATTAATATGATCAATGTAGTATTACAAATTGTTTGCATAGTATCCCATTACAATCATCGAATGATATTCTCTATGGGCATACATACCAACAGATTCCCACTTACACTTATACCCAATCACTCATGAATCTCAATCCAAGTGATCGAACATGTCTGTCATGTTTCTACTGTGAAAGTGCTTTAGTGAGCGGGTCAGCCACATTGCTTTCTGTAGGTACTCTGCAAATCTTCACATCTCCTCGTTGTACAATCTCTCGTATGAGATGGAACCACCATAGAATATGTTTGGAACATTGGTGCGATCTTGGTTCTTTAGCCTGTGCAATTGCTCCGTTGTTGTCGCCAAACAACTCGATTGCATCACCAACGCTTGGAACCACTCCAAGTTCAGAAATGAACTTCTTGATCCACACAGCTTCCTTTGCAGCATTAGATGCGGCAATATATTCAGCCTCTGTTGTAGAATCCACAACCGTCTCTTACTTGGAACTCTTCCAGCTCACAGCTCTGTTGTTCAGGCAAAACATAAATCCAGATTGCGATATGTAGTCATCTTTATCAGTTTGGAAGCTAGCATCGGTGTAACCCTTTACCACGAGCTCTGCCTCACCGCCGTATACCAAGAATTGATCCTTAGTTCTTCTCAAGTACTTTAGGATGTTCTTTACGGTTGTCTAGTGACATTCACCTAGATCTGACTGATACCCGCTCATCATGCTCAAAGCATATGACACATCAAGATGAGTACATAACATCGTGTACATGATAGATCCAATTGCTGATGCATATGGAATCTTACTCATGCATGCATGTTCATCACATGAACTAGTACATTGAGATTTAGAGATCGTAACCCCATGGGACATGGGAAAGTTACCTCTCTTAGAACCCTCCATGCTAAACCTCTTTATCACCTTGGCAATGTATGTGCTCTGGCTTAGGCCTAGAAGCCTTCTAGATCTATCTCTATAGATCTTGATCCTTAGTATATAGGATGCTTTGCCTAAATCCTTCATAGAGAAGGTTTTCCCTAGCCAACCTTTTACTGTCTAAAGAGTAGGGATGTCATTTCTCATCAATAATATGTCATCCACATACAATATGAGAAATACGACTGTGCTCCCACTAACCCTTTTGTAAACACAAGGTTCATCTTCATTTTGATTAAAGCCAAACTTTTTGACTACTTCATCAAAACGTATATTCCAGTTCTGAGATGCTTGCTTCAATACATAGATTGACCTTTGTAGCTTACATACTTTATTGGCTTCCTTTGGATCAATAAAACCCTCAGGTTGTGTCATGTACACATCCTCAAGTAAATTCCCATTAAGGAATGTTGTTTTAACATCCATCTGCCAAATCTCATAGTCATGATAAGCTGCAATGGCAAGCATGATCCTGATGGATTTAACCATGGCAACTGGTGAGAAGGTCTCGTCATAATCAACACCTTGAATTTGACAGAATCCTTTCACAACCAATCTACCTTTATAGGTTTGAACAGTTCCATCCATGTCAGTCTTCTTCTTGAAGACCCACTTGCACCCTATGGGTTTTACCCCTTAGGGTGGATCCACCAAGGTCCATACCTTGTTGGTGTACATGGATTCCATCTTAGATCTCATGGCTTCGAGCCATTTCTCAGATTCTGGTCCCTTAGTAGCTTCTAGATAGGAAGTTGGCTCATCTGCTATGCCCAATTCGTCACTGTCTTAAGTCACGAGAAATCCAAATCTCTCAGGTTCCTGTGTTACATTTGGAACTTGAAATTCCACAACAATTTGTGAGTCTTCATGTTCCTTATGTACCTCCTCAGGTTCTCTACTTTCTTGTTGGTCTCGAACTTCTTCAAGCTCTACATTCCTCCCACTAATTCCTTTGGAAATAAATTCCTTTTCAAGAAATACAGTAGTCCTAGCAACAAACACTTTGTTGTCAGTTGGTGTGTAGAAGTAGTATCCCCGAGTTTCCTTGGGGTATCCAACAAAATAGCATTTTTCTGATTTGGGTCCAAGCTTTTTAGGAAATTATTTCCTAACATAAGCTTCACATCCCCAAATCTTTAACATAGACAAATTGGGATGATTCCCATTCCATATCTCATAATGTGTCTTTTGAATCAATTTAGAAGGTACACAATTAAGTGTAAACGCTGCAGTTTCAAGAGCATATCTCCAGAATGTTATTGGAAGTTTGGCTGAACTCATCATTGATCGTACCATGTCTAATAATGTATGATTCCTTCTTTCTGACACTCCATTATGTTGTGGTGTACCAGGTGGAGTCCATTGTGATACAATACCATGGTCTCTCAGAAGGTCCTCAAACTCTTGGCTTAAGTATTCGTCGCCTCGATCTGAACGGAGTGCTTTAATACTCTTACCAAGTTGCTTCTCTACTTCATTCATGAAAGTCTTGAACATTTCAAGAGTTTCTGACTTATGTTTCATAAGATATACATAGCCATACCTACTACGGTTATCAGTAAAGGTAATGAATTATTGATAGCCTCCTCTGGCATTTGATCTAAAAGGTCCACATACATCAGTATGTATGAGCCCTAGCAGATCACTAGCTCTCTCACTGTATCCAGTGAAAGGAGTCTTGGTCATCTTCCCTAATAAACATGCCTCACATGTCTCCAATGATTCAAAATCAAAAGAGTCTAGATAGCCATCCTTATGGAGTCTAGATATGTGCTTCTCATTTATGTGCCCAAGACGACAATGCCATAAGAATTTTTTGTTTGAGTTGTCGAGTTTTAACCTTTTAGTATTTACATTGTATATGCTAGTCTCAAGTTATAACAAGTAGATACCATAAGACATAGGGGCATTGCCATAAAATATCTCATCTTTAGAAATAGAAATAATTCCATTCTTAATGTGAAATTCAAATCCACTCTTGTCCATACAACATACATCAATAAAATTTCTATTAATGGCAGGTACATAATAGCAATTCTCTAACTCTATTACAAGGCCCATAGGCAAAGATAAACTAATAACTCCAACTGTGGTGGTAGCAACTCTTTCTCCATTAGCAACCCGCTACTTGACTTGGCCCTTTCGTAAAGGCTTACTTCTTATCAGATCCTGCATATTAGAAAAAATGTGAGATCCACATCCGGTATCCAGTACCCATGATGAAGAAGCATTTAAGTTTATCTCAATAATGTATATACCTAAAGTGGAGATCTCTATCCCCTTCTTCTTCTTCCTCAGTTCCTCTAGGTAGAGAGGACAATTTCTTTACCAATGTCCAGCCCGGTCACAATGGTGACAACTACCTTCTTTGGAGATCCCACCTTTAGCTTTGAGCGTGGATGACTTTGTCTTCTACCCGACTTTAGAACTTTTCTTAGCCTTGACTTTGCCTCTCGACTTTCCCTTTGTCTTTCTAATCATCATCACAGACTTGGGCTTGTCTTTCTTCATTTGTGCTTCAGCTGTCCTCAACATGCCCAACAATTGTGACAACGGCTTGTCAAAATTGTTCATGTTGTAGTTCATGACAAAATGACTATATGATTCAGGAAATGATTGTAGAATCACATCAGTGGCCAACTCTTGACCTAGGGGAAATCCCAACTTGGATAGGCTTTCCACGTACCCAATCAAAGTGAGTATATGGGTGCCAACTGAGTCTCCCTCTTTCATCTTGCTTTTGAACAAAGCCTTTGAGACATCATATCTCTCTTGTCTTGCTTGATGTTGATACATGTTCTTGAGATGTGTTACCATCTCCATGAAATTCATGTTCTCATGTTGCTCTTGCAACTCATAGTTCATTGAGCACAACATTAGGCACTTGACATCCACGACATCATCAAGGTGCTTCTTGTAAGCATCCTTTTCAGCCTTGGGTGCATTTATGGCAGGTTCTGTTGGCTCTGGTGTTTCAAGGACATAGAGCTTATGCTCATGTGTGAGAACTATTCTCAGCATCCTAAACTAGTTTTGAAAGTTGGTTCCGGTAAGTTTGTCCTTATCAAGGACCGATCGCAACGAGAAAGTGTGAGTGTTGTTTGCTACAAAAGAAAAATTTGCATTTAGTCCAAAACATTTTGACTTGTAAAGATTTGATAAACGAGATTAATTAGGCCTTTAATTAATTACAATCTCACTCTTTTATTCAAATTGATAGCCCTTACTATCAACTCGTAAGATTGCAACACACAACCTTCTAGTGAGACAATATCCAAAATAATTGGATCAATGCCCATCCAACGCCGGCGTCAAAGACCAAATACTAAGGTAGGAAACTTTTGCCAATTGCATCATATGCAACTCTTGGATAGATGATCATGCACAACTCCTTGCCATGATGCATCTGTGTGCCTCTAGGTACTTGATCCTATCAAGGTTCCCTATTTAAGTGCAACCCATAAGCCAACACGATGAGTGTGCACCATGCGGAGGCAGACCCACACACCCACCGTCACACTTCCACGAGATAGATAGTGTACCACACGGAGGCGTTCCCACACATAGTCGATCAAGATTTTCATGTGTGTTGCTTTATGGAAGGCAACTAAAACTTAATATTATTAATTGAGGGGTTTTATTAATACATATACATATCCAAACACCACATACTTATAGTGCGTATCATATACTACTATATCCACAACCACAAATGATAGACATGCAATCACAAACACAAATACATCGGTTATGGCCATACTATTGTAATCCTTTGGAGCAACAAAGGATTATGGTCCACCTATGGTCTTATGCATCTCATGCAACACCTGTGAATCAACTTGTAAGCTTGTAATGATCAACATTATAATGATCAACTTCATGGATGCTTCGTGAGGTTGGAAATTCAAGTTGCTTCTTGGAATTGGATCTTCTTGTTGCTTCTCCATGGATACTCCTTGGAGTTGGATCTTCAGGTTGCTTCTTGGAATTAGATCTTCATGGTACTTCTCCATGTACACTCCTTGGAGTTGGATCTTCAAGTGGCCTCCTTACATCAAGTTTACAAAGATGAAAACTAATCCTATCTCTATTACATCATATGTGTACAAATATAAAGGGAAATAATTAATTACACTTTGAAATAAGAGATGAGGCTCGGCATGCAAGCCGGATACTTTATATAAAGGATCCATATGCAACCATTATACAACCATAGAATTCACAAACAAACATATCCACAAGATTGACATCCACATTCATCCACAACATTCACAAAAGGGGATACTAGGCCATAATCGTACATGCATTCACCACATAAAACAAATTTTTAATGGTGACGTGTATGATATCATAGGTATATCTACATATGCGTATATACATATTAAAATTGCAGTACTTTTAATGCAGGACATTCTCCATTAAATAAATTTTTGACTCCCACACAGACTATGCGGGGTACACAGGGGCAGCACCCCTCGCGGGGTCTTAGGGGTAGAGCCCCTGAAAGGTCTACGGAATTTTACTTCCATGCACTTAGGAAAATCAATATTTTCCATTGTCGACCCCATCCAAAACGTTAAAAATAGAAGCCTGAGGCGTATGTGGAAATAGGTTTAGATTTGCACATTAGAAGTTTTAATTCGCATCATATGCAACATAAAAATAGTATACAGTGATTCGATCATATCAAAATGAATCCAAATACGTCATAGATCGACGTTGCTCTGATACCACTGTAGGGTTTTGTGGAGAAAACATGCGCGGCGGAAGCATCAAAATTGCACTCAACCCGAAACAGGATCTCGTCGACAACATCGTATTTGGAAGGAGTGTTTGCGGGATATACCTTATCGTGGAGCAAGTCTGGTGATATCCCGCTACACGATGGTGTGCAACGATGTCTGTCTACATGGATGGAACTTCTCTCCCATTTGCTATCACAGGAATATTCGGTGGCGCTCCTTTGCGTGCGGTGATGTACGCTGCTCGTAACGTGCACGGATGGTCGTTGATGTCCTCCGAATGCAAGTGTCTCAGCATCTGCGTCTCTACTTCGTCCATGTGGATGGACTGGAACTCCACGTCACGCTTCCTAAGCTAGCGGGAAGGAGTCGTGTCTGTGTGGCGGCGTGCTAGCGGCGTGTTGCTCTCCTTTCCCTCCTAAGGACGGTGACAACTAGGGTTTACGTATGTGAGCATAAACTGAAAAGCCTCTCTCAATATCTTATATAGATATCGGCCGTCAAACTCTTTTAAATAGGAGATGAAGGGAAGTAGGGTTTCCTAAACCCATTGGTAAATAGAAACACTGTGTTAATTAAAACACTCGTGGATTAATTAGAATATTCTAGAATTCATTAATTAACCAAATAATCATATTAATTGATCAATTAATATCCGACTCCATGCAATCGGTTGGGATGGCTCTATGGGCATATATACCAACAAAGATCACTTACCAAGAGAAGAATCTCTAAAAATCACCACAAAAGGTTGATTCTAGCACAAGATCTTCAACATGCAAGATGGATCAGCCACCCAAGCTTTAAGAACAGATCCTTCTTGCTCCCAAAGCTCCAAGGTCAGTCACAAGGAAGGAGGAAGATAATAGGGCCAAAAAGTTACTCATATGTGAAGAGAAGGGGTTATATACCCAAAGGAGGAGGGAAGTAAAGGTTTATGAGGTGTCGACAAAGAAGACTATAAAAGGACATATGACCTCCAAGAAAACAACCTTATCTCCACTTGCAAGCATTTTTCAAAATGTTAATGTTTATCCAGGAAAAGTGCAGTGACCTTCAAGGCCGGATACCACCTTGTCTCGGTCGAAACACACCTCACACACACTTGGTATCGACCAAAACCCTAAACAACATATACGTGGTCGAGACACTCCACTAGCGGACAAGTGTTTTGACCATCGTCACCTCTAGGTCATCTCGGTCGAGACAACACTACCCAAGGCATGTGTTGCAGTCGCTACACTCACCCAAGAGTGATGTAGTGGTCACATCACTCAAACCCTAGCATAGTCACCATATCAACTAAGCAAACCCTAGAAACCCTAGAGTCACTCTAAGATGTCACATCACCAAACATGTTTCCAAAAAGGTGCCTCATATCATAATTTTCTCTCTCATGATGCTAAAGCATAAGAAACATTCTTAACATGTGACATGTTTCTAATATGACCCTCACTTATGGGTAAATTGCAATTTGGTCCAAAACAAACACATATACAGCTAAAGGGCTCAAACATCAATCAAATTGGACCAAAAATGAAAATATAAGCCTGCCACATGATATTAAGACATCCCAAGAGATTAGATTAAGGTTTAAGCATATCATTATGCAAAGAAATTATAATTAAGCACAATGTTAGGTCAGGATTCTTACATGAAACCTAGGTTCATACCCCAAAATATAAAGTCATTCACAAAACTATTATTTTGTTAAACTAATTCCTTATTTTTTATATTTCTAATTTCCTTAAGTACATTCCCATTCAGAACCAAGTGACTCTCTAATAGATAACAAATTTTCATGGTTTCTTTATTATCCATTCTTAGGGTTTTAGCGGCTTGATAAACATTAGAACGATTTTCATTATAAACTCTAGGATTTTTATTTATGTGAAGTTACCATGATGGCCTTTCTGCATAAAGGAATTAATATGGGTCTTTGATTATCATAATAACTATCAAGGTCTATGTCATAATCACACTAAAAATCAAGATTTGTAGATCCATGTTGCACTAATTGGGTCATAATCACACTACTTATAATAACCCATAGGAACTATGTTACTTATTACCAAGGTCTATGTCATGTGTATGTATAATCCAATTTATATAGTTATATGGCTTTGTCCTAAACATTTATGTCATTGTCTTTGGTATTACTTAGACCGTATTAGATATTTATTTATTATCCTATTTAATTTTTTATTATATGTTTAAACTATTTCGAATATAGTAGAGACTCATCGAGCATAAAAAAACCTGCCATGACTAGTTCCATGTTTCCCTTGAGAATACGATGATGTCCCATCTAGTTCTGGGCTTCCTTACACCTAGCTAGAGATTATCTGAGTAGAAGGTCAATAGCATGGGAGCTTGGGAGGTTCAGATGCTGGAGGAAGAGAAGGGGGTCGGTTCCTTCAGATCACATAGACAGCCGTGAACTTTTAGTCACCAGGGCCGACCATCAAGTTTGTAGGTTGTCATCAGTCTAGAGTTGGATTCCCATTAGGAAGATGGTGGCATCCCTTTCTATCAAAGTCTATCACACATAGGGTCAGAACCCCATTCGAAAGGCAAAGGTCATTAGTTATGTTGAACCTTGTCACCCCCATCGTGATTGGTAGTGGAGATGGTTGCAGGCCAACAACCTGAAGGAGAAGCAAGAAGTGCTAACGACATCATTGATTCATTCATCAATGTGCCTTCTGCAATAGGAAACATCAACACCTCGTAGCCGTCGAAGCACCTTCTGCAACAGGTTGTGGTGGCGGAGCAAGATTAAGGTTGTGGTAGGAAATGGTCTCTGGGTTTTGGACCTTGCAACGATGCCTAAAAATATGATTCCGATGACGTTGATGATGAACTTTAGACTATTGATTGTCAAATACAATGTCAGTGGGTGTCTTGCTGGTGAGGGGATCTGAGATTCAATGGGGTGACAGAGGTGAGATCAGATTGGTGGTTGCAGTAGTTCACTGCTAACGAGGGGGAAGACAAGTTGCAGTTAGTGAGTGTGGGTGTGTTGGTGTAGAGTAGAAACTACATATCTGGGTGGAGGAACCCTGATCCTAGTGGTGGATGCATCTATGATGTTGAGAAGATATGGGAGTACCATTGCCCTTTAGTATCACCAAGTCCTCTAAAGACCAATGGAGCAGGCGGTGGTTGTCTTGAGCATGGGAAGATGGGGACGTTGACGGCTAGGGCTTGGGGCACTGAGAAGAAAAACAATAAGGTGTGGGATGGTAGGATCACAGAGGAAGGTAGGTGGGCGCCGAGGACAGGGGATGCCAGGCTTAATCTCCCACCAATGATGACGTCAACTCTTATCTGTAAGACGTTGGGGCATAACACTATGTAAGACAGAGGCTGGGGTTCTTGGGCATGAAGGAAAGGGAAGGGTGACACATAGATATATGTAAGGGAGAGGGGAGGAAGAGAAGAAGTACAGAAGAACTAAATGAAAGAGGAGGAGGACCGCAGATGACGCCTGTTACTGGCGGCTCTACGGATGGCATAAGCACCAGAATCGTGTGTGTCGTGATTGTGAAATAGGTAATGAACGAGGAAGCATTACATGGAGTGTTTTAATGAATTATGGTGTTAATGTAATTAAGTTCTTTTCTTTTAACTTATGTGATAAAATTAGGTGGTCAAAATATGTTACTTGATATGAAAATGGGTAAGTTGACTAATCAAGACATGATTAATTCAATTTCAAGGTCAGTTTCTCCTTTCAAAAAGGTTTCTTATTTTATTTAACTACTTTAAGTTAAGTATTCACTAATTTAGTTAATGCCTTTCTTTATAAATATTATTTTGTATTTATTGAATTTCATTGATGAATAAGAGTTGGAATTATTCTAAAGTGAAAATTTAGGGTCAAAAGTAATTTATTGATGTGTTTGTACAATTAGTCGATAATTCAGGACTTAATTAATAGATATATCACTATTGATGTAGTTTATTTGATTAATAAGACATGATTTAATTAAAATCAGAGAAAAGTGATTTGTATTAGCATAATTGAAAAAGAAATAAAATAATGAAATATTAGAGTACAAACCTAGATTCAGGTATGTTACACTCTCAAGTACTAGATAATGAGATAATTTACATAAATTTCTATGGCCCTAGAGAATACTTGACTGAAGCATGGGAAAGATATAAGAAGCTCCTTTACTTATTGCCACACCATGGTATCTCATAGGCCCATCTCATAGAGACTTTATATAGGGGTATCAATGAAGACACCAAGAAGTTACTAGACTCCTCATTTGAAGAAAATTTCATGCTATAAAGCTATGATAATGAATAGTGAGTTGTTCATCATGGGGTACAATATCAATCAAACTCGGACCAGTGATAGAGGTGTGCTTAAGGTTTCCATGGAATAAGATAGTTTGGAGCTCATATCAATTTTTGAATGCTTTAAAGAAATTGGGAATAAAACTATAGTGTATAGAATCCTTCTTTAATGCATATGAGAGGAGAGGCCAACTATGGTAGAAATAGGTGAAGGCTACCACACTTTTCTATGAGGCAGGAAAGGTCAATAGACACTCTACTTTGGGATGTTAGTTTCTTTTTTATGTCATGTTGAACAACTCACAATCCCAAGGAGAAAATAGTCAAGTAGAGGACCAAAGTCCATTCACAACATATTGGGACACATATATTGTTATATGAACCATAATAAAAACCATTATGGGTTCCAGTCTTGGAACACAAACAAGGATAGGCAAATAATCAAGTTTGAGGTCCTCCTAGTTTTCATAATAAGAATCAATAGAATTTCAAAAACCAAGGTAACTTGAATCAAGTCAATACAATCAAGGGCATCAATTTTGGAATCTAAATCAAGGGACACAGACATAATAGAGAGACCAATAGGGTTTCTTTAGACTAATATGAATTATCATCACTTTAAAGTATACTACACTCTCAACAAACCATGTTAGACAACTAGTAAGCTCATAACATGTCTATGGTGTCCCAATTGACCCAACTCAGTGCCAACCTATTCCGACTTGATATTTCTTTTTTTTGGGTAGCCTGAGAACAACCAAAACTCAAAACAATTAAAGGAAGTTGCTACACATTTAGGAAAAGTCTATTAGGAGATAGTTGCCACACCTACAATGCCTATAGTGATTGATGTAAATATTATGACTTTGTAATTGTACCAAAAATAGTTATACAAGATGCATGGTTTAAATACATTGTTGGCATCATAAATACAGAGAGGACAGGCAGTTGATACAATTAAATGTCTGGACTAAATCACACGTCCAAAAAGGAGCGGATCTAGAGTAGTCAGACTCTTAAAATAGTAACCCGATACTTAAGCCCCAAAACTATTATATGGGGTGTGATGTAGTAATCAGGGTCAAACCACAGGGATAAGGTTAGTAGGTGTTAATCACACAAAGTCTCACACTCATATACTCTGGATAAAAGGGTAGTTTAAACAGGTGTTCCCAAAGGAACAAAGGTACTCAAACCAAAGTAAAGCAAATAAAACAAAGATAAGAAGAACAAGGCGTAATAAAAGAAGATGTAAACGAAGATATGGAGGGAAACTTGGATTGGGTTTCACTTACTAAGACTTCTCACCAACATGCAACATCATTTATCCCTCTCGTATACTCATATCAAGATTACAAGCAATCATGCATGGTGTCTATTCCCTTCTCTCTTGAGATAAGGATATATTTAAGTCTAGTGGTAACCTCTCTCTAGATATGACTACATAAAAACCTCATAAAAGAACGTATGATCTCATGCTTTAACATTCCAACATTCTCATGCATTCATACTACTCCATAACACAAGATAAAAATGATATTACGCTCTTGAGATATCAACAATCAAACATCACAAGATGGTATCTAAGCATACAAGTGAAACATTAAAACTGGTGCATGGAGATAATCTTGACAAGAGTATATATATTCAAAACGGAGAGACAATATACATGTTGGGAGAGCCTTAGTGGCTACTCCCAACCCAAGTTATGATGTTTAGCCACACATGTTCACAGGAAGCATAACGACATTACAAGAAGATAGATACATCAAGTTCTACAAAGTGATGAGGGAAGTACAATTAGATAGAAGTGAAATATCTAGATGGAGAGAGAAGAATGTGATACAACTTAGTACTTCTTTAGATCTAGATCCAAAAGGTCGATGGTGTGGACGGTCTTCGTCTCTTGAATAAGATGGAGCCTTCATTCTTCTCTCTCCTCATCTTCCAACTTTGGAGATTCGAGACTGATTGGATGGATGGAGATGACTCTGGAAAATGGCAGTACTTTGTGGTACTATCAGATATGATCTATGATATGATCATTTGATAGGTCAGGTGGGTGGCCTATTTATAGGCACACTCCATTGACTTAACCCTCGACCGCGATTGAGGTCTGATCTTGGATGAAGCTCGATCGCGGTCGAGGCTTTATTTCTATTCTTACCTCAGTCGAGGTCAGTTGAACCCCTACCTCGGTCGCGGTCTGGTTGGATACCTCCTTGGGTGAGGGTCGCACTCGAGGTTAGTTTAGAAACCCCCCTCGGTCACGGTCTCGCTGGACACCTTCTCGATCACGGATTGGCTACTGTGACTTTTTGTAGGATCGCGGTCGAGGTCGAGGTGTGCCTTACCTTGAAGAAGTCGAGGTCGTGGTCTTTAAGTTGGTCTTTAAAGTTTGAAGGATTTGTGATTTGATCACAATTGGCTTGTGAAAGAGCATAGGTAATAGGTGGAATACATGTAATTAGTCATCATTGATCCCATCCAGTCGATATATGTATATTTCAATGTCGTTTTCATTTATTACTTGTTGAAAATTGCAGAGAGATTGAGTTGGAGCATTCTTAAGGACACGTTGTTTTCGGTTTGGGTGGTGATGCAGCCCACATTTAGGGCTTCATATTGTGTCATTTTACACTTTAATCACAACTAAACATGTTTGAATGCATATCATTCCCCTCAATAAGTGTAGTATTATTGAATGCACTTATTGTTGTTCTTTGTATTCTTTTCAAGTACTTGAGCAATGAATCGGGTGGAAGGGGGAGAGAGAGGAGGATCCTAGGATTTCTACATCATTGTTTGAGTCCTTGATCACCTCCAAACCTACCACAAGTGGACAAAAATTGATCCAAAGTAAAGAACAATAGGAAGAAGGATTTTGGAGCTAATATGTATATCTAAGACCTACATGGCCATGGCACAAAGTGTCAAAATTCAAGGTTCAAGTAGCTACAAAAAGTCATCCACCATGGTTGTGACCAAAAAATAGTTGTGGTGTCCAAGATCCATCATAGTCGTGCCAGCCAAAACAATCATGGTGGGCGGCTTCCAAGACATTCAAAATGAAGAAAATGACCAACCCCCTTCCTCCAGCACAACCCGAAAGCCACCACAATCATTCTACTTGCAATCCAAGCACCAAAATTCAACCTGACATTTCACCCATTTTACCTTGCTCCTTCCATTCCACCACAAACATCATCCAACAGTTTCACCACAGTCATGGTGCCCTAACCACTCATGGTGTCCAACAACACTAACTAATCTTTTAGACTACTATTCCTATTCTAACCCACTTAACCCTATGCTTCCCTAGCCACTATATATACCTTGGTGGTGGATGGGATATGGTATTAGCACTTATTTCCAGCCACTCTAGAATTCATTGTGCCCCCTACTCCTTCCCACCCACTCTCATCTCATTTCCATCATCTTCCACCTCATAATCTAGCTTTTTAGGGTTTTGACCACTTCCACTCACAATTCCATGCTAGCTATCCATCATGGAGGAAGGAGGAGCTACATCTACAACTAGAGGTGAAGAGGGAGGAGTCTTCATTGAGTTTCTATTGCTTTCTACTCATATACTCATCCTTCTTTCTCTTTTTCTTTTGTTGTGAGTAGCTAAGCCCCTTAGGTGGGCTATTTGGGGTTAAAATGTGACTTTGACACCCTGTTGAGGGAAAATATTGCATAAAATATATAATTTCGTTTGTTTATGATTATGTTCTACTTCTTTCTCATTTCCCATGGATTTTTTATTGATTTATTCTTCAAAACACCTAGGTTCTAGGGGAAATGGTTTACATGTAGCAATTTGGGATTTGCTCCTAGGTTCAACTAGTGGATCCCTAGATATCTACCCATATTACCACATATATATCCACTCTCCTAAACCTAGGTGTGAGATCTAAGTATCTAGTTTAGAAGCACTTAATGCAATTTTATTGGAACTACCTAAAGGTTAGATGGTAGGTGATGTGAGGTGAAATACCCTCATTTCCACCCTCCATTACTACCATCGACCCCCAATTTCCCGAAGAGATTCTATCTAGAAACCTAGACTTGATTAGATCCTAATTGAATTCCACCTAAACCATAATCCAGATGAGCCTCTCAAGGTTGGATAAGGGGTGATAGGGAGTAGTTCCTCTATACACACCCTATTCAATCCCTGGCCACTTAGTACTTACCAGTAATTCTCTAGCATATAACTTGTTGTTTGGTTTTATAATCTAAATGGATGAATAATACCTACATGTTATGACCTCCGACCTTGATGATAGTCATGCTACCACCAAACAACTCACACTTCCATTAATTGATCAAAACCCTAATTCTTCTTTTGCTTGGTTAATGCTTGCTTAGCTAGTCCCTTAACTTGCTTACTTAGTTGTTTATATTGTTTGTGGTAGTTAGACCTTGCTAGTGTAGTTAGTTTTACTCTATGCTTGCTCATTTTGTTCTTATCTAATTAGTTTCTAATCTAGTCTTCTAGTTATGTTTTGTCTAAATTTCTAGTCTAGTTCCTTTGTTTCCTAGTCTATCTAAGTTCCCTCTCTATTTTATAATTAGGACCGTCTTGATAGTTTAGTGTTGGTGTTAATATTTCTTTGGTTTCCTTAGTCTAATTGTCTATTTTCCTTCTTATCTTTCCTTGTCTTTTTAATTGGAATTCACTGTCTAGGATTAAAGTGTTTTTCTTTTAGACTCTCTTAATTGATTGTTTGACCTCTTAGTTTAATTCGAGACCCAATATAATCCCTTAAATTCTAGACTCCACATTAGGAACCTAGCCATAGTGAGCTAATCTCTAGTCCCCCCTCTATCCCTACAGACCGACCACTAACTTGCCACCTTCTATGCTAAGATATAAACCCCATGCTCTTGTTGGTTAGTGCTTGAGTATTTGAACATGCCCATTAGGGTCTATAAATTTTATTATACCAAGTGTGCGTGTCCAACAAGTGCACCAACAACCATGTCACCAAGTTATTGCAATATCTTTAGCACCTTCAAGATAAATGGTGTTCCTACTTATGAGTGTGTCAACTTTGGTTTCTTTTCACTTTTTGGGATAGAGACAAATATTAGATATTATCTCTACCTATGAATTCAATTAACACTTGTGATGATTTACTAAAGGTTTATCCAGCTAAAATACTACCATGGGAGAAAGACTACAAATTTGAGGAATTCATTGACAAGTTTTGTTTGAAAATTCCAAGGGACCTTGTATATTTCCTAGGGGAGATTTAAAGATTTCTAGCATTTGTCTCAACACCATAAGATAGAGAAATATCTATGAAAAACATTATACAACAAATTTTCATCAAACACACATCAAGTGTCTAATTCATCTGTAAGTGTCTCTCTGATGAACAAAACTCTTGAGAAAACCTATGATGTTACTGAGACATGGCCTTGAGTCACTATCAATGGGACTCGGTGTACACACCCGCATCTTCTAATTCTTCAGCTACTACTAATCAAGGAGTAAAGTGAAGTTTTGATGTCATTAATATCCTTGATGCAAAGATGGATGCAAATACTTAGAAACTAGAATGATTGTCATCACAACAAGTTAGTATTGATACTATAAAATTTGAGAAATGTAGAAAGAGCAAGTTACTCATCTTCTTCATGCCCATCTCATGATGCATCCATGAAGAAATGCAAATATGTATTTATATATGGGAACACGAAGCCTTATGATCCATTCTCTAATACTAACAACTCCAAATGGAAGGACCACCCAATGTGGCCTTTCCTAACTATAATAGTGGTAATAGAAAAATTAATTAGAAGCTCTGACATCCATAGAAGCTGAAGAGTGAGTTATAATCACTCACATAGACATTTTGTCAAACCAACATAACGAAAATGATGAGTTCCTATTGTAAGGGAAATCCATGAAGGACGTGCTACAACATCTTTCCAACAAAGTGAATGGGAGATCCAATCACTCAAGGATGTTAGAAAATACATTTTCACACTAGTATTCTTCATCTACATCAAAGGCCCTAGTGGGAACCATACCAAGCCAACTAGAACCAAACATGAGGGGGACACATCCCCCTCTATGGGAGCATAAATAAATTTCAAGAGTTTACTCTAGACTATAAACATAGGGCCTCTATGGATTCACCTTACAATTAAGACTTTGGCTTATTTAATTGTTAGTATACAATGTTCCATTATTGTTATCAATATTTTTAAATAATTACACTCCAATGATTGCAGTTGAGTCTATTCAAAAGATTCTTTTTATGAATGATTACTTGCATTACACATGTAATATTCAAATCACAAGAAGGTGGAGAAAATCATAATACCAAGTTTTTCTACTCATTGTGTAGTGTGTTGCTCCTTTTCCCAGTGTGTAATATTCTATAGATTGTCATTAAAATGAGTATATCACCAACTAGAGGTGTGTTATTCAGATTTATGACATGTATACTTTGGATATTTTTTTTAGAAAAGGTCCTTATTGAAAAACATTTTGTAGTTTCCAATTACACAACATGTTGAAAAAGTTCACACTAATCGATAGTAGAAAATTGATACACCACATAAAAGTCACTTAAACAATGTGTTGTCTGTCAAATTGGGTTTTCTAGAAATATATGACAATGGAGTTACACATTCAAAACTCAATTAAACTGGGTATACTCATACGACCAAGGGTTAAACCCCTATTGTCCTGGATCAGCTATCAAGCACACCCACAAATTGACTATACACTATGTTTTCAAGGAACCCTATCATATGAGAGCAATGAGTGACTCTTTCAACAATGTCACATGATAAACCCTCACCCTCTCCATAATCTACTCTGACCACCAAATTTGTGGTCAACCTGTAATGTTGTCATTGTCACCACCACCTTCTCTTTATCCACTAAAAGTTCATGCACCTCACGGAAGATTGCACTCCACCACTGCCTCCTTTGTAATCTTTTCCATGACCTCCTCATCCACATTAGTCAATAGTTTTTCATCTATTTTGTACACATCCACCACGGTCATCATAATCCCTTTCTCCTCTAAAACACCCCCTTTTGATTCCAACATAGATATATTCTAATCAGCTGGAGTTGAGCTCACTAGCTCCACTTTAGCACTAATCAGAACCACCTAAAAATGTCTCTAAACTACTTCAAGATGTGTAGCTTGAAGTTTTACATCGTGTAACATCATATGGATCAACGGTTCTATTGTAGATACTACCATCAATTTTTTTTACCATTACCATCACATCCTTTTAATTATGAATCCTATTGGCTCTAGGGAAGTAGATTGTGAATAGGTCTCACACTGAAGTTTAGACCTTCTACCTACACCTCCTCATCATATTTTTATCTCAAATTTGATGAGGATATGATCATACATGACATTTTTGCGACTAGACATATAATCAACACCCTATTATCATGTGAGCTGATGATTGAGAAGTTGGGCATCGATGATGATACTTGGTATTATTTAGAGAAGATAGACATCTCCAATCCATGCACTATAGATGTTTACTCCTAGACCAAGTTAAATTACAAGTTTCTCACCATGGTGAAGATTTAGTCCAACCTAAAGAATCTATCTAATCATTTGGCCTCATCTTGTTCCATTTCCTAGATGTTGAGAATAATATCACTATTCAGAAATTTTGTGAGCATATGCAATTTAAATATAGTGAGAGCATCTAAATTACACGTAAGTTCAAGAGGCATGGTTTCTAGTCTTATATCACACATGAGAGTGATTAAAATGACATGTATGCACGTGCCTCCCACTTCCACAACCATGTTCTCTATACATCCATCACATGATTTGTATCCCACTAGTAGCGAAGAACGAGGCCCAAGGAGTTGTTGGTCATAATGCACTTTTTTGTGGGTGATTCATCATGATTATAGATTCAACATGTGCTAATTTTAATCCAAAAATTTATAGAGTCCATCAAGGGCAACATTATGATTGGGTGTGTAATCACTAAGTTTGTTCTAAAATTGAATGTTGTCTTAGAACTATTGGGCATCTTCCAAGATCAAAACTAGTTGATCACATTTTATTGTTTTGTCTTTCTTACGCCATTCCCCAATGATGATGAGAAATTCCTCTGGTACTTCAATGGTCATAATTAGAAGTTCTTGGAACTTGCTGACAAGGACAAAACTATCTTGGAAAAGTGGGGGAATTGGTGCTATACTTTTGTCTTGGATACAGAGGGATGTCCAACTGAGCACTATGCATCTAGAGAGGGAGATATTATTCACAACCTTCACCTTCAGTCCCGACCTGTACATGTTCACTATTGCCTCAGTCCACCAACACACATATGGATTACACCTTGGCTTCACTTGATATGGCCACATGTATGTGTACTTGCAACATAGCTTGATGAATTCATATTCAACTTAGTTAAGTCACATATCTAGACTAGATTTCCATGTGTTTCCTTGGTTATTGCTTTACTCAGCTTAAAATAGTTAGTTTCTAAATTCTTATTTTCATAATTTATGGAGCAATTCTCATTTTATTGTAGGAATTGGGGAAAACCAACTCAAGGACCTCAAAAATGATGATTCATGTCTGATCAATGCTGAGTGGATCCATCTCCCCCATGTCTAAGCATTGGTAGATGATCCTATGAACAATTCCAAGAAACCCCAATTGAGTGACTACACTCCCCAGTTAGTGATTGGATCATTTTATTAAAGAGAAAGCAACAATATTGCCAATCCACCAATTGTACATGCCAATCAGCCCACTTGCTAAATGGTAGAAAATTTTAGTAGTGGAATGACCTTTTGACTGATTAGCTCTATAGTAAACTGAATGGTCCTTGGAAATATCCTGCTAGGTACATGCAAATCATTTGGTTCCCAACTGAGTCAACCATTGAGAACTCTTTTTAAAAGTATCATCAATAGAGAGTCGACGGGCTTGAGGATCTAGTCATTTGGTTTACAAACAAGAATGCAAACCCCATACATTTTCTTGACCCGTCTACAAGTCAGCTGACTAGGGTTCCAAACTTGCAATAACCAATTACCAGTCACCTAATTGGCCATCCATCGCTTGAATGATATCTTTCTAGCATGCATTTTAAAGGGCATAGTATGGCTAATTAAGGGATAAATGGGTGGTCCCAACAATACAAGTATATAACCAATCCATCATAATGATAAGACTTTGAAGGTTTGGAGCATGGAAAAGAAGAGAAAAATTATGTCTACACGTGAGTTTCTCATTGGACTATTTGTCGTGTCAAAGTGTTTGTCATCTTTCAGAGATCATGACTTGTGTCCCCAATACTTTATCATAATGTTTTATTCATATTCTCTCCACTCTTGTGATACTACTCTAACCATGAGTGAGTAGTTTCCTCACTGGGGTGTAGGGATTATCCCTATTACCTATATTTTGAACTTCTACATTATGAATTATTGTTCATATGAACTATTAATTTGATATTGGTTTTCAATGCATGCTCTATAGATTTATATCTTGTCTTTTGTTTCTAGTATAATTATAGACGCGAAGACATTGAAAACTAGGATTAAAATCAAATGATTATCATTGAACCCAGGACGAGACATTGGAAGGGCATTTTTTGTGGGCAAAAGTAATGAGACCTCGATCCTACAGGAAAATTTGTCCTTGAGAGTTTCATACTCTAAAAGGATACAAAATCTATTTGGTCCCAAACCTAATAACCATATGAGTAGTAATGCAATGCAAAAGAGTGGATATAGAAAGTGATGGTGAAGATTAATTTACTAGTATTTCCCTCATATACTAGTTGAAATTCAATCTTATTACATTTTAATATGTTTGAGATGTGAATAATAAAATATCCATAAAATTGGTTATAAATATTGATCTTGATTTGGATTGAATATACTTACAAGATTCTTGAAAATGTTGTCATAAAGGTTTGATCCTAAAACTATAATGCAATGAGACATGTTCATTTGTGGGTGGTGACTTTTTCATGTTAGGCTAGGTGAAATCCAAGAATAATTTCTTAGAGAATTTGTGTGCAACAAAATACCCACATCTGTCTTGGTGCCATTTTTGGGGACAGTAAAATCTTAGTTGAATCCATTTATATTAATGTTAATTTAGGATTATTTTACCATTGATATTATTACATATATAATTAGATTCTAAAGTTGTCTACGTCCATTTGATCATGGTAATTCTTACATTTTAGGTATCCTAAAATCTACATGTGATACACAACTAACGTCAACTCTGAATCACCAATATTTTATTCCAAGATTGATAGGACCTTAAACATGTTAAATAGACAAAATCGAGATAGAATGGATGAGCAAGAAATCACTTGTTGGGTTAATCAGGCCATTGAAGCAGAGTGTGCAAGACTGACACAAGAGGATAGGCCAAATATACTAGCTAAACTCTAAGTAGCCCAGGAAGCAACACTAAAGGATGAAATGTAGAATTATATTAGGGACATTTCCATCCCTAAAGCTACATATGACCACCATCATGTTGTTCCATCAGCCATCATGACTCTACCATTTGAGATATGGTAGTAATGGGTCAATATGATGTTGAACATTTCATTCACCAATAATAAGGGTGAAGATTTCATGATCACTGTCAAATATTCCTTGATCTATATGAATGAATCAAGCAACATCAAATTTTTGAAGATGCCATCAGGCTCTAGTTGTTCAATTATTCCTTGACTAATAAGTCTAGAAGTTGGTACAACTCCATGGAGGGAGATAACATCACAACATGGGAAGGGATCCAAACTAAGTTAGTGGAGAAGTTCCACATGCCCTCTCTGTAAAGAGTGGGATCCGATTGTGGACCCACTCAATGGTTCAAACATGAGCCATGAAATATTTAATAATTGAAAAACATAACTATTTACAAGGTTACAAAATATTTCTATGTACATAACCTTTTCACCCTAAGGGTGGTAAATAAAATGAAAAGATTACATATACTTACACATAAGCCCATATGCAGAGGATAACAAGGCTATCTCAAGTTTTCCCTACATTCACCAATGTTTTCACGATCATCCAGAGTCTCTTCCCTATAAAGCACCTACACCTGGATGGAGGGAACACCTAAAAAATAGGAAAACAAGGTATGAATCATCAAAAGCTGAGTATGTACATTATAAGATTAAGGAATCAAATATTTTGAAAGTAAAGTTAGATGTTCCCATAAAAAAGGGGCCATTAAATCTAGGTAAGTTTCAAGGAGAAGTCACAAGAGCATGAATTTTCAAAAGAATGAGGGAGTATAATTACACAGTTAAAATCACAACTCTTGCCATTATCAACCATCCAATCACATAAATGTTTGCATGTTGATATATTTGACTGAAGTAACTATAGTAGGGCCATGACACCACTGAATCATTGACCTAAGTAAAATAGGTAGAAGTAGCACACACTAGGTGGAATTAGTGCACCTCTATATATGTCAAGGTGGAAGTAGCACACCTCGGGCAGAAGTAGCACACCCTAATGGTTACACATAAGTATCGACGATAGTTAAACCAATCAAATTATCTAAAATTTATAAATAGAGTGGCAAGATATACTTTTCACAAACTTATAGTGGCATGATTTAAGCGCAATAGAAGGTGGGGTCATTGACCCAATTCAACATGATAATAATAATTTTAGAAGAATAACAATAAGTCCAATTGAGAGTATATGATTTATTCAACAAATGGAACAAGAGAAAGTATTTCAAAAGCTACCTCATTATAGGAAAATTTAGTCATATAAATGCCCAATTATAAATAGGGAGGAGTACATACCTTATCTTCATGGTTACCCCTATTTCTAGGGATGAAATTTATCATTCGTCCATCTCCACCTAAAAGTATTTTGTACACACATTAGCATAACTACCCATTCAGTGTTGAAGGTATGTCTAAACCTAGTATAGGTTGTGTAAGGCCATGTTAGGGTTTAGGAATTTCATATGTGTTTGTCATAGTTATAGAAGGTTACATATACCTACGGTTCCAGTTATTCTTTGTCAATATGTATAATCGAGGTTCTTTCCCACAATAGCTATTTATCTTTCTATCATTATGTTTCTCTACATAAGTTGAAGTATCTCAAGAACATGTTAATGATTATTATGTATTTATAATTATATGAACTTTTAATATGATTATAGATGTTGTGAAATGTGACTCCCTTT
Source organism: Alisma plantago-aquatica (assembly GCA_963693085.1). Classification (NCBI taxonomy): domain Eukaryota; kingdom Viridiplantae; phylum Streptophyta; class Magnoliopsida; order Alismatales; family Alismataceae; genus Alisma; species Alisma plantago-aquatica. Next base: position 338,601,541 of record OY856414.1, read on the forward strand.
GCCACACAAAGTGAGATTACTCAAAACAAAGCAAGGAATTACCACTAATGACAATATTACTAAAAAATAGGGTAAATTAAAACCATTTGCAATGCAATAACTCAAGAGGAAGTATTTCATAAACATTCGTTCAACTCAGGCCATCTATATTCCATATATGCCAAAAGATGTTACATATCATGTTCAAAGGATGTTAAGACAAAACTGTTACAAATTATGACCTATTTATATGTACATGTCATTTCTATACACTCATGGCATAAAGACAAAATATGTGTGTCGATATACAAAACAAAAAAATCTCCCTAAAGACTTGACTGTACAGGGATGACACATAGGACTCTACTATAAAACTTTAGCAGCATATCCAATGTCTAATAGTTGCTGCTCTCCTTGCTACTCAACACCTACACCACGACCTGTACCTCCTCGTCCACGACCATCTAAAAAGTTGTGGAACCCACACGGTGAGAACAAATGTCCTAGTAAGAGATATAACTCTTCACATCCAACTATTATAAGCAAAATAATATAATAGAACAATTCAAATAGTGCATGTATTATTGTTTGAGCAGTTTAAGCAGTTACAACTGAGATGTAGAACATCATATGCTTTTAGAAGGAATATGAAGAACATGTATAACTATTATAAATTAGATAGTACTAGAAATAAGGCTTGGGGTCATTCAATGTGATTCTTATTGGACCCTAAGAAAAAACTCTACACGGCTGTATTACAACTTTTATTATTATGCCTTGAGGATTTGACGCATACCACTAAAATCCAACTGACCACTGTTAAGTCAAAATTAGTACCATACAAGATTTATGGAAGAGTCGGACTCCATGGTCATCACCAACACTACTCGTTTAGTTTGAGTCTGCAATGCAACAACGTAACAGTCAAACTACTAAACAACAACTTATAGTCAAAGCTATAGTCCTATAAACAACAACTCATAGTCAATGTTATGGTCCTATAAAAAAACTAGTCTACCTTGATATATGGCACAACATTAGAGAATAGGCTCATGCATGACAATTCCATAATTAATCATTATACCACTATATATCAACAATTTAAGGATACATGGAGATGTCTCCACTGGTACCCGACATATTCAATAAAATGCGCTCTGAGTTCCTCGTAGGAGTTACTCATTTCACCATCCAGTTAGATACATACATTGAAGATGGATCCATGGTACATGGTAACTACATGATAAGGGTTTCACTTGATTAGATATTCCAATAGGGTACCTTTTAATGAATCAATCAAGTTACAACATATAAAATATAAACAAATTCTACAAAATTATTGATAAGATACAACTTTAGAAGATATTAAACATACAAAGTGAGAACTTGTCTCATTATCACATGACATTTGTATCACAACCATTACAAGGTGATCACCACTATCACATGTCTATGGGATATAAATCCCTCAATCCTATTTCTAGAGGATTCCACCTCAGACTGTGCTCAAGGCACTTGTCAGGTCATTAGACCTAATCACATGATTTTTGTACATTCAATATCACATACTATTTCAACAATGCTCATAGTCACCACCATGTATTGTATAGGGATCACCATGGCATTCTCATAGCCATGACATTCATCTCACCTACAATTTAGTGTTTCACAAGTAGGAGAGAGAAAATATCATTATTAAATAATGATATTCAATAATATGAGATTGTATTTTACATCTCAAGATTAGGGTTCCATATCATTTCTCAAATAGTAATAATTCCATCACCTCCCACATTGTTGGAGAGTACTAAGGTTAAGCACTATTGTTAATGATTAACCATTCATAGTTACAACACCTTATGTAGACCACTTCACTATATATTTACCATGTACATACATATGTATAGGTGTCTCGACCACCCTCAACACATGTCACGACTGAGTCACTACTACATGGTCACGACCAACCATTACACATATGTGTCTCAACTATCACCACATATATGTGTCTCGACCCTCACACAACAAGTGTCACGACCGAGACACTTCAACATGGTCACAACCGTAGGTGTGACACCACCTAGGCATGGCGTCACGAACATGACACTAGGAGATATCCTAATGGGGCATTGCGACTGTGATTCCACCAAGGGTGTCATGATTGGGACTCATCAAGGTGTCTCGATCCTACTATAACAAGGTGTTACGACCAAAACTCACTGGCGTCATGACCATAACCAACTTAATCTTGACCTGCTACATTCATGACACAACCTAAACATGCGTATCGACCATCATACTTAGCCATGTTGGCCACAATATCATTCAACAGACTGTGTGACCATGCAGCAACGCTGCATTACAACTAGCAAGGTGTAGCGACCACCCTTAGGATTTAGAGTGTTGCGGTCAACACCCCCACTTGTAAGGGTGTCGACCATGATGGAAGACCAAGGGTTGTCTTGATTATAGGTCATCTATATGCCTAACACCATAATAGGTCCAAGCAAGGTCAAGACAAGTGATCAACACCAAGGAATACCAAATGTCACTCAAGTGGATTTCTTCATTCAAAAGTGTTTATCAAACCCTAGAACATGATCATAGAAGGTTATCAAAATAGTTATGTTTAGAGAGAGAAAAACCAATAATTTTATCCATGTTAACATACTCAAAACCTACTATTATTCATGGTAAACGAACCATATATTAGGTATTACCATTTCATAGACGATGATCCAAAGGAACACACCAATATTCAGTTCATAAACAAAATTAGGTACTATGGTTTTAGAGTTCATAACAAGAATAATACTTTCAATATTACTACAAGATTAAACCCTAAACTTTATCATTCCTCCTACCATAAAGATTTTTAAGATCTGAAAACCACAACATATGATCATGTTTAAGATGCACATAATAGATGTGGGAGAAGTTATATGACCAACCTGATATGGAGAGAATCAATCTCCTAATATCACAAGCTCCAAGAACTCCAACCAAGATTCAACACTTAGGCAAAATGATCACCTCAAAAAGAGAATGATGCCATGGTCAAAGGAGATCTTAAGGAAAGAGGTCAAACCCAAGAAGAAGAAAGAAGAGGTCTTCTTCTCACTCAGGTACCATCATGTCAAAACATGATCTACGACCCTTGTGAAGAAGAGATCTCCAAGAAAAGCCACCATGAATGATCCATAGTCTCATGGCCATGAAGCCGTGAAGGAAGAAGAAAGAGATTTTAGAAGAGAGGAACATGTGATCAAGAGTTAAGATCACTTACCAAGAGAAGAATCGCTAAAAATCACCACCAAAGGTTGATTCTAGCACAAGATCTTCAACATGCAAGATGAATCGGCCACCCAAGCTTTAAGAACATATCTTTCTTGCTCCCAAAGCTCCAAGGTCAGTCACAAGGAAGGAGGAAGAGAATAGGGCTAAAAAATTAATCATATGTGAAGAGAAGGGGTTATATACCCAAAGGAGGAGGGACGTAAAGGTTTATGAGGTGTCAATAAAGAAGACTATCAAAGGACATATGCCCTCCAAGAAAACAACCTTATCTCCACTTGCAAGTATTTTTCAAAATGTTAATGTTTATCTAGGAAAAGTGCAGTGACCTTCAAGGTCGGCTACCACCTTGTCTCGGTCGAAACACACCTCATGCACACTTGGTATCAACCAAAACCCTAAACAACATATACATGGTCGAGACACTCCACAAGAGGACAAGTGTTTTGACCATCCTCACCTCTAGGTTATCTCGGTCGAGCCAACACTACCCAAGGCATGTGTTGCAGTCGCTACATTCACCCAAGAGTGATGTAGTGGTCACAACACTCAAACCCTAGCATAGTCACCATATCAACTAAGCAAACCATAGAAACCCTAGAGTCACTCTAAGATGTCACAACACCAAACATGTTTCCAACAATGTGCCTCATATCATAATTTTCTCTCTCATGATGCTAAAGAATAATAAACATTCTTAACATGCAATCTAATATGACCCTCACTTATGGGTAAATTGCAATCTGGTCCAAAACAAACACATATACAACAAAGGCGGCTCAAACATCAATCAAATTGGACCAAAATGAAAATATAAGCATGTCACATGATATTAAGACATCCCAAGAGATTAGATTAAGTTTTAAGCATCTCATTATGCAAAGAAATTATAATTAAGCACAAAGTTAGGTCAAGATTCTTACATGAAACCTAGGTTCATACCCCAAAATATAAAGTCATTCACAAAACTATTATTTTGTTAAACTAATTCCTTACTTTTTATATTTCTAATTTCCTTAAGTACATTCCCATTCAGAACCAAGTGATTCTCTAATAGCTAACAAATTGTCACGGTTTCTTTACTATCCATTCTTAGGGTTTTAGCGGCTTGATAAACATTAGAACGATTTTCATTATAAACTCTAGGATTTTTATTTATGTGAAGTTATCATGATGGCCTTTGTGCATAAAGGAATTAATATGGGTCTTTGATTATCATAATAACTATCAAGGTCTATGTCATAATCACACTAAAAATCAAGATTTGTAGATCCATGTTGCACTAATTGGGTCATAATCACACTACTTATAATAACCCGTAGTAACTATGTTATTTATTACCAAGGTCTATGTCACGTGTATGTATAATCCAATTTATATAGTTATATGGCTTTGTCCTAAACATTTACATTATTATCTTTGGTATTACTTAGACCGTATTAGATATTCCTTTATTATCCTATTTAATTTTTTATTATATGTTTAAACTATTTCGAATATAGTAGAGACTCATCGAGCGTAAAAACAAACCTGCCATGACTAATTCCATGTTGCCCTTGAGAAGACGATGATGTCCCATCTAGTCCTGGGCTTCCTTACACCTAGCTAGAGATGATCTGAGTAGAAGGCCAATAGCATGGGCGCCTGGGAGGTTCATATGCTTGAGGAAGAGAAGGGGGTCGGTTCCTTCAGATCACATAGACAGCCGTGAACTTTTGGTCACCAGAACCGACCATCAAGTCTGCAGGTTGTCATCAGTCTGGAGTTGGATTCCCATTAGGAAGATGGTGGCATCCCTGTCTATCAAAGTCTATCACACATAGGACCGGTCAGAACCCCGTTCGAAAGGCAAAGGTCATTGGGTCTGTTGAAGCTTGTTACCCCCATCGTGATTGGTAGTGGAGATGGTTGCAGGTCAACAACCTGAAGGAGAAGCAGGAAGTGCTAACGACATCATTGATTCATTCATCAATGTGCCTTCTGCAATAGGCAGCATCAACACCCCGTATCCGTCGAAGCACCTTCTGCAACAGGCTGTGATGGCTGAGCGAGATTGAGGCTGTGGTAGGCAATGGTCTCTGGGTTTTGGGCCTTGCAACGATGCCTGCAAATCTGATGCCGACGACGTTGATGATGAACTCTAGACTATTGATTGTCAAAGACAATGTCAGTGGGTGTCTTTCTTGTGAGGGGATCAGAGATTCAATGGGGTGACGAACGTCAGATCAGATTGGTGGTTGCAGCAAGTTCGCTACTGACGAGGGGGCAGACAAGTTGCAGTTAGGTCGACGGTGGCAGGTTCATGGTTTGCACCTAGTGAGTGTGGATGTTTTGGTGTAGAGTAGAAACTGCATATATATCTGGGTGGGTGAACCCTGATCCTAGTGGTGGCGGCATCTATGATGTTGAGAAGATAAGGGAGTACCATTGCCCTTAAGTATCGCCAAGTCCTCCGACGGCCAATGGAGCAGGCGGCGGTTGTCTTGGGCATGGGAAGATGGGGACGTTGGCGGCTAGGGCTTGGGGCACTGAAAAGAAAAGCAAGAAGGAGTGGGATGGTAGCATCACAGAGGAAGGCAGGTGGGCGTCGAGGACAGGGGATGCCAGACTTAATCTCCCGCCAATGATGGCGACAGCTCTAATCTATAAGACGTTGGGGCGCAACACTACGTAAGACAGGCTGGGGTTCTTGGGCGTGAAGGAAAGGGAAGGGCGACACAGAGATATATGTAAGGGAGAGGGGAGGAAGAGAAGAAGTACAGAAGAATTAAATGAAAGAGGACGAGGACAGCGGACGGCGCCGGTTATTGGTGGTTCTGCGGGCGGCATCAGCACCAGAATCGTGTGTCTCGTGATTGAGAAACGGGTAATGAACGAGGAAGTGTTACATGGAGTGTTTTAATGAATTATGGTGTTAATGTAATTAAGTTCTTTTCTTTTAACTTATGTGATATAATTAGGTGGTCAAAATAAGTCTAATTGATATGAAAATGGGTAAGTTGACTAATAAAGACATGATTAATTCAATTTCAAGGTCAGTTACTCCTTTCAAAAAGGTTTGATATTTTATTTAATTACTTTTAGTTAAGTATTCACTAATTTAGTTAATGCCTTTCTTTATAAATATTATTTTGTATTTATTGAATTTCATTGATGAATAAGAGTTGGAATTATTCTAAAGTGCAAATTTAGGGTCAAAAGTAATTTATTGATGTGTTTGTACAATTAATTCATAATTTAGGACTTAATTAATAGATATATCACTAATGGTGTAGTTTCTTTGATTAATAAGACATGATTTAATTAAAATCAGAGAAAAGTGATTTGTATTAGCATAATTGAAAAAGAAATAAAATAATGAAATATTAGAGTACCAACCTAGATTCAGGTGTGTTACACTCTCTCAAGTACTAGATAAGGAGATAATTTACACAAATTTCTATGGCCCTAGAGAATACTTGACTGAACCATGTGAAAGATATAAGAAGCTCCTTTACTTATTGCCACACCATGGTATCTCATAGGCCCATCTCATAGAGACTTTATACAGGGGTATCGATGAAGACACCAAGAAGTTACTAGACTCCTCATTTGAAGAAAATTTCATGCTATAAAGCTATGACAATGAATAGGAGTTGTTCACCATGGGGTACAATATCAATCAAACTCAAACCAATGACAAAGAGGTGTGCTTAAGGTTGCCATGGAATAAGATAGTTTGGAACTAAAATCAATTGTTGAATCCTTTAAAGAAATTGGGAATAAAGCTATAGTGTATAGAATCCTTCTTTAATGCATATGAGAGGAGAGGTCAACTATGGTAGAAATAGGTGAAGGCTACCACACTTTTCTATGAGGCAGGAAAGGTCAATGGACACTCTACTTTGGGATGTTAGTTTCTTTTTTATGTCATGATGAACAACTCACAATCCCAAGGAGAAAATAGTCAAGTAGAGGACCAAAGTCCATTCACAACAAATTGCGACACATATATTGTTATATGAACCATAACAAAAACCATCATGGGTTCCAGTCTTTGAACACAAACAAGGATAGGAAAATAATCAACTTTGAGGTCCTCCTAGTTTCCATAATAAGAATCAATAGAATTTCAAAAACCAAGGTAACTTGAATCATGTCAATACAATCAAGGGCATCAATTTTAGAATCTAAATCAAGGGACACAAACATAACCGAGAGACCAATAGGGTTTCTTTAGACTAATATGAATTATCATCACTTTAAAGTATATTACACTCTCAACAAACCATGTTAGACAACTAGTAAGCTCATAATATGTCTATGGTGTCCCAATTGACCCAACTCAGTGCCAACCTATGCTGACTTGATATTTATTTTTTTGGGTAGCCTGAGAACAACCAAAACTCAAAACAATTAAAGGAAGTTGCTACACATTTAGGAAAAGTCTATTAGGAGATAGTTGCCACACCTACAATGCCTATAGTGATTGATGTAAATGAATATGACTTTGTAATTGTACCAAAAATAGTTATACAAGATGCATGGTTGAAAGACATTGTTGGCATCACAAATACAAATAGGACAGGCGGTTGATACAATTAAGTGACTGGACTAAATCACACGTCCAAAAAAAAGCGGATCTAGAGTAGTCTGACTCATAAAATAGTAACCCGACACTTAAGCCCCGCAACTATTATACGGGGTCTGATGTAGTAATCAGAGTCAAACCACAGGGATAAGGTTAGCAGGTGTTAAGCACACAAAGTCCCGCACTCATATACTCCAGATAAAAGGGTAGTTTAAATAGGTGTTCCCAAAGGAACAAAGGTACTCAAACCAAAGTAAAGCAAATAAAACAAAGATAAGAAGAACAAGGCGTAATAAAAGAATATGTAAACAAAGATATGGAGGGAAACTTGGATTGGGTTTCATCTACTAAGACTTCTCACCAACATGCAACATCATCTCTCCCTCTCGTATACTCCTATCAAGATTACAAGCAATCATCCATGGTGTCTATTCCCTTCTCTCTCAAGATAATGATAGGTCTATGTCTAGGGGTAACCTCTCTCTCAAGATGACTACACAAAAACCTCATAACAGAACATATGATCTCATGTTTTAGCATTCCAACATTCTCATGCATTCATACTACTCCACAACACAAGATAAAAGTGATATTATGCTCTCAAGATATCAACAATCAAACATTACAGGATGGTATCTAAGCATACAAGTGAAGCATTAAAACCAGTGCATGGAGATAATCTTGACAAGAGTATATATATTCAAAATGGAGAGACAATATACATGTTGGGAGAGCCTTAGTGGCTACTCCCAACCCAAGTTAAGATGTTTAGCCACACATGTTCACGGGAAGCATAACGACCTTACAAGAAGATAGATACATCAAGTTCCACAAAGTGATGAGGGAAGTATAATGAGATGGAAGTGAAAGATCTAGATGGAGAGAGAAGAATGTGATACAACTTAGTACTTCTTTAGATCCAGATCTAGAAGGTCAATGTCATGGATGGTATTCTTATCTAAAATAAGATGGAGCCTTCAGTCTTCTCTCTCCTCAGCTTCCACCTTTGGAGATCCAAGACTGATTGGATGGACGGATGGAGATGAGTCTGGAAAATGGCAGTACTTCATGGTACTATCAGATCTAATCTATGATATGATCATTTGACAGGTCAGCTGGGTGGCCTACTTATAGGCACACTCCACTGACTTAACCCCTTGACCGCGGTTGAGGTTTGGTCTTAGATGAAGCTGGATCGCGGTCGAGGCTTTATTGCTATTCTTTCCTCAGTCGAGGTCAGTTGAACCCCTGCCTCAGTCGCGGTCTGGTTGGCTACCTCCTTGGGTGAGGGTCACGGTTGAGGTTGGTTTAGCAACCCCCCTCAGTCGTGGTCTAGCTGGCCACCTTCTCGATCGCGGCCCAGTTGCTATGACTTTCTGTAGGACCACGATCGAGGTCGAGGTGTGCCTTGCCTTGAAGAAGTCGAGGTCGTGGTCTTTAAGTTGGTCGTAGTCCCATATTGATCACGGTCCCGAAGAGCTTGAGTACAAATTAACTGTGAGCGCAAGGCATTAGGGTGAACTTGGAGACCTCGACCACGGTGAGACGGTCTTTGCTGGATAAGTGAGTCGTAGTCAAGGTGATGACCACGACCTGGGCTAGATATGTACCTGAAATCAAGGGGGGAATGTGTAAGTGAAATATTTGACATTAGATACTAAAATAGTGGGGAAAGTTAGTAAAAGATATGCTAGGGAATGTACAAAATGTATGCAAAAAGTGCATAAAATAAAATGTTATCAACTCCCCCAAACTTAGAATCAAGCTTGTCCTCAGGCTAAGTGTAGGCTCAAAATCATAGGGAGAAAGAGCAGATTTATGTGACAAAATTCTGCAAAACCTAACACTACTGAGTTATCTCATCCTTGCATCAAGATTGTCGTGGTATTCTTTCTCAACCCTTAAAGTCTCATTCCTCTCTCTTATATCTAGAGTTGCACAACTTCTAGTTCTCACCATTGCCTTCAATTGTAAAAGGTTTCTCCTTCTCAACGTATCACCCCTTCCCTTTAGGTTACCAACCATACTAGTACAACATCTCCTCGAGGGGTAGCTTTCACACTCTTTCTTTATTTTTAGTTGGCCCTATGCTAATGTGTTCGGGTAGGCTTTAAGATTTAAGTGTATTCCTCTTCTCCTGAGCTCCCTCACCCACAACTGTCGTAAGGATAGTGTTGCCCTTTAGGGCGTTTGACTTTAGGTCAAGTGGTTTTGTGAGTTTTGTTCTGGATCGGAGGTGGTTAAGTTTGGCTTCAAGGTTCCACTTATGGGTATGACATATCTGTATTCGTGAGTGCAACAATACACCGGTCATGTGGAAACTTTTGGCATCTTTTAGGCACAACTCTCATTATATATATATATATATATATATATATATTCTTTTTGGATTTTTACACCTCCTTTATGGCTTGGGTGAGAGGGATTTAAGCGGTCTTCTGGGCAGCCAAGCCTCTTTTTTTTCCCAAGTGGGGATAGATTACTTGAAAGGGTAGTTGTTTCCTTCTCTACGGAGATAAGGATTTTCTGGTTGGAATCGTTAGGTGAGGGTGGTTGGTCAGGAGCATGGCTAGGTGAAGTTCTCTAGTTTCCAAGGGTTTCATGAGCTTAGGGTTATTGCATACACAATGTCATATTGCAAGAATGAGATAGAGCAATATTGCTATGTTTCTCACTTTACCTTTATGTGTATTAGATGCTCATATATTTCTCTCTAGGAAAATGATAGTACTACAACTTTTAGCAAGAAAATAGACTAAATTATAAATTCTAAGGTAACTTCACAAAAAAAATTTAGGCAAAAAGGGAGGAGCAATTTAGCAGAACTAAAATATGTACATGTAAAGTTTGTGGGAAAATGAAAAATTTTGAAAAATTGAGGGGGTAAAATGGTGATGAAATTGTACCTCTCTAGCCCGTTTATGATCCCTCCCCCAAACTTATCCTTCACCCCGAACCTGGGTGTCAGAATTTGAGTGAGATGTATAAACATACTTTCTTTATTCTTGTTTGTTGGTGTTGGAGGCCCACTTGGACTTGAGTAGCATACTTTCATACACTCCTCACAACGGATGATACTACTCGTATTGCATCCCCTCCACTTTTGTACTTAGGTTGGCTAGGGTTGTCATCCAAGCTAGATAGTAGAAGTCACAGTCATTTGACATAGGCACCTGCTAAGGGATCCTTTAGCAGAACTGTGTCTTCTTGAAGTCTTTACCTGATGTATGCTTGTAACCTTTTTCGTGACTTTTTAGCATATCAATAATCGCCTCTGTGCATGTGACAACCTTTTCTTCTGTTGGGGTCCTTGTGGTAGTCATGTTTGTCTTCTTGTTCAATCCAAAGGTTGCATTTGAGTTGTTATATAATATTGCAGTCCTTTTTATGATGTCGACCACCAACAAAGTCCAATGACTGTCATGAAGAATCAATAGGAAAATGTAGTCCGGGAGGGACGTCACAAGGCGTTGTTACATTCGTTCCTTCTCGCCTGATCTTTTATCTTTTATGATGTCATCTACCAGTAGAAAGTATGCCATATATGCATTTGTCATGTTGTCACTTAAGATGGCTTGGTAGGATGACATTTTGCTTACTGATAGGTACCCTCTTGTTCTCAGTGTATCTCGAAGGTCGTCCTTCAGCACGCATATCCCCTCCCTTTCAAATACAACTTGACTGGCATGTCATCTTCTTTTATGGACTTCATTATGATGTTTAGTGATTCTAAAGATAGGCTGATGCGGCTCCATCTGTCGAAGTCCTTGAAAGTGGGTACTATCTTCCCCACCGGTCCATTTTTTTTTTCATCCGATGGATCATCTTCCTCTACTTCTCCTTCTTCCTGTTGTTCTTTTGGAGGCTGCTCTCCTTTTTCTTCTGTCATAGGAGGTTGTTCAGGTTCTGTCTCTGGTATGCTTGTTGTAGCTGCTCCAGCATCTGTGCTCCAACCTTCTTTCCATGCCTCAGCCCTGGCTAGTTATGTTAGATCGATCCATAGGATTTTTAGTTGTTCCCTCTAGCTTACCTTTTCAGATAGAGGGATCTCCTTGTGAATTCTTCGTGGTATTGGTTCTGAAGGCATCATTGGGTCGCTAAAGAAGCGACGATCATAGATGACCTCCATCATGTACATAAAACACAACCTATGTAGATCTTCCATGCATATGTCCTCCAATGGGATGCCCTTGTTGATGGCTTCCATCATCCTTAGTACAATGAAGGCACAATCCCCTGAGCCAGCCTCTTCTTGTAGCACTTTCTTATAGATAGAAAATAGTTTCCAGATGCCCTTGAATATGTTGTCTGCATATTGTATCACTTTTTGTAGATGTAGCGGTATCTTTAGGAAATATTTGGCTTCTTTTCTTTTATATATCAGGGCAGTACTATCTAGTTCGGTCGTGCAGCAGTTGAGCATTGTCATCTTTTGCTTATATAGATTGACAATGATTAGAGCCCAGTGCTTCACGTTCCTTATGGACATGACTACAAATTTTGTCCCCTTTCTACGTACTGCTTCTTTCAACTTAGTCATATCAGCAACCTCATAGTCCTCATTGTATAAGAGGTTTTCTAGATGTGTGGTTCCGTTGAACACTGGTTGCACCTTATCTAAGTGTAGGAACTCTTCGAGGGTGGTGCAAAACACTTTAAATAGTTTCTTGTGTACTCATGCCCTTTTTAAGAAGATCCCTCTGAAGTGTTCTCTAATTAGATTTCTACCCTTGTTGTGATATATGACATCTGCTCCAGGTAGATTGTCATCTAGGATATCTGCTAAGATGTGGACATCTCTAAATGCTTGATAATGCAGTCATGCCCATTCCTATCATCTTGCATGGAAGAGGAGGAACTACACCTAATTCTTTGTCTTTAACTAGTGTGCTACGCTCCCTGGCAGGCTCATTCATGAAGAAAGCAACGAGCCCACCTTCCTCTTCGTCTGAGGTTTCATCCTATACTGTAGGGAGGGGTGTTTCTCCAGTTGTATGCAGACCCTCTGTTCTTGATGGGATTGGTGTGATTACATTTTCTGCCACCTCTGAGGAAGCTTCTGTAGCTGTGCCATCTTTGACATTGCTTTCCTTAGATGTGTGACCCAGCTTGGCAGCGGTAAGTTCTGCTAGAGTTTCCTCCATCTTCCCATCATAGATGTGGTCATTGACTGGGGATTGTAGGAAGCCACTGCACATGTCCATCCCAGACGTAAGGTCGTCCAACAATTTATCTATATCTCTGAGCTCTCTGGATGTTATATCTTCTGTCCTTATGCTCTTTTCTCTGGCGATGACTGCTTGTGTTGGTTCTTGTGATGTAGCCTTTCCTGTGGTTGGGGTAGTTTTGTCTTCTGTTGGCCCCCCCTTCCCCTTATTAGCTCCTGCTTTGTCCTCTTTAGGACTGCTATTCAAATCTAGTTCCCCAAACAACATAGTAGTCCTCTTCTCTATTTCATTGTCTTTGGGAGAGCCCAATAGTGGTGGTTCTTCCATTGCCTTAGGTTTAGTTGCCGAGGTAGTTTTTACATTAGCACTTTCTTCTTTTCACGCTGAACCTATACTTGTCCTTCCCACGTTGTAGTCGTCATTGTCGGGGTTTGGAGGGATCGATGAAGCTTGTGATTTTGAGGGGCCTTCCACACACTTTCTCTTCTTCCTACGTCGTTGGCTATCGAACTCTTTGCATTCAGCTTCCAGCTTCCAGCGGTCTTCTTCTAAATGAAGGCATTCTTGGTCGAGGTCGTTCATCACAGCCTCGTAGTCACTTGTTAAGTGGTCTCTGTTAGCCCACAGAGCATCCCTTTCTCTCCTGAGGGCTGCCATTTCCTCTGTAAGGGCCTTCAATGCTCCCATCATCGTGTTCTGGGTGTTTATCACCCCTTGCATGAACTGGGGAGCACCTCTATCCTCTCATTCAGTGATTGCACCTGTGTGGTTAGCGTACACAGGGTGGATGTTATACTTGAATTAAATTTAGAGTTTGATGCATGTGTTGCTACAGTGCATCAAACTTGTTAGCCAGAATATCTCTGAAGGTTGGAAGGTTGCGTGGTTGTGACTCTACATGTGTCGTGGATGCTTGTGGTTCCTTTGAGTGAAGAGTTGGCAGTGTCAAGTTGGGCATTGTGGACTCTGGCTGTCCCGACGTTTGAAGGATCACTTCTGGAATCGACGTTTGGTGTATAGCTTCAGAGTCTTTGTCTTTCTGGTGGGGGTCTTGTTTTCCAGTCGCTTGTTGTTCGGTGGCTACCACCTTAAGGTATGGACTTTGTATTATTGTATCGTCTGGGTTCACCTGGACGTCCTGCTCTGTTATTTCTTCATTAAGGTATATTATGTGATGATGGCACCTAATGTCACTAATGTATCATGAAAGGCATTAAGGGTATATATATGTATATGTCGTCAAAGCTAGATGATTACCTATTAGGGTTTAGGTCAACATGATCATTACATGTTAAATCATCCTTAGGGTGCATTATCCATACACATTTTACCATTAGGGTGGCATAGTCAACGTTATGTATATTCACAATTAGTAATGAGTAACTCATTATTATGTGAATCAATAATATGTGAAGGTTCAATCATATGAACTATCTCTATATGACTTACTACATATTCATGTGTGTATAAACAAACAAGTTGAATTACAAGTATAATGTGTTTGGTAAATTCTTGTTCACATAAGTTATTATGTACATATGTCCACATAGATAGGGTTTCTAAATCCAAAGGTATTTGATTTTGCTTTTAATTGGGATTCCATCCCCCTAAAAAGGGATTTCATCCTCGAAATCAGATTTGCAAAACCAAATAGGATACACACACCATTATCCTCACTCCACCCCTTAAAAGGGTCAACTAAGTCAAACTAAGCTAAGGATAAAAGGGTACATAAAACTTAACACTAAAAGGATTTACTAACCAAGCTTCAGGGTGTAACATAAGGTACACTAAACCCTAAACATAGGAGTATAAGGTATTTAAGGATGATTTTTTGTGTGTGTAATAGATCAAATCATCACTTATGGTTTTCCTAAGGTATTCAACAATTAGGCTACATGCCCAAAGATAGACTATGTCAAGCTGTCTGTATCAGACCAGGCCAGGTCATATGATCTCAGGAGTCCTCGTTACCAAGCTAGTGGGGCGGAGGAAAATATTCCCAGCCCCCAAGCTCTGACCCTTTCTAGACACCATCACTTTCAACTTCTTGCTCTAGTAGCTTCTCAATAGACAATTCACCAAAAAGTTGACAAATTTTATTTTTAATATGAAATTATTATGATCCAAAATCAAACTTTCATTATAGGTCAACTCTAAGGTGAAAAACTTACTATAGGAACTATACATGATAAGGGTTCTATCCAGGAGACAATTTTGAATTAGTCAAGAATCTGACTACCTTGATGCTCTGATACCATGCTGTAAAGACCAAGTCTCTACTGTTAAACATGATAAACAAGTACATCAAATGTGTGGCAGCGGAAGAAATAAAACTTGAATTTATTCAAAATGTATAAAGAGTATAACTTTATACAAAACATAGGATCTAGGTAGACGAAGACTTAGACTAAGCCAATATTGTCTCCAAACAAAACAACTTAATATATAAAGGCAACTATGACCATGCAAGCTATATGTTCTTTTTCTTCTTGTCCTATCCTTAGCCTTAGGTTCACCAAGCTTCCATGCGCACTCTGATCCTAGCCTGGATGGTTGGGGTCATCCAGCAAGAGAAAGATAAAGGTATGTGTCAATCAAAAGGAATAGGACAAGTAATAGTCAACAACATTGCATAATAAAAGATTCTCTATGCTACAAGATTTTAAGAGAATGAGACAAATATTGAAATAAGAAATAGAGAACTGCCAACATCAATCTCCACAATAATAATCACATAGCATGAATATATTAAGATGCAAAGTCATCTCAATGTAGGGTGAGGCACCTACCGGACCTCACCAGTGGCAGGGGGACTAAAACCCCAGTGCCTATATAAAGTGGCAGGGGGACTAAAACCCCAGTGCCTAATATAAAATGGCAGGGGGACTAAAACCCCAGTGCCCGGCAGGAGGACTAAAACCTCAGTGCCCTGTGGGTGGTTTGTACTCATGTACACTACATTGTCATTTGGCCTAAAATACATCATGCTTAATAGTCACTTGGAAGTTCTGAGAAGTAACAACATTACAATATTGCAAAATGGGAATAAAACCCAATTGAATAATCTCAATAAATGGATGAGCCAAACATTGGCCATAGCAAGATTCAAGAGTTACAATTAAATGATCCACATAAGCAATAGAAGCATCAAATAAATACAGAGCCAACAAAAGCAATAGAAGGATATCAAGGCTAGCACATCTTTAGGGTAGGGTTGGATAAGAGCCCAACTAAAGGATAGGTAATTTGCACATATACATTCACATAGATTTCACATTCATCATAGATGTTCACATAATTAGGTTTCACATACTAAAATAGGCTTCACATACCTGTTTTAATTAATTACCATCATTCACCAATCTGATTGTATCACCATTCCATTTTCCCCTAGTTGCAAACATTATCATGTATTAGGATGTGTTAAGCATAAAGATATAAAGAAAAACCCATTTTAAACCTTTTTAGGAAAACCTTCGATTTGAGACCCAAAACTTAGACCAAGACATTACTTAGACTTTAGTGATTAGGAAAACATATTTTATTTTACAGATTGGATTTAAAATGAATTACTTATACATTTTAGAACATTTTATACACTTAAAATGCATTCAAGGAAAACTTTGAAAAAGGAATCATAATTGGGACTCAAGAACCTTAAAATTAGATTCTACATGAAAAATCCTTTCCAATGACTATATATTTACATTTTCCTGACCATGGATCGATTTACTATGAATTAAGTAAAATTGGCCAATCAGAATGCAAGAAAACCATAGCGTGACAGTAATTTAAATGAAAATGCAATGCGATGTAAATAACAGGTGAAGTGACCAAAATACCCTTCATCGGCTAATTGATTCAATTAAAATGGCGAGGGCAGTCCAGTCATAAGCAAGCATCGATACTTCACGGCAAAAAGCGAGAACAAGGTGGGAAAAGACGATAATGCCCATGCGCTGTGAAATTGGTTGGTCAGAGGGGTGAGGGTTGCCCTGGTCATTTACTGATCAAGCATCCCCTTACTCTCGCCATGGTGCTGGAGCGAGCAACTGGAGCTCGACTCATATGCTTCAAATCGCCATCAGGGTGCGCAACCGAGAACGTGCTTTGCGAATGAGTTCCCTAGGTTGCCACGGTGATGATGAGGTACATAGAAGCTCATGGCGTGCTTTGGAGCCATGGATCCATCCTCGACATGGTCGGGAACAGGGGAAGAACCAAATCCGAGGTCAAAACCACCGAAAACAAGGGGAAAATACACCGCTTAAGTCCCCAAAAGGTTCGCGGATGCAAGGCGGGTCGAAAATAAGTATCGCGACAAGTGGAGGTCCACTGGAACGGGAAAAACACATGGTGGAAGCGGAGCTCTACGACGGATATAGGACATGGTAATAGAGTGCATCACGAGCCCAGTGAGGTTAAGGAACAGAAAGGCGGAGGTCTAGGGATGCTTACCGGCGCATCAATTTGACCCAAGGTGTATTAGGGGCCGGTGTTGGCATGGAGTTCATCGGAGAAGAAAAGCGAGAAGGACCAGAACTTTGGGAAGGTTGAGGAGAAATTGGATGAAGAGGACGAAGTCTCGAGGCCTAAGGGTGCTCGAAGACCCCTTAAATAGGTAGGAGAAGGACCGAGGTCGCCTCTGCGACTCAGGGGTTTGAGAGGAATGGAGAGGTCAATTTGGGCGTAACGCCACCAGGGCGAAAGGGGAGATGAGCTAGGGCTCATTCGAACCGGCGGCGTGAGATGGAGCTAACGGTGAAGGGATCGCGTTAAACGGAGAAGGAGAGAGGGAGAACGGCTCCAAGGAGCCAAGGAGTCTGGAAGCCCGAACGACTGGAGGTAGGAGAAGGTGCGGACACCATTGGATCAAGTCCAGATCAATTCTTGACCGTCAGATGGTGAGTAAGGGGCGCCTGACAGGAGAATAACCCGAACATTAGCGTTGCAACTGAATTAAATGAAATCGATTCAATGCAATATAGTTACACTGTACTAAATCTTATAAAATGGATTTGAGGGGTCAAATGAAGTCCAAAAGCCACCAAATTTTAACCACATGCTCATATTAAAGTCTAGAACAATTCTATGCAATTACTTTCTCGTTTTATACATAATATGGACCTTAATAAATATATTGCTCATTAAATTGTATATTGATATATTAAAATGAATGAATTATATGAAAAGACTTCTTTCTATGAAACATGTGAGTAAATTTCGAGATATTAAGCACATTAAGATTTCAATAATCATTTCTCAATTAAATAACATATTTTCATGAATTAAAATCATATTTTGAGGAGAGAGAAACAATTAAGGTTAATGTTCTCATACATTAACTCAAATACACATTATTGCTAATATATTTATCCAAAAAGCTCCAAATTGACATTATCTAATTATTATCTCCCATTAAACTCCATTTTGCATTATTAGTCCTTAATTATTACCTTAGGTGGGTGATGTACTTTAGATTCTTTTAGGTTCATAACAAATTAAGCGTCTCGCTCACGTCTGGAGACAGAAGGAGCGACGAGGGCCGACGCTCCTGTGCATGGCGGCTGGCTTGGGGGAGGGGTTCCGACTACCGGTGTGTGCCGACCTGCTCCCCCGAGCTCTCTCTTTGCTTGGGTAGGGTGGATCCAGATCCTGGTGGTCAGTTGTGGCGGGATCAGCTTCCTCCTCTTCTGCTCCGAGCGGCGCCAACTTCTGGACCCTAGGGTCCGGTTCTCGACGGTACTCACGGTGGGGGTGGTGGCTGCGGCGCAAGGGGCGCTGAGGCACACCTCGCCTCCCCTCTTTGCTGCTGCGATCACTTTCTGCCACAGCTTGCCGGCTTTCTGGGATCGCGTAACCCAAGTTTCCCGTTCCTTTGTGCGTTTTTCAGTCTACATTGTTTTCCTTTTTTCGTTCTGTCTTGGCTTGTTTAGCCAGTGGTTTTTGGCAGTTGATCTACCTGTTTTGTCGCCGCTAGTCAGTGTTTATCTGTCGCGCTTCGCTGCGACCTCTCTTTAGGAGAGCGATGAGATATCTTGCTACGTCTAGATCTCATCTTTGCTTTGGATTGATCTTATTAACTCAGTTGTATGGCTTCGTTTGAGTTGATATACGAGCAGAATATCATCTTGTTCCAACCCCTCTACCACTACTCAACGCTCAAGTTGAAGGAATTCTTCATGGAAAGCTGCTTAAGACAGCCTCAAGGAAGAAGAATCAATACAGAATTGTCTTTCTCTTGTTCCAATATGAGTTGTAGTGTCCTTGGGTTATCGAACGTGATGTTTGTATGTTTTATCTGTATGTTTCTTCTCAATTGTAGATGCCGTATGGCTAACAAGTAATGAATCAATCCATTTTCTCTCAAAAAAAAATTACCTTAGGTGGGTTATTTGTGCAAACACCCCTCCATTTATATAAATGAGAGAAAAAGGTAATTTCAACCTTGAATTGTGCTCAAATTGCACAAGGAGTCCAAAAAGAATATAAAAGAAGGGAAATTTATGAAATTAGTCCAAAAGGACTTGAAAGAAATGAAAATATAGAATATGGGTAAATTGTAGGGAAGACCCTGAGATTTAGTATCTTACAGCACACCACCCCTTAAAGAGGATTTCGTCCCCAAAATCACAACAAGAGGGAAGAGAGGGTGGGTGTGCAACTTCCCAACCTTAAACACTAGGTTATAACCCTTAATCTAGGGTTCAAAACAAAATCTACATAAGACAGGTGCTACTAAGGTTTCCACAAAACCTATAGCCTTTTATCAAACTCAAATTAACATTTTTGCCTTATTAGCATAATCTCCATCCTGATGATGTATCATATTTATTATACTATCACTTGTGCCACATTTTATTCAAAACAATTACATCTCAATATTATATCATGTGCATTTCCCTCATCAAGGGTTTTAAGCCAATTAGGGTTTTCTAAGCCATTTCAACATTAATTAATTTATTAGGTCAAAAGCCTTAATAACATGAATTCATTTTCCATTATCCTCTTAAAACTATCATGTAAAATTATCACAAATTATTTTGTAGAAAAAGTTAATATTATCCAACAAGTTATTAATCCTATAATAATTCCAAATAATGTTCATAAATGGCTTATACCTAAGTTACATATTGTCACAGCATCTTTCATACTCATATTAATGACATCATTAATCATTTTCGTCCATTACACTTCATAATATAATTATACATATTTTAATTCACATTAGGAATTTTATGAATATTTATGTGAATCCAATTATTCATTATCATGTTTGAGTCATTATATGCATTTTAGTGAATAGGATGTAACACATTAAATATTAATGAATTAATTCATATATCAAGTTATGATGAGGTGTTCATTAGAGAACAAGGTGATATACCTTACATATATTGATAACTGTGTGACTATAATCAATTTACATGCATTAAGGTATATTATGTGATGATGACACCTAATGTCACTAATGTATCATGAAAGGCATTAAGGGTATATATATATGTATATGTTGTCAAAGCTAGATGATTACCTATTAGGGTTTAGGTCAACATGATCATTACATGTTAAAGAATCCTTAGGGGAATTATCCATACACATTTTACCATTAGGGTGGCATAGTCAACGTTATGTATATTCACAATTAGTAATGAGTAACTCATTATTATGTGAATCAATAATATGTGAAGGTTCAAGCATATGAACTATCTCTATATGACTTACTACATATTCATGTGTGTATAAACAAACAAGTTGAATTACAAGTATAATGTGTTTGGTAAATTCTTGTTCACATAAGTTATTATGTACATATGTCCACATGGATAGGGTTTCTAACTCCAAAGGTATTTGATTTTTCTTTTAATTGGGATTCCATCCCCCTAAAAAGGGATTTCTTCCTAGAAATCAGATTTTCAAAACCAAATAGGGTACAAACACCATTATCCTCACTCCACCCCTTAAAAGGGTCAACTAAGTCAAACTAAGCTAAGGATAAAAGGGTACATAAAACTTAACACTAAAAGGATTTACTAACCAAGCTTCAGGTTGTAACATAAGGTACACTAAACCCTAAACATAGGAGTATAAGGTATTTAAGGATGATTTTTTTTGTGAGTAATAGATCAAATCATCACTTATGGTTTTCCTAAGGTATTCAACAATTAGGCTACATGCCCAAAGATAGACTATGTCGAGCTTTCTGTATCAGATCAGGCCAAGCCAGGTCATATGAGCTCAGGAGTCCTCCTTACCAAGCTAGTGGGGTAGAGGAAAATATTGCCAGCCCCCAAGCTCTGACCCTTTCTAGACACCATCACTTTCAACTTCTAGCTCTAGTAGCTTCTCAATAGACAATTCACTAAAAAGTTGACAAAATTTATTTTTAATATGAAATTATTATGATCCTAAATCAAACTTTCATTATGGGTCAACTCTAAGGTGAAAAACTTACTATAGGAACTATACATGATAAGGGTTCTATCTAGGAGACAATTTTGAATTAGTCAAGAATCTGACTACCTCGATGCTCTGATACCATGCTGTAAAGACCAAGTCTCTACTGTTAAACATGATAAACAAGTACATCAAATGTGTGGCAGCAGAAGAAATAAAACTTGACTTTATTCAAAATGTATAAAGAGTACAACTTTATACAAAACATAGGATCTAGGTAGAGGAAGACTTAGACTAATCCAATATTGTCTCCAAACAAAACAACTTAATATATAATGGCAACTATGACCATGCAAGCTATATGCTCTTTTTCTTCTTGTCCTATCCTTAGCCTTAGGTAAACCAAGCTTCCATGCACACTCTGATCCTAGACTGGATGGTTGGGGTCATCCAGCAAGAGAAAGATAAAGGTATGTGTCAATCAAAAGGAATAGGACAAGTAATAGTCAACAACATTGCATAATAAAGGATTCTCTATGCTACAAGATTTTAAGAGAATGAGACAAATATTCAAATAAGAAATAGAGAGCTGCCAATATCAATCTCCACAATAATAATCACATAGCATGAATATATTAAGACACAAAGTCATCTCAATGTAGGGTGAGGTACCTACCGGACCTCACCAGTGGCAGGGGGACTAAAACCCCAGTGCCTATATAAAGTGGCAGGGGGACTAAAACCCCAGTGCCTAATATAAAATGGCAGGGGGGCTGAAACCCCAGTGCCCGGTAGGAGGACTAATACCTCAGTGCCCTGTGGGTGGGTTGTACTCATGTACACTACATTGTCATTTGGCCTAAAATACATCATGCTTAATAGTCACTTGGAAGTATTGAGAAGTAACAACATTGCAAGATTGCAAAATGAGAATAAAACCCAATTAAATAATCTCATTAAATGGATGAGCCAAACATTGGCCATAGCAAGATTCAAGAGTTACAATTAAATGAGCCACATAAGCAATAGAAGCATTAAATAAATACAGAGCCAACAAAAGCAATAGAAGGATATCAAGGCTGGCACATCTTTACGGTAGGGTTGGATAAGAGCCCAACTGAAGGATAGGTAATTTGCACATATACATTCACATAGATTTCATATTCATCATAGATGTTCACATAAGTAGGTTCCACATACTAAAATAGGCTTCACATACCTGTTTTAATTAATTACCATCATTCACCAATCTGATTGTATCACCATTCCATTTTCCCCTAGTTGCAAACATTATCATGTATTAGGATGTGTTAAGCATAAAGATATAAAGAAAAACCCATTTTAAACCTTTTTAGGAAAACCTTCAATTTGAGACCCAAAACTTAGACCAAGACATTACTTAGACTTTAGTGATTAGGAAAATATATTTTATTTTACAGATTGGACTTAAAATGAATTACGTATGCATTTTAGAACATTTTATACACTTAAAAGGCATTCAAGGCAAACTTCGAAAAAGGAATCATAATTGGGACTCAAGAACCTTAAAATCAGATTCTACATGAAAAATCCTTTCCAATGACTATTTATTTACATTTCTTTGACCATGGATCAATTTACTATGAATTAAGTAAAATTATCCAATCAGAATGCAAGAAAACCATAGCATGACAGTAATTTAAATGAAAATGCAATGTGATGTAAATAACAGGTGAAGTGACCAAAATACCCTTCATCGGCTAATTGATTCAATTAAAATGGCGAGGGCAGTCCAGTCATTAGCAAGCATCGATACTTCGCGGCAAAAAGCAAGAATAAGGTGGGAAAAGATGATAATGCCCATGCATTGTGAAATTGGCTGGTCAGAGGGGCGAGGGTTGCCCTGGTCATTTACTGATCAGGCATCCCCTTGCTCTCACCATGGCACTGGAGCGAGCAACTGGAGTTCGACTCTTATGCTTCAAATCGCCATCAGGGCGCGCAACCGAGAACGGGCATTGGGAATGAGTTCCCTAGGTTCCCAAGGTGACGATGAGATACATAGAAGCTCATGGCGTGCTCTGGAGCCATGGACCCATCCTCGACATGGTCGGGAACAGGGGCAAAACCAAATCTGAGGTCAAAACCACCGAAAACAAGGGGAAAAGACACCGCTTAAGTCCCCAAAAGGTTTGTGGATGCAAGGCGGGTCGAAATAAAGTATCCCGAGAGGCGGAGGTCCACTGGAACGGGAAAAACACATGGTGGCAGTGGAGCTCTACGGTGACTATAGGACATGGTAATAGAGTGCATCGTGAGCCCAGTGAGGTTAAGGAACAGGAAGGCGGAGGTCTAGGGATGCTTACTGGCGCATTGATTTGACCCAAGGTGTATTAGGGGCCGGTGTTGGCATGGAGTTCATCGGAGAAGAAAAGCGAGAAGGACAGGGAGCTCCGGGAAGGTTGAGGAGAAATTGGATGAGGAGGACAAAGTCTCGAGGCCTAAGGGTGCTCGAAGACCCCTTAAATAGGTAGGAGAAGGACCGAGGTCGCCTCTGCGACTCGAGGGTTTGAGAGGAGTGGAGAGGTCAGTTTGGGCGTAATGCCACCAGGGAGAAAGGGGTGATGAGCTAGGGCTCACTCGAATCGGCGGCGTGAGGTCGAGCTAACGGTGAAGGGATCGTGTTAAACGGAGAAGGAGAGAGGGAGAACGGCTCTGAGGAGCCAAGGAGTCTGGCAGCCCAAACGAGTGGAGGTAGCAGAAGGTGCGGATGCTGTTGGATCAAGTCCAGATCAATTCTTGACCCTTATATGGTGAGTAAGGGGCGTGTGACAGGAGAATAACCCGAACATTAGCGTTGCAAATGAATTAAATGAAATCGATTCAATGCAATATAGTTACACTATACTAAAGCTTATAAAATGGATTTGAGGGGTCAAATGAAGTCCAAAAGCCACCAAATTTTAACCACATGCTCATATTAAAGTCTAGAACAATTATATGCAATTACTTTATCGTTTTATACATAATATGGACCTTAATAAATATATTGCTCATTAAAGTGTATATTAATATATTAAAATGAATGAATTATATGAAAAGACTTCTTTCTATGAAACATGTGAGTAAATTTCGAGATATTAAGCACATTAAGATTTCAATAATCATTTCTCAATTAAATAACATATTTTCATGAATTAAAATCATATTTTGAGGAGAGAGAAACAATTAAGGTTAATGTTCTCATACATTAACTCAAATACACATTATTGCTAATATATTTATCCAAAATGCTCCAAATTAACATTATCTAATTATTATCTCCCATTAAACTCCATTTTGTATTATTACTCCTTAATTATTACCTTAGGTGGGTTATTTGTGCAAACACCCCTCCATTAATATAAATGAGAGAAAAGGGTAATTTCAACCTTGAATTGTGCTCAAATTGCACAAGGAGTCCAAAAAGAATATAAAAGAAGGGAAATTTATGAAATTAGTCCAAAAGGACTTGAAAGAAATGAAAAGATAGAATATGGGTAAATTGTAGGGAAGACCCTGAGATTCAATATGTTACACTAGGGCTGCCTCCTTAGTATCTTCTCCCTTCTTGTGGGATGTCTCTACCTCTTGCCCTTTTGTCTTTTTAGCAGCTATCACCTTTACCTTTTTGCTACTTCTGGTTGCTATGGGATCAACCTTCCTCTTGCCCAGATTCCTTAGCTCAGACTCTGTAGTCTAGTATTCTGAGGTTCCTATATGTGTTGCACTCTATGCAGACTTTAACCCTTCGGGTGTCTGGTGACCCAGAATGTTTTGATATCATTCCATCTGTAGTTGCAGTTGTAGCCTCCTGGCTGGCGGTAGGCTTGTATTCGGCTCTAAGGCCTTTGCTAGCTTCTCCACAATCATCTCTATCTCCTTCAATGAGGTTGCCCTCTTTTCCACTGAGTCGTTAGTTGAAGAAGACATCCTAAAAATTTTCAAATTGATTTTATAATTAATATATCTTTCAATTCATTAGTGATTCTATTTAACTTTTCTCATATGTATATGTATGTTTTATATTTTTAGCCATTTCCCTAAGACCGCGACCCACGGTCATTACTTATGAAATGAAGAACACCGCGACCGCGGTCCAAGATGATGAAAATGAAGCAGTCACGATGAAAAGGAAACAACTAAGGGAGATCATGATTCGAAGTCTTCGTCATGACCGTGGTTCAAATTACTTGATTTTTAGTTATTCATGGGCATCGCGACCCGCCGACGAAAACTGGTGCCGCAACCCGTGGTCAAGGTTCTTGTACCGCGACCGTGAAGCTGGGGTTTAACCTATTCCTTTGGGAATGATGGTTGGGTGGAGGGTCGAGGCTTCGATTGGAAGATTTTTGGAGGTAGCTGAAACATCGATGCCCTTGAGATTGAAACACACTCAAAAATGCCGACCTAGGGCGGGTAGGGGCACGGCAAAAACACTCGGTGAGAGGGAAGGGAAAAAGATGATCAGCAAATTCGTTGATGACTCAGCGAAGCTCGAATCGACAAGAGGGGTAAAGGTGTGTGAAAATGGTGAGTGAAAGAGCTAACCAGGCTCGACTATGGCCGTGGTGGTGGGTGGTGAATCGGAAAACTAAAAAAAAAGGTGTTTAGAGGATTACCATGGCAGCGGAAAAATTGACAAAATGTGGGGGTGAAGGGCTATTTGCGGTGGCAATTCACATTTCTGTTGTAGCGGCGGAGCAAGCTTGGTCGGCATCGTAGGCGAAAGGGTTGGAAATTCATTCTTCTTGTTATGAAAACTGAGATTTTTAGGCGAGAGGAACAATGTACCAAGGGTTTAATAATATATAGGAGAGACATCATGACTCAGAGTGCAAACAAGGACCGCAATCGCGGTCGGCTCTCTCTATAACATGGACCTCAGGTCACAGCCTAGTGGTTCTAAGGAGAACCACCTCGGGTTGTGGTGTGTCTCCTTGCATTGAACAAGGTTAACACCTCGCCCGTAGTTTTCACCGTGACGACGGTCAAGACCGCCACCTGCGATCTACCCAAACCAACTTCAATACTTAAACCAAAACATAAACTTGAAAGAAGGTAACATCATCCAAAACATAAACTAGATCCTTCAATAAAACTATCTTTCTTTCAAAGAAACAAAAGATATATAAAATATTACTAGAAAAGGGAAAATTAACAAACTAAAGAGTAGGAAAGCCAAAAGTTTTAAAACAAAGGAAAAACATAAATTTAGAAAATCAATAAACACTTGGGTTGCCTCCCAAGAAGCACTTGTTTAGAGTCTCTAGCTCGACTTCCTAATCATTCACTTTCTTACTTCCCCAGTTGACTGTGGTGTCCCCTCATTCTTTTCAGTTCCTGGCTGGCTGGGTTCCTCCAAACTAATTTGTGACCTTCTTACAAAGGCTTCATCTTCATAAATTCTCTTTACCCTATGTCCATTAACCTTAAAAATGCTCATCTTTTCCCCTAAAATTTCCATCATCCTAGATGGGTATATCTTCACTACAGAGAAAGGACTAGAAATCTTTTTTGGCCCACTTTGTCAAGGTCCATATTAAAAAATTTGATGGCCCATAGAGCTTTGTGTTCAAGCTCAAGTGGCAAATTATTGGGTTTTGTGGAGAAAACATGTGCGGCGGAAGCAATAAAATCCACGCAACCTGAAATGGGATCTCGTCGACAACAACGCATTTGGAAGGAGTGTTTGCGGGATATACCTTATCATGGAGCAAGTCTGGCGATGTCCCGTTGCATGATGGTGTAACACTACTGACCTACACGGATGAAACTTCTCTCCCGTTTGCTGTCGCAGGTTGATCCGGTGGCGCTCCTTTGCGGCAGTGATGTGCACCTCTCGTAGCGCATGCAGGTGGTCATCGACGTCCTCTGAACGTAGGCGTCAATGCATTTGCATCTCTACTTCGTCCACACAGATGGACAGAACTCCACGTCGCACTTCCCAAGCCGGTGGGAAGGAGTCGTGTCTCTGCGGCGGCGTGCTAGCGGCGTGTTTCTCTCCTTTCTCTCCTAAGGACGATGACGGCTAGGGTTTACGTGCGTGAGCGTAAACTAAAAAGCCTGTATCTATCTTATATAGATATCGGCCGTCAATCCTCCTTTAAACAGGATACGAAGGGAAATAGGGTTTCCTAAACCCATCGGTAAATAGAAACGTTGCGTTAATTAAAATGCTCGTGGATTAATTAGAATATTCTAGAATTCATTAATTAACCAAATAATCACATTAATTGATTCATTAATATCCGACTCCATGCAATCACTTGGAATGGCTTTATGTGCATATACGCCAACAAACTCCCACTTGCACTTAGAGCCAGTCACTCCAATATTATTCTAATCGATTACATAAACATTTTAGTAATCAATGTGATTCGAAGCAATTCCAATCAAATCCACAATTATACTCCTATTCCAACACATCCTATGTGTGTGATCCGGTAGGCTCCAAATTACGTTGGCAGTGATATCCATAATCATATTATGATTTCACAAGCAATGATTGGTATCTAGCAAGACTTCATTGCTACCCAAGTAATTGGAGAAGTTGGAGAACAACTTAACCTATCATTCATGACTGGTGTTACAGTGATTGTACAGTTCCTTTGTCACTGATATCCGGATTGAACTCGAGTCATGGAATTGTTATACTTTTCAATGTTCAATCCATGTTCCTTGAACTAGAGCATACTTTCTGAGATGTATGTAAGCTCAATATCACATATTGACTCACATCAACATGGCCATGCATTTCTCAGTCTAGCTTATCAAGTGGCCAGAATATCAAACTCCCGTAGGAAGGAAAAATTCCATCTACATCACTAACAGTCATCCCCATGTGTCACAGTGCACCCAAGCACCATCTTTATGGCAATCCTTATTCAGGACCACAGTGGATGATGTCAAAGTACACTGAACGACATGTGATAAGTGTAGTGACTTTAGGTCTAAGAACCACAATCACCACCATCATTATGAGATGTGAATCTAACTACCAATCATGGTATCCATGTGTCACTCTCAAGGTGGGTCTATCTGATACACTATTATCTAACAAGTATCTATTTGTTTGGTTTGATATCTCCATATCATGGATAATGAGATTCTTCCATCAACCAACATACATTCTAATCTTATGTGTTATTGATGTCTATGGATATTTCCACAATAACAACCGATTAGGGACAAAACAAGAATACATACTCTTAGCATACATATGATCTCACTGTTCAAGTCATCAACCCAAAGACATATGTCATTGAGTATATCATTCTATAGACATCTATAAGTTTTATGGTCATCTCACAATATAAAACACAAACATATAGATCAGAAACTTGCCTTTATTGATATCATCAATGTAGTATTACAAATCATTTGCATAGTATCCCATTACAATCATAGAATGATAGTCTCTATAGGCATACATACCAAAAGATTCCCACTTGCACTTATACCCAATCACTCATGAATCTCAATCCAAGTGATCGAACATGTCCGTTATGTTTCTACTGTGAAAGTGCTTTTGTGAGCGGGTCAGCCACATTGCTTTCTGTAGGTACTCTGCAAATCTTCACATCTCCTCTTTGTACGATCTCTCGTATGAGATGGAACCGCCATAGAATATGTTTGGAACGTTGTTGCGATCTTGGTTCTTTAGCCTATGCAATTGCTCCATTGTTGTCGCAAAACAACTCAATTGCATAACCAACGCTTGGAACCACTCCAAGTTCATAAATGAACTTCTTGATCCACACAGCTTCCTTTGCAGCATTAGATGTGACAATATATTCAACCTCTATTTTAGAATCTGCAACTATCTCTTGCTTGGAACTCTTCCAGCTCACAACTCCGTTGTTCAGGCAAAACACAAATCCAGATTGCGATCTGTAGTCATGTTTGTCAGTTTGGAAGATAGCATCGGTGTAACCCTTTACCACGAGCTCTTCCTCACCACCGTATACCAAGAATTGATCCTTAGTCCTTCTCAAGTACTTTAGGATGTTCTTTATGTCTGTCCAGTGACATTCACCTGGATCTGACTGATACCGACTCATCGTGCTCAAAGCATACGACACATCAGGACGAGTAGATAACATCGCGTACATGATAGATCCAATTGCTGATGCATATGGAATCTTACTCATGCGTGCTCGTTCATCACATGAAATAGGACATTGGGATTTAGAGATCGTAACCCCATGGGACATGGGCAAGTTACCTCTATTAGAACCCACCATGCTAAACCTCTTTAGCACTTTATCAATGCATGTGCTCTGGCTTAGGCCTAGAAGCCTTCTAGATCTATCTCTATAGATCTTGATCCCAAGTATATAGGATGCTTCGCCTAAATCCTTCATAGAGAAGGTCTTCCCTAGCCAAACTTTTACTATCTAAAGAGTAGGGATGTCATTTCCCATCAATAGTATGTCATCCACATACAATATGAGAAATACGATTGTGCTCCCACTAACCCTTTTGTAAACACAGGGTTCATCTTCATTTTGACTAAAGCCAAACATTTTGACTACTTCATCAAAACGTAGATTCCAGCTCTGAGATGCTTGCTTCAATCCATAGATTGACCTTTGTAGCTTACAGACTTTATTGGCTTCCTTTAGATCGATAAAACCCTCAGGTTGTGTCATGTACACATCCTCGAGTAAATTCCCATTAAGGAAAGTTGTTTTAACATCCATCTGCCAAATATTAGAGTCATGATAAGCTGCAATGGCAAGCATGATCCTGATGGATTTAACCATGACAACTGATGAGAAGGTCTCATCATAATCAACACCTTGAATTTGACGGAATCCTTTCGCAACCAATCTACCTTTATAGGTTTGAACATTTCCATCCATGCCAGTCTTCTTCTTGAAGACCCACTTGCACCCTATGGGTCTTACCCCTTCAGGTGGATTCACCAAGGTCCATACCTTGTTGGTGTACATGGATTCCATCTCAGATCTCATGGCTTCGAGCCATTTCTCAGATTCTGGTCCCTTAGTAGCTTCTAGATAGGAAGTTGGCTCATCTGCTATGCCCAATTCGTCACTGTCTTGAGTCATAAGAAATCCAAATCTCTCAGGCTCAAGTCGTGTCCTACTAGACCTATGAGGTTCCTGTGTTACATTTGGAACTTGAAATTCCACAACAACTTGTGAGTCTTCATGTTCCTTATGTACCTCCTCAGGTTCTCTACTTTCTTGTTGGTCTCAAACTTCTTTGAGCTCTACATTCCTCCCACTAATTCCTTTGGAAATAAATTCCTTTTAAAGAAATACAGCAGTCCTAGCAACAAACACTTTGTTGTCAGTTGGTGTGTAGAAGTAGTATCCCCGAGTTTCCTTGGGGTATCCAACAAAATAGCAATTTTTCGATTTGGGTCCAAGCTTTTCAGGAAATTGTTTCCTACCATAAGCTTTACATCCCCAAATCTTTAACATAGACAAATTGAGACAATTCCCATTCCATATCTCATATGGTGTCTTTTGAACCGATTTGGAAGGTACACGGTTAAGTGTAAACGTTGTAGTTTCAAGAGCATATCCCCAGAACGATATTGGAAGTTCGGCTGAACTCATCATTGATCGTACCATGTCTAATAATGTACGATTACTTCTTTCTGACACACCATTATGTTGTGGTGTACCAGGTGGAGTCCATTGTGATACAATACCACAGTATCTCAGAAGGTCCTCAAACTCTTGGCTTAAGTATTCACCACCTCGATCTGAACGGAGTGCTTTAATACTCTTACCAAGTTGCTTCTCTACTTCATTCATGAAAGTCTTGAACATTTCAAGAGTTTCTGACTTGTGTTTCATAAGATATACATAGCCATACCTACTGAGGTCATCAGTGAAGGTAATGAAGTACTGATAGCCTCCTCTAGCATTTGATCTAAAAGGTCCACATACATCAGTATGTATGATCCCTAGTAGATCACTGGCTCTCTCACTGTGTCCAGTGAAAGGATTTATGGTCATCTTCCCTAATAAACATGCCTCACATGTCTCTAATGATTCAAAATCAAAAGAGTCTAGATAACGATCCTTATGGAGTCTAGATATGCGCTTCTCGTTTATGTGCCCAAGACGACAATGCCATAAGAATGTTTTGTTTGAGTTGTCAAGTTTTAACCTTTTAGTATTTACGTTGTATATGCTAGTCTCAAGTTCTAACAAGTAGATACCATAAGACATAGGGCATTGCCATATAAGATCTCATCTTTAGATATAGAAATAATTCCATTCTTAATGTGAAATTCAAATCCACTCTTGTCCATACAAGATACACAAATAATATTTCTATTAATGGAAGGTACATAATAGCAATTCTATAATTCTATTACAAGGCCCGTAGACAAAGATAAACTAATAACTCCAACTGCGGTGGCAGCAACTCTTGCTCCATTAGCAACCAGCAGCTCGACTTGGCCCTTTCGTAAAGGCTTACTTCTTATCAGATCCTGCATATTAGAACATATGTAAGATCCACATCCGGTATCCAGTACCCATGATGAAGAAGTATTTAAGTTTATCTCAATAACGTATATACCTGAAGTGGAGATCTCTATCCCCTACTTCTTCTTCCTCAGTTCCTCCAGGTAGAGAGGACAGTTTCTTTTCCAATGTCCAGGCTGGTGACAATGGTGACAACTGCCTTCTTTGGAGATCCCACCTTTAGCTTTGAGCGCGGATGACTTTGGCTTCTGCCCGGCTTTAGAACTTTTCTTAGCCTTGCCTTTACCTTTTGACTTTCCCTTTGCCTTGCTGATCACCATCACAAACTTGGGCTTGTCTTTCTTCATCTGTGCTTCAGCTGTCCTCAACATGCCTAACAATTCTGACAACGGCTTGTCAAAATTGTTCATGTTGTAGTTCATGACAAAATGATTATATGATTTAGGAAACGATTGTAGAATCACATCAGTGGCCAAGTCTTGACCTAGGGGAAATCCCATCTTGGATAGGATTTCCATGTACCCAATCAAGGTGAGTATATCGGTGCCAACTGAGTCTCCCTCTTTCATCTTGCTTTTGAACAAAGCCTTTGAAACATCATATCTCTCCTGCCTTGCTTGATGTTGATACATGTTCTTGAGATGTGTTACCATATCCATGACATTCATGTTCTCATGTTGCTCTTGCAACTCATAGTTCATTGAGCACAACATCAGACACTTGACATCCACGACATCATTAAGGTGCTTCTTGTAAGCATCCTTTTCAGCCTTGGGCGCATTTACGGCGGGCTCCTCTGGCTCTGGTGTTTCAAAGACATAGAGCTTACGCTCATGTGTGAGAACAATTCTCAGCATCCTAAACCAGTTTTGAAAGTTGGTTCCGGTAAGTTTTTCCTTCTCAAGGACCGATCGCAATGAGAAAGTGTGAGTGTTGGTTGCCATTTGATTGCTACAAAAGAAAAATTTGCATTTAGTTCAAAATTTTTTTGACTTGTAATGATTTGATAAACGAGATTAATTAGGCCTTTAGTTAATTACGCTCCCACTATTTTATTCAAATTGATAGCCCTCACTATCAACTCGGAAGATTGCAACGCACAACCTTCTAGTGAGCCAAGACCCAAAATAATTGGATCAATGCCCAGCCAACGCCGGCGTCAAAGACCAAATACTAAGGTAGGCAACTTTTGCCAATTGCATCATATGCAACTCTTGGATAGATGATCATGCACAACTCCTTGCCATGATGCATCTGTGTGCCTCTAGGTACTTGATCCTATCAAGGTTCCCTAGTTTAGTCCAACCCATAAACCAACACCATGAGTGTGCACCCTACGGAGGCAGACCCACACACCCACCATCACACTTCCACGAGATAGACAGTGTACCACACGGAGGTGTGCCCACACATAGTCGATCAAGCTTTTCATGTGTGTTGCTTTATGGAAGGAAACTAAAACTTAATATTATTAATTGAGGGGTTTTATTAATACATATATATATCCAAACACCACATACTTATAGTACGTATCATATACTACTATATCCACAACCACAAACGATAGACATGCAATCATAAACACAAATACATCGGTTATGGCCATACTATTGTAATCCTTTGGAGCAACAAAGGATTACGGTCCACCTATGGTCTTATGCATATCATGCAACACCTGTGAATCAACCTGTAAGCATGTAATGATCAACATTACAATGAACAACTTCATGGATGCTTCGTGAGGTTGGAACTTCAAGTTGCTTCTTGGAATGGGATCATCTTGTTGCTTCTCCATGGACGCTCCTTGGAGTTGGATCTTCAGGTTGTATCTTAGAATTAGATCTTCATGGTGCTTCTCCATGGACACTCCTTGGAGTTGGATCTTCAAGTGGCCTCCTTACATCAAGTTTACAAAAACTAAAACTAATCCTATCTCTATTACATCATGTGAGTACAAATATAAAAGGAAAGAATTAATTACAATTTGAAATAAGAGATGAGGCTCGACATGCAAGCCGAATACTTTATATAAAGGATCCATATGTAACCATTATACATCCATAGAATTCACAAACAACCATATCCACAAGATTGACATCCACATTCATTCACAACATTCACAAAAGGGGGCCATAACCGTGCATGCACTCACCACATAAAACAGATTTTAAAGGCGACGTGTATGCTATCATAGGTATATCTACATATACATATATACATATTAAAATTGCAGTACTTTTAATGCGGGACATTCCCCATTAAATAAATTTTTTTGACTCCCACACAGACAATGCGGGGTACATAGGGGAAACACCCCTGTGCGAGGAGATCGACGTCGTAGATCGACGCTGCTCTGATACCACTGTTGGGTTTTGTGGAGAAAACATGCATGGCGGAAGCAATAAAATCCACGCAACCTGAAATAGGATCTCGTCGACAACAACGTATTTGGAAGGAGTGTTTGCGGGATATACCTTATTGCTGAGCAAGTCCGGCGATGTCCCGTTGCATGACGGTGCAACACTACTGACCTACACGGACGGAACTTCTCTCCTGTTCACTGTCACAGATTGATCTGGCGGTGCTCCTTTGCGGCAGTGATGTGCGCCGTTTGTAGCGTGTGCATGTGGTCGTCGAC
Source organism: Alisma plantago-aquatica (assembly GCA_963693085.1). Lineage (NCBI taxonomy): Eukaryota > Viridiplantae > Streptophyta > Magnoliopsida > Alismatales > Alismataceae > Alisma > Alisma plantago-aquatica. Next base: position 338,636,080 of record OY856414.1, read on the forward strand.
GTCCTCCGAACGCAGGCGTCAATGCGTCTGTGTCTCTACTTCATCCACACAGATGGACGGAACTCCACGTCGAACTTCCCAAGCCGGCGGGAAGGAGTCGTGTCTCTACGGCGGCGTGCTAGCGGCGCGTTTCTCTCCTTTCTCTCCTAAGGACGATGATGGCTAGGGTTTACGTGCATGAGCGTAAACTAAAAATCCTCTATCTATCTTATATAGATATCGGCTGTCAATCCTCCTTTAAATAGGATACGAAGGGAAATAGGGTTTCCTAAACCCATCGGTAAACAGAAACGTTGCGTTAATTAAAATGCTCATGGATTAATTAGAATATTTTGGAATTCCTTAATTAACCAAATAATCACATTAATTGATTAATTAATATATGACTCCATGCAATCGCTTGGGATGGCTTTATGTGCATATACGCCAACATAAATGACATGACTTTCCATAAATAAGCATGTTGGGTGTTGTACCTATAGGTGTTTTGTACGCAATTCGAAAAGCTCATAGAGAATCGTCTAGCTTCATTGACCAGTCCTTTCTTGTCTGAGTCGTTGTCTTCTCCAAAATTTGCTTGATTTGTCTTTTCGATACTTCTACCTACCCAAATGTTTGGGGATGGTATGGTGTGGTGATTTGGTGTTTCACTCCATATTTCTTCAGTAACACTTCAAACTATCTTTCTCTGAAGTGTGATCCCCCGTAGCTTATGACTGTGCGGGGCACACCAAAGTGTGGGATGATGATTTTCTGGAAGAGTTTAATCATAGACTTGGGGTCACACATTTGAGTGGCGACTACTTTGACCCATTTTGAAACAATAATCAAAAACAATAAGTATGTATTGATTTCCTTTTAATGATGGAAACAACCCCATATAGTCAATTGCCCAGACATCAAAAATTTTAAATTCCACCCATTCTGCCATGGGCATTTCATTTCTTCTGCTTATGTTCCCTGTGAGTTGGCATTCCTTACATGATTTAACAAAAGATGTTGCATCCTTGAAAAGTGTGGGCCAATAAAACCCAGATTGTAGTACTTTTGTTGCAGTCCTTTCTCCACCGTGGTTCCCACCATAGAGTGAAGAGTGACACTCTTTCAGAATCAATGAAACCTCATCTTCTGGTATGCACCTACGGTATAGATTGTCAGAACACCTCTTGAACAGTAATGGATCGTCCCAGTAATAGTTCTTGACGTCGGAAAATAGTTTCTTCTTCTGGTGGTATGTAATCTCAGGTGACAGCTTGCCATAGGATAAATAATTACAGATATTAGCAAACCAAGGCAATCTCTACTCGTCAGACTAAGCCATCAGTAGAGCTTCATTGACATAATTGTCATTCACGGGTAACTGATTCTCTTCATCAAAAACTATTCTACACAAGTGGTCTGCGACCACATTTTCTTTCCCCTTCTTATCAATGATTTCATGATCAAATTCCTGCAATAGTAGAGCCTGCCACAGAAGCTGTGATTTGGTATCCTTTTTCTACATCGGGTATTTAATTGCTCCATGGTCTGTATATACCTTCACCTTTGATCCTATTAGGTATGACCCAAACTTGTCAAAAGCAAAAATTATTGCTAACATCTCCTTCTCAGTTGTGGTATAGTTTACCTATGCCTCATCTAATGTGCGACTGGCATAGCATTTTACATGGTGATTTTTATCTTTCTTTTGACCTAGTAAAATTCCTATTTTATAATCACTAGCATCACACATTATCTCAAATGGTAACTCCCAATATAGGGCTTGTAGGATCGGCGCAATTGTTAATGCTTTCTTTAGGGTATTGAAAGCCTCCAAACATTCATTGTTGAAATCAAATTCGACGTATTTGAGTAAAAGATTGGACAAGGGCTTCAAAATCTTTGAAAAGTCTTTTATAAACCTCCTATAGTATCTGGCGTGACCAAGAAAACTTCTTACTCCCGTTATAGACTTCGGTGGTGGAAGTTTTGATATGGCTTCTATTTTACTCACATCTACTTCGATCCCCTTTTTAGAAATTTTGTGTCCCAGGACTATGCCACTTTGTACCATGAAGTGGCACTTTTCCCAATTCAGAACCAGATGTTTCTCTTTACATCTTTTTAGGACCAGGGACAAATTTTCACACATGCATTGAAATTCGTTCCATAGACTGAGAATTCGTCCATAAAGATTTCTATGATGTCCTCTAGAAAATCTAAGAACATTGAGATCATATAGCATTGGAATGTTGCAGGCACATTTCACAGTCCAAACGACATTCTTATGAACGCATATGTGCCACAGATGCCCATGAATTTTGTTTTATCTTGATCATCTAGATGAATAGGGACTTGATAGAATCCATAATATCCATCCAGGAAGCAAAATTAGTTGTGATGAGCCAGCCTTTCTAACACTTGGTCAATGAACGACAGGGGAAGTGATCCTTCCTTGTGGTGAAATTTGGTTTCCTGTAATCTATGCACATTCTCCATCCTGTAATGATTTTAGTGGTGACTTTGTCACCATTTTATCCCTTCACTACTGTCATTCCTCCTTTATTAGGCACGACGTGAATGAGACTCGCCCAATTACTATCGCTAATCAGGTAGATAATTTTAGCGTCTCACAGTTTCAGGATTTCCTTCTTTATGACTTCTTTCAACATTTGGTTTAGCTTTTGTTGGGGATGAACAAGCGAATTATCAGACTCTTCCAAATGTATCTTGTGCATGCAAAGAGATGATTTAAGCCCTTTTATATCCTCTACATAATATCCTATCACCTTTCTATGATCTTTCAGCTCCTTTAGCAGTCTTTCTATTTGTTCTTCTATCAGGCTTGCATTCACAATAACAACATTCCTCTCCTTGTGGTCTATAAACTCAAACTTTATCCCTTCTGGAAGTGGTTTCAATTAGGGCTTCAACTTAGGTGCCTCTTGCTCTTCAGGAGACTATTCGAGTGAAGACTACTATTAAAGAAAAATACTAAATGTATCAAGTTTAACTCACATCAGTTATCATATGGATATTAATTCCTAACCATCTCATCATATGATTCAGGAACATGGTTATTCAAACCCTCAGATTATCATAACACTTGCTACCAAGTGACATATAAGCATCAAGTCATCTAACAACATGACCTTGATTGAAGCAATGTATATACTTTTCACATATCATTACTCTAAAAGCTTATAATTGTTTTCAAGGAATATGACATCATAACTCTTACCAGGCTATGATCACCTCATAATATCAACCTGCATGACTAATACAATTAAGGACATGCATATATAACAGTCTTACCACAATACCAAAACTTTTCAATTTCTTTATATGACACCACGGGCGTACCACCTTGCACGGTCGTGTAAAGTAAGGTTACCACGACCGTGCTCCCTTGCACGGTCGTGCAAAGTAAGGTTACCACGGCCGTGCTCCCTTGCACGGTCATGCAAAGTAAGGTTACCACGGCCGTGCTCCCTTGCACGGTCGTGCTACAGAAGATCACTACATGATTCATATTTATATATATGTATTCTAATCTTTCATCCTTTCAACTTGATTAGGTCACATCAACCCTTCAATCAAGTACATACAACTATGTTCAACATAGTGTATCAAGCTATTAATCCTATAAGCAATTAAGAATTCTCCCTTTAATTGGTTCTAATCACTTAGGTATTATTAGGGTTTCAACCTTTGTACCTTCATTGATTATCATTACTAATCATTATTGGATCAATAGAACATTCATCATCTTAATTCTCAAAGATTCAATCACATTGGACCTCCACTTCATAAGGTATCCAATTGAATTAGGGTTTCCAATGTTGATTCCTTCAATCATTGAATTCATGGGACCAATCATCAATTGGACCTATACTCATACTTCAAATGAGTTTAATAGGTAAACCTTCAACTGATTTGACCCTCAATTTACCCTCAGTTGATCATCAATTAAGGTTTAAATCAATCGAATTAGGGTTTGGAATCAATAACCCTTCAACATATTTCAGTGTGGGTCTAATTGATTTAAACCCATTGAACCATCATTCAATTTGGACATGACCTGACCCCAAACGGTCTTGGGATCGTTTGTATGACCTCCAAATGGTCTTTAGACCGTTTTCCCATCATATCATCAAAATCCAAGTCAACCAATTAAGGTTTGGATCATTGGATTGATCACCAAATCAGCAATTGATTACACTCCAACTTAGTATCATTGGATCATTGATTGCTTAACCATACTCACCCCTAGACCTCCAAACGGTCTTGGGTGAGCTCCAAACGGTCTTGAGACCGTTTGGATGATCTCCGAACGGTCTTGAGACCGTTTGGCTCATCCAAACCTTGGATTCTAGTGAAAAATCATTAGGGTTTGAGCTATTGAGTTGATCATCAAATCAGCACTTAATTACAAAGTGATTTGGTATCTTTAGACCTTCAATTGGTCAACCATGCTTAACCTTAGACCTCCAAACGGTCTTGGGTGATCCCCAAACGGTCTTGATACCGTTTGGGTGATCCCCAAACGGTTTTGAAACCGTTTGGGCTAATCAACCCAAAATCTCAAATTAACTCATTGGAATTTCAGCACTAATTTCAATTAGGGTTTTCCCAATTGATTAGCCTTCAACTCATGATTCCTTGGGAATTAACCCCTCAAATTTGGTTATTCATTAACCAACATAATTAGGAACAGGAATCGCAAACGGTCAACGCTTGGTCAACTCATTCAAAGGGTTTTGAAACCGTTTGCCCAAAAAGTTCAATTAATCAAGCTGAAAATCAGCACTTAATCCAATTAGGTTTTCCTAATTGATTAGACTTCAACTCACGATTCCTTGGGAGTTAACCCATCAATTTTGGTGAGTCATTATCCAACATAATTAGGAACAGGAATATCAAATGGTCAATGCTTGGTCAACTCACGCAAATGGTTTTGAAACCGTTTTCCCAAAAAGGTCAAGTTAATCAGGTTAAAAATCAGCACTTAATTCAATTAGGTTTACCTAATTGATTAGCCTTCAACTCACGATTCCTTTGGATTTAATCCCTCAAATTTGGAGGGTTATCAACCAAAATAATTATGAACATAAATATCAAACGTTCAATGCTTGGTAAACTCAACCAAATGGTCTTTGACACTGTTTTCTCCAACCGACCTTGTGAAACCATTTGCCCTTCAAACGGTTTTGCAAACCGTTTGCCCCAAACGATTTTGCAAACCGTTTGGCCAAGGGGGGGGCAAGACCATTTGCTAAAGTAGCATTGTTAATCACACCCATATTATTCTACCTCCAGATCAAGGTCTGTTCTTCATGGTTTTAGTTGCAAGAAAGCAAGGAAGGATGGGGGAAAGAAGGACAAATTACTTTTGCAAGAAATAAAGATGCATAACAAAGTTTAAGGGTTTAGAGTTATAAAACCTGCCTTAGAACCATCTCTAGAGATCCAAGCTTCGAAGATTTAATGGTGGCTTGAGCTCCACAGGTTTTCCAAGGTTCCTTCTTCAAGAATTGGTTGGAAAGTATGGCTAGAAAGAAGAACTAAGTAAGAAAAACTAGCAAACCAACCTTGCAACATGATTTCCTCCATGAATTCGAGCAAGATGATGATCAAAGCTTACCTAGAACTGCTTGTACGTTCTCCTCTTCTCCATAACGCTGTCCTAAGTTTGTCTAATCAAGGGGATAAGAAGGGAAGTGAAGGAAACGATCCTTGCTAAGTGAGAAAAGGTGTATATATACTTTGGGTGAAATTCCAACATAAGGACAACTTGTTTCTCCATTTCTCATCTAGGTCCTTCCCTTATTCTAAGACACGTTTCTACCTTCCATAATTAAGAAAAACTCATCTTAAACCCAAGGTCTAAAGGTGAAGAAAGCCAACTTCTTACTAAGTTGCACATATAGAAGGGTTATTAGGCTTATAACTTGATTATTTAATTTATAAGGGTTATCATTCTTATTTGATTATTCAATTGAAGTGCCCTCTTCATAATTATTACTCTAAATGATGCCAAGAGTCATAAAAGATATTGTAGAAGGTGTATTTTACAAGTTGCACCCCATATTTTGGGTAAATTGCACTTTACACCAAAACTAGGGTTTTAAGTACAAGGATTGCTCCACAAGTTGCATCTTGGTGCCCAAACTTGGAGAATCCATCATACTTCATCATATTCATTCTTATGATGTCTCAACACCAAAGGAACATCTTAACATGTGCAATTTGCAAGTTAACCCCTTTTAATTGAGTAATTTGCACATAAGTCCCTATTAACAAAACAATATTATAACATTATTCAAAAAGAGCAGAAATAGAATTATATGTTCCTCAGAAGCTTTAATTACATACCAAAAGATAATCACAAGTATCTAATTACATAACTAAGCAAAACACCTAGGGTTAGTTCATAACCCAGGTCAGGTATGTTACAAATTATCCACCCCTTACAAGGATTTCGTCCCCGAAATCAACAAAACATATTAAGAGAAAAGAGCAAGGTATTTCCTTCTCATCTCTTCCTCTAGTTCCCAAGTGGCTTCTTCAACACCACGGTGATTCCAGAGGACTTTAACAAGACTTATATCTTTCTTTTTAAACTTTTTAATTCTTTTATCAAGGATTGACACTTGTCCTTCCTCATAAGATATGTCATCATTCAATTCTACCCCCATAGGTTGTAGAACTGACTCAGTATCAGGGTGACATTTCCTCAACATAGAAATGTGAAACACAGGGTGTAACCTCTGTAACTCTGGGGGTAACTCTAGTTTATAGGCTACTTTTCCAATCTGTTCAATGATTAGATAAGGCCCCATAAACCTAGGAGCTAACTTCCCTTTTCTTCCAAACCTTAGAATTCCCTTCCAAGGTGAGACCTTGAGATACACTCTATCTCCAACCTGGAACTTCAAAGGTCTACGACGCTTGTCAGCATAAGATTTCTGCCTATCATGTGCAGTCTTGATTTGTTGTTGTATTACTTTGATCTTTTCTGTGGTCTACTGCACAAGATCAGGACCTAACCGTTGATATTCACCGGTTTCATACCAACATAGGGGTGATCTACAACGTCTACCATATAAAGCTTCATAAGGTGCCATTTCAATGCTATGTTGATAGCTATTGTTGTAGGCAAACTCTATCAAGCTTAGGTGCAGATCCCAACTCCCTGTAAACTGGAGAACACATGCCCTCAGCAAGTCTTCCAAGGTCTGTATAGTCCTTTCAGACTGTCCATCAGACTGAGGATGAAAGGTCGTACTAAACCTTAATTGGGTGCCTAAAGCTTTATGAAGTCATTCCCAAAAATGACTCGTAAACTGGGGACCCCTGTCTGAAACTATAGTGACTGGAACTCCGTGCAGTCGCACTATCTCCTGAATATACAACTGTGTTAGCCTCTCAGCAGAATAGATTGTTTTGACAGGTAAGAAATGCGTTGTCTTTGTCAACCTATCAACTATTACCCAAATGGAATCATACCCTTTTCTTGTCCTAGGTAGGCCAACAACAAAGTCCATGGTTACGTGATCCCACTTCCACTGTGGTATGGGCAATGGTTGCATTGTCCTTGCAGGCTTCTGGTGTTCAACTTGAACTTGCTGACACACAGGACACCGCATAACAAATTCAGCAACATCCTTCTTCATCCTAGGCCAGCAATACATATCTTTCAAGTTTTGATACATCTTGGTGCTTCCTGGATGCATAGCATACATCGAAGAATGAGCTTCTTCCAGGACTAACTTTCTCAAGTTATCCACATATGGCACTATCATCCTCCCATGATAATAGACTACTTGGTCATCAGAGTCATGGAAACCATCTCGTTTCTCATCACCAAACTCTGATCTGATCTGCTGAACTGCAGCATCAACTTGTTGTGCCTCCTTGATCTGCTCTCTCAGATTAGGTTTTATATGCATCTCAGCTAACAACCCGGCTAACAATGACACCTTCAATTGTACATTGTCTTGCCTTAAGGAGATAAGCATATCTCTCCTAGAGCATACTAAAGAGTTTAGTTGTGCCCTATCTAAGGCTGGTGTTGCTGATTTCCTACTCAAAGCATCTACAACTACATTGGCCTTCCCTGGATGGTAATCAATTGTACAATCGTAGTCTTTGATTAACTCCATCCAGCAACGTTGCCTCATGTTAAGTTTGTGCTGAGAGAAGATATACTTAAGGTTCTTATGATCAGTGAAAATCTGGAATGTCTCTCCGTAGAGATAGTGTCTCCAGATCTTCAAGGCATGAACTACACCAGCTAGCTTCAGACCGTGTGTCGGATAATTCTCCTCATGTTTCTTAAGCTGTCGAGAAGCAAAAGAAATCACTTGTTTATCCTGCATCAACACACATCTGAGTCCATTCTTGGAGGCGTCACAGAAAACTATGTATCCTTTGCCTTGCTCAGGTAACAAAAGTACAAGTGCACTTGTCAACCTCTCCTTCAGCAACTGGAAGGATTGCTGACACTTATCACTCCAAACAAAAGGAACATCCTTCCGGGTCAACTTAGTCAAAGGTAGGGCTATGGAACTGAAGTTCTTAATGAACCTTCGGTAATAACCAGCCAACCCTAAGAAACTACGTATTTCCGTCGGTGTCTTCGGCTGTTCCCATTGTAGGACAGATTCTACCTTTTTAGGGTCAACACGAATACCCGAGGTAGATATCACGTGTCCAAGGAAAGATACTTCCGGTAACCAGAACTCACACTTGCTAAACTTAGCATATAGCTTGTGTTCTCTTAGCAAAGTTAAAGCTTGACGAAGATGATGTTCATGCTGCTGAGCATCTCTACTATAGATTAGAATGTCATCTATAAAGACAACAACACACTGATCGAGGAAAGGTCAGAAGATTCTATTCATGAGTTCCATAAATGCAGCCGGCGCATTAGTTAGTCCAAACGACATAACTGTGAACTCATAGTGGCCATACCTCATTCTAAAGGCAGACTTGGGTATGTCACTGTCCTTAATACGAAGTTGATGATATACTGATCTCAAATCTATCTTTGAGAAGATAGTTGCACCACGCAACTGGTCAAAAAGATCATCAATCCTCGGTAGAGGATACTTATTCTATATTGTTACTTTATTTAACTGTCTGTAATCAATGAATAACTGCATTGATCCATCTTTCTTTTTAACAAAGAGCACTGGAGCACCCCAAGGCGAAGTACTCGGTCAGATGAAACCCTTCTCAAGCAACTCATGCAGCTGTTTCTTGAGTTCTGCCATCTCAGCAGGTGCCATCCTATATGGTGTTTGTGCTATAGGTTGTGTGTCTGGGATCAAATTGATTTCAAAATCAATTTCCCGAGGCGGTGGTACACCTGGAAGTTCTTCAGGAAATACATCTTCAAATTTCCTGACTACAGGAACTTCAATAGGGTTAGGACTTTCCATGGTAGTATCTACCACATGGGCCAATAATGTGTAACATACTTGCCTCATCAGCTTCTCAGCAACCATAGCTAACACAAGACAGGTAGGTAGAATCTTTCTCTCTCCTTGAAAGATCCATGTGTCGCTTTCATCAGCAAACACAGCTTGCTTGGATTCACAATCCAAAACAACCTTATACCTTTCCAAGGTATCCATCCCAAGGATTATGTCAAATCCTTGCATCTCAAGTGGTATAAGATCCACTTGAATGCGGTGTTTAGAAAAGAAAAGGATGTAGGAAGAGCATACCTCCGGTAACACAGCAAACCCTCTCAACGGAGTCTCTAGCAACAGACTATCTGCTCTATGACTAACTGTCATATTGCAGTTATGAATCATCCTTCGAGTGATAAAGGAGTGTGTAGCACCCGGATCAATCAAAATAGATACAATGCAGGATGTAGACATATCAGAATATAACAACTTCATCTGACCTGCCACAACCCAAGGGTTGATCACTGCATCAGGTGGATTCATTGCATATAATCTTGTTGTTGCTTGTGGTTGATTCGGTGCTGACGATCCAGCTTGGGACGCTTATCCACGTCCTCTAGATCTTCCTGGAAACTGTCTTCTCTGCGATCCTTGCTGACCCTACCTCTGTGGTTGGGTTACACTCACTGGTCTAGCTCTGCAGTCTTTCATCAGATGCCCCATCTTCCCACATATATAACAACTTCTATCTTGTTGTTGTGGTCTGGGTGGTCCTGTAACCGACATAGATGCTGAACTGTGAGCCCCTTGTAGTGGTAGGCTTCGTCCTCTACCTCTACTCAGTGTCCACTGTGTCAGAGCACTAGGTCTAGGTGGTGGTGGTATAGGCGCAGAAAATCTAGGCTTCTTGAAGTCTCTGGATGAAGATCCTTGGAACTGAGGATACATCCTCTTGTTATGGGTTTGCCTCTTCTCTGCTACGAACCTCTCTATCCTTATGACAGACTCTACAAAGATAGCAAACCTTTCTCGGTTCTCTAGGGCAGAGACAGGGGTAGTCAACTCAACATTTAACCCCTTCTTGAAACACGTGATCCTTTCTTCATCTGTAGTAGCCATATGCGGATAGAACCGTAACAACTCCATGAACTTAGCCTCGTACTCGCTAATGTTCATCAAACCTTGCCTTAACCTCTCGAACTGAGAGATTTGCTCATCCAGGAACATTTTAGGGAAATATCTATTGATAAATTCCCGTCGGAAGACTTCCCATGCAACCTCCACACCAGGCCTCTTCTCCTCTTCCATGGTCCACTAATGCCCGACACTCCCTTTGAGAAGATAGACAACATGTCTAACCTTCTCAGCTTCTGGGATGTTTAGGATTCTAAATGCCTTCTCTAGTTCGGTCAACCACAGATCGGCATTTGCGGGATCAGTCGTTCCAAAGTACTCAGTTGCTCCAACTCGGCGAAGTCGTTCAAACGTCTTGTCGATTCCTTATCCTTCAGGTTGGGTAGGTTCCCTAGGTGCAGGCATGGGCATCCTATCTATTATGTGTGTCATGGCAGTCATAAACTTCCCAAACATGGTCTGGACGGCTGGATTCCCCATGTTAGTTGGATTGAACTGGGGTGGCTCAGGTACAAGTTGTTCTATCTCCTGGTTCCTTGCACCTTCTCGTGGTGCAGCAACGCTACTCTCTGCCACATATTCCTCATGTGGTCCAGACATCCTTAACTTATCTTCTTCTCCTGAGGAGCAGAAGACACTATTAGATATACTGGCAAACACTAAGAATAGACTCAACATCCTAAGTCCTATGTCTCTGTAGACTCAGTGAACCTAGAGCTCTGATACCACTAAATTGAGATGACCCATTGCAGAAAATGAGATTAACTAATGCGGAAGCAAATTATTAGCAGTGGAATAATGAAAAATCACTAAATTTTAAAACTTTTTGGAAAAAGAACTTCAAACCATAACTCCTTTATAAGAAAACAAGGTAAACAGTTTACATCATAGCTTGACATTACATCTTTGTGATTACATACATCCATTGCCTTATTATCTGAAGAAGGCAAGATACAAAATCTCGAGGCACTAAGCCAAAAACCTCATACCTACTGACTCCTAGGGCCTGAGAGTACAGAGACGACATAAGACATACTATCTACGAGACTCGATAGTCAGTATCTCCACCTAAGATTCACTGCTGCCCCTGGTGTTGCTGCTGCTGATACTGCCCACCCTCAGATTGGTTCCTCCGTCCTCTACGTCCACCTAAAAATTCGAAACCCACGGGGGTGAGACAACTTGAATAATTGTCCCAGCGAGAGTTATAACTCTCCGCCAGAAGCTTTGTTATAGAAATAAAGGATTAACATAAGCAATATACTCTTTAAGACATTCAACCACAAATTTGGTATTAAGTAAGACAACATTTACTTAAGCAATTATTTCAATAAGGAAAATGAAGAACATGTATACTAATCACATGGCTAGAATATTATAAACAATGTAACATCAATCATTGTTTCTCGTAGTTCAACCTAAGCAGTTATACTACATGGCTGATTATGATTTTCAAGCATTATTATGCTCTGTAGAGATGAGGTATACCGCTCATACTCCAACCGACCATTGTAAAATCGCATCGGTATCATACATAGGTCATCAAAAGAGCCGAATTCTTATGACCTCATCTTCCTCAGTCACTGTGAGGATCAACATGCAGGACATCTCGTGTCTCTTCTACAATAGCTAACCAGGGTATTCTGGCACTTCGCTATTAGAGTCACAGTGGCATTCTGTACTCTCTTCATCATCAAAAGATCTCTTGTTTATCTCTCATCGATGCGACATTAAATATTCCCTCGGGAGATTAGTGATACATCATCCCAGCATAAACATATAGTGAAGGATTGATGGATTAAAGTACATCCTACATCAATTCCGACATTAGGACGTAAGGATATTCGCGTCCATAAACCCCCACATGCTCAAAAGTATGTGTTCCAGGAGTTCCCTTAGGAAAACCTATTTCACCATCATTTGGCTTCTGACAATGATGGATCTATGATCAGGGCTCTACATGATATGATTATACTTGATTATTTAGGTACATTTTAGCATTATTTTAGCATCAAGCATGTTCTCAATCATTAATCATTAAAACACTACTATAAAAGAAGAATACTAAATGTATCAAGTTTAACTCACATCAGTTATCATATGGATATTAATTCTTAACCATCTCATCATATGATTCAGGAACATGGTTATTCAAACCCTCAGATTATCATAACACTTGCTACCAAGTGACATATAAGAATCAAGTCATCTAACAACATGACCTTGATTGAAGCAATGTATATACTTTTCACATACCATTACTCTAAAAGCTTATAATTATTTTCAAGGAATATGACATCATAACTCTTACCTGGCTATGATCACCTCATAATATCAACATGCATGACTAATACAATTAAGGACATGCATACATAACAGTCTTAGCACAATACCAAAACTTTTCAATTTCTTTATAGGACACCACGGCCGTGCCACCTTGCACGGTCGTGTAAAGTAAGGTTACCACGGCCGTGCTACCTTGCACAGTCGTGCAAAGTAAGGTTACCACGGCCGTGCTCCCTTGCACGGTCGTGCTATAGAAGATCACTACATGATTCATATTTATATATATGTATTCTAATCTTTCATCCTTTCAACTTGATTAGGTCACATCAACCCTTCAATCAAGTACATACAGCTATGTTTAACATAGTCTATCAAGCTATTAATCCTATAAGCAATTAAGAATTCTCCCTTTAATTGGTTCTAATCACTTAGGTATTATTAGGGTTTCAACCTTTGTACCTTCATTTATTATCATTACTAATCATTATTGGATCAATAGAACATTCATCATCTTAATTCTCAAAGATTCAATCACATTGGACCTCCACTTCATAAGGTATCCAATTGAATTAGGGTTTCCAATGTTGATTCCTTCGATCATTGAATTCATGGGACCAATCATCAATTGGACCTATACTCCTACTTCAAATGAGTTTAATAGGTCAACCTTCAACTGATTTGACCCTCAATTGACCCTTAGTTGATCATCAATTAGGGTTTAAATCAATCGAATTAGGGTTTGGAATCAATAACCCTTCAACATATTTCAGTGTGGGTCTAATTGATTTGAACCCATTGAACTGTCATTCAATTTGGACATGACCTGACCCCAAACGGTCTTGGGATTGTTTGGATGACCTCCAAACGGTCTTGAGACCGTTTTCCCATCATATCATCAAAAGCCAAGTCAACCAATTAAGGTTTGGATCATTGGATTGATCACCAAATCAGCAATTGATGACACTCCAACTTAGTATCATTGGATCATCGATTGCTTAACCATACTCACTCCTAGACCTCCAAACGGTCTTGGGTGACCTCCAAACGGTCTTGAGACCATTTGGATGATCTCCAAACGGTCTTTAGACCGTTTGGCTCATCCAAACCTTGGATTCTAGTGAAAAATCATCAGGGTTTGAGCTATTGAGTTGATCATCAAATCAACACTTAATTACAAAGTGATTTGGTATCTTTAGACCTTCAATTGGTCAATCATGCTTAACCTTAGACCTCCAAACGGTCTTGGGTGATACCCAAACGGTCTTGAGACCGTTTGGGTGATCCCCAAACGGTTTTGAAACCGTTTGGGCTAATCAACCCAAAATCTCAAATTAACTCATTGGAATTTCAGCACTAATTTCAATTAGGGTTTGCCCAATTGATTAGCCTTCAACTCATGATTCCTTGGGAATTAACCCCTCAAATTTGGTGAGTCATTAACCAACATAATTAGGAACAGTAATATCAAACAGTAAACACTTGGTCAACTCACTCAAACAGTTTTGAAACCGTTTTCCCAAAAAGTTCAATTAATCAAGCTGAAAAATCAGCACTTAATCCAATTAGGTTTGCCTAATTGATTAGCCTTTAACTCACGATTCCTTGGGAGTTAACCCATAAATTTTGGTGAGTCATTATCCAACATAATTAGGAACAGGAATAGCAAACGGTAAATGCTTGGTCAACTCACTCAAACGGTTTTGAAACCGTTTTCCCAAAAAGGTCAAGTTAATCAGGTTAAAAATCAGCACTTAAATCAATTAGGTTTACCTAATTGATTAGCCTTCAACTCACGATTCCTTTGGAGTTAATCCCATAATTTTGGAGGGTTATCAACCAACATAATTACGAACAGAAATATCAAACGGTCAATGCTTGTTCAACTCAACCAAACGGTCTTGGAGACCGTTTGCTCCAACTGACCTTGTGAAACCGTTTGCCCTTCAAACGGTTTTGCAAACCGTTTGCCCCAAACGGTTTTGCAAACCGTTTGGCCGGGGGGGGGTGCAAGACCATTTGCTAAAGTAGCATTGTTAATCACGACCATATTATTCTACCTCTAGATCAAGGTCTGTTCTTCATGGTTTTAGTTGCAAGAAAGCAAGGAAGGATGGGGGAAAGAAGGACAAATTACTTTTGCAAGAAAGAAAGATGCATAACAAAGTTTAAGGGTTTAGAGTTATAAAACCCACCTTAGAACCAGATCTAGAGCTCCAAGCTTCGAAGTTTTAATGGTGGCTTGAGCTCCATAGGTCGTCCAAGGTTCCTTCTTCAAGAATTGGTTGGAAAGGATGGCTAGAAAGAAGAACTAAGTAAGAAAAACTAGCAAACCAACCTTGCAACATGATTTCCTCCATGAATTCGAGTAAGATGATGATCAAAGCTTACCTAGAACTGCTTGGCCGTTCTCCTCTTCTCCATAGCTTTGTCCTAAGTCGGCCTAAGCAAGGGGATAAGAAGGGAAGTGAAGAAAACGATCCTTGCTAAGTGAGAAAAGGTGTATATATATACTTTGGGTGAAATTCCAACATAAGGACAACTTGTTTCTCCATTTCTCATCTAGGTCCTTCCCTTCTTCTAATCCACGTTTCTCCCTTCCATACTTAAGCAAATATCATCTTAAACCCAAGGTCTAAATGTGAAGAAAGCCAACTTCTTACTAAGTTGCACATATAGAAGGGCTATTAGGCTTATAACTTGATTATTTAATTTATAAGGGTTATTATTCTTATTTGATTATTCAATTGAAGTGCCCTCTTCATCATTCTTACTCTAAATGATGCCAAGAGTCATAAAAGATACTCTATAATGTGTATTTTACAAGTTGCACCCCATATTTTGGGTAAATTGCACTTTACACCAAAACTAGGGTTTTAAGTACAAGGATTGCTCCACAAGTTGCATCTTGGTGCCCAAACTTGGAGAATCCATCATACTTCATCATATTCATTCTTATGATGTCTCAACACCAAAGGAACATCTTAACATGTGCAATTTGCTAGTTAACCCCTTTTAATTGGGTAATTTTCACATAAGTCCCTATTAACAAAACAATATTATAACATTGTTCAAAAAGAGTAGAAATAGAATTATATGTTCCTTAGAAGCTTTAATCACATACCAAAAGATAATCACAAGTATCTAATTACATAACAAAGCAAAACACCTAGGGTTAGTTTATAACCCAGGTCAGGGATGTTACATAGTAGGTCTCTATATTGACTTGTGAAGAAAACAATTATGATTTGGAAGTATTTTATAGGTGGGTGAATATAACCCCATTCAAAAAAGTATACACAAAAAGAAATTTGTGAAAATGGAACTTGTTGCATAAAGAATTAAGTAGAAATATGATACTAGGAGGGTACAATAATCCTTAAGTACACCTGATTTAAGATTGTTCATGCCTAAAATGCCTTAAGTCCCCCCGTAATTGCAATAATGCTTATGAAGTACATAGAAAAAACAACCCAATATAATTGATTCGTAATCCCTCATTCTCTTTGGCCATAGGAAAGAACCAAGAAACTATATCATTCTCTATGGATGTGGGACATTAAATCATCACTACCTACTTTTGCTGTCGTGAATATGCAAGGATGACAAATTCTCCATTACCTAACTTGACAACACCAAATAGGACATGTTCCCCAAGATCATTGATTCCTTACCGTGAAGCTACTTTAAGTTGATAAACAAAAAAGAGAAGATGGATTGGAAGAAGGAAGTACAACATTAAGTTTAGTAAGATTAGGAAACATATAATTGAGCTCCTCTTGATGGCAAAAGGAAATCTAAGGCAAGGGAGAACATGTACATGAAAGAACTATAAGATTATAATATCAAATAAAATTAAAATTGTCTCAAATCTACATAATGTTGGTCAAGTGTGGATATATGGGTTCTAAGGATTATATTTTCATATAAAAACATTAGGTTCATCCAATGAGATCACTAGAGGGTCTATGAACATAATATAATCTATATAGATAGTCAAATTTCTTTGTAATAATTAGTTGGGTAGCAAATGCCCACTATCCGTCAAAATATGATTTGGAATAATCATGTGTCAATCAAACTCTCAATTTGTATATATACATAGATATATAGTCACAAAACATAACATTCGTATTTTAGGGTGAGTACATAGACCAAATGTCTCGCCCAAAGTACATATTTGATCAATGTTGCTCGGTCAAACTTAAAGTATGACTGAGAAATTCAAAGTGGATGTTCCTTGGAGGAACTTAAAACATAAAAAACACACCCCAGTTGAACTTGACCTAAATTGTAGTTTCAACAATACTTCTTTTGATCTACAATCCAATTTTGCATAATCACTTCCAACAACTTTTTGTAATACTCAATTTTGATATTTTTGGGTCATTCTTAGTATAATTAAGGGTATTTCACTATGTTTTTTTGAATATTTTCTTGTCCTTCATTAGATATAGGATAATAACTTTTACATAAATTAGATGCCACATATAATGTAAGATTGTATTCTTTGCTTTTAGCTTGAATATTCTTGCAACAGGTGATAGCTGTTATATTGACAATATGGGAAATACATGACTCCTCAAAATAGGTTTCTATTAATTTCTCATGTACCAAAAAGATTTCCCTTCGTATCTTGCATCTTGGTTGAGGCAAAACTCTAGTACTTGTGAAATAAAGACCAAACCTAAAAAAAAATACTTCGTTACTTCCATTTTTGGTATAGGGTATATTTTGTGATTTTGTTTTGCATCATATGTCTTTGTTGTGACACTAATTTTCAATAACCATAATCAAGAAAAGTTTCATGATATAAATATAGTTCAATGAGTTATTTTGGTCAGGATGCTTGTCTTCAAGGCAATACTCTATTGAAAAGTTATTAGAAGACGTTTTTGAAAAGGATAATACTCTTTTGCTACTTTCTTTGAGTTTGTGTGAACTCCTTGATATATGATGAAATCTCCTTTAAACTAAATTTGTGTAAGGGATAAGTGGTAAGTTTTTGCAACATGTAAACATACATCATAATAGCAATGATCATAAATTCTTAGTGTTACTTTTGGGTGTAGGAATCTCACCAAACCATGTCAATAATTGTTGGGTCACCATTTGATTTTGTTTTCTCTCCTTTCAGGATGTATTTCTCTTATTCACTTGAAGATACTTTTTTTACATGGTTCATGATGCTAACGATAGAAGGGTGATACATATCCATATAATAGGAACTTATTAGTCACAATGAAATAGTAGTTCCACGAGCATACTACTAGAATAACAATTAAAGGTGGTCCATAATGCTGCATGTTTAGCTAATAGGATGGTGATAGTGCAAAATTGAGAACTTCATGAATCTATATACATCCTGCATATAAAGAATATAAGTTACTATTCAAATGACTAATAAAGAGCATAAGTATTGTATTTCCTAACTTGAGGAATGTATGTATAAACCATCTTGTTATTTATATCAACTCATAGATTCCTTGTTGCTTCTTAGTCCACATAATTGGTAAATGGGTTCTAAAGTGGCCTAGATTCTTTTATTAAAGAAGATAAACCAAAGATATGAAAAGAATCCCAACATGTGTGCACTCATAGCTTCCACAATCTATATGATTGTTCTTTGTACTCTATAAAGACATGGTTTCTTCATGCATGATTGTTTTACCCTATCACTATCTTTTCCCCTTATGTCATACTATTCTAGTCAATGATCTTGAGCATTAAGACCACAAACTCATTAAAGTTAACATATTAAAATTACCAATTATGTATTTTTCAAAGGCTCATTTTTTAGAATAGATTATTTTGATTATATAAATTCCTCATTTCAAGGATATGACATGGTATTAGAAAGACACATAATAAACTATATCATTGCAAACGTCATGACCAAGATATGTAAGGAAATAGCACATGATCAAAAAATGGATCTAAATTTGGATACTTCGGTCATGATCATTATGAAACACACTGTGTAAAGAGGTCATGCACAAGTTCACATTGTACTTTGATTATTTCCTATGGTTATCGATCCATCATAGTGTATAATTATCCTGAGATACATAGTCAACTGAAACACATTTTATGAGTCCTCTTCCTTCCACTTCAATCTCCTAGTCTAAAATTTGAAGTCATTTATACCAATAATGCACTCAAGTATATATTTTTTGCCACAATCATAAGTCACATATGGGAATAAAACAAGATCAAAATATGGATCTATTTTTGAAAAATTTAGATCATGGTCATTGTGAAACACATAGGGGAAAGAGGTCATCCAAAAGTTTGCATTGTACTTTGATTGTTTCTTATGGTTCTCATGGTTGTTATGTTTCTCATGGTTCTCATGATTGTTTATTATGGTTCTCATGCAAGATCTAATCATGATCATTACAAAATAGATAGGGGAAAGAGGTTGTCTACAAGTTTGCATTGTACTTTGTTTGCTTCTTATGGTTCTCAATCCATCACAGTGCATAGTTTCCTGATATACCTAGTCAACATAACACTACTTTTGTCTCATCTTCCTTACACATATAATCCCTGACCTAATACACTCAAGTATAATGTGTAATTATCTCATGTAATAACATCCAAGTCTAGATGTTAATTGAGATGTAAATACTTATTTTGCCTCTCTCTCTCTCTCTCTCTCTCTCTCTATATATATATATATATATATATATATATATATATATATATATATATATATATATATATGGGATTAAGAGAAGCATTCTCTCCCCCTCTCCCACACACGTAACCGAGGCCAAACACTAGGGAGGGTGGTAAATCAAGGCAGAAACTGGGATTTGAACTCAGGTCCCTTTATTAGGAGACTCCATACTTGACCACTTGAGCCACTCCTAGTCAGCTATATATATATATATATATATATATATACATGTAAATATATACATATACATATATATACATGTAAATATATACATATACATATACATATATATACATATGCATATATACATATACACATATATACATAGATATATATATGTGTGTGTGTGTATATATATATATATATATATATATATATATATATGGATGTATATACATATATATATGTATATATATGAATATATATATATATATATATATATATATATTGATGCGATGATTTTGAGTCACATTTATAGACTTGTTTTACTTGTGTTTTATGCATTTATTGGTCATTTTGGTGGTTAATATTGCATAATTCATTTACTTTGGTCTATGAGCCTTATAAACATCAATTCTCCCTTATTTTAGTGTTTTGAGCATAAATGATTACGATAATATGTTTTATTTCGGCTTATGTGGTTTTGTGTTGTAATTTCAGGAAAAATGAATATCTGCAGGTATCAATACTATCGACAGCTGTCGATACCATCGACACGACCATAGGCTGTCAGCCGCAAGGAGCCACACAGAGTCAATACCATCGACACAAAAGTCGATGGTAGCAACTTACTATCAGGTTGCTGGCGAGAAGAGAGTCGATACTATCGACTCCAAAGTCGATACTATCGACCCCAGAAGACTCAGTGACGGAAAAGGACAAAAAGCGACGCCTAAGAGTGTCGATACCATCGACCCACGTCGATGGTATCGATTCAGCATCAGGAACAACGAAGAAAAGGAAAGAAGACTTGTCGATATCGTGCAAAGTCGATATCATCGACTCGCGTCAATGGTATCGACACCGTCAAATACAAGTTTGCTCCAGATCGATCTAAATCTGACGGATGTGATATTTTTGCAATCTAACTCGGTGATTATACCTAATGACGGTGTCCAGGAGCAAGGGATCACGTCATTAGCCGTTGCACACATCCCGGGAAGGTGTGGAGAGAAGAACGGAGCCCAGAAGCACGCCCCAGCCGTTCTGGAAGCCGAAGAAGACGTTTTCCACCGCCGAAATGTTGTAGAGCACGCATTCCGCGCCGAGGAATGCTTGGATCTTCTTCATTCAGGGGTTTCTTTACTTATTCACATTTTTCTCCATGTTTTCCCTTTTCTCTACCATGTTTTGCTCTGAGATGAACATGCGGGGCTAATCCCCTTTGTCTTTAGGACCGGGAGTAGCCCGAGGAAGCATTGTATGACATTTTTATCATAGTAATTCATCATTTATCTCTTAAATATGTGGTATGATTTTGTTTTCTCAATTATATTGTTATGCTTGATCACCATAATGATAATCTAATGCCCTTAATTACTTTGAAAGAAGAATTAACGGTTGAAAAGAGACAAAATTCACATTAATTAACAAATCCCTTGAACAAGGTGATGTACGGTTAATGGTGGAAACCCAGAGGTCGATTTTAATGCACCTAGTTTAGGGTATAGGTTACTACGACGGTGGAACTGACCTAGACATAGGTAGTGAATTGTACCACGACAGTGGGCAATTTTGACTACAGGCCACTATCCGGATTGAGAGATGAACTTGTTTAACTATATAAAGATTCATACAATGAAAACCCACGGTGAAACCACAATCCTAAAGATATACATTTGAATTGATTAAATTACACCTTTAATCGATTGCTTTGTTTTACTTTATTTTCTTTTATTTTTACAACAACTCTCAAACTCTTTTAATTGGTTTAGCTGATCGCAACCAGTTAGTAGTAGTCTACCGACAATTCAGTATCCCTGCGTTTGACTCGGGCCTCAAAAGGGCCTATACTACATTGACGCGTACACTTGCATTCTACGCACGGTAAAAGCGTGTCAAGTTTTTGGCGCCGTTGCTGGGGACACAAAAACTTTCGGCACTACGAGTGCTGCAAGCGGCCATTCTAGGTCACTTTTTAATTTTAATTTTTATTATTCAATAATCATTTTTGAATTTCATAGTTTACCGTTCATATTTAGCAATCGTCTATCATGGTACTGAACTGAGATTACCATTTTTGCAGGTATTGTGCATGGTGCAGACGTGTAGCACCAACTACACGCAACGAGCACCAGAGGTTCCACTGCCAGGACCTGACGACGAGGAGGAGTACAATCAAAACCAACTGGAAGATATAGATTCTGACTCAAAACAAGAAGCCATGGCTGAAGAGCAGACGATATGGGAGAAGATCAAAACTTCTTTCTCATCTGCTTCAAAGGGGCCAATCAAGAAGCATGCGATCAACATTCCGACTTATAAGATTGATCCTGCATTAATCAACTTGGTCAAGTCAAATGCATTCCATGGGCTAAAGAACGAAGACCCGGTGACTCATATAAGCCAATTCATGGAGAATTGTGACATGATTAAAATTGACAGATTTCCACAAGAGACGCTCTACCTAAAGTTGTTCCCGAGTTCTCTGGCAGGAAATGCACGAGAATGGTTGCACAATCTTGACGATGAATATGTGGAATCATGGAACAACATGGTCGAAGTGTTCTTTGAAAGATTCTTCCTGCCTGAGAAAACAAATGATCTGATCAGAAAAATTCACAATTTCAGCCAGAAGGCAGGGGAGACATATTCTGAAACCTGGGAGCGATTTCAGATAATGCTTAGAAGGTGCCCACACCATGGTTTGGATAAGGAAAAATAGGTTAAAATCTTCTATTTTGCTCTTTCCGAGCATGATAGAAGTAACTTAGATTCAGCAGGTTCAGGATTTTTCTTGAACAACACAGACACAAGGTGTTGGGAGATCTTGAAAAATATGGAAAAGAAGCAGTCTTGGGGTGATAGGGATGCACCAGAACAAGTCAAAGTTGCAGGTGAGTCCAGGGCCATCAAGGAGCTAAATGATAAACTAGACCTTTTAGCCAAGAAATTTCTTGCCAAAGAAGATGCAGAATCCAATGAGGAAGCCCAGGTAAATTTATGCAACAACAGGTCTATAGAAACAATGATTATTCTTGGAGGAAGGATAAGAAATTCTCATGGAAGGATCCAAACAACTTCCTACAAGATCCAGATGCAAAGCCACAACCAAGGGCTGAAGAAAAAAGCACCGAGTTGCTTAGTCAAGTGGTGCAGCAAAATTAGGAGATTATGAGTATGTTTAGTAAGCAGCTGCAGTCCCAGGGTGATATTTTGACCAAGTTTGGACAAACACTGCAAAGTCATGGAGCACAAATGAGGGCACTAGAGACGACCGTGACCCAAATTTCCAATGAAGTGGCGGTCATAAAGCATGCCAATCAACAGAGACAGGCAGGGAATGTAGAAGTTACTCAAGCACATCATCAAGTGAAATATATATCTGTGATTAATGAAGCAGAACCCCCGGTGGTAGAGGTCCAGGATAAAGGCAAAATGATTTTTGATATGGAGACTACCCCAAAAATACCATATCCTCACAATCATTATGGACTACCAAGTGGATATCATCCATTCAGAAAATCCCGCCAAGAGCCCATCATGGTCGCGCCAGTACCTAGGCAAGAAGAGCAGGTGAAGGTCATGCGTCATGGTGAAGCTACATTCCCTGTGAGAGAGGTTCCACTACAAGTTACACCAGTCAAAGATGATCTACCAAAGTCTATGCCAGAGGGAGTCATTGAAACAAGCTTAGGGGAGATTGCCCCAAAAAGCCCATATATGCCACCTCATAAGCATCTAAAAGAGGCAGTTGTGTCTTTTCCGGACAGTCCGAGAGCGAAGAAAGTATATAGACATTACAAGAAGTTCTTGGAGATGTTCAGAAAACTCCATATCAATATTCCGTTAGTGGAAATGATAGAGCAGATTCCCGCATATGGGAGGTTTATCAAAGAAATCATCACCAAGAAAAGGCGGATCAAAGACGCAGACATTTGCCAGGTGAATGAGATGGTGAGCTCAATTATCCACGGGAGTTTACAACAGAAGAGGAAAGACCCAGGAGGCTTCTATATTCCAAGTTCTATAGGCGATCAACATTTTCCACAAGCACAGTGTGATTTGGGTGCCAGCATTAATCTTATGCCACTGTCTACATTTCAAAAGCTTGGGTTGAAGGAAATAAAGAAATCAGCGACAACGATTGAGTTGGCGGATGGGTCCATTGTAAAGCCATACGGAGTATGCAAGGATGTACTCGTCAAGGTAGACAGGTTCATCTTTCAGGTGGATTCCGTCGTCATGGACATGCTACAGCTTACAAGTTGCGAGATGCTATTAGGTAGGTTGTTTCAAGCGACGTCTGATGTTGTCACTTTCATTGGGAGAGACACTTTGACATTGGGGATTGGCCAGGATCGAGTTGAGTTCAAACTACAGCGTGATCCCCTGGGCACACTCTCCAAAGCTTTGAATTGATGAAGCTTGATGTCGTCTAGCCTAAGACGTTAAATAAGGGCACTTGTTGGGAGGCAACCCAACCATCGGTAGTTTCATTTAGTTTCTTTTACATTAGTAATTTAGTTTGTTTTGATTTTGTTTTTAGTGTAAACAAGGTACCTTGATCGTTTGTTCAATGTGCAGGACTGAGGCAGGGTTGATACTATCAACCCTTGTGTCGATTGTATCGACATGGGTACAGGTTGGCGGCTGCAAAAATCTCATTGTGTCGATACTATCGACGGCCTCGTCGATAGTATCGACATACCATCAGGTTGCTCGCCAAAATGAGGTCGATAATATCGACATGGGCGTCGATACTCGTGAGATCTCTGGAGATATTCAGACGAAAATTGTCTCAGTGAAGTTGATACCATCGACAGGCCTGTCGATGGTATCGACCCGACTACAGGCAGATGGCGGCGGCCGGGCCTCACGAGGGTGTTGCCCTAAGCAGAAGTCGATACTATCAACTTGCGTCGATATTATCGACACGACATGTCACCGATCCGCGAGAGGAAATCAACGGCGATCGCTGCAATAAGAGAGTCGATCTGTGGGATGGGTCGATACCATCGACACCCATCGATGGTATCGACGCGTCATCGATTTGGGCCCCCAAATTAGGCTATCGACAACTGTCGATACTAGCGGAAGACAGATTGTGCTACAGGAGTCGATACCATCGACTCGCGTCGATGGTATTGACGGTCATACAGCAGTGTCGGCCACTGTTATAAAAGGGATGGTTTGTCATCATATGACGTCACACCTTTAGAGCTTTCTTCCCCCATATGAGCTGTGCGTCTTGTTGAGCAACCGGAGCCCAGCTACGAGCGTCAAAGGAGTGTGTTCTTCCCTGAGCCTTCACCGAGCAGAGATTGTCTTCTCTGATCTTCACCGAGCTCCGTCTTCTACTCCTCCTTTCTTTGCAAAGATGGTGCATACTGCCGGCACATCTTCTTCACACGCGACACCAATGGAGATCCCAATGTTCATTCCTCCACCGACTGCGTCTATTCTACGACCGTAGATTGTCCATCCTTCTGCGGAGGTCAAGAAGGTTTATGAGGAATTGATGAAGCGCAAGATAGAGCCGACCAGCTACGTCGATCGGGACATGATCTGCAATCTGGGGTTTGAGGCCAATCTTGCCTACATTCTCAAGGGACAAGCAAGGCATACGGGCAGGAGGCCCGATGAGATGGAATTCCACGTCGACGGCCAGCCATTCTTCGGTGAATGGCCCACATACAAAGAGCCAGTGGTGGAGTTCATGGCGTCACTAGATATATGTGTCGTGCCAAACGACATCATCGCCACTGATCGGGAATGGATCAAAGGTCGGGTTTCTTTCCGGCTGTATAACAACAATTACACTCTCACCCTGCGGCAGTTCAATTCCATCTACAACTGGAATCATGGGCGAGAGCAGTACCGGCGGCCAGACAACAGGACAGACTATGATGCTATTTTCGCTGAGTTAGTGACTGCGCTGACTGGTAAATCTGTGAGCTACCACAACGCGGCGGTGGCGGATTTCGAGCATCCGTTCGTGTGGATTCTTCACCGCATGCTCTGTACTACCTTGTTTGATCGTGGTGATATGTCTCTCAGCAAGTTTCAAGAGACAGACTTGTTTTTCTTACACAAGTTGCTGAAGCGAGAAGAATATAATTGGGGCGCGTTTTTCTTGACGTGCGTGTTGGCTGTAAGGAGGAGTACGCGGAAGGCTCCAATCCACTTTGGAGGGCTCATCACACCGCTGCCCTCCTATCTTGGGTTGAATTTCTCCCAGCTTACTCCTCTCTCCAACCGGAGCAAAGTCAACCTGCATCATCTGCATCGCTCCATCCTTATCATGCTTCGTGATGGACTGGAATATGCACATTGCCATGTTAATCACGCCTATCAAGAGTGTTCACTTCCGGACCCGGTCTTCCACATCGAGGGCGCTCAGCATTTTCGATGTCCTGTCATCGCCATCGACAGCTCGGATGAAGACGGCGGCAACGATGACAATGACAATGACAGCGATGAGCATGAAGAGGAAGAGGAGGCTTTCACCCCTCTTCACGCATGAGTGGCACCTAGGAAGCGTCCCTATATGCATCCGGGTGCATCTTCATCTTCGCAGCCTCCGCCACCACAGCCCTCGTAGCCAAGTGAGGATGTCTACTCCATGCAAGGGATGTATGCCATGCTGCAGGATATTCATCATACATAGCAACATCATACAACATCAGACGCCGGTATTCAGGACACGACAAACCGGTTGCTAGATAATCAGAGGGCAATTTTTGAAAATGAGCGCCTCCTACTCGACAACCAACAACACATCCATGACAGGTTGCATAGGATGGAGATGCAGTAGCAGCCCTTCTATGATCATTACTGGAGCCAGAATTACTTTGGGGGGTATCCACAATCTCCACCAATGCCTCAGTATGATCCGAGTTTTCAGGGGCAGTACCCGTCTTGGGATCCCACGGCCCTGTGATACCCGCCTCCTCCGGAAGAATGATCGTTATCTCTATTCCACCTTTTAAGTTTGTTTTTGACTATGAGGCCATAGTTGAATTCAAGCTTTGGGGGGTTGTTGGAACAACTCTATCCTTTAGTTTTTAGTTTTTATTGTTTTGTCTTTTGTCTTTTAGTTCTTGCAATTTTTAGTCTGTTTGTAGGATCCACACTCTATCTAGTGTAATTGTTGATGTCTTAAGTCTTGTGTCATCTTGTTGCTTGTACATGGGAATCAGGGGAAAAAATTAAAATTTTTATTGTTTTGCAAGCTTGTGTTGTTCAACTTTGAGCACATAACTTAAGGAAATAATTGGGTTTGTCAACTCTAAAATAGAAAATCACAACTGTACATTCTCATGATTCATGAAAAGTGGACGGAACTGGTTGTTTGAGCCTAAACTGATCAAATGATAATGAGACTCTAATTTGAAGTAAGAGAGAGAAACCTCTTAATTACTACACAGGTCAATAAGGAGGAACACATAATAATTTACAAAGGTTCAGTCAATTAGTCTTGTGATCTATCCATCTCATTGTTTTCATACTCCACCATAAGAATTGGAAGTACATTACAGTTTTAATACCTTTGATTGAATCTCATGTAGATAGGACTTGAATTGCAACTAATTTCATATATTTTGCATGAAATAAAAAAATTAGATAAGTTATACATGCACATTATCCTTAGGTGCATGTCATTTAGTTGCATAATATCATTTTGTAGCTGCATTCACATTTTTATACATATGCAATACATCATGTATCTTATTTCTTCTAAAACATTAAAGGTGATAAACTTGTTCCATACCTTCTGAATGCTTCAAGTATATAGTGCAACAAGAAGTGACCGTGACAAATAATTCATTGTCATTTATGGATATAAGGGCCTTGTTAAAAAAAAGACAAAGAAGAGAATTGAGAAATAAATAGGAATGAGAGGGAGAAAGGAACATGTTCTCACTGCATATTAAGAAGAATAAGTACATGATGTAGTTTTCTTAGATATTCCATCTCACCTTGAGACGGAGTAATAGTGCATGCATCATTCCACCCAAATGTAGGCATTAGGGCATTTTCATTTGTATATGCATCATTTAGGCCATTTTTGCTTTGTGCATGTTAGAATTGTATAATGCTTCCATTTCTTTCATGAGCCACCTATTCCATCCACTTGTTGCTCGAATTGGTAGGCCACCGTGATTTTCTCCTCATTTGTTAATATCAGGAGAGCTACTTCCATGTAGATGGTAGTTAGGGCGAGCAACGTAGAATAGGAGATCACAAGATGCACCGAGTCTGAACCGGCGAATTTTATTATGTTAATTGCCTTATATGATAGTGTTCATCGATTTTGAGGTAGATATCTTTTATGGATGATTACTATCACCTTTAGGGTAATTATCATTTTGTGATTAGTAAGGGCCGGTTTGTGAATGTCTGGTGGGAATCATATAGTGATGTTTGTTGTGATGATCTGTTCTTTAGTTGACCCTCACAATTCTATTCTAAAGTTTAGTTGCTCGAGGGCGAGCAATGTTCAAGCTTAGGGGAGTTTGATGCGATGATTTTGAGTCATATTTATAGACTTGTTTTACTTGTGTTTTATGCATTTATTGGCCATTTTGGTGGTTAATATTGCATAATTCATTTACTTTGGTCTATGAGCCTTCTAAACATCAATTCTCCCTTATTTTAGTGTTTTGAGCATGAATGATTACGATAATATGTTTTATTTCAGCTTATGTGGTTTTGTGTTGCAATTTCAGGAAAAACGAATATCTGCAGGTGTCGATACTATAAACAACTCTCGATACCATCGACACGACCACAGGTTGTCAGCTGCAAGGAGCCGCACAGAGTCAATAACATCGACACGGAAGTCAATGGTAGCGACTACCATCAGGTTGCTGGCGAGAAGAGAGTCGATACTATCGACTCCAAAGTTGATACTATTGACCCCAGAAGATTCAGTGATAGAAAAGGACAAAAAGCGATGCCTAAGAGTGTCGATACCATCAACCCACGTTGATGGTATCGAGTCAGCATCAGGCACAACGAAGAAAAGGAAAGAAGATTTGTCGATATCGCGCAGAGTCAATACCATCAACTCACGTCGATGGTATCGACACCGTCAGATACAAGTTTTCTCCAGATCGATCTAAATCTGATGGTTGTGATATTTTTGCAACCTAACTCGGTGATTATACCTAATGACGGTGGCTAGGAGCAAGGGATCACGTCATTAGCCACTGCACACGTCCTGAGAAGGTGTGGAGAGAAGAACGGAGCCCAGAAGCACGCCCCAGCCATTCCGGAAGCCGAAGAAGACATTTTCCACCACCGAAAGGCTGTAGAGTACGCATTCCACGTCGAGGAACGCTTGGATCTTCTCCGTTCAGGGGTTTCTTTACTTATTCACATTTTTCTCCATGTTTTCCCTTTTCTCTACCATGTTTTTCTCTGAGATGAACATGCGGGGATAATCCCCTTTGTCTTTAGGACCGGGAGTAGCCCGGGGAAGCATTGTATGATATTTTTATCATAGTTTCATCATTTATCTCTTAAATCCGTGGTATGATTTTGTTTTCTCAATTATATTGTTATGCTTGATCAACATAATGATAATCTAATGCCCTTAATTACTTTGAAATAAGAATTAACGGTTGAAAAGAGACGA
This sequence comes from Alisma plantago-aquatica, assembly GCA_963693085.1. Classification (NCBI taxonomy): domain Eukaryota; kingdom Viridiplantae; phylum Streptophyta; class Magnoliopsida; order Alismatales; family Alismataceae; genus Alisma; species Alisma plantago-aquatica. The sequence continues at coordinate 338,665,379 of OY856414.1, forward strand.
AATTCACATTAATTAACAAATCCCTTATACAAGGCGATGTACGGTTAATGGTGGAAACCCAGAGGTCGATTTTAATGCACCTAGTTTAGGGTATAGGTTACTACGACGGTGGAACCGACCTAGACATAGGTAGTGAATTGTACCACGACAGTGGGCAATTCTGACTACAGGCCACTACCCGGATTGAGAGATGAACTTGTTTGACTATATAAAGATTCATACAATGAAAACCCGCGGTGAAACCGCAATCCTAAAGATATACATTTGAATTGATTAAATTACACCTTTAATCGATTGCTTTGTTTTACTTTATTTTCTTTTATTTTTACAACAACTCTCAAACTCTTTTAATCGGTTTAGCTGATCGCAACCAGTTAGTAGTAGTCTACTGACAATTCAGTGTCCCTGAGTTCGACTCGGGCCTCACAAGGGCCAATACTACATTGACACATACACTTGCGTTCTATGCACGGTAAAAGTGTGTCATATATATATATGTATATATATATGTATATATATATGTATATATATGTTTGTGTATATATATGTGTGTGTGTGTGTGTCTGTGTATGTTTGTACATGTGTGTGTGTGTCTATATATATATATATATATATGTGTGTGTGTGTGTGTGTGTGTGTTTGTGTGTGTGTGTGTGTTTGTGTGTGTGTGTGTATATATATATATATTTATTTATTTATATTTATATTTATATTTATATATATACATGTATATATATGTATATATAGATATATGTATATATAGATATATATATATGTATCTATATATGTATATATATGTATATATATATATTTGTATGTACATGTGTATATATATACATATATATGTATGTGTGTATGTATGTATATGTGTATACATATACATATATATACACTTATATATACATGTATATATACATACATACATACATATATACATATATATAGCCGACAAGAAGTGGCTCAAGTGGTCAAGCACAGTGTCTCCTAACAAAGACCCGGGTTCGAATCCCAGCTTCCGCCTTGATTTACCACCCTTCCGGGCGTTCGGCCTCCGCCACAGGCATGGGAGAGGAGAGAATGCCTCTCTTTATCCCATATATATATATATATATATATATATATATATATATATATATATATATATATATATATATATATATATATATATATATATATATCTGTGTGTGTGTGTGTTTACCACCTGTATATTGACATTCTTAACTTCTATTCATGTTACACAAAAAACCACATTTTTATGTGAATTCAATGGCAATTTGGGAATTATTTGTCTTCTTGTCAATATATTTCTTGAAACTCTAAACAGGGCATGTGTAAAGCACCTGCCAAAGAAGGACAAGGTTCCACAATATATAAAGACACAAAAATTTCCCATCAAGACTATTTGACTAGTTGTGTTCCTCCATAATACAGTTCAGTACTTGAATGTGACAAGTCAAACAAACCTCAAGTAATTGAAGATTAAGTTATAAGATCCTTGTCTTGAAAGATGAATTTACCAATAAAACCATGGACCAAATACAAGGATAGACTTCCAAAGCCATCATCAATTTGATTGGATAATTTATATTTTGTTCAAATCCATATAATGAGAGACGAGAATCTAACTAAAGAGGAGGCAAAACACTCAAATACAAAAGACCACCTATCACAGATTTGACTCCACTTCGACTAAAATACATACAAATAAAGACAAAAGACTCTATCACCATTAATCCAAGACACATTCCTATAAATAAAACCCATGTACCCACATTCTTAGGGACTCACATTCTCACCACTCCACCTTCACAAAATGTTTGTCTCCCAGGCCATGACTGTGTGTCATTTGTACATTCACCTTCCATACAATTATCAAGATATTGGCCCTCCACCACTTCATCCACCCTTACCAGAGTTATAATAATGGTTTAGGCTTGTGTTCACACCACAATGTCACAAAAAATCAAAGCATGTCTGCATCATCTCCACCCTTACGTCTTATCTTCTTTGATTCAGATCTCCCTAACTACTTATAAATAATGACAGAAATCGGCTTCACCCTACAACACTTTTATTGTCCCACACGAGTTGTTAGATTCCATCTCTAGATAAGGGATTGTGTCCCTTTATCCTATATCATGTTCATCTATAATTTTCATATAATATAGACATTGGATGCTTTCCCCTATCAATTTTCTTTCTGCATCAGATATATCTCTAGGTTGTTATGTTATTTGTTGTCAATTGGTGACTCATGTATATAAGAAGATTTGTCTTGACCCTAAAATGAGGTCCACTTTCTATCTTGAGATTTTCATTCCATAACACACAGTGATGATAGTTAATCTCAAGAGAGGCACTGATAAATATGCATGCACTACCCAAATTAGAGAAAAGGTTGGATGTTGCAAACTTGACATATTGACTCATAATTCATGGTATCTATGTTTGCAATAGTTGCAGGTGAATGAAGTGTTTTTAACAGGTGGCATAAAATTCAAATATGTATATTTATTTCTGAAATATCTCCAAACATTCATATTGCCACACTTTTATATCGACTAAATCTTACCGATTTCCTTATTTAAATCTTAGTTCAAAAAGTCTAGGAACTCTTTTATATCCCAAACTTGAAGTGTCTAAAATAAAGATGGGAGTCACAGGAAAGTGATCTTGAAATAAAAAGGCTTGGATAATTGACATGGAAAATGTAATACCCGTTATCATACCAACAATGAGATTACACAAAATCACGCGGAAATAACCATTAACAGCGGATTACCAAAAATCACTAAAAATTAAAACCATTTTCCATAAAGATCCACTGCCATAAAACTCTTTAAAACAAGGCCTAAAGTATGACATATATATCAAACATGATGCATTATTGTTCCATCCAACACAAGTTTAGCATTACCCAAAATATGTACATGAGTAAACTATAAGAAACAACAACATAATAGTCAAAAGCTCAGATCGATTGTGAAACCATAGTGAGACTATCCCCTCAAGTACCTGAGAGTATGGGGACGACACATAGGACTTATATCTACAACAACACATGATGGACAACACACCACCTCAAAATTCTAGGTCTTGTTCCTATTTTTTCCATGTCTCAGTTTACATAATCTCTCCTTCCTCGTGCACGTCCACCTAAAAAGTTGTGCAACCCACAAGGTGAGATAAAAGTCCCAGTGGGAGATATAACTCTCTGTCAGCAATATTATTATCACAATTATATTGTTCTTAGAATAGAAAATAAAGTTGCACTTATACTAAACAGATCTAACCATATATTATCAGCATGGAAGAATATTATCATAATTGTGCAGTTTCTGATAATTATGACTAAACAATAGATTAGATAATCACTTTAGAAGGAATATGAACAACATGTATGACAACTACCGATTATGTCATACAAATACAATTGCAGCCTCATTCAATATTTCTATATTCCATTCTCAAGAGAAATATGCTACACAGATAACTAAATCTTTCAACAATCAATCTCATGATTATTCACACACTTAAGCACACGATGCTCAAGCTTATGATGCACACACTCACATTCAAGCACATACAATAGATCTTGTTTTATGCCATAACTAATGCCCTGAGAATTTGACTCGTACCACCCAAATCCAACCGCCCCTTACAAAGGGTTGTCAACGGTGTCATACAAGGACCAAGGAGAGCTGGACTCCAAGACATCACCCACAACTCTCGGTCAGTACGAGAGACAGCACACAGACATATTAGTCAACTATTGATAGTGACATGTAGTCAACTATTTAATCAACTAGACCACCTTGGTATAGGTCACGATGCTAGAGAATAGCTCACTAATGGCTATTCCGATAAATAGAATTGTCTCACTCATGGCCATTCTAATATATAAAGAATTGGCTCACTCATGGCCATTCTTATAAAAGGATTGGCTCACTCATGGCCAGTATTCAAGAAAATGATTGGCTCACTCATGGCCATTGTTTGAGAAAAGGATTGGCTCACCCATCGCCATTGTTTAAGAAAAGGATTGACTGACTCGTGGCCATCCATATCACATAATTATTTTACAGATGTAGGAAGATGATTAACTATGCATCCTCACATATTCAACAATGTGTTTTTCGAATTAAACTCATTTCACCATTCAACAAGTTCTGACACTGAATGGATCTATGTCCAGGGCAACCTACAATTCTAGGTTTATCACGACTTGTTTTGGCATCAATCAAGTTACAAATATATCACATAGGTAAACGCTATAAAGAACAATGTAATACATCCTTCAAGTAATCACATAACAATTGTAACACATACTTATTACTTTATCACAGTTAACCTAGGATCTCAATCTTTTAAACACACTACTGAGAATCTCATCTCATCATCATTATCACATGTTATGGGGTTTGAATCCCCTTAGTTCATTATTGAACAATTTACCTCTCACTAGGCAACAACCATTTCTAGGTCATAAGACCCATATAAGCACCATACATGTTGTGCAAGTATTTTACATGGCTCACACATGGCCCATTCAATCTATGTAATGTCACATCAGCATAGCCCCTAGTTGTCTATGCTCATTATCTCAAAACACTATCATGGTTAAGATCTCATGATAAAAGAGATATCATCTTAAATATCAGCACCATGCCATAAAGAAAAATCCCTCAATCAAGTTAAAACCCCTAATGATTAGGGTTAGGTTTTCTAAGGTTATATTTGACCACCAAACCCTAATTCATAACTCCTCTCATCCAGGATCTTATTTCATTGCCATAAGTATTCAAACACACTTGATTACTCTCACCAATTATCATTAATTGATTATCAACATGAGTGATACAAATTCCTCTCTCACTCTAACTAGAATACTTGTTTCAACTTAACTTGTTGTATTGACTTGACCCTCTTTAGGGTGTATTGACCTACACTTATCACAGTGTATTCATCTCGTTACATCATCGTGTATCAACTTGATTATACTCCTCATGTGTCGGCTACACTCATCAAGGTGTATCGACCTACACACTAACCCTTGTGTCATCCTAGACACATTCACTTGTTTTGGCTTAGATACTTGTATAATCCATAACACTCTTCACTTGTGTCACCCTAAGATCCACACTTTGTGTCGGGTTAGACACATGTATTGGTCATGACAGTCTTCACTTGTGTCGGCCATGGCACATCAAGATGATATCAATACTAAGGTTCTTAGAGTGATATTGGCCATAAGCATGACATGGTGTATCTTTCCTTCACCATATCTTGGTGTATCGACCACACCATGATTTGATGTATCCACAACACTACCGTCTAGGGTGTCGGCCATAGCATACTCTAGGGTATTGGCCTCACCATTACTTGGTGTTTTGGCTAAGGTGTGTCGGGAAACACTACTTGAAGTGTGATGGGTGGTTAGGGTTAGGGAATTTTCATGTCAGCCCCTTACACAACCAAGGTGTCACGATTTAACACTTAAAACATATCAACTCACAAGATGCCATACTAGTCATGACAGGCTAACACCCTCAAAGCATGTCAGTTTAAGGACCACAAGTCATGACTACCACTCACCACTTAGAGTATGTGTCGACTTGTCATCTTCAAGATATCGGCCTGCCCTCATCTTTAGCCTTAGGTGATAGGCAAGACAACTGCAAGAATCAATAGTCCTTCACATGTAACAAACTGGTAATGGTTTAGGACCTCATATGTGTCGATTTCCCCTCATATAACCTTATATCGGGTTAGGGTTTCTCAAACCTATATCGGTTTGTGAATAAAGGATTCCATCATCTTCAAGCTCCAACCCTTCGTCCATTATCACTCTATTTTATGGTCAACAACCCCATATATCCATTAGACCTCATAGAATCATCATTCAAACAAGGAAAGTCGAAATGGAAAAGGAATCACCAAGTATTGCGTGATTGAAGGTGAATAATAATAAAGTCGAGTTCAAGTTATATAATCTGCCTCAAGATCACCACTATAGCTTCAAGCTTCAAATCTCCACATTCCCAAGGTTGAAGATGACTTATCAAAAGTCCAAGACTCAAATATAGCTTCACCTCCATTAAGAAGAAGGCATCATAGTTATAAACTTAGAGAAGAAGAAAATAAAGAAAGAATTATGATATGAGATACATAATTCTCCAAGGTTGAAGATGGTCATGGCATCACCTTAGACAAGATGCTCTATATTCCTATTGATCCTTGAGCTCCTAAAGTCATCCACCATGGGAGGGATGATATGAAGGTCGAAATCTTTACTAGGACAAAAGAGAGGCTTATATAGTTGAGGCTCATGAGAGAGAGTGTATATGATGTGTCATCACTACATGCACTTAAGTGACACGTGTCCATGCATGATGGCACCATGCAACCACAATTATCTCATCATGCAAAACTCTTGTGGATAATTCAAGGATGAGGGGTAACTTGATTGACAAGATATCACAACCCAATATCACTTTATATGCAAATAGATACAACTTTTGCAAGGAACATCGAAACTGATAGGCTTCACCTACTTGAAGTGCTTAGCCTGATATGAATACTTCCTAAAAGTTACTAAACCAATATGGGACCTCCTCTATGTCTTCCAAGAAGATAGGTACTTCCATATATACTTCATAACTCGACACAACCCCATCTAAGGTTCAAGACACTCAACAGTCTTTGGCTCTTTCACCACCAAGAGTGTTATTACTTGAACAAGACTCACACAAGGCGCCCCCTCCTTTCTCTCTCCTCTTGATGATGCTAAGAGATATAAGGGACACTCTCGATATGGTAATTTACATATTAACCCCTTACTTTGGGGAAACTGCATTATGGTCCAAAATAAGCAAACATTGCTCAAACATTATTCAAATGGAACCAAACTTGAAACATAGGTGTGTCACATGTTAGTAAAACACCTCAAAGGATTATATTAAATTTATACACACTTACTTAAATAAAACAAATAGGGTTATCCCAAAACCCAATTCATGGGTGTTATAAGTCATCAACCCCTAACAAGGATTTCGTCCCCGAAATCTTAATAGAAAGAGAAAGGTACTTGCTCTTATAATTCTTCATTTAAACTTTTATGAAACCAACCAAAGTAATCTTAAAATAGTAAACATACTTATGACTAAGCAAGATTCTTCATATTAAACATCTTCTTTTGTCCATAAGTTGGTTTGAGACTAACTCAGGTTCCACCTTATCTCAATTAGAATGTGGTAGGAATTTCTATGCCACATTTCCTATTTCATTATACTCGTTAGATTGTATCAAAATGACTACTTGATCATAGTAATCAGAAAGATAGCAATCTAAGAGTCCCATACTTACCTTTTCTTCAATAGTTGAATACATGTCCAGGGTATTCAAGCATTGAGATTAGGTAGTATGCACTTTTGTTTTATATTATTTTTAAGTTTTAAGACTTAGTATCTCTAGTTTTCTACATGTTTCTCTTTCTCATGTTCCCATTAGACTAATTCAAAGGAAACTCAACAACAACTATCTTTCTTATGATTAATAGGCAAAATAAGGAGAAAATAAGTCAGAATGGAAAAGTTCTATCTGACCTGTTACCCCATATGGGTCATTTAGTGTCTAAGGATGACTCAACGCATAGAGTGTATATGTTGCTTGTTGCCACCCTCGTCCTATACTACATGGAGTATATGAATAAATTTGCGACGCCTATCCGCATCCATGTCCTCCTATTCCACTGAATTGTGGTCCTTGTAAACCTTGTTGATTCTGCCTTGGTTGTTGTGTCACCTCATTGTGCATTTGTGGAAAAAAAGTTTGGTATGCCCAACCTATCCACACCTATAACATGTCTTACTCTCATACCATGGTCTTACCAGTCCCATCATTGTCTTGGAAACTGAGCTTGAGGCTCCAACTGGAGGTGAACTCCGTACTCTTCCCTTACTTGGTGACCACAGTGTTGGTACACTAGATACTTGTTGAACTGGTGGTATTAAAAACTTTGGTTGTTTAGAACCACCAATAGATTGCTCCTGAGATTGTATAGACCTCTTTTTAATACTTTCCTCATGCTTCCCTATCACATATATCTCTATCCTGCTCACAAATTTCACAAATGTGGCAAAACTTTCCCTACTTTCCAAAGCAGTTGCTGAGGTAGACATCTCATCATTCAATCCTTTCTCAAAAAATAAGATCCTTTCTAATTTAGTAGCATCCATTTGAGGACAAAATCATAAAAGTTCCATAAACCTAGACCCATACTCATTAATTGTCATGGTCCCCTGTTGTAACTTCTCAAACCGTGAGATCTTTTTGTCTATGTACGTCTTTGGAAAGTACTTATTGACAAATTCTCGAAAAAATTCCTCCCTAACAACCTCTTCATCGTTTATTTTTAACTCTTCTATGGCCCACCAGTGGCCAGGCCTACCCTTCAAAAGTACACAGCATGCCTGATCTTGTCATCATCTAGGATGCTAAAGATTTTAAAGGCTTTCTCTAATGCAGTAAGCCATAGATTTGCATTTGTTGGGTCAGTTGTTCCATCATATTCTATAGCTCCCACACGACGTAGCCATTCAAAATCTTACCAGAACCCAAAGCTTCTACATTGGGGATTGGTACCCTAAGTATCGGATCTGCCATGTGCACTATTGTTGTTATAAATTGCCCAAAGAGAACATGAAAAGCAGGGTTCTCTATCATGAATGGATCAGGCTGGGGATTTTTAGGCACTTGTTCTTCTCTTGCCTGATCCCTTGCACCTTATCTTGGTGAAGCAACATTGCTCTCATCAACATGTTCATCATGTTCTCCAGATATCTTTATGCTTTCTGCTTTCTTCTGCATTGGCATAAGTCACCATAAGATATACTAGAGGGCACTAGAATAGACTCAACACCTTAGTCCTATGTCCTTATAGACTCAGCAAGCCTATAGCTCTGATACTAACAAATTTGACACCTATTATCATACCAACAATGAGATTACACAAAATCACACGAAAAAACCATTAACAACGGATTACCAAAAATTACTAAAAATTAAAATCATTTTCCATAATGATCCACTTCCAAAAAACTCTTTACAAGAAGTCCCAAAGCCTGCCATATATATACAACATGATGCTTTACTGTTCCATCCGATACAAGTTTACCATTACCCAAAAAATGTACATGAGTAAACTATAAGCAACAATAGCATATTAGTCAAAATCTCAGATCGATCATGAAACCATAGCGAGACTATCCCCTCAAGGACCTGAGAGTACAGGGACAACACATAGGACTTCTATATACAACAACACATGACTGACAACACACCACCTCAAAATTCTAGGTCTTCTTCCTATTGTTGTCTTGTCTCAGCTGATACGATTTCTGCTTCCTCGTACGCGTCCACCTAAAAAGTTGTAGAACCCACGGGGTGAGACAAAAGTCCCAGCGGGAGATATAACTCTCAGTAATATTATTATCACAAATATACTAATATTATAATAGAAAATAAAGTTTCACTTATACTCTGAGCATATATTATGAGGATGGCTGAATATTATCATAACTGTGTAGTTCAGATAACTATGACTGAATAGTAGATCAGGTAATCACTTTAGAAGAAATATGAACAACATGTATGACAACTACTGATTATGTCATACAAATTCAATTGCATCCTCATTCCATATTTCTATATTCCATTCTCAAGAGAAATACGCTACACAGATAACTAACTCTTTCAACAATCAATATCGAGATTATTCACATACTTAGGCACACGATGCTCAAGCTTATAATGCACACACTCACATTCAAGCACATACAATAGATCCTGTTTTATGCCCTGAGAATTTGTGTCGTACCACCCAAATCCAACTGCCCCCTATGAAGGGCCGTTAACAGTTCCATACAAGGTCCAAGTAGATCCGGACTCTAAGACCTCACCCACAACTCCCGATCAGTACGAGAGACAACATAGAAACATATTAGTCAACTTTTGATAATGATATGTAGTCAACTATTTAATCAACTAGCCCACCTGGGTACAGGTCACGACGCTAGAGAATATCTCACTCATGGCTATTTAGATAAATAGAATTGGCTCACTCATGGACATTCTATATATAAAGAATTGGCTCACTAATGGCCATTCTTATAAAAGGATTGGCTCACTCATGACCATTATTCAAGAAAAGGATTGTCTTACTCATGACCATTGTTTAAGAAAATGATTGTCTCGCTCATGGCCATTGTTTAAGAAAAGGATTGGCTCACTCATGGCCATCCATATCACATAATTATTTTATAAATGTAGGAAGATGATTAACTATGCATCCTCGCATATTCAACAATATGTGTTCCGAGTTAAACTCGTTTCACCATTCAATAAGTTCTGATAGTGAATGGATATATGGCCAGGGCATCCTACAATCTTAGGTGTGTCAAAAAATCTTTTAGCATCAATCAAGTTACAAATATACCACACAGGTAAATGCTATAAAGAATAGTGCAATACACCCTTCAAGTAATCACATAACAATTGTAACACATACTTATTACTTTATCACAGTTAACCTAGGATCTCAATCTTTTAAAAACACTACTGAGAATCTCATCTCATCATTATTATCACATGCTAAGAGGTTTCAATCCCCTTAGTTCATTATTGAACAATGTCACATCTCACTAGGAAACAACCATCTCTTGGTCATAAGACCCATATAAACATCATACTTGTTGTACACGTATTTCACATGGCTCACACATGGCCCATTCAATCTATGTAACGTCACATCAACATAGACCCTAGTTGTCTATGCTCATTATCTCAAAATACTTTCATGGTTAGGATCTCGTGATAAAAGAGATATCAATTTAAATATCAGTACCATGCCATAAAGAAAAATCCCTCAATCAAGTTACAACCCTCTCTTGATTAGGGTTACGGTTTCTAAGGTTATATTTTACCACCAAACCCTAATTCATAACTCCTCTCATCTAGGAGCTTATTTTCTTTCCATAAGTATTCAAACATACTTGATTGCTCTCATCAATTATCATTAATTGATTATCAACATCAGTGATACAAATTCCTCTCTCATCCTAACTAGAATACTAGTTTCAACTTAACTTGTTGTATTGACTTGACCCTCTTTAGGGTGTATTGACCTACACTTATCAAAGTGTATTCATCTCGTTACATCATCATGTATCAACTTGATTATACTCCTCATGTGTCGGCCTACACTCATTAAGGTGTATCGGCCTACACACTAACCCTTGTGTCAGACTAGACACATTCACTTGTTTGGGCTTAGATACTTTTATCATCCATAACACTCTTCACTTGTGTTGGCCTAAGCTCCACACTTTGTGTCAGGTTAGACACATGTATCATCCATGATACTCTTCACTTGTGCGGCCATGACACATCAAGATGATATCGGTCTTGAGGTGCTTAGAGTGATATCAGCCATAAGCATGAGATGGTGCACCGCCTTCACCATATCTTGGTGTATCAGCCACACCATGATTTGGTGTATCTACCACACTATCATCTAGGGTGTCTGCCATAGCATACTCTAGGGTATCAGCCTCACCATTACTTGGTGTGTCAGCCAAGGTGTGGTGGGAAACACTACATGAAGTGTGGCGGGAACCCTAAGTGTGACAGGTTGTTAGGGTTAGGGAATTATCATGTCAGCCTCTTAATCAACCAAGGTGTCATGGTTTAGCACTCAAAATGTATCAACTCACAAGATACCATCCTGATCGTGGCGGTATAACACCTTCAAAGCATGTCGATTTAAGCACCACAAGTCATGACAACCACTCAACACTTAGAGTATGTGTTGACTTGTCATCTTCAAGATATTAGACTATCCTCATCTTTAGCCTTAGGTGATAGGCTAGACAACTGCAAGAATCAATAGTCCTTCACATGTAACAAACTAGTAACGGTTTATGACCTCATATGTATCAGTTTCCCCTCATATAACCTTGTATCGGGTTAGGGTTTCTCAAACCTATATCAGTTTGTGAATAAAGGATTCCATCATCTTCAAGCTCCAATCCTTCGTCCATTATCACTCTATTTTATGTTCAACAGCCCCATATATCCATTAGACCTCATAGAATCATCATTCAGTCAAGGAAAGTCAAAATGGAAAAGGAATCACCAAGTATTGCATGATTAAAGGTGAATAATAATAAAGTTGAGTTCAAGTTATATAACCCGCCTCAAGATCACCACTAGAGCTTCAAAGCTCCACGTTCCCAAGGTTGAAGATGACTTATCAAAAGTCCAATACTCAGATATAGCTTCACATCCATAAGAAGAAGGTATCATAGTTAGAAACTTGGAGAAGAAGAAAAGAAAGGAAGAATTATGATCTGAGATACATAATTCTCCAAGGTTGAAGATGTCCATGACATCACCTTAGACAAGATGTTTGATCTTCCTCTTGCTCCTTGATATCCTAGATTCATCCACCAAGGGAGGTATGATATGAGGGTCAAAAAGTTTTACTAGTAGGAGAAAAGAGAGGCTTATATAGTTGAGGCTCATGAGAGAGAGTGTGTGTGATGTGTCATCATCACATGAACTTAGGTGACATATGTCCATGCATGGTGGCACCATGCAACCACAATTATCTCATCATGAAAAACTCTTGTGGATAATTCAAGTGTGAGATATAGTCCATTGGGTAGCTTGCTTGACAAGATATTACAGCCCAATATCACTCTATATGCAAATTGATAGAGCTTTTGCAAGGAACATCTAAACTGATAGTATTCACCTACCTGAAGTGCTTAGCTCGATATGAATACTTATAAAAAGTTACTAAACCTATATGGAACTTCCTCCATGTCTTCCAAGCCGCTAGACACTTCCATATATACTTCATAACTCGACACAACCCCATTTAGGGTTCAAGACACTCAACACTCTTTGGCTCTTTCACCACCAAGAGTGTTATTACTTAACTAAGACTCAAACAAGGAACCCCCTACTTTATCTATCCTCTTGATGATTCTAAGAGAGATAAGGGACACTCTAGAGATGGTAATTTACATGTTAACCTCTTACTTTGGGTAAATTGCACTCTGGCTAAAATAAGAAAACATTGCTCAAATATTATTCAAACAGAACCAAACTTGAAACATAGGTGTGTCACATGTTAGTAAAACACCTCAAAGGATTATATTAAAGTTATAAACATATTACTTCAACGAAACAAACAAGGTTATCCCAAAACCTAGGTCAGAGGTGTTACAAAAAATCACTTTCTTAAATAATTTGTCATATCTCTCATTTGAACAGATCTCGAGAACAATTTGTAGTTCAAATTTGAGATCATGTGAATGACACCTACTCAAATATAGATGAACTTGTATACTTGTGAGTAACAAATGTCGTGTGAAGGTTGTAGTCTATAACAACACACCTTATGATTGAGATAAGAAGCTCATACTCAATCAGGTTTGTATTATATTTCCCATTTCATATGAGACACATTTTTGGGATGCCTTGTTAGGGAATACGGTCAACACAAATATCTATTAGTTTACTTTGTCTATTTCACAAATTTACTTATTTATTCTACCATTCTTTTTAAACTTATGTAATTGAATTGATTGCCTTATTTCTATAAGTACATCAAAGTAGTTCATGTTGAGAAGATCTTTGACTGTAATTGGACTTAAAAACCCCAATCTAGAGATGGAGAGGTACTCTAAATTTAAAGAGACAATTGGAAAAGTTTGTTCTTACTAGGTCGATCATCATCCATTATTCAAGTGTGTCATCACAATGCATAAAATATTTAGAAAAACACAACCCTACATAATTATCTAAATATTATAATGTAGCACGTGGATCTGTCATTTCTACTATGTGTATTCTCATCCATGTAAAGTCATCACTACCTTTGCTACAGAGGATTAAATTTTTACCAATAAACACATAAACATAATCATGTTACCATCAATCCCAACCAGAAGTTCATGTATTAAATGTACCTATTGAGGGATCATGACAAGAATCACATGTTGGTGAGGAAATTTTAAAAATAATCAATTTTTATTTCTCTCAAGGATTTTCTTACATCAAAGACAAAAGACTATGTTTCCAAGTGGATTCAAGCCCCGTCTCAATTTGAATAACAACCACTTCCAAAACAAATTTATCAATCTTATGTACGCGTGACGATTTCGTGATAATGTTTTCAAAAACCCCACACAACATATCCAAACATTGGAAAATCTCTACAATACTGTGAAAACAAATGAAATGTGTCAGAATATGATTACATGCATATGTTTAACTTATCTCTACATGACAAAGCAGAACTGTGGTATAATGCAATGCTTTCTATTATTATTCACTCTTGGTAAGATCTGGTTGATTCTTTCTTAAGGAATTCTATACCATTCTGAAGATAAGTCAGTATAGGGAACAACTTTGCAGTTTCAAGTAGAGGTTGCTAGAAGATCTTATTGAATCACGGGAGACACTTATGAGTTACTAGAGGGAGTGTCTTGATAATAATGTATTTTAATGGTTGTTTATTAATAGCTTCTTTGTGGATCTTAAGTATGATTTGAAACCTCCTCTTAACATAGAACAAGGGAGACTTAACGTAATAAAAAGTGGATCATTCATGAAGTGTGACTTGAGGAAAAATGTGTTCAAATCAGAAATGCTATGGAAACAAGAAATCTTGCATGGAATCATTCTCAAAAGAATAGATCTACTAGTTTATCACAAGATTCGGAATCTTCTACTCTCAAGAATGGTGAGATCCATTAAGTTAAGAGTGAAACAATGTTGAGCGCTAAGACACATAAAATATCCAGTGATATCTACGCTCTATCATAGAATCATATAGACATGGAAGATGAAATCTAGATCTTATCCTATTCTAATGTTGATAGGTAAAAGCCATCAAATCATGCCATATATGTGGAGATTTTGCACATATCCCTAAATTTTGTGCTTATGGACAAATCCACCAAGAATTGACAGGTCAAGCAAACTATATCAATGATATTAATCACAATCATCCATGTTATCCCTACAGAAACACTCAAGCTACTAAAAATTATCATTTGCTAATAATCAGATGATCCTGAACCAAAAGACCAACCAAATAGGAACTATCTTTTCATATGAACTACCAATAAAGGAACCAATGAAATTTAACCAACCATAGCCTTTATTTTAGGAAAAAATATCTCAATATACAATCATTGATATTTTTATTATTTTTCAGCAACAAATACATCAAAACCTAGTTAGTTTTTCTTTCTGAACAACAAAGACTTGTACATGACAAATCCTTGGTCAAGGGATTATCAATCCTAAGACACAAAACTAGTCTAATTTGACCCCTTCATTCTAAAATAAGGGTCAAGATAAACTTGAAACAACACCATTATGGGTCAACCTAGACTTTTAATTTCCCAATACATCCTCTTTACTAGTTTACTTCCATAGTTTTCTTGCATATATGTTATTGATTTAATAGATTAACATTAATTTTACTTTGTTAAAATAACTATCAACTCATGAAAAAAGAAGATCCATTTCATTTAAAAAATATGTACAAGACCTAATAAAAAAATACACAAAAGGAAAGCAACTTCTTCACATTTATCCCCTATTAAGACTAGAGATTATCATCACAATGGTTACTCTTCATCATTGAATCATTTTTCATCTAAATTATCTCCAAATGATTATCAAAACTTTGAAGGCCTTATGGAAATCTTGATGCCTATAAAAAGTGAGGAGGAGCATAAACTCCATGATGAAATACTACCCCATGAGTTTTTCATTTCATACCTAAATGATGAACAAGTCAAATCCATCCACTATTTGCCAACATTCCATCAACCTTACCAATTTTTCAAGGAAATGAATTGTCGACGCTGGTAGGATGGGTGGATCATGATTGTGCCAACCACATGAGCAAATTGATCAAGGATTTTCCCTATCTTGGTTGGCTTGAAATACTAATTATCGAGCAATTAGTATAGAGAACTAACTAGGAGAATAGACAACAAAAACCTTAAATCATGATTTGAGAGGTAACATATGAGACATCACAATAAAGGAAGGCTAAGTGATAGTCTCAAGATATCATTTGTGCATCAATCCTTGTATATTATAACATAAACTACCCTTGAATGAATTTGAATAGATGAATACATGCATACAAAGATGTCTTGTGTGGGTAATCAGTTATCTTAGAATCTAAAATTTTGATTTATCTTAAACACGATGGATTATTTTGCACCAAGATTTTTCTAGATAATGTGACAACCTATAATTTTACTATCTATCCTTTTCAGAGAAATTAAAGTTGTCATTTTAGAGACATTAACATAGATCTAGTTATTAAAAATCAATCAAATAAACATCAGTCTCACTTGACTCGACAATTGGATTAGATATTGCTAGGTAAATGAGGTTTATCCAATCATATCAAATATAAGTGTGAAGTGACAACTTTCCACTGTACATTCTTATTTCTCAAATATAATCACTTTTATTTCTTTGTCTTAATTTAAAAAAATTATTCAATCAATATTTGACAAAAACTCTTGATTAAAATAAATATATTTTGATTTATGTAACACTCCTCTTGTTTTCAAATAAGATCAAGAGAGAGGGTTGAAGTCCATTCAATATAAGCCCTCATTTGAAACCCTTCATCTTATCTGGCAAGTTTGATTGGTTCATTCAATAGGAAACACCATTCCCTTTCATGCACGCACTTGACAATCATGAGAACTTTGAACAGATCCTAGAACATCCATTCCCCTTTGCATCGCAAAAGCACACACACTATTTCCCCATGTATTTGCATCGAGTGAACTTCAACTTGTTGGTTTGCCTATTAACTCATGACCTATTTTCAAAGACTCAACAATAGTGATGCTGAGACCTCAACTTTTGCATTTTGTTATTAACCTACCCATTGCAACAGAACACTCTCACATCAAGACCACAATTTGATATTTGACTCCTTGCTCTTAGTTTTCTTTCCTTTTTTCTTGAGAACAAGAAAGATTTTAAGTGTGGAGTGGAGAGAGAGTCGACTCCCATGGGAAGTGGTTCCAACCTATAACTCCTTTCACATTTAGATTTTCATTTTTAATTTTTAGCTTTTTTTTTTACTTTTTGTTGTTTTGTTATTTCTTCCTTGCTTTATTTATCAATCTACTAAAATTACAAGGGACAAACAATGAATGATTTTATCAACCAAATTTTGTCCAAACCACATCTATCCTGACAACAAGGTGTTTACTAGGAATTTGAAACTTTTGAAATCATCTTATTATCACATATATTATTTTCCTTATACGAGAATAAGATATTTTTCTAAATGAAATGATCTAGAGGTAGAACTTCATTCTCTAAAGGGAAGTAGAATGGTAGGGTGTTGTGGTCATTAATATACTATACTCTTGCTATCTTTTCCCATCTATTTCTCTTTATGAAATCATGATATATTGAACTTTGGGAAGCTAGCATTAGAATTGATCAAACCAAGCTAGTCCTTAAAAAGTGAAATGAAGTCGGTTAGAAGAAAAACAAAAGAAATAAAAGAGAACAATGATCCAAGGTGGAAGTGTGGCTTAATAGACCATTTGGCAGTGATTGGATTCACCAAGGCGGGTTCTAGCACCCTAGACTCCACTACCAAAATATGAAAACATCTTGAATAGAGAAAATTCAATAACATGTGTGTCGTGGTATTACCTCACTTATCAACTGGTTAGGAGAGAAAATCCTTTTGACCCTTAAACTGGGAAGATTTACATGTGTGAGGCAAATAATATATGCAAATAAAAAGATTCTTTACTGACCAATTTGTCCTTGTATTCTGAGAGAGAGATTCAACATTCCTAAGATTGAATTTGAGACATGACAACCTATGATGATTCAATTTAAGTATCTCAAATTCAACAGTGGCTGACATTAAATTTGGTTGAGATTTTTATTCAGCATGATCAAACCCTAATAAATTTTGAAATGGTGGAAACAAAATGGATAATTTTTTTCATAAATTCACTAAGGTGTTTCATTGTTCTCTTTCGAGGAATGTGAATTTTTCAGAACCATAGATGCCTTTCAATAAAAAGATTTCTTAATTTTTGTTGGTCGTTATGTTTGTGGACAAGCAAGCCTTAAGTTTAGATTGGTTGACCATTTTTGTTTGTACTATAAGTTATAAATAGTTTGAAATTGCCTTCAAATTTACAAAAATATATTTTTCATCATCTGAATCTTGACATTCTCTACTTCTACGTAGGTTACACAAAGTACTTTGACATGAATTTGACTACAATTGAATATGTATTCAAATACTTCTCAACAACTATCTCAAAGCCCTTACCAACGGTCATGTAAAGCACCTACCAACGATGGACAAGGACTCACTACATCAAAAGGAACAACAATTGTACGTCAATGCTATTTGACAAGTCGAGTTCCTCCACAGTCAAATAGCTAAGTGGCATGTTCATCCCTGCAAAGTCAAGCAGACCTTGCGTAATTGCAGACCAAGTTACAAGTTCTCTGACATGCAAGCTTCGATCACTCAATAACTATTCAATCAAATACAAGTAGAATCATCCAAAGTCATCAAAGGTTCGATCAAATGACTTTTTATTCAATAGAACCCACATTTTGAGATATTGGCATCCGACCATAGAGGAAGCATATCACTCCAAAATGAAGATCGTATATCTTAGATGTGACTCCATTTGAATTGGACTCCATCCAAATGTTGATGAAAAGACTCTTATGCTCTTCATTTAAACCACACACCCCATAAAACTCTTCCATCAACATTCTCGAGTTTCAAACCAATGCCCACTTTTGTACCACTCTGCCTCCACAAAACTTCTATTGTCCATCCAAAACACAATTTCCGTAAAACCTTACATACATCTAACCACATACTTCCACCCACCATTACCATACACCTTATCTGAACATATACGATTGGTTTAGGATTGCGGTCACACCACAGATTTGAAGAGATCAAAGCATATCAACATAGGTTATGCCCTTGTGTCTTATTTTCTTTGACTCTAATCTCTCCAACTACATATAATTGATGATGGAACTTAGCTTAACCTAAGTATAATAGTAGAATATTGAAGAGCTAGTTCTATGTCCTCTCTCATTGTAATATTAATTTTCGTAGAGTTAATTAAGAAATATATTGTTAGGTTTTAGGTGAGGGAGAAGGCAGCGGAAACAAAAATTTTCTCTCACCACAAAACCATAACCACAGATCGCATCAATGACTATGAAATAGGAAGGATGGTTTTAGCGAGGTGTACTTGGTCCTGAGGCTTGCTCAGTGAAAATACCTCGCAGCTAGTGTGATCTTCAACCACTTAGTCTTCGATGGTGTCTGTGCAGCTCTTGGTCCTAACCCAGACTGTGGTTGACAGTCATCCTTTTGAGCAGCAAAAACCTCCCTCCTCTATAGATCGTCCACACAGACCATCAGAAATTATAGTCATCTTGTCCTACAGGACACTAGAAGTATTCATCCCCTTTTTTCGGCGTACACATAGTCACCGACACACTCTCCCACAACCAGTTGTTGCCTTGCAGTTGTCTTTCCTTTGATGTTCCTCCCTAGATGGGTAGAACTTGCTTGGGCTCTCTCAGTTACGACAACCAGAGAGGACAACAATTTTGCAGAGTAACTGATGTTCTGAGTTGTTCTCTCTGAGAAGCCCCCATTACCCCTCTATATATAGGAGGGGTCAGGGTCAGGGTTCTCCGCCTCGGGCAATGCGAGATTAAATTGGGAGTAGAAGGGTCCAGAATTTCCATAAACTGGTTGTACTGCGACATCCGAACCGATCATTTCACAAATGAACCGGTCAATTGGGAGTGTGAGCCGGTCAGTTCACTTAGTGAACCGAATGGTTCGCGCCCCAGACTTGCCTCCAATTGACTTTCCTTGTTCATTTCTAATTAATGCAAAGATCATTTGTTGTCCCATTCAAATTGTATAAGTGAAATGAAAACTTTTCTCACAAATCAGGACATCCCAACCTTGCTCGTTTGGTCCAGTCGAATCGATCGGTTCACCAAGTGAATCGGTCTTCGCACTGACCATGAGCCGATTGGTTCACCCAGTGAATCGGTTAGTTGGTGGTCCAGATTGTGAAGAACACAGTCAATGCAGTTCTCAATCAATCTGACACTCAAATCAGTTAGTTCAACACTTGAAATTGATGATTCTGAGTCAAGTCAAATGATTGAATGTTTGATTGAGTACCTAAACACCTTTAGTAATCAATCCAAACATCATTCATGCATAAACTCCTCTTCCAGGTAAATCCTTTGTGTGTGACCCTATAGGTCCCATTTCACATTGGCAGTGAATGCGCATAACTAGCTTATGACATCACAAGAAAAGAGTGGTGCCTAGTCGCACATCAGTGCTACCCAAGTGAAAGGAAAGTTGGAGAACAACTTTCAATCCTACAGTCTATGATTGGTGTTCCAATGAATGTATAATTCCTTTGTCTCTGATATCCTGAATGAACTTAAGGCATGGAGTTGTCATCCTTTCAACGTTCATTCATGTTCCTTGATCCAAAGCAGACTGTCTGAGATATGTGTGCCATCAATATCACATATTGACTCCCACACGCATGTGCATGCCTTTCTCAGTCTTGTTTATCAAGTGGCCATAGACATCATACTCCCTTAGGAGGGACAAATCCCATATATATCACTCGCAGTTAAAACCCATGTGTCAAAGTCACCCAATCATCACCTTTATAACAATCCATATTTCAGGACTGCATTTGATGATGTCAAAGTGTACCCAACGATATGTGATGAGTGCAGTGATTTCATGTCTAAGAATCACAATCACCACCATCACTGTGAGAGCTGACTGTGACTACCATGTCATGGTTCCATGTGTCACTCTCACGGTGGATCTGTCTGATACACTGTTCTCTAACATGTATCTATGTACTTGGTTTGATATCACATATCATGACTAATGAGACTCTGTCATCAACCAAAACACACTCTAGTCTTGCTGTGTCATTGTTGTCTATTAACCTTCCACAATGACATTCGACTAGGGACACAACAAGAATGTACAAACTCTTAGCATCTTTATGATCTCATTCTCCAAGTCCTCAACCTGAAGACATACATCATTGAGTAATGTCATTCTCTAGACATTCATTATGTCTCATCATTATCTCATAACTGATGAAACCAGAATAAATTGGAAGCTTGCCTTTGATATTTATCAAATCAATCTTAATGTATCCCAATCCAATCATCCTATGATTGGCTCTCAGGACATACATACCAACAGATATGAAATCTAGCTCCATATTTATTCAATCCTGCAACACACTGAATAAATTGTAACATGACTCAACAAGTAATTCATCAAATGGGATTGTCACTTCTTACTCCAGCTTTAAGCTTGTGTCACCATGAAACATAACTGCGTGAAATGATAATATATCCCAACCTTTGAAATTATTTTCTTGCTACCTATTTTCGTGTTCAGATATCATTAGAGTCCCTTTACATAATCACATAGTAACTTTGTACATTCTGTCACCACTTATTTGTTGTGATTATGGAAAGTCACCTTGAGCAATAGGTGGATCTAAAGAGAGTCATGGAGTTCTTTTCTTTTATTTTTATCCAGTATAATAACTAGTAAATTATGTCTCTATATAAATGTCATGACATCAAAGAAGTTAGTGTAAACATTTCAGTTATGTATTTAATGAATAAATATCATACACATGACATAGAAAATATATCCCAACTATAGTTTATCCATCGTGCATAAGTCATAGATTTTATGTTTAAGATTTTGATAAATAATGACATAGTACTCCACTTGTAGAGCATCTTTCCTGGCTCAGGGTCATCTTTCAAGGGCACTCTCCTTACCTTTGTAATTTGGGTGAATTTCTCATCTCGAAGTCAAGATTCCAACATTGCATTACATAAAGACAATATTGTCTTCAAGGTGGTCTCTTGGAACGGGAAAGGACACACAATCCACTTAAATTCAATTTGAAAGAGCCAAGAACCTTGGTTTATGATGTATTGATAAACCTTGGTTGGTTATAAGATATGTTCTTGACTTCACCATTTTATTGATACTAAAATCAACAATTTGGAGCAGAACCCCATATTTGAAAAATATACACCAGGGGAAAGCATTTTCACTAAAAGATGACACACATTAAAAACTATGTTCTTCAAGAGACAACACACCTTCCATTGTTTCCCTTCAACCTATAATGCGTTCATATTTCCATTTCCCCAACATCTTCCTCTCACCCTTCCTCCTAAACCAGGGAAAGCAAAGCTTAACATTATTTTTTAAGACTAAGTTTCCCTAGGCCTGTAGATGGATATTCAAAATCCACACACTCAATCCAGATTCAAATCCAAAATTTTGAAGAAAAAATAATCTGACATCTATATTAATCTCGATTGGATTTAGGATATCAAATTTCATATCTAAAAATTTCAGATCTAAAAATTTCGGATAGGATATCAGATATGGATGTATCCTCTCTGAAAAAATTTGAATTTGACAAATATATATATACATATTATTAAATATATATTATCTATACATACAAATATGAAAATATAGATATTTAATCGTATATATTTATAATAATATCAATATGTTATATATATACATATATATATATATATTAACAATAAATTTATGATTTTCGGGTTCAGATTGGATATTTATACAAACTCAGATATTATTCGATCAGATCGGATTTGGATATTACTACATGATATCTGTAAGATATCAGATCAAAGTTTTTTTTGAATTCGGATATCAGATATAGTAGTATCCTCTTTGTATTCAATCCGTTTATAGGTATGTTTCCCTTAGATGTCTCCCCTCTTCACAATTAAATTTTTTATAATTTCTTGTCATCTACCAACCCCATGTGAATCAAACTTGTCTCTTCAATCACTTAAAAGAGCATATCATCTATCAACCTTCCTTGTGTGCCAAAAAAGATGCATAACTCTATGTTCATATTCAATATCATCTCATAATTTGAATCCCACTAATTCTCAATGCAATTGATTTTGACACACCTTGATGGGTGAAAATCTCTATCATACTAGGAAAACCCTTGTGTAAGGGACTCCTAGCATTACTTTTCCCGCTCCTTTTCAAAATGGAGTTCATATACACAACAAAAGGAGCACCAAAAGGGCTAAAGGATACAAACAATTGTGCCATCCCCACTAACACAAGAGAAGATGTTGGAAACAACAATGCACACCACAAAAGTTACAAGCACAACAAGGCCCACACATCTTAGATTATGGGACATTTTCTATTTGTAGTCAATTACACACTAACCAAAAATGGTCATTGATTCCCAAGTCCACTCCTCAAATTAGTGACATGGTTGTTGCGACATTAACAATTTCAAGAATCTATTTAAGGCTCCAAGGTTAAGATGTGTTCATAACTATAAATCATGTTCCATTTCCCATGGCTAGAATCTCAAGTTTGTCAAAGAATGCCTCAACATAGCAATTTCTCTAACACTCTCAACTAGTTGGTTTAGATCCTCATTGAGCAAAGAGTACATGTGTTAGATCTAGAGGGTTAAAGCTTGAGAATAAGGATAAACATAATCCTTGAAACAAAAATAAAAATACATACATGAAAGATTTACTAGAGAAAAACAAACTGCGTCGTAGTAACACCTTCCCCCGCGTCTAACCCCCCCGCTGCCCTCCGGAGGCGGCTAGGGTTCGTGTGTGGGACTCTCCCGCTCGGGGGAGGTGGTCGGCTGCCGGCGCGTAGCCACCCTCTCCCCCTGGGCGTTCGTCGGGCGACTGTCCTCTTCGTAGATCATGTGGCGCTGGGGCTGCGGCTGGCTGGCTCTCCTCTTCGTCGCCTTCGTCCTCCGTGCTTTTAGATCGGGGCTTCAGGGCGGTGGAGCGGCGCTTTCCTGGGCGGTGGCTTCATCTCCGGTGAAGCTGGTCGCTTGGTGGAGGCAAGGAGGTGGCTTCCACAAAACTTTTGGCGTGGATCTGCGGGGGGCGGGCGTTTCTCGCTTTGCTGCTTTCGCTACATTTTTCAGTTCAGTCTGTGTCGGCTCCCTGCCTTTCGTTTTGGTCCTGGTTCTAGACAGTTTCTTGCCTTCTTCTCGCCGTGTTCCTTCGGTGTTTGTCTCTCCCTTCGAGGTTTGGGTGTCTCTCCTTTCGTGAGAGTGGCGAGATCCCTGGTTGGTCTCGTTTTTGTCTCAGGTTCTTTGCTGCTCGAGCCGTGCCATGGATGGTAGAATCAACAATCGGACGGAATCTCGGTCGGGTTCATGCTTAATGCCGCTGTCTTATGCTCAAGTTGAAGGTATCTCTCACAATAGCTGTTTTGATCAGCCACGAAGAAGAGAGTTCTATGTAGAAGTGTTTCAATCTCGTTCCAATATGAGTGGTAGTGGTGTTAGATCTATGTTCTTGACTGATCTAGGTTTCTTCTGGTTGTACTTCTCTACTTGTAGATGTCGTATGGCTTGAGTAATGAATGAATCGGTTTGCTGTAAAAAAAACTAGAGAAAAACAAAAGGATGTTGCATTTTTTTGTAATGTTGGTTATCTCATAATTAAAATCAATGTGTTGACATATTATCATATAAAAGGTAAAATACAAGCTACATTGTTGACATTTGAAAATTAGTATTATAAAAAATGATATATATAAGAGTTGCTAGTTTGACTATAACATAGAAAATTAGGCTTTGCTCCTCAATTTCCATTTGAAGGTTTGAAGCAAAGAGGCACCAAGGAAACACTCTTTTGACATCCACTCTTCTCTACGTCAAGCAAATTGCATGGAACATTCTAATTGGGGCGCATGGTTGAAGGATATCACTCAAAACGGTGATATTGGACATTCAAGATATAGAAATATGTGTATAAAGGCCCAATCATTGTGACCCATCAAACCACCTTAATCCCTCTCATTTTGGATGCATCGTATACACCTGCAGAGAGTTTAGTAACTTTGGTTGTATGAAAACCTTGTAACTTCGAGTAAATTTTACCATGCCTCTAACACATCGTTTAACCTATGGAATATTAGAACATGTTCTATAAATTGAAGTTGTTGAATGGTTATCTCAACTGATTTTCTAGAGGGCGACATGGAAGATGGCAGCCGTTTGCGCAGCTGAAGAGGTATTGTTGGTGCAGTCGATGATCGTCATGGCTGCTTTCCATGCAGCATCAAGGTCGCTGCTTTCAGCTCTCCTCACGATGGAGTCAATGGCCCTTGGAGTTATTCTGTTGGCTAATCCAGCATCCATTGACCATGAAGGGAGGATCATTTTTGCTTTGCCAGACAAAAAGAAATCAAGATCAATTCTTGAGAACAAGGATGACACTGACGATGATGATGACGACGACGATGATGAAGCTGGTGATGATCAAGATGAAGATGGCGGTGAAGAGTACTCATATGAGGGTGAAGATAATGAGGGAGATGATGATGACCAACAGGCAAATGGTGAAGGAGGTAGCGAGGATGAAGATGGTGAAGAAGATGATGACGACAAAGATGTTGATGAAGATGAGGATGAAGATGAAGAGGAAGAACTCCCTCAACCATCAACTAAAAAGAAGTGAGCTTGTGTTAGCGTCTAGGTCTGGTTTTCCTTTATTTAACCAGGGGATTCCATAGGGTATGGGTAGGGAGTGCTACTGTGTGGAAAGTGAATGGGCTCATTGGGATTTTGTAGAATAGTTTGTTGATATCCCTAGTTGTGGGACTCTTTTCTCGTTGTCTTTTTCTTGAATTGTTGTCGTGCAATGTTGCAATTTGATTTGAGAAAAGAGTAAATATTTGCTTCTTTGACACCTAATTTTTCAGTTATTTGGTTCTGTTTGCCCAAAAAAAAAAACTGATTTTCTAGAGGTAGGTGACAATTCACTCCACCACCTATTTTAAAGGCAAGGCTATAAATATGGCTACATTAAGAACGTGGAATGGAATGTTGTTTCATAGACCAAATGTACTTATCAATATCCATATTCACTCCAACCTCAGCCGCATTCTTCCTCTAAGAATTAGTATCTTTTTTTGGATCAGGTTAATTGTTTTGGATCTGGAAGAATTAGCGTCTTACAACCAAGCATTACCTTGCATTTTCTATATCTATCCAACCAATATGCTTTCATGTTTCACGATATTTAAGACTAAGTCAACCACTACATACATTAGACCAAACTCTTCATCCACAAGTTAATGCAACCTCAAACCACCCATTGATAATGCTAAGCACAAGCATCTCACCATCTGCGCCGAGACAGTCTTATTGGCAAAGGAAGGGTTCCTTGGAAAGCCCAAACCCTTAGGTAGGCAGGCTGATCTGACCTCATCATTAAGCTAGAGCCTACTAGCTAATCAAAATATCCACCATAAATAGCGTATAATCCACTTCCCTCGTAGTCAACCTAACGCCTCCTTTACGGAATGCAACCCCCGCTACCTACCTAGTTCCTGGTGGATAACCATTGAATTTATTTATTACAACGATTGTCTACTCATAACCAAAAGCTTGATAGGCGACCATGTAACTGCTTTGATGTTACATGGCTTTTAGCAAATGCTATTTTGAACGATCTCAGTTTTACAAACAGCTGGATAATATTACAAAAACACGAACAAGGGTAAGCTGCAGAAAGTTTCAAAAAAACAAAAAAAGGATCAGTACAGTTTCTAGTGAACACTACATTTATAACAAAAAAAAAAAGTTACATTATTCTTCATCCAAATCGTAATCTATATAGGCTGAGACACATTATATCCCCCGGAGTAAACAAATTATAGACTAGCCTGATGCTATTCTATGGAAAAGTCATTGGACTGCATGTAAAAATCCATATTACTCCCATACAAAAACTCTCCTTCGAACATCAAAATTGTTTGCCTAAATCTACCTTTTTTACTAGCCTTAGGGTATTGTGCAATATTGAATCCAAAATTCCAGCAACCTGAAAGGAAGAAACAAACTTTTGAGCCATCAACATTAATAACCAGGGTAAAACAAAATTCTCTGATACACACCGTAAAAACACCGCCTATGATTGCACAAACATTAGTGATGAAGTGGGAAAAGGACTTGGGCACCTCTGTAATCATAACCTGACAACAACAAAAATATAAGTTCGATATGGTCTGTGGAAGACTTATAAATGAAATCAAAATGCATCTATAACTAGATACTGACTTGCATAGGAGATGGCTCAAAATGAAACTTAGCAACAGGGACGTGTAAGCTATGCACCAAGCTACTGTGAGCAGTATATTCATAGTCTTCTAGCAGTTGATGTGCTCCAGTATAGCTTAAGGAGTATACCTCTGTTTTCACTACCTGGATATAATGTTCAATCTGCACATGGCAAACACAAAATGTTAACTGCCATAAACGTGCATGTAGTGACGATACAGAAGATAAACAAAAAACACTCACTGTAACATTTGCGTTGCCATCATCACGATTAGTAATGTATTTACGACCGCCTAGACGATCATAGCCTCCTCGAAGATAAGGTGCCAACCGCTTGAACTCATGTACAGATCTTGGTGCAACTTTTTTACCAAACCAGAAGTGTGAAATAGAATGAGAAATGTTTATTTGGGAAGCATCAAAGGAATGTGCACCAGAATGAGCAGAGACTACAAGGTTTCCTGGAACCTGCACCTTGAAATCTGGTATTATAAATGAATTTTCATGAAGGTATGTTAATAACTAAGAGCTGAACATGATATGAAAGAGGCTACAGGAAGCTATTTTTTTCAGCGATAAGTAAATGACTTATTAGCTTATAAACTCTTAATAACTTCTGGAATTGTAAGAAGGCCATGGACTATTTAATTTTCTATCAAGGTTTATGCTGGTGTTGGAGGTGAAAACGGAGAAAATAGGGTGCATCTTCATAGCATGGTGGTCAAGGCATCTAAGCACGAACGCACTTTGGCTGAGCACATAGAAGGTCAACGTAGCCAGGCTTCACCTAGGTGTTGGATTTGGTACCCACTTTGAAGCTATACTTTTTAGCTAATAAGGCAATATGGTGTTGAATGAAGCATTGCGACTCCAATATGAACTATATGCTTTCTGGTTTACTTTAGGGCCCTAACACCTGGTATTCAGACCTATTAATAGTCAATCAAAGTTAAAAAAACACAATAGTAAAACCCTAGGTGGGGGCACCCTTAGGCAGCTTAATCCCTAGGCAGGCAACTTATCGATCATGATTAGTTGTTTCAGATTCTGATTTGTTCTAATTTTTCATATTGGAGTCTGAATAACAGAGTAGAAATCATAATCTATCATCATCATCTAAGCATCAATCAATCTCAATCATGTTGGGGTCGGCTATATGGATCCTTCTTTTCCAATCAGCTCTGCCATGGGTCATATTCTGATTAAGATGGCAACATTTAAATCTCTCTTTATAAGCTCTTCCCAAGTTAGTTTAGGCCTGCCACTTCTTCTTTTGACTGTGCCTGACTCGACAGAATTGCTCCAGATAGGTGTGTCAGTCGGTTTGCATATGTCCATACCATCTCAAACGGCCCTCATGTACCTTGTCCTCAACACTCGCTATCCCCACTTTGTTGCAGATATAGTGATGTGGTCAAACGACACACGAATATAGTTCATATAGTAATGTGGCCTGAATATGCTTATAGGGAAATGTGGACTCGACCATCATTTTTTCAATTAAAAAGGAAGATCGATGGTGAGCTTAATGTATTTTAAAGGTATCTCTCATTTTCATGGTTTTCTCTACCAAAATTACGAAACAACCTCACAGTAATAAAAATAAAAAACTTATAATGAATTTCACATTTATTGCTACAAGCCTACAACACACCAGATGAAATATAATGACAGATTCTCAATTAATGCCACGTGGGATTAAAAAAGGATCTAAAACAGATCATCTGGATTCTGGACACACAGTGGAAATGGGTAAAACCAGATTTGGCTTTTTTATAGTAATAAAAGTTGGCCAAATCTGCAATTTTATTATATTAACCGAAAAAAATGAATACTACTTCGGACCCAAACTATCTATACCTGGTTTGACCTAGCTGCTGCATCAGAATTTACATCCTATTTTTCCCCAAAGGCCAAAATGAATGAAGCTGTTGAGTCAGTGGAAGATGGAAATGTCGTGCCTGCTATAGTCAAATCCTCTCCTCTTTTATCGGTGTCGGAGGAACCAGTGCTGGTGATGCCATAGGAGGTCATGATCTACTGAAGTTGTTGTAGTTGTCGAGCATCATATTTATCAATTTGCCTACCTAGAAGCCAACCTAGGTGCCAAGCATTTTGTACTCCCTAGCGAACTAGGGGTTCTACCTAGGTGCCTTAGGTTTTGCTTCTTTAAATTGGAGTGTTGCCGCTTCTACAGAGAATAAGTTGTCTGTTTCTACTTAGTTGTATCTCTCATATGTTCTTCATGTGGTTGGCAATACTGTGTTGTTTCTGACGCTGACTTTAAATGCTAGATTATTGTTTAGGTCTTATAAACATTTTACGTGCATACTTGCAGTGTAGAGGTAACAACAATACATGCAAAGAGGGGAGAGGAGCCTACATTTAAAGTATAGAAAATCTGCTTTACTCAGTTACTACTGTCATGAATGAAATTTTCTATGTAATAGGGAAATTTGAATTTACAATCCTAATAGAAAAAAGAACTATCCTTACTCCAACATGATGGCCCACACATCCTCCCGGACAACCGGGAAAATGGACCCTATAGTTGCCATCAAGCTTTTTCTCATTTTGTTGTGGACCCCATCAAAGGAGGCGGTGCGGGGCTTTGCATCTGACATTCGTTTCCCTCAAAAATAAAAATAAAAAAGCAAAAGGGTATGTTGCTGCCATTTTGAAAGGCGTAAGGATCATCGAAGTAATGTCTAAACCCAATGATTTGACAAAGGAAGGATAAAAGTATCAGGGAAACTTGAATTTACAATCCTAATAGAAAAAAGAACTATCCTTTCTCCTATTAGTACCAAAAACTAGTTAGCAATAAGATACTAACAATGAGAATAACTATGACTAGGACAACTTATATCTACATCAGCACCCCCCTCAAGCTGAAGCATAGATATCAATTACGCCTACCTTGCTATAAGGCTTCTGGATGCGCTTGGAGTTGAAGTATCATTTGTGTTCGATCTTTTCGGTTAATTTACAAATTAAGCCACTCCTGCTACAGATTTCTACACTTCAATATTAAAATTGTGACGGCTGAAACAAAAGGGGGAGAATCTTTCAACTCAATCGTACAATCGGGGTACTATATATTTTACACAAAGTACTTTACAGACTTTACAATTAGGTCCCTGGCCTTTTCTTCACAAATACACATCGGTCCCTATACATATATTAGCACTCCCCTCAAGCTGGAACATATATAGCATATGTTCCTAGCTTGTTGCATAAATATTAAACCTGACAACCGTTTAAGGAATGTAAATCATTGAAAAGGGCATAGTTGTAATTTTTATCATTGATAAAGGAGGAGACCTCTCCTATATACAGGAGGAGGAGATACAGGGAAAATCCTAATAGCCCTAATGCAACTTGGCCCATATTACAAGGGACCTATGAAGCACGGATACTCCAAAAGAAGTTCCATACACGTATGTATTGGATATCAATACTCCGTGGATGTTCCAGGATACGTATCAGATCCTTTTAAGTTGTATCCAGCGGGTAAAAACTAAAAAAAGATCTGGGTATGGCCTAGCTCAATTAGCATTTGACACTAACTCCTGTCCCAACCCTCTCTACTAAGTAGCAGCTAGCAGCAAGGCTGACACAGTTGCTCCCTTTAAGTCAATTCGAGGTTAGTCACCATTCCCCTTGCTAAATGCCATCTTCCTTCTCTTTTATAATTTCTACCACCATTTTTTGGAATTTCTCTTTTTAAGCGAATATGCATGTCTAATCATGGATTTTTACTTGTTCTTTATTACACACCAGTTCATTCACCATTACATGGTATTTATGGATGCTTTTTTTCCCTCGCTAAGGTGCAAGTTTTATGCACATTGATGTCCTACACATTATCTGAAAGGCTTCAGTTTAGTATTGTTGGTTAATATGCCTCTTGTTTTGGTGACTAAATCCATTGTGGTTTATCTATTTCATTAGACAAATATCTATTTCATCTCCTTTAATGGTAAACATTGCATCCCCAACCTTTTGTCTCCCCCTATGAAGCACCAATACTCCAAATAGGTGTCCCAGCATACTGAATACATATCTAATACTGATACTCCCTAGATACTCTCTAACACGTATCAGATACTTCTTAAGCCGTATCTAGCTTTATTTATTGGCAGGATACGGCCTCAATACAGCCCGGATACGGCCAGCTCATTTAGTAGCCAAGGGAGCACCCCAGTCGCGTGATTCCTCAAAATCCCAAAACCATGTGATTCCCCAACTATAGACTCCCCCTAATACATTACGATTTGAGAATGATATTGGATTGTTTTAATCTATTTTTTAAATAATCTGGTTTTTTGGTTAAAAATTTAAAATAAACATTAAAAATCGATGTATCCACACCGTACTTGTATCCTATATTTTCAAAAATTGTCGTCTCATCGTACCATACTCGTGCCCGTATCCATATCATGCTTCATAGCAAGGAACTACAGAGGATAAAAAAATACACAAAGAAACATTAATAAGATAAAGAAAAATAGAGTAGAAGACACATATATTTCAGTATACCCCCTCAAACTAGAGCATAGATATCTATCATGCCCGGCTTGTACAATAACTCTTGAACTCTCTTTCCAAAAAGGGGATTGGTGAACATGTTAACAATTTGTTCTTCAGTCGGTAAGAAAAGAGTTGTTATCTTCTTTGTCATCACAACATCACGAAGGAAATGACAGTCCATCTCAATGTGTTTGGTCCTTTCATAAAAGACCGGATTGCTGGCAATAAAGGTAGCTGCCCGATTATCATAGTACGTTGGAATAGCATATGTAACAAAAAAACAAAAAACAGATAGAAGGGACTAGTAGTGTGTCATTGCACGCATACTTGGATTTAACAGTGAATCTAGAAACAAGTTGTTGTTTCTTTCGGTGCTAGGTAACTAGATTACAGCCCATACAGGTGCAATCAAGGAACAAGGAATCCACTTTCTATATTGTTTCAATTGTGCGGAAATGGAGATTTTTGGAATTTTTGATGGAAATTTTGATAAAAGCAACCCTGACCATTTTGACATCAAAATGAACAAATTAAGCCATGGAATCTTATGGGTGTGATCTCTACGCTTAAATACTCTCAATCATGCAATAAATTTTATATGGGATAGGTGTGGGGGGGGGTCCATGCATGTGTGAGGTAAGGAAATTAAGTTGTATCTTGGGAATTTTGATGGCCAAGTAAGGATTTGAGTTCAGCCATTTTGCAATTATATACATGCATTAACTTATTTGTCCTATAATATCACATGTTGGATATGTATGGCATCCTCCCACATAGTTTACTTCGGTTGATAGTTTGCATTTGATATTGACTCAACACTCAACCGTTTCATTGGCCCCAGGAACAACACTGCAATGTTTCCAAGAAAAATCATTATCTTTTGGTGTGGTTGGCTGCCAAGCATTCTCATTGTCTAATAAACCACCTCTGGAATACATGTCATCCACAACGAAGAAAATAACAAACAACATAGAGCATGCATTGCATTAGTAATTAATACATTAAACAACATATATTAGGGAATGCAAACCAATTATGATACTATATAAGCATACACTAGGTATTCTAAACCTAAGTGAAATAGATAGCTAGAAAAACTATATATTGATTGTTATAATATATGTACTAATGAACTCTCTCTCTCTCTTTATATATATATACATATATATATATATATATATATATATATATATATATAGACACACACACCAGAGCTACTGGTGTAGATCTAGTGATATATATATGTTAGAGTCTATATTAGCCTATTTAGTTAATAGGTTAATTAGTTAGTGGGCTTTTGTATTTCAGCCCGTTTAGATTACTTGCATCCTAAGTCTTAGGGCATCTCCCCTCTCCTATATAAAGGAGAGGGCGTCCAGTCTTGTATTCATCCCATTGCATTCAATCTAATCTTATTTTCAACATGGTATCAGAGTCGTGAACAGTAACGATGTCATGAACAGTACTCCGACGGTGAACAGGTGACGGTATGAACAATACGCGTGCATGAACAGTAACTCCGGCGTGAACAGTACAACGAAGTGAACAGTAATTCATGCGTGAACAGAGCGTGTTCGCTCCTGAGAAAAACCTAGCAGCCGCCCCTCCTCCCTCTCCTTTTCGGCGCGCACGCAGCCCTAGCCGCTGCCGCTCGTCTTTTCCAGAGAGCAACTGAGGGGAAGAACCCCCGCCTGCGGCCGGCCGTCGTCGTCGCCATGGCTTAGGCCGACTGCCCGCTAGGCATCTCCCCGCCTCCATGGCATATCTTTCTCTTTCTCAAACGATCTAGTTTTCTTTCCGTGTATCGGCACCATCACCTTCTCGGCGCCATCATCATCCTTCTCGTGCAAACGCCACCACCAACAACAGATAGAGCCGCCACCATGCCTCTATCCCGCACAATCAGTGGCGTCGCCACCATCAACAGCAAAAGTGTTGCCATCCGCTAGCGACAACAACCGCCAAGCGCCATCTCCGTCAGCAGCACGCTGCCACCGGCGATTACCCAGCCATCATTCTGAGCGGCCAGTAAAAAGCAACCACCATCCGCATCTGCCGACGCCATCACACTCGCATTATTCAGCAACCATCTACCGCTGCATCGCCCTGATGTCCTCAGCTCCAGCCTTCATCGTCTCATAAGGAGAGGCTCCACACTTGACTCCGCATGCAGCCTCATGGCATGCAATATCTCCGGAGCCGTGCATGAGACATGTTTCATCTCTTTTGTTGCGGCCAAGCGCTACATCAGCTGAGCGACACAATCATCGTCATCTGTCCTATTGTTGTGTTGTTGCCATATCATCTAGCAACCATATCCCCAACAGCCGATCACACCATTCAGCCGCCGCCATCATCCATGCCCCTGGTCGCTACTCCACTACTACTCTCCTTCTCGTCGTTGTTGCCCCAACGCTTTTGCCTATCCTTGGTTGAAGTACGGTCACCTATCACTCTCCACCGCTACCAAACAGCCCTATTACTGCCCCCATATATCAGATGCATGTTGATATTCGGATCCTAAATCGGATCTTCCCTTGGCTAATCGGATCCAGTTTTAAGCCTAATTGGATTTTTCGCGGGGGCTCTACCCCGCACCCCCGGATTTGTTGCTCTAATGGGCCAAACAAATCCCTTTTCGGGTCGAGACTAGATTCATTTAATTTTTCTATCCGGATCTTACATTGACACATTTAGCATATTCTCTCCGGTTATCGGTTTCATTCTCCATATCACAAAATCCTCTCAAATCCACCAATTCCTTTCCCACCCACCCATATCATGTGTGTATCCCTTTCCACAATGCAGGGGGGGTCATATATCCATTTCTCCACACCAAACACTCACTCTCGTCGTATTTGGTGTGCGGGGGGGATAGAGAGGAGAGGAAGAGATGAGAAGAGAGAGAGAGGGAGAGTGAGAATATGTATGAGAGAGAGAGTATGAGAAGAGATGATATATGTATTCAGGCTATATATGTTTCAGGCTATTATCTTCATGGAGCTTCGCATTGTTCAACACATCCGTTCTCTACTTCTAGACAACATTGAAGGATCTTCATTCAGCATCAACACCGAGCTATATGCGTTCGTACCGCGTTATGTACGTCAGGTGTTGATGGTGTACTTCTTCAACTGCATTTACATGAGACAGATGGGTGCTTCTTCAGATTTCAGAAGCTCAGCAGGCATCTGCAAGGTTGATAGTTCATCCAGAGATATCTTCACCGAGATGCTTCATCACGTCTTCTCCGAACCGCATCTGTTGTATTAGCATCGCCTTTCGCTGATCTACTTGGGACTTTCCTTGATGGATAATATCTCCTTTCCTGTCAAGCCCCCAAGGTTCATGTATCAAAGTTATAGTACCTACATCGTATCACCAGCATATCGTTCGTTTGTGTTCGTGCCACGTTATGCACGTCTTCCCAGATAACTTGAAAATTTCGCTACTACTACATCGACACTGTGTATCCCCGTTCGTGCCACGTTAAGTACGTATTCCAGTGAAGATAGCGTAGTCGTGGTATTGATGATCGTCTGCTCCAAGTGGCGAATTACTGTTGCAGCATTCAGGTTCCATTTCAGATGTTCTTCATTCCAGATGCACTCCAAAAGACCTTCATCAAAGCTCGAGGATCTCCAGCCTGCAGAATACAATTTCAAAGCAAAGAGGCACCATCGTATGATTCAGGGG
Source organism: Alisma plantago-aquatica (assembly GCA_963693085.1). NCBI lineage: Eukaryota > Viridiplantae > Streptophyta > Magnoliopsida > Alismatales > Alismataceae > Alisma > Alisma plantago-aquatica. The sequence goes on from OY856414.1 coordinate 338,700,940, forward strand.
GAGTATTAATTAAGGGGGAGTGTCAATTTTTGTATGGAGAGTAATATTTAACTTTTATCTTTCATTTATCATTTCTTTTATCATTTTATCGAGTCTTGTAACCTCCAAGCTTTGGACATGTGGTTCACCCATGCTCCAGCTTGAGGGGGAGTATTAGAGAGTCTATATTAGCCTATTTAGTTAATAGGTTAATTAGTTAGTGGGATTTTGTATTTCAGCTGGTTTAGATTACTTGCGTCCTAAGTCTTAGGGCGTCTCCCCTCTCCTATATAAAGGAGAGGGTGTCTAGTCTTGTACTCATTCCATTGCATTCAATCCAATCTTATTTTTCACAATATATATATATATATATATATATATATATATATAATACATCATTTGTACAAGCATCAAAATAGATCAAAGATCTACTGTGCAAAACGATGCTGAAATCGTTTTTAGGTGAAGTATGGAAAAATAGAGAACAAGGGGTTGGAAATGATGGATAATGATAGAATATATATTTTCCGATGAAGTCAATCAATACCCCTTTTCTCCTCTTCAAACAACAACAACACCAAGGATTGCAGTTGTCAAAATATCCATCAAAATTTTCAGCAAAATTGCATAGTTGTGCATGAAAAGCCTCGAAATTCATCAAAACAGACAAAACCTGTCGTAATCATTTCACCAATTTTTTTATAAATGTGATCATACTGACACGGTCACATGATTGTGTAGCAGATCCCACCGAAATAAAAAGAAATTTTGAAATTTCTATGATTTTGACAAAACCTCATTCCTTGGGTGCAGTACCTAGAGGTGGATAGTCTATCAGATTTGTCACCTACATAGTGTGCATCAGCATAACCAATAGCATTCAAGCATCCATTTTTTCATATAATAATCTCCAGTCAGGAGTATTATACAAATATCACAAAACTCAGCAGGTTGCATCCCAATGACTCTTCTAGAGCAGTCCATAAATTGAGTAAGGACTCCAAAGAAAAGTATGTATCTGGCTTGGTGATAGTGAGATACAGGAGCTTCCCAACGAGACATTTGTAGCTGAACTTATCGTCCAAAAGTTGAGTAGTTTTTTAATGACAACTCATGTGCTTGATCCATAGGAGAAACAATGGGTCGGGACCCAAGCATTCCTGTCTTAGTTAATAAATCTAAGGTGTATTTCCTCTGAGATAAAGATACTACAAAGTGTGCAACCTCAATACCCACGAAGTATGGAAGTCAACCTAGTTCTTTGGTGATAAAGTATTGCACGAGATACTTTATAGTTTCAACTATGCATATATCATCACTTCCAGACAAAATGATATCATCCACATAAACACCAAAATGACGATTCCAATATTAGTGGTTTTGATAAATATAGAATGATCACACTGAGAATGAGAACAACCAAGTTTTCCTAATATATGAGATAATCTATCAAGACACACGAGGGACTTTGTTTTAAGCATAGATAGCCTTCTTTAGAAGATAACACTGTCCCAGAATACTCCCCTTGACAACATACCCAGGAGGTTGGCCCATATAAACGGTTTCCAGCAAGTCTCCTTATAAGAAGGCATTTTTGACATATAATGCTAATTCACATGAATAGAGATGAGACTGCACACAAAATTTAGACGGGAAGAAGAGAAAAGGTTTCAAAATAGTCAACCTCAAATTCATGTGTGTATCCTATAGAAGTGTGTATCCTATAGAAACAAGTCTAGTTTTTAAGCAACGGTTACAGTAAAGACCTATCGGCAGTCAACAATTTGTCTACATGAAGAAAGTTCCACAGGATTCCATGTCCCCTTAGATTAGAGAGCATGCATCTCCTCATCCATGGCTTTCTTCCACCCATAATGTCCAAGTGCCTTTTGAACAGATCTAGGAATACAAATAGAAGAAAATGTTGTAAATCGTGTCTTTGGAGCATCAAGATTTAGTCACATGGTGAGAAGTACAATTGCACCAGACCTCTACATTTTCTTAATGAAATAGGTAAGTCAGATTCAGAAATTAAAATCGAAACTATAGTGTCCTCAGTAAATAGAGGATCAACAGGCTCTGGAGATGTCATAGCAAGAGATACTTCATGAGGAGTATGTATGTTCTTCTGCTCATACACTTTTGAGGATAGGAGAAGAAGACTCATCATGTGACACAGGACAATGTAGGGGTATGGTGGGAGGATGCACCTGTTGTGTCTGAGGTAGGACAACCTGCTCATCCAAAGCTTGGCTAGGTTTTGTGCCTCTTGAATGAACTGCATCATGAGTCGTCTTTTATGTATGCACATTCTTTATTTAGCTATTGTGTCTTGGTTTTTGTCTAGGGCTTATTATGTAATTGTTTCAAGTTTAGAACCTAAGTGTAATACTAGGGTCATACATGTAAGTTCTTAATTATTTAGTTTTATTTATTATTCTAGTAGGGTCATTAGCAAAATTAAAACAATTAGGGCTTCCCGTAAATTTTCTATATAAACCCACGCCCAAGGGCATTGTCTAATAGTTTTGAATTGTATAAATGAGTTTGATTTTAGCAAAGTGATTTGCATCAATTGGTATTAGAGTTTGAGATCTAAACCCTAGGTATATATCCCAGGACCCTAGGAGATGACCAAAAGCCCACGTGTGGTCCAACCCACTTATCCTAAACTTTTTGGTCTTCCAAACCCTAGGTCTAGGAGCCATCACTACCCTCCATTGGATCCAAATCACACTCACTCCGTCAAAAAGAAGTTAATGTTCCCCTACGTCGCCACCCTTGTCTCCCTCGATCATCATCTTCCTCTAGCAATCCTTCCTCCACACCTCATCTTCTTCACCATCAAACACCTTGGCATTCCTTCTCCCCTCCCCCCTTTTCTCCTCTCAAACAACAAAAACAAACCCAAATATGCAAAAATTGATATTTTTGTCAGTATACCGATAACTTTTGTCAAAATTTGGCATCATTTGCCAAAATCTAGTAGTATTTGTATACCGACCGGTAGACCAAAATCTGCAACCCTACCGATACAATTGCAGGATATCGTATATGATTGAAAAAATCGAACTTTTGCCAATTTTGGCAAATCTCATTCCTCGCCACAGATTGTAGTTTATGCTTCTTACAAATTGTTTTACGTTATTTAGATATATATTTTTTCTTGCCTGTCTTTTTTTCATGAAGATAACAAGGTTGTTCTCAGCTTCCCATATCTCTTTATGTTGATCAATAGTTTTTTTTTCCACACCTACAAATGTCTTGATGAATTGTATAAGAGATGATTATCATTACCTTAGATGTGATTACATTATTCTCCTGGAAATAGGAGCTCAGAGAGTTACATGAATACTTAAAGTAATGTAAATGGATCATCACCAGTGAATTAAAAACGGCCAGGCGGGCCGCTTAAGCGGCCATGACCCTCATCCGCCTAATTTAGCCCCTAAGCGCCCGCTTAATCATTTTGAACATAATCGCCCGCCTTTTGCCCGCCTCAGCCGCTTTTTCCCGCTTTTTTCCCGCTTTTTACCCGCTTTTTTCCCGCTTTTGTTTAAAAATCCTAATGTAAGCATCTAACATTAATTAATTACATAGTCCAAGTAGTGTTGACTATAATATATGAAACTTGTATACATTAAATGTTCTATGATATAGCTAGTCCTAATTTAGAATGCATACTTTGTGTATAAGCTGTAATAATTGGGTACTGTTGTAATGCATCTAAGTAAATATCCTATTGCTCTATTATACTAGTAATGCATGATTAGTTTTACTGATTTCCTTGCTGCTTTCAGTGATTAATGATTGGTACTACTGGTTAGTATTACTTTAGTGATTACTTTAATTCAACAATTCATAGTTTGTTGCTATGACACACTTAGGTAGGAAGATAGGTAATATCTGAGATGGGCCGCGGACGAGGTCGAGGAGGAAAGGGGCGAGGGCGTGGGCGATTTGCGAGTTGCAGAGAGGGTGAAGGTGTCGTTGAGTCTTTGACTCCTCCGCCTTGCCAATCGGAGGCAAACGGAGACGGGGGTTCCTCTGGCCTGACCGCAACTGCAGATCCGCCGCACAAGGGCAATGAGTCTTCTCAGGTGTCCGCCGCCGCCAACCCTTCCAAATCGCCTCCCGGGTCAGAAAGGGCTCCAGCTTCATCTCGAGCCCAGGTCGCAAATACAGATCAGCCGCGCAAGGGCAACGAGCGTCCTCAAGTGGCCGCCGCCGTCAACCCTTCCAATTCGACTCCCGGTTCAGAAGAAAGGGTTCCATCTTCTTATCAACTCGCTGACTGGTTCCAGGTTAGCAGATTGGATCGCGGTGAGGTTGATTTGGAGCTGCTGGAGTTCGTTGAACCGATAGTCAGGGATGGGAAGAGGTGCGCCTCTATATCAAGTCAGGACAGCGTCGTGCCTGACTGGGAGGAGTACTGCTCTATTAGATTTGTGGGTCGGAAGCCGTTCGCTGGCCAGCTGCTTGGCTGGATCCAAAGGCAATGGAGGCCCAGTGGTCCAGTTGTGGTTGCTCAGGAGGAAAGGGAGGGATACATCATTAAGATGCCTTCCTGCAGTGAAAGAGACAGGGTTCTGAATGCTGCCCCGTGGTTCATGGACGGGTCCTTGGTTGTGGCTCATTCGTGGAAACCAGGCGTTCCCCTGCCTCCCCTTTCCTTCACCCATGCTCCGATTTGGTTTAAGGTTGAAAACCCTGGTATCCCCTGGACTCGCAAACACATTTCTTGTGTTGCAAGTACCATTGGAAGACCTGTGGACGCAGATGAGCTATCTGTTACTACAGGATGCCTTGGTGAAGCCCGGGTGTGCATTGAGATGAAGGCTGATTCCAAGCTTCCCAAGGAGACGTGGGTGGAGGTTGACTTGAAGCCAAAATCTCTGAACATCGAGGCTGTTGCTAAACCGGTGATATGCCCCAACTGTAAGAAGTTTGGTCACAGAGCTGCTTCCTGCCCTATGAAGATGAGGAAGGCCCCGCCTGGAAATGATCTTCAGGTCCGACTGGGGAAGACTTTGGGTGCTCGAGACATTGCTAAAAAGGTTTCTAAGAAATCGTTCATGGCAGGTCAAGGGGACAAGGTTTTGGTCCAGCAATAAGGTCATGTTGATGACTCTGTTGCAGTAGATAAAGCTCTCTGCGAATCCATTGCTCAAGAGGTCATAGATGTGGTTCTTTCAGTGGCTGGAAAGCAAAAGGCTCACCTCCCTCTATGTATCCCAGAACCTGATATGGCTGGGTCCTCTCCGATTTTGTGTGTTGGGGGTCTCAATCTCGACTGGGAACTGGAGCTGAGTAGGAGAAGTAGAGGTGAGTCGAGTTCTTCTTCATGGAAGATTAATAGAATTTGGAATAGCAGTGAACTCTCCACGGATTTCCAACCGGACAAGGAGAAGCTATTTGTTGAAGATGACGATTCTAATTTTGACTCGAACTCTGAAATGGATTTTGATCCATGGGAGGCTGATTCGCTGGATTTCAGCAAGTGTAGGCCTAATAGGAGGAAAAAATCTCCTAAGAAGAGGAAGGATGGGGGTTAATTCTCTCTTACTTCCTCATGTCCTTTCCTGTTCACCTGCTGCTCTATAATTTTTTGCTGAGACATTTGTTCTGCTGCTTGATTCTGGAGGCGCCTTCTTGGGTTCTTTCATCTACCTTCTAAGTGTGGTTTATTGCCAGTGATGGGGGGCCTAGGTTTTGGTCCTCTGGTGATCGGCGCAGTTGTTTAAGTGTTGAAGCCTGGATTGTTGGACTGGCTGGTGATAGGATAAGTGTTGCTTTTGACAACGAAACTCTTTCTGTCTATCTGTCACTGTATAAGTTTCCAAGGCCTGGATTGATGCTTGATGGTGTGAAGATTGATTCTGTCTTTTCTAGCTTCTAACTTCAGTGAATGGTTTAATGCTAAGGAGAAGGGAAGGCTGAATCCTACTTCTTGCTTTTGACGCAGCTGTTCAGTTTGCTGAAGTTTCTTTTACGGTTCAGCTTGGTACAGAAGGTTGGTGCTGAAGGATGTTTCTTTCATGGTTCAGTTGGACGGATATCGGTTAGATGATATCTTGGAAGTTAGCGTTCTGACTTCTTCTGATGGTCTCCTCTCTAACAGTAGAGTCTTCACAATTTGTGGGTGTTCTTAATGATAGTGAAGCTCCTTTGCTGTTTTGGTGGCGTATTATTGGGATTAGTCTGTATGAAGATTTCCTTGTTATCTCTCTCTGTACCTTTCTTTCTGTTTTTTTGGGTCTTGTGTTCAAGACTTGTGTCTTCTTTTGTTTGTTCTGGTAATCCTCTCTTGAGGATTAAGGGGTGCGATTTTGTTTTGTACCTAAAGTTTTGGAATCAATAGCAACAGAATTTTTCGCCGACCAAAAAAAAACAATTCATAGTTTGTTATTTACAATTACTGATCTGCTTGCTGATTTTAGTGATTAGAGATACTGATTAATAGTAAGTATTGATGAATACTTAGTTAATTACTGATTTGCTGATTAGATATGTATAGAAGTTCCTTATAAATATATTTTTTATATACACATACATGTAATTTTGTATAAAAATATATAAAATTTAGACACCCGCTTAATCGCCCGCCTACCGCTTAATCGGTTACAAGGTGTTGTCTGCACGCCTCCCGCTTCCCGCTTTCTGATACACTGATCATCACTGAAGTAAGAGTAAATACATAAGTGATGTGAACGGATCATCACTGAAGTAAGGTAAAGTGATAAGTGTCATGGGTCCATTAGTACTAGATTTAATTATGCTAACACTCCCCTTTAAATTGGAGAGTACACATCGTGTAGTCCACCAGCTTGGTATTCAACTACTCATATATTGAAATAGAGCAAGATATAAGGACTTGGTGAGGATATCAGCCACAAGACTCTCCAGTCTCCACGTGTGGCGTGACAATCTCCTTTGCCTTGACAAGATCACATACAAAGTGGCAGTCCACCTCGATCGTGTAACATCCCTGGATTTGAGGTTGCATGTAAAATGATCTTAAAAGTAAATGATTGGACTATCCATATCACCAAAGCGCACCTCCTTTTCAAGGAGTCTATTAGTATATATATTTTCCTAGCTTTTATTTTATTTTGTTATTGTGTTATGGGCCTTTGTCTATTAGCTCATTAGTCTTTTTCCTTATTCTAGAATATTCATGTTTCTAGATCTTTCTTACTCTCCCCTATATAAGAGAGTCTTATGTACTTGTTTCACCAATCCAATACAAACCATCTTTGTATTTTAGATGGTATCAGAGCGGCTGATCCTCCTTAAACCCCAACGCTAACCTATGCCCACATAAACCCTAGTTGCCACCCCTCTTCTCCTCTCTCACCCGCCGCCCCTTCTTCCTTTCCCCAACCGCCGCCACCCAGCCCCTGCCCGTCGCCGCTTCTTCCTATCCCCAGCCGCCGCCGCCCAACCTCTGCTCGCCGCCCTCCCCACCTCCATCCAACAGCCCCGGTTGATGTCCCACACCTCCGGCATGCCACAACCTTCTCCACTCAACCCACTTCCACCTCCTCGTCTTCATTCACTCCTTTCCCCATCATCCCTCCCTCCGACTAGCCTCCACCACCTCTCGTTTCCTTTCCCGCCAGTCTCCGGATGTCTCCGGTAACTTTCCAGTTATCACACGTTGAAGGTGTAACCGGATCCTGCTCTGTCTCTGCCTACGCCTCATGAAGGAATAAGGTTTTTCTCCATGTTGTCGTAGGTTTCCTATATCTACTGCTGCCCCGACGCGGGTTTCTGGGATCTGATGCATCAAATCTCCTTCTGCTATCTTCTGCCCGTGTACGGGTATTTTTAGACATGCCCCTGTGATTGGGTTTCTACTGCTCTCATCTGCTATGTGCCTACTGTTGTTGTGTGCCTGTTGCTCTGTCTGCTAACTGCTACATGCATGCTGCTGCTACGTGCTTGCTGCTCTATCTGCTGATTGCTACGTGATTCCTGCTCCGGCCTGCCACTATTGTCTGCTGTGTCATCTTATATTCTGTCACCTTCCATGGCGTCCTCCAATCCGCTTCACAATCTCTGTGTGACGACTACCAAGTTGGACGGCTCCAACTATCACACTTGGGCAGCCTCCTTTGAATTATATGTCAAAGATCAGGGGCGCTATTCCCATCTAACTACTACCGGGTCGGCAAAACCGACTGCTACTGCTGATGACAAAACTAAACAGGCGTATGACATGTGGTCCAAGGACAACTTTGGGGTTATGACCTGGATGGACAAAAGTGTTGAACCCAAAATCAGCCAATCCCTTATGCGCCTGCGCACGGCTAAGGATATGTGGGATCAACTCTCCCACGTCTGTTCTCATCAACAAAATCCCAAGAAGGTATTTGATATTTTCAAACACCTTACCAAGGAGTATTCTACCTCAGATACCATTGAAGATTACTTCAATCAATGTGTGCCATTTCGGATGAGTTTGAGGTGTATCATCCCCTATCCTCAGATATTAAGGAAGCAAAAAGACAACGAAATGAAGTACAACTTGTTCAATTCCTTATTGGCCTACCATCCTCCTTTGCGGGTGTTGTAGATCAGGTTCTCTCCAGTGATCCGTTGCCCACCTTACGCGATGTTCTGAAACGCGTGCAGCGTTTGCCTTCTATATCACAGGTGGCTCCTGAACTTTTTGACAATGTTTCTCTAGTTGTTCGATCTAGAGATTCTTTCCGTGGGCGTGGTCGCAGTCGTGGTCGAGGTCGCTCTACTCCAGGTGTTGGTCGTGGTTCGTACTCCTCGGGCGCTGACTCCTCTACTGAACCACGTTTCTGTAATTTTTGCAAGCGCACCAATCATATTGAAGACCGCTCGGGCGCTGGACCAAACACGGAAAACCTGTTTGGGCAAATCAGGTTTCTTCAGACTAGCTTGACACATTTGCCTCTACGTCTGCCCCGCCATCTGTTGATTGGATCAGATCTGAAGTTGAGAAGTTACTCCAAGCGCGCTTGGCCTCTTCTGCTGAGACCTCCACTACTGGCGGTTCTGCTCTTCTGACACAATCTGCTCCTCTTACACAGTCTGGTAAACATAAATGGGTCATTGACTCGGGTGCCACCACTCATATTATTGGCAATCGATCTTTATCCTCTACCTTGCATAAAACTGTTGCCATCCCGCCTGTCACCCTAGCTGATGGTTCTCAAACATCTGTTTCCGGAATAGGGAATATCTATGTTGTTGGTCGTCTTATGTTGAACTCCGCACTTTTTGTTCTTAAATTTCCTATCAACACGTTATCTGTGGGTAGAATTGTTAAGAGCTTATAATGATCAATTACATTTGACCCGGATGGTGTTATTTTTCAGGATCTGCGTACGAGGACGAAGATTGGTTCGAGCCATGAGGGACCATATAGGCTCTACTATTTGAATGCACTGAAGATGACGACTTACCTGACTACCTCTGTGACCGGCATTCAGTGGCATTACCGCTTGGGGCACCCTTCACCGTTAAAATTGAAGCATATATTACCTGATATTTTTGAGTCAGTTTTTCATTGTGAAACATGTCAGATAGGGAAACAAACTTGGTCCACTTTTACTAAGAAAAATTGTATTAGCTCAAAAGCATCTTTTGATATTGTGCATGCTGATATTTAGGGACATGCTCTGTTGCTAGTATTTCTGGATATCGATACTTTGAGTTTTATTGACGACTTTTCTATAATCACCTGGTTGTTTTTATTAAAAGACAGATCTCATATTCTTGACACTATTACTGCTTTCTTTGTTGAGATATGTACCCAGTTTGGTAAACCCATTAAAATCTTTCGAACTGATAATGCCCTTGAATTCATGCAAAAGTCAGTAAATATGTTTTGCAACAAAATGGGTACTATTCACCAAACCTCTTGTGCTTATACACCCCAACAAAATGGCATTGTTGAACGCAAGAATCGACACCTCCTTGAGGTTGCGCATACAGTTCTCTTTCACTATCATGTTCCCCATGGTTTCTGGCCAAAAGTTGTTTCGACTGCTTGTTATCTTATTAACCGCATGCCATCCTCTGTTCTTGGCAATCAAGTGCCTTTTCAGATTTTATACCTGGATGCACCTCTGTTCACCATACCTCATATTTTTAGGAGTACGTGTTTTTTGAAAAATTTGTATCCCGGCCTTACTAAACTGGATCCTCGTGCTACCAAGTGTATTTTCCTGGGGTACTCTCGAACACAAAAGGGTATCGCTGCTTTGACCCGATTACTAAAAAATGGATGGTGTCGGCTGATGTGGTCTTTTTTGAACATATGTCGTTCTACTCCTCTGTTGGATCTGCCCTGATGTCTGATTTATTGACAGATACACCTTTACCTATGTCTGTTGATAATGCCCTATCAGATAGCACTGTTGCACCGACTCCTTTAAAAGTCTACCAGAGAAGACCAAAGGAACCAAATCCCTCTATGGCCCCAGTCTTCCAACCTCGTCAGCAGATCAACCAACATCTCAGGTATTTTCTGACTTAAGACATTCCTATTAGATTACGCAAAGGCACTCGCTCTTGCACGCAACATCCCATTGGGAATTTCTGCACTACTGCTAATCTTGGAAATACTTTTGCAAATTTCACTTCTGCTTTACGTGTTGTTACTATTCCTAAGAATGTTGCTTAGGCTCTCCAACACCCGACATGGCGTTAAGTCATGGAAACTGAAATGCAAGCTCTCACTGATAGACATACTTGGGATTTGGTTGATGCACCACCTAGTTGTTCACCAGTTGGTTGCAGGTGGATTTTCACAGTTAAATATCAACCAGATGGTACCATTGAAAGACTCAAAGCTCGCTTGGTAGCCAAGGGCTACACTCAGACATATGGAGTTGACTACTTCGAGACTTTCTCTCCTGCGGCTCGCCTGAATTTTGTTTGTATCCTTCTCTCTGTGGCTGTAAATTCTGATTGGCCCTTATTTCAACTAGATGTCAAAAATGCATTTCTGTATGGCGATCTGCATGAGGAAGTTTACATGGTGCAGCCTCCCGATTTTGAGATTCAGGGGGAGTCTTCCAAAGTGTGTCGTCTTCGCAAAGCTATTTATGGCCTTAAGCAAAGTCCTCGAGACTGGTTTGACAAACTTAGCTCTATTCTTCATATGTTTGACTTTTGTCGCTCTCAATCTGATCACTCTGTGTTTGTTAAGAAAACTACCTCTGATCTTGTAGTTCCCATCGTATATGTTGATGACATTATCTTATCTGGAAGCGACTATGCAGGCATTCAGGCTACTAAGACATACTTGGAAAAGCACTTTATTACCAAAGATTTAGGCAAACTCAGTATTTTCTAGGAATTGAAGTTTCTCATTCTTCCTTTGGTCTTTGTTTGTCGTAGCGCAAATATGTTTTGGATCTCCTATCAGCGACAGGAATGCTTGGGGCTAAGCCTGCTACTACACCTTTGGATCCCAACACTAACTGGGATGACAACACCTCTCCTCCATATCCTGATCATCATCAGTATCGCAGAATGGTTGGAAAACTCATCTACCTTACTGTCACTAGGGTTGATATCACTTCCGCTATTAGTCTCGTAAGTAGATATTTGGATAAGCCTCGTCAATGCCATTGGGATGTTGTCTGCCATATTTTGAAGTATTTGAAAAGTTCTCCTGGAAAAGGTTTGTTATTGTTACATTATATATATTTCCTGTTTTACATAGCATGTTATTTGTTTTGTTATTTTCCTTTATATATGGACCTCTCTGTAATTATCTCAGTAATATATATATGAGGGTGCACACGTTGTGCAACCCTGAGCTTTCTGGAATTCCTGACTCTGTCACATGGTATCAGAGCAGGCTCTAACCTAGCCGTCCTTGCTTTCCTCCCTCCCTTCTCTCTCCTCCGCCGTCCCCCCCCCCCCGCCAGCCGCTCGGCCCGGCAGCAGGCCGCCCGCCGCCGATAGCCAGCCGCTCGGCCGGCAGCAACAAGCCGCCAGTCGGCCGCCTCCAGCGGGCCGCAGGTCCCTCCGCGGGGGTCTCCGTGGTTCCGTCTTGCCTCCTGGCGTGATGCACCGCTAGTGCTTGAGCAACCTTGGTCGTTGTTCGCACAGCAGGTGCGCTGTCGGGTGGTCGTTTTCTACGGGACCACTGAGCCACTGGTAGATCTGGACTAGATCCGTCTTCCGGGGGAGATCGGCGCATTGTTCGTCTAAGGGACTACCTTCGGTTCGTGCTTGTTTGTGCCTGCCTGCCCGTGCAGGCTTCGGCCTCCGGGTTTTCTGCTACGCTTTGGCGTAGTTTGTAAGTGAGAGGTCCACGGTGACTTGCTTCTGCCTACTTCTGCCTACCTGACGGCGTAGTCCGTCTTCTGTCTGTACCTACTTGTGCCTGTGCCTGCCTTCCTACCTGTCCTCATGGCGTCTACTGGGGATGACATCTGGAGAGACTCGCGTCGTCAAGTCACTACTGTTAAGCTTGACGGGCGCAACTACCAGCTTTGGGTATGCTCCTTTGTGATCTTTGCCAAATCACAAGGGAAGTATTCTCACCTGATACGGACGGGCCCGCCTCAGCCTGCAGAGGAGGCGGATGCAAAGGACATCAAAGCCTTTGATGACTGGGTCCGTGATGACTCGACAGTTATGACATGGATTCTCAATAGCACAATTGAGAAGATCAGTGTCACTCTTCTTCGACTGCCTACGGCGAAGCAGATGTGGGATCAGCTTGTCGGTACCTACTCTCATAGTCAGAATCCCAAGAAAGTCTTTGATATCACCAAGCAGCTGGGGCGACTGCAGTTTACGGGATCTGACATATCAGACTACTTTTCTACCTTCACTGGTCTGTGGGGTGAGTTGGAGACTTATCACCCGCTGTCTACTGATTTAGTGACTATACAAAAACAGCGGGCGGAACTTCAGCTGATTCAGTTTCTAAGTGGGCTACCCGAGTCCTATACTAGTGTGGTCGATCAGATCTTGGCGAGTGATCCACTTCCTACCTTGCAGACTGCTTACCAGCGCCTCCAGCGCCTTCCGTCATCGACACCGTCTCCGCCTCCTGAGACTGGAGACTCTACTGCTTTGGCTGCTTGGGGCGGGCGTGGTCGTGGCCGTGGCCGTGGCCGCTCCAATGATGGTCGTCCTCCCCTGGGTACAGGTCGGGGTCGTGGACCTGGTGCTGGACGAGGAGCTCCTCCTGCTGCCCCGCCTTCTGCTGCTGCGCGTCCTCTGCAAGGACATCGCCTGTGTACTTTCTGTGCCGGTCTAACCATATTGAAGAAAAATGCTGGGAAAAGTATGGTAAGCCGGCGTGGGCCAATGTTGCGGCTAATTCCTCATCTACTGCGTCTGAGGGTGGTACTCAGACACCTGTACCAGAGCCTGCGGGGGCTACCGCAGACTACATTCGTGCTGAGGTGGAGTGTCTTCTTCTTAAGCGTGCTGGATCTTCTTCTGCTGCATCTACTAGTGGAGCACATGCTGCCTTTTCTGGTTATGATACTGCATTCCTGAGCTCCTCCTCACCTTCTACTTCTGGTAATACCAAATGGGTGATCGATTCTGGTGCATCTGCACATATTTCTGGAAATAGATCTTTGTTTAAACATATATCTGCACCTGCCCGACATTCTTCTGTTATGCTTGCTGATGGCTCCAAGTCTTCGGTCCTTGGAGTCGGTGATATTGTTTCTCACTTTGGCCTAAAATCTGCCTTATATGTGCCCTGATTTCCTCTTAACTTATTATCTGTCAGCAAAATTTTACGGAGTTTAAAATGTAGCCTGACATTTGTTCCTGGTTCATGCGTTTTTCAGGACCTTCGCACGAGGATGAAGATTGGTGGGGGGTATGAAGGTGCCGATGGGCTCTTTTACTTGGACCAATTACCTAGATCAGAGAAAGCTGTTGTGATATCTGCATTATCTGCTTCTGTTTCTGCTCTCCAATGGCACTACATGCTGGGCCATCCCTCGTCAGAGAAGTTGCGTAGTTTAGTTCTTGATATTGGCAGTTGTCATTTTCAGTGTGATTCGTGTCAGCTAGGGAAACAAACTCGTACTGTGTATCCTAGACGTAGTACTGTGAGCAGTACAAACATTTTTGACTTAGTCCACTCTGATGTATGGGGTCCATGCCATGTACCAAGCTTGCCTGGTTACAAGTATTTCATTCTTTTTATTGATGATTTTTCGAGGACTACTTGGTTGTTTCTGTTAAAAAGTAGGTCCGAAGTGCTGTCTACTATGAAATATTTTTTTGCTGAAATAAAAACGCAATTTGGCTTGCCTATTAAAACTTTTCGCACTGATAATGCTTTAGAGTTTGTTAAGCAAGATGTGGCTATTTTTTGTAAATCTGTGGGTACAATTCACCAAACTTCGTGTGCATATACCCCACAACAAAACGGTGTTGCTGAGCGGAAGAATAGACACTTATTAGAAGTTACCAGGACGATAATGATGCATTCTCATGTGCCCCGCTCTTATTGGCCTGAAGCTATCTTGACTGCATGTTTTCTGATTAATAGGATGCCATCGTCTGTTATTGGAAATAAGATTCCCATCCAGGTTTTGCACCCTGACACCTCCTTGTTTACTGTGCCTCCTAGAATTTTTGGGTGTACCTGCTTTGTTCGATTGCTTGGACCTACTTCTGATAAGCTATCTCCTCGAGCTGTTAAATGCATTTTTTTGGGCTACAGATATCATAATCCCAGCACTCGGAAGTGGTTTACCAGTAGTGATGTTGTCTTTTTTGAAGATACACCGTATTATTCTTCAGCAGGAAATAGTTTGTAGACAGACATTCTGGCTCCTCCTTTACCTGTTATTTCTGAATGTATGCTTGACCGCACTGATACTGAGATTACTGCAAAGCAAGACCCTCCTCTTATTGTTTATCAACGCAGGAATAAAGCACCTTCCACACAAGTACCCCCCCAAAACAACCAATCTTCTCCTCCAGAAGGTTCTGCTGCACCTGAGGTACATTCTGATCTTGACATACCTATTGCACTTCGTAAGGGTACTCGTTCTTGCACTTCTCATAGCATTGCTCAGTGTGTGTCTACTGCTCATCTACATACTCATTCAAGCAATTTTGTATCTGCTTTATTTGTTGTGGTTGTCCCTAAGAATGTTCAGGATGCCTTGAAAAGTACAGCTTGGACATCTGCTATGCATGACGAGATGATTGCTCTCACTGACAGAGACACTTGGGAGCTGGTGGATCCACCTCCTTAGTGTAAGCCTGTAGGTTGTAGGTGGGTATATGCTGTCAAATATCAACCTGATGGTACGGTTGAAAGGTTGAAGGCAAGGCTCGTTGCCAAGGGCTATACTCAGACCTATGGCATTGATTATTTTGAGACTTTTTCTCATGTTGCTCGCCTTAACTCTGTCAGAATTCTTTTATCTGTTGTTGTGAATCTAAACTGGCCTCTCCTGCAGCTTGATGTGAAAAATGCTTTTCTGTATGGTGATTTACAGGAAGAGGTGTATATGGAGCAACCTCCTGGGTTTGTTGCTCATGGGGAGTCTCATAAAGTCTGCAGACTTAAGAAGTCTATCTATGGACTCAAACAGAGTCCTCGTGCCTGGTTTGATAAGTTAAGCAGGATCATGATTGATTTTGGCTTTCTGAGGTCACAAGTTGACCATTCTGTTTTCACAAAAAAGACTTCAGCAGGGATTACTGTTCTGATTGTGTATGTTGATGACATTATTATTTCTGGCAGTGACACTCTTGGTATTCAGGCTACCAAAGATCATTTGGGCAAGCACTTTGCTACCAAAGATCTAGGCAGACTTCGGTACTTTCTTGGCATAGAGGTCTCTAGAAACTCTAATGCCTTGGTTCTTTCACAGAGAAAATATGTTCTTGATATTCTGCAGGAGACTGGTATGCTTGGAGCAAGACCTGCAGATACTCCTCTTGATCCCAATGTCAATTGGGATGATGATTCCTCTGCTATGTTTGTTGATCATAAAAAATTCTGGCGGTTGATTGGTAAATTGATCTATTTAACTGTTACTCATCCTGATATTGCTACTGCAGTGGGTCTTCTTAGCAGGTACCTCGACAAACCCAGACAGTGCCACTGGGATGCTGCATGTCAAGTCTTGAGATACTTAAAAAAATCGCCTGGCAAGGGACTTCATTATAAAAAGAATGGGCAGTGTATTCTTGAAGGGTATTCTGATTCTGATTATGCAGGCAGCAAAGTTGATAGAAAACCTACTTCTGGCTATTGTACCTTTGTAGGAGGCAATCTTGTCACTTGGAGAAGCAAGAAACAGAATGTAGTGGCCAGATCTAGAGCTGAGGCTGAGTACAGGGCCATGGCCCATACTGCTTGTGAGTTGTTGTGGGTGTGTTCTCTTCTGAAAGAGTTTGGGATTGAGTCTTCATCGGCCATTCCTATGCATTGTGATAACAGAGCTGCCATTTTCATTGCAAATAATCCTGTCTATCATGAGCGCACCAAACATATTGAAGTTGACTGCCACTTCATCAGAGAATCTATTCTTGCTGGCAAGATATGCACTCCATTCACAAGATCTGAAGACCAAGTTGTTGATATCTTCACCAAGCTCTTGGCGAAGAAACAGTTCTGCACGCTGCTGGACAAGTTGGGCATGATTGACATCTATGCTCCAACTTGAGGGGGAGTGTTACATTATATATATTTCCTGTTTTACATAGCATGTTATTTGTTTTGTTATTTTCCTTTATATATGGACCTCTCTGTAATTATCTCAGTAATATATATATATGAGGGTGCACACGTTGTGCAACCCTGAGCTTTCTGGAATTCCTGACTCTGTCACAGTTATATAAGAAACATGGCCATTGTAATCTTATTGGATACTCTAATTCTGATTATGATGGAAGCAAGATAGATCGGAGATCTACCTCTAGATACTGCACTTTTGTAGGTGGTAACTTGGTAATGTGGCAAAGCAAGAAGCAAACTGTTGTTGCTCGCTTTAGTGTTGAAGCAAAATATCGAGCCATTGCTCACACCACCTGTGCACTTTTCTGGGCACGCAGTCTTCTGCGAGATTTTGGTATTTCTGTTGCTCCATCCATACCAATGCACTGTGACAACAAGGTTGCTATCTTCATTGCTAGCAACCCCACCTTCCACGAACGCACCAAACACATTGAAGTTGATTGCCATTTTGTTCGGGAGGCTGTCTTATCTGGTCAGATTTCAACACCTTATACACCAACTGCGGATGAAGTTGCAGATATTTTCACCAAAATTCTTCCGAAGAATAGATTCACTATGTTGATAGCCAAGCTGGGCATGATTGGCATCTACGCTCCAGCTTGAGGGGGAGTATTAGTACATATTTTCCTGGCTTTTATTTTATTTTTTATTGTGTTATGGACCTTTGTCTATTAGCCCATTAGTCTTTTTCCTTATTCTATAATATTCCTGTTTCTAGATCTTTCTTACTCTCTCCTATATAAGAGACTCTTATGTACTTGTTTCACCAATCCAATGCAAACCCACTAAAACTTTGTGGCTAAGCGTGCTCAGCCTAAAGTAGTACTAGGATGGTGACATGTTGGGAAGTTGATCCCGGTCATGCATGAGTGAGGAAAAAGCGCGCAGCTAAGGCTAGTGGTGGTCTGTGGGGCTAGTCGTCATTCTTGGAACTCTACTAGAGCCTTAAGAAGTGGGCCTGGTGGGCATTACAGATCCGCTTTGTGCACTGGAAGAATTATGGATTATTGGTGTTTGGTTGTCACGATGAAATGTGTCTGTGGGATGGTACAAGAATCCCTAACTCTGAGAATATGAACAACAGGCGTAAGTCACGGTTGTACATTCACCCTTTGTGCTCGACCTAGCAACAACTGCTATTTCTTGCTCCTTCAGGTGATATGATGATTTCCTAGTACCATACAAAAGTCTAATGCATATCACACCTGCCCACTCTACATCTGCATAGCCAAATTGTGAGATGGTTTTCTCCGGAGGTTATTTAAACCTTTCAATGGACCACTCTTCAGAAATATTAATATGTGCTAGATGCTTCTCGTGAGCCTGTAAATGAGAGCTTATGTGATGACCTAACCACAACAATGACATACGCAATGCCAAGATGTGTAATCGTCGGATAGATTAACTCTGTTTCGAAAAAAGCTTTCCTCTACATATAGCAATCCATAAGTCTAGAGACAGGTTTAACATTAGCCATCCTTGATTCTATCAATAAATTAAAAACATATCGCCTCTGAGAGAGATTGATCCACACATAGATCTTAGTACTTCTATGCCTAGAAAGTGTCGAAGGTTGCCCATATATTTGGTATGAAGATGAGAGTACAGAGCTTTCTTTGAGTCAGAGATCCCTTACACATCACTCCCTATAATTACAATATCATCTACATAGACATGAAGAAGAATGTGACTCCAAGGCGAATAATGGTCTGTCAGTGGATCTCTTGAATCCCAAATTTTCAAGAACCATATTGAAGCCAGTTATCATTCATGAAACTCTACTAGAGCCTTGGGCAGTTGGCCCGACAGGTGTTAGAGGTCTGCTTGGTGCACTTGTACAATTCTAGATTATTGGAAATATGAATGCATGTTTGGTTGTCACAGTGAAAAGTGTTTGTGGGATGGCAAAAGAACCCCTAACTCTAAAAGAATGAACATCAGGCGTAAGTCATGGTTGTATATTCAACCTTTATGCTCGACCTAGCAACAACTAACTATTTCTTGCCCCTCCAAGTGATAGGATGTTTTCCTAATACAATTCAAAAACCTAACATAGGCCACACCTGCCCAGTCTACATCTGCATAGCCAAATTTTAAGATGGTTTTTTCCTGAGGTTATTTAAACCTTTCGCTGGACCACTCGTCATAAACAGAATATGCACTAGATGCTTCTCAGGTGAGCCTGTAAATTAGAGATCATGTGATGACCTAACCACACCAACGACAGAGAGAATGTCGAGATGTGGAATCGTCAGATAGATTAACTTAACGACAACACATCAGTATTGCACCGGTTCGAAAATAGCGCCCCCTTCACATATGACAATCCATCAGTCTAAAGATAGGTTTTGCATTAGCCATCCTTGATTCTATCAATAAAACCCAGAATGATCCACACATAGATCTTAGTATTTCTATGCCTGGAAAGTATCGAAGGTTCCCCGATATATTTGGTATGAAGATGAGATAGGAGAGCTTTCTTTGAGTCAGAGATCCCTTACACATCATTCCCTATAATTACCATATCAGCTACATTAGACATGAAGAACAATTTGACTCCAAGGCGAATAATGGTCGTTCTGTGGATTTCTTGAATCCCAAATGTTCAAGAACCATATTGAGCTTGTTGAACCAAGCATGAAGAGACTTTTTCAGCCCATAGAGAGAATGGAGAAGGTGACTAACTTTGGTAGAACAACCCCCTTAGTAACAAAGCCAGGAGGTTGTTGACTGTATACTACATCAGATAAATTGCTATTCAAAAACGAATTATTGATTTCTAGCTAATACAGGGCCAGTCTAGGTGGGTAGCCAGAGATATCAGAATTTGGACTGAAGTGATGTGGGTGATAGGCGAGAATGATTAGAAGTCAACACCAAATGCTTGTGTAGCCTTTGACGACCAGCCGTGCTTTCAAGCAGTCTATAGGGCCATTAGAGCGATGCTTAAATGAGAAAACTCAATGGTAGACAACAATATTTTTGTCATAGGGTGGATCGACTTATTCCCATATGTGATTCACCCACACTGCCTCCTTATTTGTCATTGCAGCTTTCCACCCCAAGTGTTGAAGGGCATAAATAGAGGAGAGATGAGATGGAGAAGAAGATTATATTCTGCTGTCCTATATTTTGGTGGATTTTTATTTGGGAGAAAATTTGTTGAACTAGCAACATTTTAGGTGTATGTGATCCAGTTTTTGTCTTCTTGCTTTTTGTTCTCAGGGCCAGGGAAATTACCTATGTCAGATAAGAGGAATCCCCCTCTTTATATATTGTTAAGAGGAATCCCCCTCCTTTATATAGGAGAAGGGGAAGCATATAGACTTTAGACTAAACCCTAATGGGCCAAGACACACTTGGACCCATATACAATTAGGCTCAAATACTTAATCAGCTGGACTCTCTAATAGGCATCATCATGATGGTTGGGAATGGGGTAGTATCAAGAGTAGTGGCAAGGGTCTGACTAA
The DNA here is from genome assembly GCA_963693085.1 of Alisma plantago-aquatica. NCBI lineage: Eukaryota > Viridiplantae > Streptophyta > Magnoliopsida > Alismatales > Alismataceae > Alisma > Alisma plantago-aquatica. The sequence goes on from OY856414.1 coordinate 338,721,124, forward strand.
GAAAGAAAGTTGGGCAGAGCAACCAAGCTTAAAAAAAGGATGTTTAGTTGAACAAGAACGTTTACCTTTGTGAAGAGTTATCAACCCTTCAAATTCTGTTAAGAGTAGAGGATGCTAGAACAGCTGCTTGAGGATCAACTATTGTCCATAGATACACCTTGGGATAACACTGAGGAGGTGGAGGTGGAGGTGGAGGTGAAGGTGGAGTATTATTTGGTGTGGCAAGGTATAGCATACACGACAACTGGTCAAGGTATAGAGGAAGAGAGAAAATGCAATGAACAAGAAGCAAGAACATTGGGAATAGAAAAGAATAGTTCTTACTCATATAAGGTGGCATCGACAAAAACATACAAGCGATTAGCAGTCGGAAAGAACACTTGTAACCTTTAGGAACTTGGAAGTAACCTAAAAAATCGGTTTAACAGCTTGGAAGAAAATCTTAATAGCCATTGGATCAAAGTTATGCACATAGGTGACGCATCCAAAATGCGAGGTGTGAGTGGAAAAGCATTCTTAAGAGGTTGAAGAACCAAACAGGGAGATTTCCATTTTAGAACTTGTAATAGTTGATGATTTCTAGGAAAGCAGTCTATCAAGATAGCCTCAAACCACAACCATATGGTAAACGGGCGTGAATGGTGAAAGAGAAAGTAGTATCGAGGATGAGGAGATGACAGTTTTTGTGTTCAGCAGCAAGTCCATATTGTTGGGGAGTATGAGCACATGGTCATTGATGGATCATACCCACTCCACTACTAAACAAGGAAACAACATTTTGAATATATTCAAGTACATTATTAGTTCAAAGTATCTTGATAAAAGAGTTAAATTAAACCAATACCATTTTTTGAAAAACATGAAGAATAGGAAAACTTTTTTTGAGTTTCAAGCTGATAAAGTCAAGTCATCGGAGAGAAATCATCAACACATCCAAAAATATTTAGTAGTTGCATGAAAGGAACCATAAACGTCATTAAGTAAACTTAAATAGGTTTTACAGACTGATTGGGGGTACGGGCATGAAATAAAACATAGTGGTGTTTTCCTAACCAACACGCTACACAAGGAAGTGAGGAGAGAGGATAAAAAGAAATAAAGCCTTGAATTCTCTAAAGAAGGATGGACAAATTGAAGATGTAGCAATGACAAACTAGTAACTAGTGTTGTGGAACCGATGGAGTGGAGAAGTAGTGGAGATCACTAGAGCTAGCATCTTCAAGCTCCTCAAATCATGTAGAATAAAATTAGTACGACCAAAAAATAGATAATCAAATTGATTTATTTGCCCATAGCAAGTGGAATATGAGGAAAATTGGGAAGATAATTGTGAAGCAACCTGCATCCCGGTCGATACTATCGACATTCTGTCGATAGTATCGAGATCAGTTCAGGTTCAAGTTGAAGCTAGCTGCATCCCGGTCGATACTATCGACATTCATGTCGATAGTATCGAGATTGGTTCAGGCGCAAGACAATATTCCGTCGATACCATCGACACTCAAGTCGATGGTATCGACACCGGCACATCGGCGGAACGGCAAACCAGCGGAAGATCTATTTTACTTATAGAATTTATTTTTTATTGTTTTTCTCTCTTTGTACCTCATGTACTTACCCTAATATATATATACAAGTGTGTAGGCTCAAGCCCTACTCACGTTTGCTGCATCTTGCAGCCGACATGTGATCGGTGTTTCCGTCTTCTTCCTCCTTCATTTCTTCTTACATGGTATCAGAGCGGAGATCGATCTAGGGCTTCTTCCTTCTCTCTCCGGAGAATCTCTCCAGGTCTCTCTCTCCTTGACGGCCGGCTACTTCCCACCCGTCGGCTTGGCATAATCCCCCGGCTGAGGAGAACCACCGTTAGCTAATCTGGGTCTGCGGTAGATTTCTAATTCTACCGTAGCCGCTATCACAAAGCAGTTGAGGATCTCCAGGTGATCCAACGATTATCTAAAAACACCACCGGAGGACTAGCTTCGTCTCAATCATCATCTTAGTCACACCTCCTCCATGTGTGATTAGGAATATCATTTGGAGGTTGTGAATGCGTCAGTAACGCATTTCTCTTTGTTTTCTTCTGTGTGTGACGTGTATCTCTCCGTTACCACATCTTCCTTGACGTGTATCAATCCGTCACATATATTCCGTTCTACAATGGAGGATATCAAGACACCTATGATCTACAATGAGGTGTCACCTATCGCCTCTATCAAACTCAATGGGAAAAATTATCTTCTATGGATGAACGCCATCCACACCGTCTTGGAGGCTCGTGACAAAGCAAGGCATGTTGACTCGGGTCCCAAGGCATCTACTGACGAAGGGTATGCTGAATGGAAGCGACATGACAGTCTTGTGAAGACTTGGCTGTGGAATAGTATGGAATCCGCAATCGCCGCACGATTCATGTTCTATTCTACAGCCAAGGAAATATAGGGCGCAGTGAAGCAACATTACTCTCAAGAGAAGAATGCTCTCCGTCAGTTTATGATCTATGACCGTTTATTTGCTGAAAAACAGGGTGACCGATCTCTTGAGGAATATTTTGGGGCGATTCAGGCTCTTGCTCAAGAGCTAAGTTATTATCATCCTGTGACTGTTACAGAACAGATAAAAGATAGAGATGATCTAGTTACAGCCAAATTCTTATCTGGGCTTAACTCGACTTGTAGCTCCGCTCGGAGCGTTATCTTGGCTACTGATAAACTACCCAGCCTTGTGGAGGCTTATTCAAGGATCCAGCAATCTCTGTTTGAGTCTGTTTCCTTTGTTCCTGATATACCTTCTAGAGAATCTCATGCGTCCGTTGCTGCTGCGGTACGAGGAGGACGCCCCGGTATGGGTAGAGGACGTGGTACACGTCCGAGATGTACCTTTTGTGACAAACCGGGACATACAGTGGAGAAGTGTTGGAAGAAACATGGAAGACCTGCTGCGCCACCTGTGGGGGCAGCACATTGTGCCACCACTACAGGATCCTCATCCTCTACAACTGTGGGTACTACCTCTGGCACTGGCATCACTCTCACTCAAGAAGAATATGATCGGTTCATTCAGGCGACACAACACATGAGTATGGGGTCATCATCATCTTCTTCATCGGCAAATCTAGCATCTACAACTGGTAATCAGGCAACATCTCTCATAGCAGCTGGCTCATCCTCATCTTGGGTGCTTGATTCTAGCGCCTCTCAACATATGACTGGTATGAGGAGATTGCTCCACACTATTGACTCGTCTATTCCTCACCAATCTGTTACACTGGCAGATGGTTCAGTGAAAAGAGTTTTAGCTAGTGGATCTGTCTCCCTAACACCCAAGATTGATCTTAAATCAGTTCACTTTGTGCCTGAATTTCCTTTTAATCTTCTTTCTGTTGCAAAACTGATTGACACTCTAAAATGTTGGGTAACATTTGGACCTTCTTGTTTTATTTTACAGGATCTCAAGAGTATGAAGACGATTGGTGGGGGGCCTAGGAAAGGTGATCTCTACCTTTTCAACGGTGACAGTCTACCTCGCCAAATGCCTACTCCTGCTCCATCTATCTTGTTGAGTGGTTCCTCCTTACTATGGCATTGCAGATATGGACATCCTTCTTTGGAGAACCTGCGGAAGTTGGAACCAGAACTGTCCCAATTATCTTCCTTAGAGTGTCAGTCATGTCAACTGGGAAAGCACCATAGGTTATCCTATCCCAGTCGGGTCAATAAGCGGGCTTCTTATCCCTTTGAGTTAGTGCATAGTGATGTGTGGGGTCCTGTAAAAGACCAGAGTTATAATGGTTTTCGTTATTTTATCTCCTTTGTTGATGATTTCTCACGCATGACATGGATCTACCTTCTTAAAAGTAGAGAGTCCGTGTTGTCTATTGTGAAACATTTTCATACTGAAATTAAAGTCCAGTTTGATTGCAATATAAAAATTCTTCAGTCTGATAATGCTTTGGAGTATGTTCAAAAGGCTATGTCTGATTTTTGTAGCTCGGTTGGTATGATTCACCGCACATCTTGTCCTCACACCCCTCAGCAAAATGGGGTGGCAGAGAGGAAGAATCGCCATCTTCTCGATCTATTATGTTTCAATCTAATGTGCCCAAGAAATTTTGGTCTGAAGCTCTTTTAACTGCTTGTTTCTTGATTAATAGGCAACCTTCCTCTGTTCTTCACGGACAGACTCCTTTTTCTGTATTGCGTCCCAAGGACTCTCCCTATCCTATTCCACTTAGAGTTTTTGGTTGCACTTCCTTTGTCTATAACTTCGACCCTAAGACCGACAAGCTGTCTCCTAGGTCCATTAAAACACTGTTCCTGGGTTACTCTACTACGAGCAAAGGATACAAGTGTTACTGTCCTAGTCTTCGCCGCATGTTTGTGTCTAGGGATGTCATTTTCCATGAGACCACTCCATATTTCTCCAATGCTATGAGCAAGGGGGAGCAGTTGAGAGAGGGAGAGCCACCAAAAATATACAATGAGAGACTGGCACCATCAGTGCCGAGTGAGGGAGTGCCACCTATCATTCCGGATTTTACTTCTATTCCGGATGAACAAGCAGGAGATAGACCCACCATTAAGCATTATACACATGTATACCATAGGCGAGGCAGGCAAGATCCAGAAGAAGTAGCGGCACTAGTCCCTGAGCCCTCACCATCACCTTCTGCTCAAGAGAATCCTACAGAGACATCATATCTCAACCTTCCTATAGCTGTTCGGAAAGGTACTAGGTCATGTACTCTTAAACATCCTATTACAAATGTATGTTGCCTGTCTCATCTGTCTAAGCAGGCTCGTGCATTCACTATTGGGATTGATTCTGTGACTATACCAAGAAATCATTATGATGCTATGAAGAACAGTGGCTGGACACAGGCTATGCAATGTGAAATGTCAGCTCTCTTAAATAATGGTACTTGGGATCTGGTTGATCTTCCTGCAGGAAAGAAAGTAGTAGGCTGTAGATGGGTTTTCACTATTAAACACAATCCGGATGGATCTGTTGAAAGGTTGAAAGCCCGATTGGTTGCAAAGGGCTACACCCAAACCTATGGTGTTGACTTCTTTGAAACATTTTCTCCTGTTGCTCGCCTGAATTCTGTGCGGATCATTATCTCTCTTGCTACTACCTTTGATTGGCCACTATTTCAGCTGGATGTAAAGAATGCTTTTCTCCATGGTGATCTACAGGAAGAAGTTTATATGGAGCAACCTCCTGGGTTTGTTGCTCAGGGGGAGTGTCAGAAAGTATGCAAATTAAAAAAGGCTATTTATGGGCTGAAACAGTCACCTAGAGCTTGGTTTGACAAGTTCAGTGAAGTTATTCTTCAAATGGGTTTTTCTCGCTCCATGACTGATCATTCCTTATTTTACTCCAGCTCTTCTCGTGGATCCATTATCCTTCTTGTCTATGTTGATGACATAGTAATTACTGGCAGTGACACCATGGGAATATCTCGTGTCAAAGAGGGTTTGCAAAAACACTTCCATACAAAGGATCTGGGCAAACTAAGATACTTTCTAGGCATTGAAGTGCTTAGATCTCATGCAGGTGTCAATTTATCTCAGAGAAAACATGTGCTTGATTTGTTACAGGAGACAGGCATGGCTGAATCTAAACCGGTATCTACACCAATGGATTATCACATCAAAGAGGTGGTTGATGATGCTGAGTATAAAGATCCAGAATATTACAGGAGAATAGTGGGCAAGTTAATATATCTAACAGTCACCCGACCTGATATTTCATTTGCTGTGGGCGTGGTCAGCCAATATATGCATTCTCCGCGACAATCACACTGGACAGCGGTCTGCAGAATTCTGAGGTATCTGAAAAATGCTCCCGGTAAAGGTATCACATATTCTAGACCAAAGGCACCTCCATCTACCCTGTCTCTCACAGGATATTCAGATACTGACTGGGCTGGTGATCATACTGATAGGAGATCTACATCAGGTTATTGTACCTTTTTAGGTGATCATCTTATCACATGGAAAAGTAAGAAGCAACATGTGGTTGCTAGATCTAGCATTGAGGCTGAATACCGTGCTATGGCTCATGCATGCTGTGAATTGAAATGGGTCAAATCTGTTTTATCTGAATTGCAAATTTCTCTTCTACCTTCTATGGAGCTCAAGTGTGACAATCAATCTGCTATGCACATTGCCAGAAATCCTATCTTTCATGAGCGTACAAAACACATAGAGGTTGATTGTCATTTTATTCGTGATCAAATAAAAGACGGCACTATTGTGACTCCATATGTCAGATCTGAAGATCAACTAGCAGATATTCTGACGAAGCCTTTGGGTTCAGCAATCTTTTAGAGACTTTGCGGCAAGCTGGGCATACACGATGTGTACTCTCCAGCTTGAGGGGGAGTGTGAAGCAACCTGCATCCCGGTCGATACTATCGACATTCTGTCGATAGTATCGAGATCAGTTCAGGTTCAAGTTGAAGCTAGCTGCATCCCGGTCGATACTATCGACATACATGTCGATAGTATCGAGATTGGTTCAGGCGCAAGACAATATTCCGTCGATACCATCGACACTCAAGTCGATGGTATCGACACCGGCACAGCGGCGGAACGGCAAACCAGCGGCAGATCTATTTTACTTATAGAATTTATTTTTTATTGTTTTTCTCTCTTTGTACCTCATGTACTTACCCTAATATATATATACAAGTGTGTAGGCTCAAGCCCTACTCACGTTTGCTGCATCTTGCAGCCGACATGTGATCGGTGTTTTCGTCTTCTTCCTCCTTCATTTCTTCTTACAATAATGAATAGAAGGCAAGGTAATAGTAGAGGAAAGTGGAATAGAGCCAGTTTGTTCAATTGCTTTTGCGAGTTCGTCTTCCAAGGTAATAGAGGAGTGGGAAATTCGAAATCCAAAGTGGTAAGAAAATGATTCATACCCGTCATGTGATCAAAAGCATTTGAGTCCACAATCCAACTGGAGTGTGCAACAAGCATTGAGGACGCAACATTACCTTGAAGGGAGATTGTGAGGTGGGTAGATGATGAAGAATGTTGGGAGTAGACATCAAAATATCCAATCATCCAATCTGAGTATGTTGAAGAGGAAGCAGGTTGTCAGTGGAGTGGGAAGTTATCGACTTATTGTGTGACCCAAAGGAATTATCCATATTCTTCATTTGTAATAGCTACATGTGAGAGGGTACCCATTGGGTATAGTTAGATCAAATGCATTGGATGGTGTCTAAGTCGGCCTTGGGCAAGTTGTTCTTACTTGGTGCAACACTAATCTTCAATATGACCAAACCTTTTGCAGTAGGTGCACTTGGGATTTTGCCCCCTTCTGCGTCCTCTGCCACATGCTACAGTGCCAAGAGTTGTCTACGCATCAGAAAGCTCAGCATGGGTGATGCGGGATTCAAGCACGTCTAACCGGGATGGCCTCGCATATGCTTGATCCATGGAGGTCAGAGAAACTCCTCCAAGAGCAGTTGTCGAATGGAAGCATAGCATGGGTAGAGGTCGTTTGAAAACCTCTTTGAGATGATAGAGTCGCACTCCTTAGTGAAGAAGTTGAGCTAGCTAATCAGGGCCTCCATGGAGTCGTAGTAGGCCTCAAGGGGCAAATCGCCTTATTGTTCAAATAAGAGTTTATACATGATGTTGTATAGCCGACAAAATTCTCCCCTTGCGTATAAAATTACTTCTTCTCCCATGTCATTTTAGCATTTGTGGTGAACATGCATTTTAACACAACATGGGGTCCTCTGCTACTCCAGAGAGCCTGA